>CM053584.1:236826242-236886955 GCA_028627135.1 Pseudochirops cupreus | reverse complement strand
CCGAGCTGACTTTAGTGGGAAGTATCTTTGTGTGCGTTTTGGAGTTCTAGGATTGGTTTAGAGTCCTATTTTATGGGTATTTTGGGGTGGCTATGTGAGAGCTGCGATATGTTGCGCTGCTACGCTGCCATCTTGGCTCCGCCCCCTTTAATAGTAATTTTTAATGCTACATTAAACATAAATATTCCTTATGCATGTTTCTTTTCCAGTGCATATGGTCAGATAAATGTCTTAATTATGGAACTGACTTGGCACAACATATAGTATTCTAGAATTCAATGGAACAAGCAGACTGCTATGCATGAACAGGACCACTGAGAAAACGGACCTCTCCGTAAGTAATACTTCCATTTTTGTATTTTTTGTACTTGTATTCTGTACTTTGTATAGCATATCCAACATGACACCAATAAGCACATTTGACAAATGCATATTCTTGATTTATCCTTCTCAATGTTGATAATCAGAGGAATATTGATTGAAAGCATCTCCTACTGTTTTCTCATATTTTCATCAATACTCTAGACTGATCTACAGATCATAAAGATTTCATAAAAAGTTGGTATATTAATTGGTAAGGAATTTCATGTCTCTTCCATTGCCTGGAGGTCATAATATTTTGATAGTTTCCATTTTTTAAAGGATCTTCCATGATAGAACTTGAAAATGTATCTGTGCATACCTATGAAGGTGTTGTCTCTGGCATGGATTTTTTCTGTATGCATGTTTAGATCCAGACTTTGTCCCATGACACATTTCTAAGTACCACTGCCTCTTCCTCACAGAGTACATTGGGTAAAGATGTCATGAAGGTTAAATGCAATTGTCCCAGTTCATCATTGAGTAGAATATATTGTTCTATCTTATAATCTGGTGTTGATTTTTATCTTTGTGAGCTGACTTCACATACTGAAATGTCTCACCTCTGTAATGAGTAATTTTCTGTCAAGATATAATTGGTTTCATTTTTTTGTGTGCAGTACCATTCAGAGTGTATCATGTATGGCATGTTCCAAGTCTTTTTTAAAATGAAGTTTTATTGATCTCTCATTTTTACATTTATCTAGGTCTACTTGTATCCCTCTCTTCCTTCCACCCAGACACCCATCCATCCTGTATAACAAAGAATTTTTGAAAAAGAGAAAAAAGAAATCAGCAAAACCCATCAATTTGTCAAAAAAAAATTACAATACACACAATTCTCCACACATGGTGAGGTGGTGTCTCATATCTCTCCCAAGGCCAAGCTCATTCTTTGTAATTTTGCAAGATTCATTTTCAGTTGTTTTGTGATTGCTCTTTCCATTTAATAGTCATTATGTATGGTGCTTTCTTGTATGCATATTTCACTTTGCATCCATTCATGTCTTTCCCTGATTCTCTATTATCACATCCCTCCTTTCTTATAAGACAGTATTATTCCATAATGACGTGCCACAATTTTTTGGCAATTTTTGAACAAATATGTCTGTTTCCAGTTCTTTACTGCCAGAAAAATGGAGCAAATGTAAATATTTTGGTATCTATGAGGTCTCTTTTGGTTTGTTTTGGTTTTTTGATGATGACCTTCTTGGGGTATATAGACTTAGCAGAAGGATCTCTGGCTCAAAGGGTATGGACATCTTAGCTACTTTGCATAATTCCAAACTGCCTTCCAAAATGGTTGTACCAGTTCACAGCTCCAGTGACAATGCATTATGCCTGTTTTTCCACAGCCCCTCCCACCTTTCGTCATCTTCGCCAATTTGCTAAACATGTGAATCTAATTTTTTAATTTGCATTTCTTTTATAATATTAGGTTGGAGCTTTCTCTCATACAGTTAATATTATGCAATTATTTTGAAAATTGTATACTCGTATCCTTTGCCTACTTGAAGAATTGCTTTTGGTCTTATAGACTTTGGTCTTAAATACAGTATTTGTTTGATGTGTATATATCTTATATACCAAACCCTTATCATGAAACTGTGTTGCCTGGGTCACTAAAATTTGTTACATAATTTCAACTGAATCTTCACTGAGGCAACACCTCCCTAATTAATTCACCATCCCACAAATTATGGTAGCTTTTACAAACTTTTTGATCTCTCTTCAAACCTCCCCCTCAACTGAGAACCTTCCCTATTATTTTGGTAAAAATAATTGGGGCCATATGCAGATAGCTCCCTTTTCTCTCCATTTCACATCACTCAAATGCCTTCCCCCTGTCTTGCACAAAGAGGTGATCCTTCTCGCCAAGGTAAATATTCCACATGCACAAGTGTTCCCATTCCATCTTGTCTTCTCCATCAGATTGCCTCCTCTCTTTCCCGACCTTTTCACTAATTTTCAATCTCTATGGGCTGTTTCTTTATTGTATATAAATATGCCCATGTTTCTCCCATCCACCCCCACTACCCATTTCCTCATTTGATCTATAGCTGAATTATCGATCTCTTTCTTCTCTTTTGTGGTAAACTCCTTGAGGAAACCGACTACACTTCCTTTCCTCTCACTCTTAACTTTCTTTTCTGGCTTCCAGTCTCACCACTGCATTGAAATTGCTTTTTCCAAAGTTACAAATGATTTCTTAATTGCCAAATCTAAGGGCCTTTTCTCAGTCCTCATCCTTCTTGACCTCTATGTAGGCTTTGACACTGTCAATCTACCTCTTCTCTATACTCTCTTCTCCTTTGGTTTTCCTAGCACTACTCTATCCTGGTTCTCCTATCTGTCTGACTGTTCCTTCTCAATCTCCTTTGCTGGATTTTCTTCCAGGTCATACCTGCTAATTGTGGATGTCCCCCTCCCCTGGGCCTCATTCCTGGGTTCTCTTCTCTGCTTCATCCCTACTATTTCATTCGGTAACCTGATAAGCTCCCATGGATTCAATTATCTTCTCTACGTTGATTTTCAGATCTATTTATCCAGTTCTAATCTCTCTCTTAACTTCTAAATTCAAATCTCCTATTCTCTACTGGGCATCTCAAACTAGGTGTCCTATAGATACCTTAAACCCAAATGTTCAAAACTGAACTCATTATCTTTTTTCCCAAACCCTACCCTCTTCCTAAATTCTCCATTAACGCTGAGGGCACCACCATCCTCCCAGTGATCCAGTCTCACCACACAGGTGTCATCCTCAACACCTCCCTGCTGCTGCCAAGTCCAGTTAAATCTACTTTTGCAACATCTATCATATATGCCCTCTTTTCTCTTCTGACACCTCACACAGGCCCTCATTACTTTATGCCTAGACTGGTAATAGCATGCTGGTTGGTCTCTTTGTCTCAAGCCTTTTCCTACTCCTGTCCATTATTAAAGTGATTATCTTTGGTTAAGAATTTCTCTCTTACCCATGGAAGTGAATGATATATTTATTTCTCTTCTAATTTTTTTTTACATAGCATGACCCTTTAATATGCAGGTCATATTTCCACTTTGAAATTTATTGTACAATATGGTATATGATATCAGCGTAAGCCTAATTCCTACCAGACTTCTCTCCAGTGCTTCCAGAAATTCTTATCAAATAGTGTGTTTCTCAAGTAATTTATGTTTTGTTGTTTAGCAAATACTGGGTTATTAAGTTTTATTATTTCTGATTCTCTCTTTCCTAGTCTGTTATATTGATCTATTTTTCTATTTTTTTAACCAATACCAAATGTTTTTTGATGATTGCTGCTTTCAATGGCTCTAGCTGTTTCTTAAGGTATTCATGACATAAAAGTGTAGGGTTTTTTTTAGGTTTCCTTTTATTTCTTGATTCTTATCCATTTTCCAACATATTATTCTTCCCTATACCCAACCTGGCTTTGAAATCATTGAGTATTCCTACTTCATCTTCTGCAACAGATGCTGACACATAAGCCAGAGTTACGTTCATGGGAGTGTATTTGCTAATGTTCCATGTGTGCAAAGCAGTATGAGATGATCAAATGTTCCATGAAATGTTTTATTTATATTTAATGTACAATAAAACTAAAATAAACTTTTCCTCATATTTTCATTTATACTAAGAATATCAGTATGTATATAATCTGATTCTTCTAGTTTTGTCAACTTAATGTTTTTCTATAAAAGTCATATATTTAGAGTGCCAATAATTAAAATAATGTTGTAGGCTGCCTAAGAATATGCAATTCTTTGTACTCTTTGTACCTTTTTTATGTCATTATGATACTACCACTGGAAGTGTATGGCACTAGGGGTTCTTTTGCATTTTTATCAGTTTCATGCATTGCCAACGGCTAAAAGATTCATCACCTAATGGCCCACTGAACTTGTTGTCTCCCAATAGAATCTTAGGTAATAACCCCGGGTCATCTCCACACAAGGGTAAAGCACTGAACTAGGAATTGGTGGAGGAAAAAAACTGTGTCTTGCCTTAAAAAAATTTCAGAAACATACATTTAGAGTTACTTAACAGACAGAACAGCATCACATAATAATGCTAAAGCAATGTTTCCAAACTGGACATTAGAAGGTCCAGGATATCACAAAAAGAATGACCAAATTGGGTGCCCACTCACTAACAATTTCTTCCTACTCATTCAAAACCATCAGCACACTTCTCAATCCCAAATAACCTTTTCTTATATGCCACATGTCATACTTTCTTCACCTCACTATTGGCATACTTTTACTTCTACCTAATACCAGCCTTAAACAGTTTGACTAGAGTCAGGTGAGAATCTGATAATTTCTTAAAAAGGTAAGAAAAAGGTTATTAGACTTTAACAGTTTTCAAACATAGAAATCCTAATAATTCCCCACCTCCACTTCAGCAGTTATGATTGTTTGTAGCATCTAAAGTTAATGCATATTAGTATCCTCTGATTTGAAATATCTATAATTTTTTAAAATGAAGATGACAGTACTGGAAATATTAAATATAAGCAAGGAATTATTTACATTTATTCACTGAGTTTAGGCTGCAGTTGAACTTGAATTTCAACAAGAAAAACAATGTTATTATTAACAAGACATGGCCAATATACCAAAGTAAATCCAGTTCGTTTTTATTAAGCTGTAACAGATACTAACAAAGTACTCTCTCAAAAATATAAAGAAATTTCATTACCAGTCAATAAACAAGTTATATTCCAACTTAACTCTCCCTTTGGTTAGGAATTCCTCCACTAACATACAATAATTTTCCAAATAAACAAAAACCTGCCTTATAATTTCAATGAAATTTCTTAAGCTTTTATTTCCCGCATAACTTCTTAAAATGGGAAACCTTTGAACACCTCAAAATATTTCCTGCAAATTAACACACAATCTAGAACGCATTTACTAATCTTTTCCAGTCTATAAATTAGGTGCCTTAAAATTAAGATCAGTTTCTTTGAAAGTAGAATGCCATCTAGATAGCCCCAAAGCTGGCATAAAGCCTGTAAGGTAAAAATATTTCTCTTCCCTCACCCTTCACAAAGAGCAAATAAATATTCCATATTTATTAGATTTAGGCAACGGTCATTCTCAAATGGCTCAAGTGAGGAGAAGATTTAGGCCTAAAATATATTTGTAAGATGGATAAACTTCAAAGCCATTTTAGGATTACATCTTCAATACACATTAGACGTGGAAAAGTTCTTCATTTGTTCTTTTAATGGCACCCCTAGTCCCTCAGATTAAAGACTGAAGATATTTCTCCTTACATTCCTTAATGTCAATTTGTACAAAAGAGAGAGAACCCCTATTAATGCAATCCATAGGGAAATAACTTGTCGATCAGGATATTCCAAATGTTGAAAACAAGTGAAAAAAAATCTGGGGAGCTAACTTTAAAAAAGAAACAAGGTTTCCATATGAAGAACACATTATATAGCTGTAGTGTCAGATTTTTGAAAGTTTTCGTGATAGTTACATGTTAAGGATGCCATGCAAGTAATTTTCTTATGAAGGAATAAGGTCAGTGTATGACTCATATAATCTAATTTTAAATTTATATAAAATTTTAAGATGTGTGGCACCTTTTATTCTATTAACCATTATATTTTTAAATGAGCATATCTAATGAAAATTAATACAACACCCAGACTTTTGATTTAAAACATAACATGGGATTAAAGCATAAATTCAAAATAAACATACCTCTTTCTATGTAAATGTACAAATACACATACTGAAGATTAAATTTAGTAAACAAAAACAAAGTCTGAATTCAATTAAGCCATCTTTTCTTATTAATTAAAACACATTTTTCATGCATGTAGAAAATAACTTTACATTTACTTCAATAACAAGTTTCATGAACAAATTACAGCATTTATTTAATAATGAATATGTATAATTTACCAAGATAGCTGTATATAAAATAACCTCCACCATATACATTATAATTTATTATATGCATAATCTTCCTCTGAATTTAACCAGTAAGTTCTAAAGAATTTTGTTTAAAGTTAACTCCTAGGAAAACCAACCAAAGGAATTGGCATCTTAATTATACAAGAGGTTGAACGTACACTCATACTTCACATCTATGAAAATGGAATAATTCCTAGGTAAAAAGATTAATATTCTTAATGTGTTCTGGACTACAGCTTTAGTACACAAGTCAAAACAATTACCTGTAAAAATAAACTTAGTTTGAGATACTTCCAATGGTGAGGCAAATTTCTCAATGCTAAACATCTCCCATAATGAAATATTAACAGCCTTTTGAGTATTTTAAACCTGGTTTATCCTTATGCAGAAGGTATAGCTCTGACACCAAAGAGTACTATTTTCCCATTTCAGCTTCTCTTCTTTCTTCTCTCGTAAAGCGGAAGCTCCAAGGGAAATAAATGACTAAGACGTGAAACATTTAAAATTAGCTGGAACACCTGGCTTTACTGACTTAAGCAAATGGAAGTAAGAATTTTAAAATTCTATCCAGAAGGTAAGTGGCCTAATCCCTTTAGACATGACTAATAATTTATTCCTATGCTACATGTTAAAACATGTCCTATTACTTCAGAGCTAGGCTTGACATAGGTTTCTACTGGATAAAGTAAATATATTAACCACCTTAACAAAGATGGTACTTAAAGCCTATACACACAACATATGAAAGAGAGGAAATGTTTTACTTTAGATCTAGCTTTCTTTATCGTCTCATAACCTTTTGATTCCTGAAAGGATACCAAGTCATAATATATCCTTATACAACTTGTTATCCAGTTCTTCATACAATAAGCATACTTATACAGCATTATATATGTATATAATATTACCCATAGAGCACAAACATTAAAGCAGCAGATAACATTACATGGGAAAGAGGCTGTATACATCTTGTGGCCTGTCCGATAAAAAGCAAACATAAAAAGCCATTTCAGCAGTCACAGTGTTGATATGATCAATATAGCTATAGCTAATTTCAATTGATATACCCGTCATATTTTCACAAGTCATCCACAGCGAAGAAGCATGGGACAAGGTTCTTAAAAAATTAAAGGAAAAAGAGTTATGCAGCCAGTTTCAGAAATGACATACTAACCAGACATTTAGCATTCGACAGCGAGGCTGGGTTGGACTGGCCTTGACGCACATGCAGATTTCTTTTCAGAATACAAAATTAATTAGGAATGTCAGCACTATTATTTCTGTTTCCATATTTATGATGAATTACTAACAGTACAACTCCCAAAAGGAAGCAGATGGATCCAACAGCGATGTAAGCAATTCCCAAAAATGGATTTTTTCCTCCCATCCATGAAATGGTGCTCAAGATCATCCGTTTTCGTCCATCAAAAGAATGTACTGGATAATCTGAAGATAGTATAGGAATATTTTTTCTATAACCAGTTAACTTATTTTGGAAACATTATTTAAATTGGCATTTTACATTTTGACTATTCACTAACACAATTAAATTGTTGCACTCTGGTCCCAGGATATAACTTCCTGACAAATACCTAAGGGAAAATAAATCCTGACATGCCTAAAAAAATTCTCAGAAATGCTAGATTATGGAGCTAGAGAAGAATATAAATGAACAAGCTTGTGGTATTTTCAATAACCACAAGAATTATTTAAGTAATACTGACGCAATGATGTAAGAAATGAGAGTGTCTTAGCAGTAACTAAAATATTTACATGTAAAAACAATGAAGATATTCTTTTAATATTGCAGATATCTTTTTAATTTTTCATGCAGTTTTTCTGTTTTAACATTTTTAATATATCAATTTTTGTGATTTAAGATGGTTATTTCTGTATTTAATATTAAATGAAGACTTACTGTTCAGTTTACAAAATAAAAAATTATGAATATGCAGTCTCTATATATGAATATATATACATATACATATACATACATATGCATATATGCAGTACTTTGCAGATCTTAAACCACCACATATCTGTATCTATCTGAGTACTTATTACTGCAATAAAATATACTTGGTTTACATTGTTCCACTAGTTACTCCAGATAGATAAGGATTCAAGGAAGCACTTCACTTGAAAGCATTATTAATATATTAATTTAGCATTTGGCCCTTGATGAAAATTATATATATATATATATATATATATATGTGTGTGCATGTATACACACACATACACACATATATTTTATGATTCATGTGATAGGCCAACAGTAAATCTGAGTAGCAATTGTATGAAAAATATTTTTAATCTCTAAAAATATATTTAAATAACGAGCTAGTACTTAGGGAAATAAGGAATTATAAGTTTTTTGTTGACAATGTTAATTTTTTTTTTTGCTAAGCATTAACTGAGAACAATCGTCCTAAAATTTTGTTGTTATTCAATCATTTCAGTCATGTCCAAGTCTTCATGACCCCAGTTGGAGTTTTTTTTTGGCAAAGATACTGGAGCAGTTTGCCATTTCTTCCTTCAGTTCATTTTACAGATTAAGAACTGAGGCAAACAGAGTTAATTAAATTGTTTGCCCAGGGTCGCACAGCTAGTAAGGGTCTGAGGCCAAATCTGAACTCATGTCTTCCGGATTCCAAGTCCGGTGCTCTATCCACTACACCACCTACACACCCTTACTCTACCAGTATGGAATATAAAACAATACTGAGACATTATCTGGACCCCTTGGATGAATTAGCATTTTTAAACTTTAGAGATATAATGGTAACTAATACAAGAATAAAAATTAGGTTTCTTACAAATTTAAACAAAGCATGTATGAAATAGGTTAACTACATTCAAATGAAATAACCCATCCAGAGAAGCAATGTGGTGTAGGGGATAGAGAACCAGGAAGACCTGGGTTTAAGACCTATGTTTGACATTTCTTGGCTCTGTGACCTTGGGCAAGTAATTTAACCTATTCACACTCTGGACAACTCTGAATTGTAGAGAAGGTGCCAACCTACATTGTCGGTCTAAGTTTCCCCCTGAGAGTTCCCTATATCAATGAAATCACAGATCCAGTCCTTATCCATGACTCATCCATAGATCTTATGAACCATAACTAGTGTAGTATTTTCAATACATTTAAGATACCTGATCTTTGAAGAGTGCTGGTTTATGAATGGATAAATTTTAAGTATTTTTGCCATACAATGTGCATGAAGCCCTAAACCAGCACTGGGAATATATTCATGTGGTTTTCAAGGAATTTTTCTGAAAACTAAAATTTGTACAATTGAAACAGAAAGCATTAATAGCAATCCCACTGTACAACCCCTCCCAAGAAAAAAAAAGAAAAGAGAAAAGAAAAAAAAGAAACAGAAAGCATACTCTTATCTATATCCTGAATAAAAACAAATTATCTATATCCCAAATAAATAGAAATAAATAATATTACAGTGACACAAACTAAAAAAAGTTGCTTGTTCAACCAACGCTATATTTAATGATATCTCAAAAGGCTTTTTATAGGTCTGAATTCCATAAATGTAGCAAAAAAGGATACTGTATGTGATTCTCAAAAGGTACTGTCCAACGGGTAAAGTTGGATGCAATCCACCCTTTTTCTCTATGAGACGATAAAGCTTACGAAAAGTAGGTAATGCTGCAGTGCGCATCCACACAATAAAATCCTCATTTATGAACCCATTGTTATCTTCATCCTCATCCAATTCATATACTGGTTTAGGCCAGTTTATAGGCTTTGTTGTACCTGAAAAAAAGACAGAGAAAAATTTTCATCCCATCAGAAAAGTTTCGTCTATATGAAGAATTAAAATACTTAATTTAAAATATCTTTCTAAATCTTGAAGATTTAAATGTAATCATATACTGAATTCATAATTTCCTGTTCAGCAAAACACAAATTGATTACATATAAAACACTAAATAAGCAAATGAAATACTGTAGTACCTTTCAAAAGACTTTTTTTTTAAATGTAAAGATAAAACAATGGTAAAAATAGGGTATACCATGAACAGAATATACTTCTGATAAAAATATCAACTGATATTTTTATTTCTAGGAGAAGACTTAGCCACATCATGATATAATAGTA
Source organism: Pseudochirops cupreus (assembly GCA_028627135.1). Taxonomy (NCBI): domain Eukaryota; kingdom Metazoa; phylum Chordata; class Mammalia; order Diprotodontia; family Pseudocheiridae; genus Pseudochirops; species Pseudochirops cupreus. The sequence continues at coordinate 236,876,537 of CM053584.1, read as the reverse complement.
ACCTCACTAAATTTAAGTGTAAGAAGACCTAAGTTTGAATTCCAGCTCCAACATCAACTAACTGTGAACCTGGACAAATCATTTAATTTATCCTTGTTTTTTTTTTCATCTGTGATAGCCAGATAATAATACTCATGTTACCTAAACCTCAACAGTTGTCATGAGGAAAATATTCTGTGCACAACTCTAAAGCAATTATATACAGATTTATCTAAACTTTAAAACACAGAATACTCATGCAACAGTTGTAACCACACTTATCCCTTCCACACTGTGGGGGTTAGAGACACAGCTCCCCCTCAATCTAGAAAATCTATGCAAAATTCTTTGACCCTCTCTTCATACCAGAGAAGAAATCTGAATTATTATGGTATTGAAAGATAAAATATGTTGATACTATGTAATTCTATACACATATTTTATGCATTTCTGTGTTTCTAAACTTTTTCTGTCATCTCCTGACCATTGCATGTCATCTACAGCTTCCACAAAACTCCCCCCAAATTCCCATCTAATTTCTTAGGTCAACTCACAATATATCAGAACCACCATGGGGAAAGTTGGGATGTGGAAGGGTTAACTAATTTCAGGATTAAAAAAATAATTCCCTTAACAACAGGGACAGGGACTGGGTCATCGGTATAAGGAGTTCGTGGTGAGGAATTCCTTCTACCAGTACAGGCTGGTACCTTCTCTGCAACCTATAGTCTTACAAAGTTAACCAGGGACACTGAGAAATTAGTTGACTTGTCCTGGATCACACAGCCATTAGGTAGGTACCAGAGGCAATACTTGAATCCAGGTCTTCCTAACCCAAGGCCAGTTCTCTATATTACCAAAACTGTTACTAAATTATATTACAATTGCCTGAGGGAGATAAAAGTAAAAATTATAGATATTTAAGCTTTAACAGACAAGACAGGAAAATGCAAATGACTCTTCTAGCATTCCTCAAGTTATATATTTTTGTTTTGTTTTTGTTTTTTTACAAATTTAACTATTTATATCTTAACCTCAAGTTTCTGGGTTTTTTTCACCTTACCTTTAAAAACTTCAGACAGGTTACTTCCATATGGATTTCTGAATTTCACATTTTTATCTGTCCACCAAGCAATACCCTTCTTATGCAGAGGAACACGTATAAGTGAACTTTCATTCACCTGAAACAATTCTAATGTATCTAAAAACGAGACAAAAAAGATGTATTTACTTTATGCTCTTACTTGACAATGCTTCATTCTAAAGCCATCAAGGATTATTTCCCTTGTGCTTCCTTTCTCTCTATGCTCCCCTGTGCTATGCTTCATTCTCCTAGGGTCAGGTTCTCCCTACCATTCAAGAAGACAATTGGCTAATTTGCTAAACTCATTAAACTAATGAAAGAAAGATATACGAGTTCCTTAAGGAACTTCCTCTAGTTTCAGGCCATACATGTGGATTTTTACAAAGACAATATGGGGAGAAATAATAATAATAATGTGATATTTCTACTGTATTTTATTAAATTAAATATTAAAAATTTATAAATTAGTACAGAAGAGGTTGATATAAAAATCTCTCTGGAATGAATTAGGAAAGACACAAAAAACACATCAAATACAGGAATTCTTAACCTTTTTTGTGTTATGGATTCCTTTGACACTGGTGAAGTCTATGGACTCCTCAGAATATGTTTTACTATCTACACTCAAAATTAAATGAAATCCTAAATTTTAGTTAAAGGCTAGTGAAAATAAAGAATTTTTTTCTTATCCAGTTCACTTGACTTAATATATTTTAAAACTATATTCTGAGAATATTAACAAAAAGAATTTCTGACTTTTAGTATATCAGATAAATCTTTTATTTTGTATTCAATTAACCTTATAAAAGTACAAACATACAATCTACAATGATAACTTATCAAAAAGTCTATATATACCTTTCTGATCCAAAAACCTACCCTTAATGAAAGTTTTTAAGAGAAAGGCAATATGACATAGTAGATAAAGTGTGGGAACTGAAGTTAGGAAGATATGGGTCTTTGGCAGGAACATTCTGCCCTTCACCATGGGCAGGTCAGTGAAACTCCCTGAGCCTTAGGTATCTCTAAGACTTCAAATCCCAGATTATAGTGAATTTCCAAAATCACAGGTTTCTGATAATATTCTTTGAAATAGCATAGATGTGAATATTTACAGTTTTTTTAGTTCTGTTTTTTGACAATGTGGTTTGTTTCAAATAGTGCTGTCTCTATTTCTGAACTGTTAAGACATTTATCATTTCTGAAAAATGATACACATAAGACATTACCCTGACAGAATACAATATTTTTAGTCACTTTGCAACCAATATGCACTCAGGTTATTTAAAGTTTTTCACTACTGCATATAATACCACTATAGACTTCAGTATATAAAAAGTTATTTACTTCTTTTTAGGTATTTTCTTGGAGTATATTATGTAATACATTTTTTTATTGTACATTAATTTCCCACAATTACTAAGTATATTTCTGGATGCTTCTTCATACTACTATTTGACACAAAAAAGAATTCAAGTTTTTGTTTTTTTAAATACCCAAATAAAATGAAAATCAGCAAGGGAAATACACACACACACACAAAATTTGCTAAAAGTCAACAGACTCACTATAGTGAGTCTCAAAAGGTAAAGACATATGTTACTGTTATTTTCTATTGAATAAAGTCTTGGAGAGATTTTTATACTTAAAACTGTCAAATTTATCAGTTCTATCCACTTATTACTAGAACATTAAATTTGTAACAGACTATATAAAATGTCATAAGATTTCAAAACAAGTGGCAGTTTAAAAGATCATACCGTTAAACATACTGTTGGCAATAGCTCCACAAGGAGCAATTGGCTTATCTTGATCCTTGCGATAGGGCTCACACTCCTTACTGGGGTTCTGATTTTTATAAAGAAAGAAGAGCAAAGAAAAAATGTAAATACAAACATTACTGACTAAACCATGGCCTAAATTCTCTAAATCTGTCTAGAAAATATTAATAAGTAGGTAATTAACACTGCCATATAAATATTACCCCAAATAATTCCAATTTTGACATTCTAGTTAAGTATAAGCTTATAAACATGTTTACCTTTTATGAGCTCCTTAAGAGCTCCTTTAAGAGCTAGCTTAAGTTGGTACGGTACTATTATGTAATAACTGAAACGATATGAAAAATGCACTAATATGCACTAATTTTTCACTCATATCTTTCACTTGAATATTGTTTTTTATTTTGTCTATGCAACAAGAAGAATTAGGAATTGACATAACTCTTAATCAGAGCAACTCAGTTTAGATCTCAGCATACTACTTAATACTGGTATAACCCTGAGAAAATCACTTAACTTCTCAGGGCCTCAGTTTCTTCATTTGTAAAATGGTGGGACTGGAAAAGATGGTTTCTACAATCCCTAAATCGGTGATCCTTTCTGTGACCACTCATCTCCCATCTTTGCTCTTAATTCACCAGACTTCTCCACCATGTGCTGGTGGGTTTTGCACCCTGGAAAATTCCACTGCCCCTGCAGCCCCTTCCCTTCACTCTTCTGCAGCTTCCAAACTTCTTTCTCCCGCCACCACCTCTGCTTTTCAGCTTCTTTCATGTGTTGTCTTCTCCTATTAAAAATCCATCTCTATGAGACCAGAGACTTCCTCTTTGCTTGTATTAGTATTCTCAACACTTAGCACAGTGCCTGGCACACAGTAAGCACTTAATAAATGCTTACTGACAAGTTTCATGTTGCTATACATCATTAAAATCCCCTATACTGAACCTCCTTTCCCTTACCAAGTTCTCTGAGGTGGTGAGGAAAGAAGGAAAATATACTCCTTATCCCTAAAACCTAGATAGCTTGCAATCATAGTCCAAAAGGCTATGCTGGAAACAGAAGTAGGTAGATGAGACAAAGCAGACAGTATGAAAGATAATTCACATCACTATATTTCAGGTTTCTTATTTATTCAGCTCCCTCAACAATGTGTATATACCCATAGTAAGCACACTGAAGCTATGAGGAATGATTTAAAAAAACAACCAACAAACATTTTACTCAGTGTCCACTTTTTGCCAGGCACGGGGCTAGGTACTAAGGATGCAAAGTCAAAAACAAAACACCCTCTGAATTCAAAGAGTTTACATTTTATTGGTGGGAGACAAAATGTACTTTAATATATAGATAATAAAATAAATGCAAGGTAATTTTTTTTGAGGGAAAAAGTACTAGCACCTGGCGAGATTAGAAAAAGCTTCATATAGAATATATCATTTGAGCTGAGTTTTGAAGGTCAAAAGGGATTTTAGAAGGTAGAAGTAAAGAGGGAGTGCAGCTAGGTATTGCAGTGGATAGTGCTCAGGACTTGAGAGTCTGAAAGACCTGGGTCCAACTGAAGTCAACCTAAGACACTTGTTAAACTGTGTGACCCTGGCCAAGTCACTCTATTTGCTTCAGTTTCCTTATTTGCAAAATGGAGATGATAATAGCACCTTTCCAGCAAGGGTTGTTGAGAGAATCTAATGAGTTAACATATAAAGTAATCTGCAAACCTTAAAGCACTATAAGATGCTAGCTATTGCTGCTGTTATTGGGGAAAACATCTTGGCGATGAGAGAAATTTAACATAGGAAGACAACTGAAGGCTACTGCTATAGTCCAAGCAAGAGATGATGAGGGCTTGAACTATGGTGTTGACTGCATGACCGGAAAGGAGGCAATGGATGTGAGGTAGAGGTAGAAATTACATTCGACAACTAATTGGATATGTGAGATGAGGGAGAGTTAGGAGCCAAGGATAATGCCAAGGTTGTAGAACTGGGTGCGTGGAAGGATAGAGGTATTCTCAAGAGAAACAGGAAAATTCTGAAGAAAGGTAGGATTTGAGGAAAAGATAAAGATTTCATTGGGACATCCAGATTCAAATATCCAGTAAGCATATGGAGACACATGACTGACAGAGACTAGAACTAGAATAGGAAAAGATTTGGGAGTCCTCTGCACAAAGATAATAAACACATGGGAATTGATGAGGTTACCAAAAGAAAGGGGAGAAAAAAAAAAGAAAACCCAGAAGAGAGCACTAAAGAACACACACAGTTAAGGAGCATGCTATGGAATCAACAAAGGAGACTAAGAAGGAATAGTCACAAAATAGGAGAACCAAGAGAGCAATATCACACAAATCCAAAGAACACAAAGTATCCAGGAAAACAGCATAGGCAACAGTGTCAAATAATGCAGAAAGGTCAGGAAAAGGACTGAGAAAAAACCATTAGATTTGGTAATTACAAGAGATTACCAGTAACTCTGAAGAGAGAAATTTCATTTGAGTGGGGTCAGAAGCCAAACTGTGAGATGTTGATTGAACAAGGCAAGAGAGTGAGATGATGGCAAGGCCTAGTGAGTTCTCTTTTGTATGCAGCAGTACAGAAGACAGTAGGCAGGGAGAGATTAAAAAGAAGTGGGGCAGGGGATGACAGCAGAGGGCTGTCTGCTATAGAAGGTAGGAGGGGATGGAATAAAGAGTATATGAAGAAAGTACTCTTTTCTATATCAGATACTTGAAAAGAGGAAGGATTACATCAAGGAACTTTGAGATGAGAATAAAGGGCCCACAGCATATTGGTTTCATTTTCTCAGTAAAATATGAGTCAGTCATCAGCTAAGAATCGTTATTATTCTTTCCTTAAATTTTTTTTTAAAACCTTAAAAGGATTTCACAAATTAGTTGCATTTTTCTGCAGTGATGCAGTTACTGAATGTAAATTTACACTAATTATGTATAACATTCATATTATTAAATCTTTAGGGAAGCCCTGAAGGCACATCAAGAGGATATCTAGTATTTAAAATACAGTCTAATCTTAAAGAATTCATCAATTGGAAAACAAGAAGGATTTATTAGGTATCTAATCCACAGAACAGCATGAGATACAGAGATAAATATGACATAATAATATGCTGTTGATAGGCCCAATTAAGTACTGCAGAGTATCATATTGAAGAAAGCTTCACAACTTTATATAAGTATCTTTGCTACAGAAGTTTTATATTCCCTTGGATATAGGGTCCAGCCTATCCTTCAAATCCAAGGCTCTTTCCATCACATAACAGAAAATTATACCACACTACCTCATGAAATGTTTTCATTTCTAAAATTTGCTTTTAACTAATGTATTGTTTTGACAAAGTTGAAATTCCTTTAGAAAGTGCATTTTTAAAAAATAATTAAATATAAGCACCTCATAACAAGTGCAACAAAAAACACATGATACTTTCCAATTTTATAGGTTTACATTTATTAAGAGAGGGGGAAATGTGTACTTTATCAATGCACTCCATTATATTTTAGTTCAATTTTCTTGCTGTTTAACGTCTTCAATTACATTGCTGTAGTTATTGTATTTTGATATGTTTTATGACAAGAATTTATTAGCTTCTGATACTTCTGATTCAATAAGTATTTTATTATTTGCACTGCCCTGTGCAAGGCACTGAAGATAGAAAAACAAAAATAAAAAAGGTACTTGTCCTCAAGAAGCATATAGTTTATTAGTGAATATAAACAAGAAAACATATAATTACAAGATAATTTGAGGAAGGAAAGAGAACTAACAAATAACTGGTGCTCTAAGGCAGAGGTATCAAACACAGCATTGCAGCCAAGACCCCAATTAAAATGCAAGTAGGAAATACTTAACAAAATAAATACAAAAACTGCTTGTAAGGACAGTTACACCCCAGAAAGGTTCCTTCAGTTACATAAAATTCTGTTTGTGAAACGACATCATTTCCCCATCCATAATTCTTGTCTTGTGAGGGTTCTTCCAGTTGGTAGACTGAACTTTCAGAGCTCTTGGTTTTGAAAAGTGAAAGGATCTCAATTGTGGATATTGTCATGTTTTCACCATTTTATTTTGGGGTTTTTTTTTGTCTTTTTTTGTTTTTTTAAATAAAGCTATATAAAGCTTGTGGATTAAACAGAATAAATTTCTAAATTTAAAAAATAAATACATACAAATACAATGAAACAGTCAATATTAATTTGTGATTTTCTAAGTTAACATGAGCTCTCGGGGATCCTTATGTAGAGTCTATTTCTATTTAAATTTGCCACCACGGCTCTAGGAGGGTCAGGAAAGGCTCATCATGGGACATGTGACACACGAGGCTTGAAGGAAGCTACAAGTTCTAAGAGAAAGAAATGAGAGAGGAAATCTATTCCAAGCATGGGGCAAAGGCAGTGCAAAGACAGAAGGATGGAGAACGGAATGGCAAGTTTGAGAAACGATAAGTAGGGCAACATAAAGTATATGAACACATAGTATACGAAGAGAAGTAATACACAATCAATCAGCTTAGAAAGTCAGGCTACAGCCAGACTTTAAACGTCACCTTAGGTGAAGAATTTGTATGTTACCTTAGAGGCAACAGTTGAGTCACGGAAGTTTCTTGAGCATGGGAATACTACTGTTATATTTGCGCTTTAAGTAAAATTGTTTTGGAAACTGTGAAACACAGAGCAGAGTGGAGACAAGAAGCTGGAGTTCAATTAGGAAGCTACTGCAAAATTCCACATAAGAGATACTGAGGACATAACGTAAGGTAGTGGCAGAGTGGAAAGAATATATAAACCTCACCAGTTACTTCCAGTGCTATTTTTTTCCCATTACTTTTGATAGACAAGTTGGTCTGAGATTTTTTTCCCCACACCTATAAAGTAACCTGCAGACTGAAAAACGTGCTAACTGTTCCAGAAGGAAAATGAAAATGTATACATAATAGGACTGTTCCACTACAATATTTGTTATATACAAAGAAAAAAAGATTTAATTTTATGGGCACCATCTTAAGTAAAACCTGGTAACATTACTTGGATCTTTGCAAAAAGTACTTAGTATTATTTGTTGCTAGTTAATAAAACAGAAAAGAAGATCAGTGGAACAGCCAATCATGTAAATAAGCATCAGAGAATTGAACTTAATTATCCAGTGCTCAATAACCACAATACCATGAACAACTTGGGAGAAAACTCCCTATTTTACAAGAACTGCTAGGAAAATTGGAAAGCAGTTTGTTAGAAACTGGGTTTAGGCCAACCTTTTAAGTTGTAGATCACAGTAAGTTAAAAATTCACACAAAGGGTACCCCATAAAAGATGTGGAGGGAGCTCTTTCCCAACTATGGCTAGAGATTGAGTCCTTAATCACAGAATGGAAGAAATCACAGACAATAAAATAAGACAACTCTGCATACACAAAATTGAAAAGCTTCTGAATAAATCACTGAAACAAGGACAAGAGAAAGCATCCATTTGACAAAAAGATTTGTCTCTGATATGCAAGATGTATAAAGAATTTACACAAATACATAAAACCAAAAGCCATTTTCCATTATATAAGTGGTCAAAAGATACAGAGAAAATAGTTCTCAAAACAAGAATTAGAAACTATTAATAGCTGTATGAAGATATCTACAAATTGCTAATAGGAGTAAATGCAAATCAAAATAACTGAGTTTCCACTTGATGCTCAACAAAATTGGTAAAGATGACAAAAGACAGGAATAACCAATGTTGGAAGGACTTCAGGAAGACAAGTACACTACCACACTGTTGGTGATATTGTGAATTGGTCTGACTATTCTGGGAAAAACTTGGAACTAGAGTTTTCAAAAGAGTTACTAAAATATCCATAGCTTTGCCCCAGAGATCCCACTGCAAGTCATAAACCACAAGGAGGTTAAAGAAAGTTTCCATACACACCAAAATATTCATAGCAATACTTTCTGTGGTAGCAAAGAACTAGAAATAAACAAAGCTGATGCCTAATGATGGGGAATCACTTAATAAATTGTGATATATATATATATATATATACTCTATATAGTGTACAACAAAAAATGATGAATGAAAAGTATTCAGAGAACCATGAGAAGATATATGAACATTAAAAATGAACAATAGGAAAATTATACACAATAACTACAGTAATGTAAATGGAAAGAACCACTTCCTCCCTCAAAGGAAACTGAAAATCTTAAAATTATAATAACCAAGAATCTTGGCCCTCAAGAAAAGCTGAGAAAATATATAAATATACCTCTTAATCCCTGTCTCACAGAGGGGAAGATCTATGGGCACAGAATATTGCAAGTACTTGTCAGAATCTGATGAGATGCTGGTTAGTTTTCTTCAATGCTTTTTTCCCCCTCTTTCTTTTTTATTCTTTGTAACACAGGTTGGATTGGTAGGGAAGGCATATATTTAGACATAAGGATCAAAGGCAGGGGACTAGACCTGTGATTTCATTAGTATAGGGAACTTCCAGGTAAAGAACTCCCTCTACCAATACAATTCAGCACCTCCTCTATAACTTACAGTTTTAGAGAGTTGTCTAGAGCAGGGAAAGGTTAAGTGTCTTGCTCAGTGTCTCATAGCCACTATGCATCTGAGGCAGGACTTGAAGCTAGGTCTTCCTGGTCTCAAGACTATTCTTTATCTACTACACCATATTGTTTCTCAGCATCACAATTAGAAACAAATCTGATATGAAAAGACATTAATAAATGACACTTTTTAAAAAAACGTTTTTCTGCTTATTGCAAAGTGACAAGGCAAGCTCCTTTCTATCCACTTTTAGAAGCAAGGATCATCACTCTTCAAATGCAATCCATGAAGTCATATATGGTCCTGGGAACCTATTTTGTATCCCCCAGTATCTTAGAGGACCCTCTTCACTCCTACGTCAAAGTAAGAGATGCAATATACAGAAAGGGTCTTAAAACAAGCCTTTCTTGGTTTTCTATAGATGAGGATCCAGTAGGCCAAGGCACATGATTTTGGGCAACACCAAACTTCCCAATTCATATTCTCAAGTCTCAATTCATGGTCAATAAGAGCATTCCAAGATGCCTGGTATTCTGGATACTAATGAAATTGTCAAGAATAGGACATAAAGGACACAAAACATCACTAAAGCAAGTTAAACAGTGAGAAATATAGGGTGTCCTGATTTGCACTTCAGTTAGAAAACAAAGCACATGTACAAGTATAATTCCAATAAAAATTTCCAACACAATGCAAGTTTATTTACATAAACCTTTTAAAATAGACGGTAACATCCAAAATGTAACCATTAAATCTAGCACAAGATTAAGAGTGAATTCTAGTTCATTCCAATTCCAGGTTTCAATATCATAATGCAAAATATCACAATAAAAAGTTAAAGCCTCCAAAAGTGGACTTAGCTACAACTGAGGATTCTTCATTAATCTGCACAAATTCTAGAAAATTTAATTACAAAAACTGTTACATATGCAATAAAATATTGTCCTTTAATTCCACATTAAATCTTCCCACAAATAATTTTCTTCATTGTTAAACTGTAAGTGGTGATATCAGTAGTGTGACTAGCTTGTATGTCGTTATTTTTACTTACTTTTAAGGAATTAAAATCTCCATTTAGTTGACTATCATCTCGAGACTTCACATAGCGACGATGATTCTGATAGAAATTAGATAGTCCATAATACATAAACACATATCCCTGCAGAGATTGGAGGGGGAAAAAAATATTTTATTTCAAAGACTGAAAATTCTGAAGCAAAATACATATTTCGGTATGAATGATGCCTTATGTTTAGCATGACTTTTTTGTACTTCAAGGATCCATGATTTTGTCGTTCCCTCCACTGATGTGGACTGCAAGTCATCTATCCTTTAGTAGATGGCCTTCGTCAGTTGCTGTGGCTGAAAAATTCATCATCCTACAGTCAAACCTAGTGACATCTCTCCAAACTTATACTGGACTTGAAGCCGTTTCAGTGTAGGAGGGCCTGCTAAGGCTTTTGTAGCACTGGTATGGCTTTGAGAGGTCAGGATCACGTCCACATAATGAAACACTGAATAAGTTGTCAGCAAAGGATGACTTAATATGCATACTTTGTTCACTCTCAATTTAATTCAAAATCTGAGATAATTTAATTAGGCTCTGGACTGAATTCTGCTTTTGTTTAAGAAAGCTATTTCCTTGAAGATAGTGCAAATTAACCAAGTAAACAAGGCTGAAAGGAAATGTTTGCAATATTTTAAGGAAAACTGTTTTAAAGTAACCTTAAACAGGTTAGAAGGGCCATCAGTAAGCAACTAATCTTTCTTTCATGGGTTGAGCTGACCCAAAGGTTAATGAAGGGAAAATGGGCACAAGAAGGTTTCAGTTTATTTCCAGTGATGATTTATGTGCAAGAAGTGACATAAATGAGGATACTAAGTAAATACATGATTGGAAAAAGAGGTGAGGTGGTCATATAATGAAAGTGATGACAAGATGGACAGCCTGAGTGCTACATTGGTACTCACGAAATGGTATAAGACCTAGACAAAGGCCTCCAGCACATTGGATGGATCTTCTGTAGAGGATCTATGATAGAATATGAACAAGAAATACACAGGATGAGAAAGTGTGGATGGGTTGCTATCAACACTGATAGAAGGAATACCCACATTGATGAGATCACAGATCCACTGAGGTATTAAGAAATCAATCATCTGTTCACTAAATCACCCCACCTGAGGGGTTCTAACAGGGAAAACTTTCTTATCCTAGATTGTATTACTAACTATAATTAAATTTTAAAATCCTGCAATTTGACAGATCTATAACTTCCTCAATGTGGGTAGTCCCTCCAGTGATGCTGATTGCAATCCATTCATGCCTTACTATCCTGTGCAACTCTAGTCCACATCCTCCCAGAAATTCACCAAAAGGGATCCACCCAACAAGCTGGGGAATATTCCTCTATACATCTTGTTAATGCCTGGATATGGATGGAGAATATAGCATGTTCGGTCTCACTGTATGAGTGACCCATCTATCTTCTGGTCGCACATTTCTTTAGCAATATCTTTTACACCTGTTCTCCTGCACAACTACTCATTTGTAATGTGTTGCTGCCTGTTCATAACCACCATGTGACTACTGATCTTTGGGTAACCTCCAGCTTCAACAATTCTTTGAAGACACATAATGCAAGAAAAATATTAATATTAAAAAGGATGGGCCTTTGCTTCAGGAAGAAGCTTGGAGTCATTAAAAGAACTGCACCATTTCTCAAAAACAAACTAATCTATTCTCCTCCTAGGCAATCCTGGACCAAAATCCTAGTTTATTTTCAGAATCTGCAATCAAACAAAAAGCATTTTTAAGTGTCTACTATGTACCAGACACTGAGGATGCAAAGAAAAAATGAAATAGTCTCTACTCTCACGAAGCACACATTCCACCTGGGGAGATATGTATATATACAGGGTGTCCCAAAAGTCTCAGTGTACGTTTTAAGTTGTTAAAGCTTAGAAGTTAAGGTATTCATACAAAATTCATACAAAAATGTAAATATAACTTTACACAATTTAATAATTTTAAAAATTATTTGTATAGCACACTAGTTCCTTAATAAAAGGGACTAACAGGTTAGAGAACATGGGCAGGCCTCCTGATGAAGGTAGGCAGACCTTGAGATGAATCGTAAAGGAAACCAGAAATTCCAAAGAGTGGAAGTAAGGTGCGAGAGCATTACAGCCATGGCAACAACCAATCCAAAGGCACTGAGATGGGAGATGAAGTGTTGTGTATGAAAAACATAGCAAGTAAGCCCGTATGATTGGACCTTATAGTGCACGGAAGAAAGTGAGGAAATTAGAACAGAAAGTGGTAGTGGGAATTGAATAAACCACACTGACTCCATCTTGTGACTCAATTCTAGAGCTACCTCAGTTCCTCTTCTATTCAATTATGGGTCTAGTTCAATTTCTACCTTGTGAGAAAACTTTATTCAGTTATGGGAACTGTGAGAAAACTTTATTGTACTGTTTGAACCTAGCCCTCTAAGTCTGGGAAGCTTGGACCACGTCTACCTGCTGCCCAGAGACACTTATCTAAGGACCTAGATTCATACACTGATGCAAGGAGTTTTCTCACAATTATACATCAAGCAACCCATATGTCTTCTCTGAAAACTGGCCCTGTTCTGGTCAATCAATTATTGTTTCCATGTTCCTTTGAATGAATACAGAAACTGGGACATCTCTTTTCCCCTCTCAACTTGGAAAAGTTCCTAATCTTTCCTCTAATTAGAAATCAGATCACCTAATTTTATAACCTGGTTAATTGTTTTCTTTTAATTAATTTGTCTTATTTGGTTGTTTCTAGTACATAAAAATCTGTCTCCCCATTTTCTGGATCTAGTACCAAAGCTGAGGGACTTCGTCCCAATCTGTTTGGCATACACTGCTTAATAAATCAATATGCTTGGAAGCTCGAACTTTTGTTTCCTCAGTCATTTCACCTTTCACCAGCCATAGGAGAAATGTGTAAAAAAACTAGAAAGGTAGAAAGTGGTCAAGTTGAGCTTTGAATGCTGATGAATCAAAACATGTTAAGTTTTATATGACCACAAATAACAATCCAGTTTAGATTTGATCCCAGGGGTAAGCATATCACTGAAGTATACTGAGTAGGAAGGTGATACTGTCATAACTGTACTTTTGGTGGCAGTATGGGATGAACTGGAGAGGCAAGAAGGGAAGGAAGGAGGCAAGAAGGAACACCAATTAATCAACTATAATAGTTCAGGTAAGAGTTAATGAGGGCCAAAACTCTGGGTAGTGTTTATATAAGTAAACAGAAGGGGACATAAATGTTTGAGACGTGGAAACAGAAATGACAAGATGTGATGTGGCAATTGAATATATGGGCTGAGTAAAGCGTTGAAGACGCCAAGGATATAAACCTGGGCAACCTAGAACCATGGTAGTGTCTTTGGGAAAGAGACAGAAAGATGTCTGGAAGATGGGTACATTTGGGAAGAAAGATAATAAATTCCTTTTTAGATATGTTTAATTTTAAATGACCATGTGACATTCATTTTGACATATCCAAGCAACTGGTAATATGGGACTAGTGCTCAGGAGAGAGACTAGGGTTAGCTACATAGATCTGGGAGTCACTGGCATAGAGATGATAACTGAACTGATAGAAGATGAGAAGACCAAATGAGAGAGTTTAGAAAAAGAGAAAAAGACTCTGGATAAAGCCTTGGGAACATAAATAGAAAACATTACTCAGCATTTCTTAAAACTTTTTCCACTTGTGATTCCTTTGGTGCTTTTTAAACTGTGGGTCACAATCAGGTTGCAACCCACAATTTAAGAAGCTGATTCATACATGAAGATTTAGCAAAGGAGAATGAGAAGGAACATATACACAGGAAGAAAACCAAGAAAATTCAGAGACGCAAATATCAAGAAGAGAGTATATGACAATGCCAAATATTCCAAAGAAGTCAAGAAAGATAAGGACTGAGAAAAGGACATTAGATTTAACAATTAAGGTATCATTTATATCTTTCAAAAAAGCAGCTAAGTATTGAGATCAGGAGTCAAAACAGCATAAGGTTTAGAGGACGATGAGAAGACAGGAACTAGATGTACCAATTGTGGGTTTTCTTCCTCACTCTACAAGGAGTTTAGCTAAGAAAAGGAGAATAGATCTAAGATAACTACTGGGTATTTTTTTAAGGATGGAGAGACAGTCAGGCATATTTGAAGGTGTCAGAAAAGAGCCAGAAGTTAGTAGATTAGAGTAGAGAGCATTATACAGGAGAAAAAAGAAGAGTATATGCAGAGAGGCTGACCTTTCCAAGAAGGGGCACCTCTTCAGGAACTAAAGAGAAGAGAGAAGTTTAGTATAGCCACTGTGGTGAGTTGAATAGAGAGTAAATTAGGGATGAGTAAAAAGATTTTCTTGTTTTAGTGAGGGTCCAATAAATCTGTGGCGGCTCCAGTCAGGACAGTTGTTTGACTTCTTCCAGGTCCTTTCGTCTACTTCTGAGTATCAATGAAGGCAAACAGTAGGATTAATCCAGGTTTTGAATTTTGCAAAGTATAAGCAGACAGGAGAGCAGAACAAGGTATTCACAATCAGAAGACAGCATATGATTCACAAGGAGTTGGGACAGGGAAAGGAAGAAAATATCAACAAAGTAGAGGTGATAGCCTAGGAAAATACTCAGGGATAGAGGGATCAGAGGTCAATGTGAGGATGAAGCCTAGGTTTAAGAGTTATAAAGCAGAGGGATAGATGGAGTGACTAAAGATCTAGTGAGATAAAATGCAATAGGGATAAGTCCTGTTCTTGGGTAAAAAAAAAATCAACTCCACAAAAATATAAGGAAGGCAAGTATAGATAGCAGTTATTCTGAAAATGATGTGTGGGTCTTGGTGGAGTGCAAATTCAGTTTGGATCAGCAGTATGATGTGACAGTCAAAAAGGTGATGCAATCTTGGACTCCATTAGGAGAGGGCATAGTTTCCCACAATAGGCATATGATAACCCCACTTTACTCTGTTCTTGTCAGATCTTTTATGGAATGCTATGTCCAGTTCTGGACACTATGGTTCAAGAAGCATGGGCAAAGATAAACAGGAGATTGTCCTGAGGAAGGCAACCAGGATGGTAAAAGGCCTTAACTTCATGATATATGAGGATGGATTGAGGAAATTGGGCATGTTTAGGTAAAAACAGATGAGGCTCAGAAGTATATGTGAAAGGCTGGCTTGTAGAAAAGCAGTTAGATTTGTTCCATCAGGTTCCAAAGGGCAAAACCAGGAGCAAATGGAAATAAATTGCAAAGAGACAAATTTAGATTCAATTTCAGGAAGCAATTAAGAGCAGTGTAAAAGTGGAGTGATTTGCCTCAAGAAATGGTTGTTTCCTCTCCTTGGACCTCTTCAAGAAGAAGCACTTGTTTGGTATGCTATTGTGGGGATTCCTATAGATATGAGTTAACTAGAGGTCCACCAAAGTCCCTTGCAACACATTCTGTGGATGATGAACAGATAGAAGAATTTCAGAGTTCTTGAACATAGAGGTGGAACACTTCTAGGTGATAAGAGCAACGGTATGGTAGTCCCTGTGTGCAACAAGGGTGGAACAGAGATGTAGTAATGGGAGCTGAGTAGATTGAAGAAATGGAAAGTTAAGAGTATTTGAAAAAACATTATCAAGTAAATTGAAGTCCCCTAGTACGAGGTAACAATCTGGGGTAGAGAGCTGGGACTGAGTGCTAGACAACGAACTCACTGAAAAAGAAGGAACAATGTCTGGCGGGGGGAAGGAGAGGGAAGGTATAGGCGGTGTAGTAGAAAACAGTCATCAGGATCTGAATTGGGTTATAAATTTGGACAGAATGAACTTCAAAGGAGAAGATGTTACTGAACAATGTTGGTAGGAATCTGGTAATGGCAATGAGGAAAAAGGAGCATTCTGACTCTCCCACAAAGATTGGAGGTATAAGAGTACACTGAGTACAGTTTAAAGATGGCTAGGGAGTTAGTGTCATTGAGAAGAAGCCAGGGGGTAGAAAATATATAATCCAAATGGATAAGTGCTATGGGATGTCCATTATAATACTCTGAACAATAAGAATTCTTCACCCATTTAGTTTAATCTTCACTTGGGAGGTATCTCCAGTTGAGTATTACAATGAGTGTTAGGCTGTAAGCTATTTAATATCTGTAATCAATGTTAAAGGCATAGATGGTATACTTAACAAATCTGCAGTTGTGTGAGAAATACAGTTGTTCATCCTTCATTTCTAAAGAGGACCAATGCCATCATAGAGTGATGTCTTGACTTGCTTGTGAACTGGATTTAAATGAGGCAGAATTACATAAAGTTGTCAGCCTTACTCTCTACCACAGTCAATGAAGTCCAGGGGCAAGATGAAAGTCAACACAATTGGTAATGGACAAGGATGCAGTGGATGACCATGGCATCTTCAAATCCACAGCAGCTTCAGCTGCCTTCATGGCTGTTAGAATAAACTGTTCTCTTAAGTCCATTCCACCATTCACATGCTTACAGTAGACATCCCCGTAACTCACCAATTCGTTTAAGGCCTATCAGTTACTGTTAGTCTGATTTAGCTGTCTTCCAAGATTGTTTTACTGGGGTATGGCCACTGTGTGTGCTTCTTGGAACCACAAGGGAAATCTGAGTGCCAGGTGGACACCAAAGGTGGATGAGCAGCCCTGAAAAAGGCTTGGCAAGCCCTCATACCAGAGGTGCTATTCCTCCCTGAATACCCCATACAGCCCTGTGAGAAACAAATAACATACTAGATGACAGTCAAGAATCAAACAAATTTTTTATAGGATGAGAAAAATCTGGTGGTTTTAATAGATCACAAACTCAAAACAAGTGAGCAGAATGTTATGGGCAGCCAAAAAATATTAATGCAGATTTGGGCTACATTAAGAGAGGCATAGCTTCTAGGAATAAGGGCATAACAGTTCTGCTACACTGGTAAGACCATTATCTGGAGTACTTTGTTCAATTCTGGATCCCACAATTTAAGGGCGATACTGATATGCTGGAAAGCATCCAAAGGAGGGTAACTACAACCAGATAGTGAAGGGTCTGGAATCTGTGAAAGAGAAGTGATTTGCCTTGGGCACATATCTGAGTGTTACTCCTTTACTCAACAAACTCCAAAAGCCCTTTTTGCCTCTCAGATCAAATACAAACTCTCCTTGACATTTAAAACCCTTTACAAGCTTGTCTCAATCTCTCCAACCACAATGTACATTAACTTCCCCTTCGGGCTTTTGTGATCCTCACAAAAGGGCCTTTTCTTTCAGTTCTAATCCTTAAAACATCCTCATCTGAGTTCAGAGCCTGGCTTACAGTTCTTATTAGGATCTTTAACATACATAAAGATCTACCTCACATACCCTAAATTCCCAATTCTTCAATCTACTCAATTCCCATAATCTTCTCTACCCCATCTCAGCTATACACACAGTCACACCCTTAATCTTGCCATCATGTACAAGTTTTCCATTTCTATGTCCATGAACTACCCCCCCCAAAAAATTCCTTTATCTCATAACTTTTTTTCCCATATACTCTTTCCCTTTGCTTTACAAGCCCCAACACTATTTGGGGGGGGGGGGAGGGAGAGGTGTGTTTATTTGTCCTCACCATGACCTATCCTTCCACCTCTCAGTTCTTTCCCAGGACATCACCCCTGCTCTTGCTGAATTTTCCTTCCTTCCCTGTCTCAATTTCTTCATGAATCAGTTCAACTCTATACCAGCCTCTATGCTCAAATACCTTTGCATGCCTTCCCTATCACTGATCATGCCTTACCAAACCAACCCACCATTTGATTTACATGCTACAGAATAGAGCTGTTCAGTTATGAAAACTATAACAACTGGGTTCACTACAAATTTATTACATGATCTCAGCTGGATCTCACTGCAGCAAGGCAATCTTTTTATACCTCCCTAGAATGATTTATTCTCCTACTCACCACAGGGCTTGTAACAGTACCTGGCACATAGTAAGTACTTAAAAATTCTTGCTGACAGACTGTTCCTCATACACAAGACTACATGTTCCACCTCCATGCCTTTACATGGAATATTTTCCCTCCTCATCTATGATTCATAACATCCCTCTCTTTCTTCAAAAGGCAGCTCTGGTAGCAACTACTACATAAAGCCTTACTGATTTCCCCAACTGCAGGTTCTCTACTTCCCAAACTACCCTGCATTAACTTTGAATATATTTAAACGTATTCAATTTACATGATTACATTTACATATATGTACTTGTGATGTCCCCTATTAGAATGTAAACTTCTTGAGAGTAGAGGTTAATTCTTTGTATTCCCCATACCTAAAACAATACTTGAAGATAAAATATAGTAAGTGTTAGTTATCTGGTATTCTCTCCACCTTTCAGTGAACTCTGTAACCATGAAGATACGGTCTGTTGTAGAATGTATTCACAAAAGCCTGTCTATTACATTCTCACTCATAAAGCATGCTAACAGTGCATGTGTAAATTATTCTTATGAAAATGTTCTAAAAATATTTCCATTTTTGACCTATTTGTTGTTGTTCTTCCAACTTTATCTTTAATGACTTGATGAAGGTTTTTTGCCAAGCTTTCTTCAAACTTGTTTCTTCCTCCATTGTTTCTCCTTGTTTTAGGAGGCAATGGTGCTCAAAATTTTCAACTACTTGCTTTTAGAAATAAAAAATTATTCAAAACTAGAGCTGATTTTGGCTGCCATATCTTTCTGCTTGGCAAAGAGATCAAATATTTACTAGTTGAGGCAATTTCTAGGTGCCTTTGTGATCTCCTTGTTATGACAATTGACTTACGTTAATTAAAACCTCTTTAGGAAGTGCTTTTTATGTGTGTCAAAGTCCATTTCTGTGTCACAACACACATTTTAGCATCAATAGCTCATTTAAACAGATCATGTTAGAATTGTTTTAATTGCATGCCTTACTTTAACATAAGTTTTCTATATGTGCTTTAAAAAGCCTCTGGCCTTTCATTTTTTACTCCTGAAACATATTTTCCAACATATTTTAGCCACATTCCCTTATGCCTATCTTAGCACTGAAATTACTAGTCATCAAATTTGTTGATTTAATCTGGAGGATCTGCAGAATTCTTCATATCCTTTCTCTGCCTCATCCGCTGAAAAAAGATGGGGGGGCATGAGCAGCAACTATTTTCAACACAATTTGTAAATCCTTATCATGCAGAAAAGCAGAAGCTCATCAAGTAAAGAATGGCTAAACAAATTGTGGCTACATGAATGTAATGGAATATTGTTGTACCTTAGGAAAAGGTGAATATGAAGAATCTGGAGAAGCACAGAAAGATTTATATGAACTGATACAGAGTAAACTTAGCAGAACCAGGAAAACAATATAACCAAGGACTACAGTGATGTAAACGTTAACAATATAAGACCAAAACTGAATGTTGTATAATTATAATGACCAAGTTTGGCCTCAAAGATGAGGAAATGTGCCAGTCTCCTTTTTTTTTTTTAACAGAGGTTGGAGGCTAAGGTTATCTAACATTACACACATATATATAATCACAGTTGGTTGATGGATTTGTTTCATTCAACTGCTTTCCCCCTCCCTTTTTCATTCTTTATTCCAAGGAATTACTTGCTGTCTAGGAGAAGGGGAAGAATATATTTGGGAATAATGGTGATACAAAAACAAGAAAGATCAACAAAAATTTAAAACAAAAAAAGAATGCTCATTAGGAGCACTGCAATACTAAATGACTATATGTCCCACAAAATGAGGTATTTCAATTGCACAACAAACCAACTCTATCAATTCCTTTAATTGCCTCTCCAAATAAAACCTGCAAGCCATACTTTCACATACCTGCAACTTTCTTTTGTCTTCTGGCTTCATCATTAAGAAGAATGTCAAGATCAATATAATTTAATTCCTTACACAGTACACTTATCTACTCTGTGGTCAATGGAGAAGAATCTCACATTTAGCATACCAACAATAAAGTCATGGTTTACAGATGCTCTATCATAGTGATACCAAACTCAAATAGGAATAGGGGCCATTAATCAGTACTTAAGGATCCCTATGGGTTGCATATTGACTTAGAGAACCACATAGTAACATTATTTATGTTTCATTGTATTTTAACTTATTTTATTAATTATTTCCCAATTATATTTTAACATGGTTAGAGCTGTACTTGGAAGTGTGGTGGGCCACATTTGGCCCATAAGCCATGTGTCTGACATCTTTGTTCTCCAAGACGAATGACTCTTAGCCCCCACTGCCTCCTCATCCACTCCTTTGCTACTGTTATTGCATAAGTGAAAGGGAGTCTAAATTCATTAAGTGGTTGCCCTACTGATACTGAGATTTTTGGTACTTAGCCAGGCCCTTTCTAAAAAAGCAAATATAGTCTGTCCCTAGAAGTATATTCAAAGCATTCTCAGCATGGCAGAACCTGGCAAAGCATGTGAACTACTAGCAAAATGTTTGATGACCCAGTGTTACCATGCATATAATGATGAGGCACCAGAATCAAACTTTTAAACTGTATCTTAAAAATAAATAATGTAATTCCTGACTTTTTTTTCTGATTTCAACTGGGCATTCTCCCCAATTGGCCCAAACAGAAAAGTTTTACTTTATTTCAGTACCAATCTGATTATCATTCCTCTCCATATCTATATGTATAGTACATAAATTTCCTAAATGAGGATATTCATAAGTACAAAAATTAATGTTACACTTCAACAATGAGCAAAATAAAACATTTTAACATGTTCAGTAAAGCCAACTTTGAAAAAAAAAGGATTTTTAAATGAATTATTTATTATTGAGGCACTGTCCAAAATCTCTCTTAAAAGAACAGATATTTACAAAAATACTGAGCCTCTTTATTTCTTCTAATTCCTACTACATAATCAAAATTCTGGTACTCCATAAAAAGGGAATTCTGGCTGCATATATGAGATCTTATTCTGTTAACATTTTCTTATATTAAAAAAAGACGTTTAGTTTTCCACTTAAAATTGTCAAATTACACAACCACTGGCTTTTTGGAGAAAAAAAAATTGTTTTAAAGAACCCTTACAATTTATACAATGAAATTTCATAACAAATATTCATGAAACTATGATGTGATGAAACTATAATAATAAACTATGAAAAATAATTCCATTTTAGAAACAGCATTGTAAATTTAATCTAGTAAAAGAAAAAAAGATTAAGCACCTTCCAATGACTACTGAGACAAAATAACTTACTTGTATTGTTTTGGTGACCTGAGAGTACTTTAGTCCAATTCACAAATTCTGCTTGGGCTTGTGATGGAACACAGAACCCACAAGAGTGAATCTGTGGATAATCACCTTTGCAGAAGAGAAGTTCTGAAATAAGTGTTTTGAATGGGGAGGAATATGAAACTGGAGTTGCAAAATCTATTCAGTCCTCTTTCATCTTAGGTTGGCTGCTCTAACAATAGTTAAGAATGTAAAATTCTTAATAATATGCCTGTCATTTTAAAAAATTAACATTGTTAGGTGAGTTTACATGTTATCAGTGTGGATAAAATAGCGAGGGCTTTAAATTCCTGCCATTTTTATAGGTTTGTACTTTTCAAGTTTTTTCTGAGATATTATCTATTTCTCATTTTGGTACAATAGCATTAATAGCCACGAGGTGGCAGATGCCTTAGAATTCTAAAGGACAGAAAAATAACACCTGTTTCTAAGTCAAAGGAATCAAGAAGACACATTGAGAAAACACATGTAATACGTGAAACTATGAATATAATTTAACCTACTGGGAAACAATCAACTGAAGCTCTATTTTCAAGTGACTAGGGAGACTAAATAATATTGGGTCTCCAATCCCACAGGAAGTTCTATACCTTTACACTCAGACTGAAAAGACTGTTTTTATATTAACTTCATCATCAGAAGAAATGGATGTAAAATTGAAAAGTAGAGAGGGAAAAAAACAGGACAAGTAAGTGGCAACTGCTTATAAAAACAGATGAGATCAATAATGTTTATGTTTCTTTTTTTATGCTTTGTATCTAACAAAAAAGTAATATAAAGACAATAATGTGCTTTCTAAAATAAAATTTGCTTTGATATTAAAACTTTTATCAGGATGGGAAGTAGGAAGTACAGAAATTATGAGTGAGAACTCAAGTAAAAATTACTGCTATGTAGCTTTAAGTACAAGCATTTTTGCACAGGACAGTCTAAATAAAGCAAGCTGCCTTTAGTCAACATTTAAGATAAAAAAATATAAAAATACAACTGTATTATCTAGAAAAATAGGATTTGAACACATTATTTCATGGTTGCTTTAATATCTATTGATTATTAAAATGTACAAAGAACTAAACAAAAAAATAAAATATATAGTCAACATGTATTTTTAGCTTCCTAAAAAAGGATGAGGTACTTTTTCTATAAGGTGAAAAATTTCTGAAATATAAAATTATTTTTGCATCTTATAAAACCACAAATTTAAACAGTTTTTTCTACTCTTTTAAAATACAGACCTCAAATGGTTGTTCTAATGTGAAGTTTATGTCGCAAATGCAGGGTTTTGTATCATTCCAGGACAAACACTTATTGCAGGGATCTTTTTCATCTGTTCCAGTATAGTCAATCTGCAAGAAAAAATTATAATCACTATCTAATTAGGAAAACCTGCTAAAATACTGAAATAGTTTATTACAAAGACAGAAAATTAGTCCACACCAAGTAACTTAAAATCACTGAGTTAATTTTTAACATTGTCACTTGCAGATACTAATAGGGAAAAAAAAGTAATAAAAGAATGTTAAACTGAAAAAATAAAATCTAAAAACATTTTATACATATTAACTTGTTAGACATAGATTTACCTTCTTTATATACATCTCCATCACAATTTTTCTAGTGAAAACATATTTATGGATAAGATGCACAGGATATACTTATATAAATACTTAAAACAAAGTGTAAGTGAAGATGTCTGAACTGAAGCATTAAAAAGAATACATGAAGGTAATAAATTAGTTACTGCTTATATAATATTAATACATTTTGTACCCTGCACAAGTTACTCATTTTCCAGGTATACTCCCCTTTTCTTCCTTCCTCCTCTCTTCCCCCCCCCCCCCCATATATCCTATATAAATTCGTTGGACCAGGTATTATCATTAAAGTACTGATAAAAATCACATTAGTGTTCTACACAAAAAGTGCCAGTTCTTCCTATTACTTCTATAATAAAATATAAATTCCTCTAGTTGGATTTCAAAGTTCTTTACAACATAACTCCAGCCTATCTTTCTAGGCTTATTATTCACTATTCTCCTTCATGCACTCTATGCTTCAAGCCAACTAGGATTACCTGCTGTTCTTTGCACCAACATTTCATCTCTCATGCCTGTACCTATGCATAATTTGTCCTTCAGTTCAAGAATGTGCTCCCTTTGCAGGTCAAATCAAATACCACCTCTTACATGAGTTCTTTCCTAACTCCCCAGCCTGCTAGTAACTTCTTACTATTACACTGTATTTATTTCTATGTGTACATGTTTCTATCAAATGAATAAATTCTGGAGGATATAATAATAATAATAGCATTTATACAGTCCTTAAAAGTTCGTAAAACACTTTACATGGAATATCATTTGATACTCACAACTACCTTGTTCAACATATGTTGTTATCATTATCTCTATTTTACAGATAAGGAAACTGAGTCTATGAATGGTTACATAACTTATCCAAGGTCCCACAACTAAGTAAAATATCTGGGCGTATTCACACTAAGGTCTTCCTGACCCCACGTTCAGCTCTTATATACTCCTATCCCTAGCTATCACAGGGGAAAAACTATCTTGTTTTTCTTTGCATTTCTATTGCCTACCAGATTCTGACACATAGTAAGTATAGCCTAGTAAGTAGTAGACTAATAGTAGTAGCTTAATAAACACTTACTGATAAATTAACTGATATTTTATTCGTTACTAAATTTTAACTATTTTCCAATGAATTTTTCAACAACCTCTCCTATGTGTACTGTTACATTCCAAGGCTCTCTTAAGCCCTTTATAGAACTTTACAGAATTTCCCTACCTTCTCATGGTCTAAAAAGTGCCATTACTTTCCTATCAATATTCTTACAAATTAATCAACAAAGATTTATTAAGTGCATACTACGTACCAGGCACTATGCTTAAGTACTGGGGATAAAAAGATCAAGGAAAACAAGTTCTTGTCCTCAAGGAGCTTACATTTTAATGGGAAATACAATCTGTACACAAATAATGTGTGCAAAAGGAAATACAAGGTTGTTTTGGGAGAGCATGCACCTGTGGCTGAGGAAAATCAGGAAAGATTTCATGGAGGAGTTGGTCCTTGATGTGAGTCTTGAATGAAACCAGAGGAATTCTAAGATGTAGTGGTAAGGAGGAAGCACATTCCAGGCAGAGGGTACAGTGAGTACAAAGTCATGAAGGTGGAAGATAATTTTACAGAACAAATCCTTTTAATTATAGGGATTATTATAAAAGTTCCCCAATATTCTAGGCATTAAGATGATTTTCATTCATTTTTTCCTTATGTAGACTGTTATTCTTCATCCCTTCATTCTCAAAGACAACCAATGACAACATGAGGGTGATGTCTTGACTTGTATGAATTGGATATAAATGAGGCAGAGCTGTGCAAAGTTGTCAGCTTCACCTTCTCCCCCAGACACATTAAAATCCAGTAGCAAGACAAAGGTCAAAACGACTGGCAGTGGCCTAGTATGTGATGGGTGATGTTGACCTTTTTAAATTAAGGTCTTTCCCAGGTCCCAATTTGTCTGAGAACATGCCCGTTCAATGACTAAGGGTTAGGTAAGAGTAGAGACAAAAGATGGCTCAATTTAAGATATCAATGTGGAAGAGGGAGGGATCATCGGAATTTCTGGCCAGAACAGAAAACAATTGCTATTTATACTCATTCTAAGCCATCAAAAGGTCAGGAAAATGTTTCTACTTTTTTATTTAGGGCTCCCAGGGTGTGTTCCTAATTAACCAATGACTTGAGAGCCAAGCTTCCAGGAAACAGAAATTTGGCATGAGGACTGGCCTTAACAGGGAGTGATACAGAAGCTTAGAAAGAGTATAATTTTTTGCATGATTTCACATGAATAATGACTATCATATTTCTTGCTTTTTCAATGGGTGGGGGAAGAGTAGAGGGAGAGAGAATTCAGAATAGAAATTTTTTTTTAAATTAAAGAATATAATGGCTTGAAGGACGTTAAGGAAAAGGACTGTGATGGGCTAGACCAGGTGTCAAACACTTGGGCCACTCCCAGTGTGGAAAACCAGATTAAAACGTGATTCGGAAATATTTAACAAAATACAGAAATTCAATAAAACATAGATTACATTTTAAAACTAAGTCATAATGTGGTCCCCAAGTCCTGTTGCGGGATAGGTTTTGGGGGGATTTCTAATGAGAAATCCTTTCTAGGTTCGCGTCTGAAAAGAATTACAAGCTCAGCTGTCTTTTGGCAGATTTACAAAAGTTTATTGATTCACAGGACCAAAAGGGGTAGGTTGAGGAAACCTGGCTAGGAAAAGCTCACAAGGGGCAAGGGCGGAGTCAGAGAAAGTTTGGAAGTGTGACCCTCTGCAGCGGGCAGATGGCCTGCTAGAATGCCTACTTGACCTGCCAGAAAAGGCAAGAGCTACCAAGGGCCGTCTGCGGAAGTTCTAAGGGCCCCAGGAGCATTCTTAAAGATACATAGCTGTCAATCATAAGTTCATTAAGCTAACGAGGTGTACAAAGGTGGAGTTAGGGAGGAACCTGGGAGGAGCCAGGGAATAGCCAATGCTTAAAGGGACATGCACCCTTGACATCAACTGCGCATGATGTGTTTTACCCATAATACACTGGGACAAACAGCAGGAGGGAAAGGGCAGGGGGTGTGGTTTGAGCCCTGAAATGTCATAAGGTCTACCAGGGGTCACAGATTTACGGTCAGGTCAGTGAGATGTTCCCATCTTGATTTGCAAGTGGATGGGTTTAGTTTGCTAGGACAAAAGGAGGTAGTACCTTGAATGAAGAGTTAATGGTTTGAGAGGAAATAGCTCTAGGCTGGGGCAGGGAAAGACAAGTACAGCTGGGGGAAGGAGAGAAACAGTTAAGAAATGTGGCTTTTACAATTTAACACAAAACTGGATTAAAGTTACCCCAAAATATACTACGTAGGCCACCCAGCACCTCTTCAGTCCCATATTTCTATTTGGTTTGACACCCCTGGCCTATACCTCATGGTCCTAGGTGAAAAGTCAAAATCACAAATAACAGCATCAGCTGTTACTCTCGACTCTAGCTAGTGAATGTAGCTCAAAAACAACCAGAATGGAAAGTACAGGTCCAGGCAGGGAGAGGAAAGCTTCCACATAATACCTGTTAAAAACAATTCATTCCTATAAGCTTTCACACCATTCTTATTGAAAACACTTGAAAGCACAGGTATAAATAATTTTTCCTTAAAATGACAAGAAGCAGGTGTGGCTTAAGTGGCGCAGTGAATAGAGCGCTGGCCCTGGAGTCAGAAGGACCTGAGTTCAAATACGGCCTCAGACAATTAACATTTATTAGCCATGTGACCTTGGGCAAGTCACTTAACCCCAATTGCCCTGCCTTCCCCTCTCCAAAAAAGCAAAAAAAAAAAAAAAGAAAGAAAGAAAGAAAGAAAGTTAGTAATATCTAGGTTCAAGTCCCCACTTTGACATACAAAGGCTATGTGATTCTGCAAGCCACTTAACCTCTCAAGTTTTGGGTAACTCTCTATGATTGTTTATTGCAAAGAAAGTACCAACCTACATTCATAGAAGTTCCCTCACGGGAAGGGGCTCCCTACATCAATTAAATCATAGATTTTGTTATTTCAAGTAAGGGTTGGTTCTCCCGACACTCCCCCCCCAGCCCATAATTAGAAGTTAAATATTACCATAAGTAGCCTTCCCTAAGGTCCCATTTCGACTCCTCATTGTAGCCTGAAGAGGACGCTTAGGTTTAAGTGTCCAGATCAACTAGGCAATATTTTAAGCCTCAGAAAACTAAAACAAAAGATCATTCAAGGAGCTTACTCACATTCTACTACTAGAGAAATACAACTTGTGCAGGGGGGGGAAAGGGGAAGGGGAGTTGTCAAGAAAAGTCTTCTGTAGAAAAAACACACCTGAGCTGTACATTAAAGGAAGCTAGACATTCTAGAGTATACTGTAAACACGGCTGAACTAACTACCTGTGCAAAGGCACAGAGATAGGAAATGTAATATGTACAGAAAATCACCAGCATGCAAGTTTGACCACAATGTGAAATATGAAATAAATCTGGAAAAGCATGTGGGACCCAGACTGGGAAGAGCTAGAAATATGAGGATGAAGATTTTTATATTTTATATTTTATCCTAGAAACAACAGATTTTGAGGTCAGAAAATTACATGGTCAATAAGTATTTAAAGTACTTACTATATTCCAGGCATTATGGCCAAGTCTATGGTTTAAGACTACTAATTTGGCAGTTATGTGAAGGATGGATTGGAGAGGGAGAAGACTTAAAGCAACGGGTCTGCTATTACAGTTTTCCCTTTGAGGAGTAGAGGTAGAAGCTATGTGTATGTGACCAAAGAGAAGGGAACTGATGCAAATGATGGCATGGTTGTAGTAGCAAGAAGCCTTGGTAAATTATTGAATGTGGCAGGGGAGTGAAAGGAAAGACAACTTTTGAGGAAGGATAGGTTTGAAAAGAAATATAAGTTCCATTTTTCAATCACTCAGTAAACACTGGCTCTTACTATGTGCCAGACACTGTGCTAGGAATATAAAAAGTGGCATAAGAAATATTAAAATTGAACATGTTAAAATTTCTATGGAATATTCATGCAGAGATGGCAAGCAAATGGTTGGTAATGTACGACTAGAGCTCAGAAGAAAGACCTGGAAGAGACATACAAATCTGGCAGTTATCTGTATAGACCAAATCCATGGAAGCTGGTAAGATCATCAAGGTCCAGGACAGGCCCAAAAAGACCATACTGAATAGATAGGAAAAGGTGATATTAACTCTGAGGTGTGACATTTAAAAAGTTTGAGAGACATCATTTCTGGGTGATTTAATCATTTTCCTAATAATGCCAGCATGCTTGTCAATAAAAGGACTGTCACTTGGCTGTCTCTCTCTTAAACCAAAGACAATCATGGTGGTTGGCTCATAACTTATATATTCTTGGAATAGGAGTGTTCCTGAGGTTGACAATCAACTCTGATTGGTTAACAATTAATAAGAAAATGAATATTACAATGACGTCTTGGAGTAACAGTAGTTCAGAGAGCTTTGGGCAATCTATTCAAAGAATTTATCCCCACCCAAAACTAAGTAGAACAGGCTTCCCCACTTGGGTGGGGTCTGAAGGAGACTATTAAGAAAGGTACTGGCTGAGGAACAGAGTAGTAGATCAATGGAATAGACTGGGTACACAAGAATCAGTAGTCAATGACTACAGTAATCTACTGTTTAATAAACCCAAAGACCCCAGTTTTGGGGATAGGAACTCACTATTTGACAAAAACTGCTGGGAAAACTGAAATGCAGTATGGCAGAAATTGGGCACAGACCATTATCTAACACCCTATACCAAAATCAAGTCTAAATGGGTGGACAATCTAGGTATAAAAGGCTGATAAGGTAAGCAATCTGGGAAAGCAAGGAATAGTTTACCTGTCAGATTTATGGAGAAGGGAAGACTTTATGATCAAACAAGAGTTAGAGAGCATTATAAAATGCAAAATAGATAATCTTGATTATATTAAATTGAAAAGTTTCCATACAAACAAAGCCAATGTCACCAAGATTAAGAGGGAAGTGGGAAATTGGGAAAGAATTTTTACAACCAGTGTCTCTGATAAAGGCCTCATTTCTAAAATATACAGGGAATTAAGCAAAATCTATAAGAATACAAGTCATTCCCCAATTGATAAATGGTCAAAGGATATGAACAAGCAATTTTCAGAGGCAGAAATTAAAGATATCTATAAGCATATGAAAGAATGCTCTAAATCATTACTGATTCGAGAAATGCAAATCAAAACAACTTTGAGGTACTACATCTCTCCAGCCAGATTTGCTAAGATGACAAAACAGGAAAATGACAAATGTTGGAGAGGATGTGGAAAAACTGGAACACTAAGGCATTGTTGGTGGAGTTTTGAACTGATTCAACCATTCTGGAGAGCAATCTGGAGCTATGCCCAAAGGGCTATAAATAACTGCATATCCTTTAACCCAGTAATACCACTTGTAGGGTTGTATGCCAAAGAGATCACAGAAGTGGGAGGAAGACCCATATGTACAAAAATATTAACTGCAGTTCTTTCTGTGGTGGCAAAAAATTGTAAATTAAAGGGATGCCCATCAATTGTGGTATATGAATGTGATGGAATACTATTGTGTTATAAGAAATGAGGAGCAAATGGACTTAATATTTACCTGGAGAGGCTTATACGAACTGATGCTAAGTGAGAAGAGCAGAACGAGAAATTTGTACACAATTACAGACACAACATATGTGACGACCAACTTTGATAGACTGGACTCTTCTCAGCAATGCAAGGTTATAAGACAACTTCAAAAGACTCATGATGGAAAGAGATGTCTACATTCAGAGAAAGACCTAGAAAGAACAGAGTTTAAATGCTGACCGAAGCAAACTACCTGCTCTCTTTCTTTTTCATGTTTGGTTGTTTCCTCTTTCCCACTGTTCATTCAGTTACAACCCCTCTTTACAACCAGACTAATTTCTAATGTGAAAGTATTTGCAGATCCTATACTTGTTTGCATGCTGGGGGAAGGGGGGGCGGGATTTGAAATTCAAATTCAATTCCACAATTGAACTGAATCTTGTAAACTCAAAGTAAACAAACAAATCAATAAAAAATAAATATCACAAAAAAAATTAAAAAAAGACATTTAATCCAATCTCATTATCAGTACCTCCTTCAAGAGACTGACCTTTTGAAATCATGGTTTTAGAAAATTGGGGAGGAGGGAATAATCTTTATCTCCCCAAATCACTGGCTATTAATAATCATTTCTTTCATTGGTAGTGTGGTAAATATCTGTTCCCTTTTAATAATCGTATTATCACCTTATGATACCCCTACATACCCCTTACTACATACATCATACCCCTTATGAATATGAAATATCTTAAAATCCTAGATTGAATGATAAAGTCTTATTTCTTTAAAAATATAAATATAAAACGAGAATAAAAAAGGTAAGAGATAAAAAATGCACATAACAACTAAAACAACTCCAAGCAGAATTATTTAATTGCTAATCCTGTAAAGAGTTTGACAGTCTACTCTTCTACAACTCTATTTATTATCCCTATAACTTTCCAAACCAAAAGTTCCTTTCCTGGCCACCATTCCCTACAAATTTTGTCTTCCTCTATTAGACTGTAAGCTCTTTGATGGCAGGAACTATATTTGCTTTATATTTGTATCCCCAGTGCTGGGCATACAGCAAGCACTTAATAAATGCTTTTTCATTCATTTACTCTCAAAAATGTAAAATGGATCAAGAGAAGAAAAGAAACACCTATTATGTGCCAGACACTGTTCTGAGTGCTTTTTCATCAGTCCTGTAAGGCAGGCACTAAGTATTATTATCTCCAATTTACAGCTGAGGAAGAAACTGAGGCAAACACAGGTTAAGTGACTTGTAAAGGGTCACACTGCTAATAAATGTCTGAGGCTGGATTTGAACTTAAGTGTTTCTGACTTCAGGCCCAGCACTATATCCACCAGCTGCCTCAACACTAGTTTGGAATATAACTTCTTCTCATGTAAAACCTCACATCAGAGGATGGTGAATGATTTTGAGCAATATCACTTCATAAAACATCAAGAAACAGTGGGAGGAGAGGGAGGAGACAGGTGGCACAGTGAATAGAGCACTGGCACTGGAATCAGTAGAACCTGAGTTCAAATCCAACCTCAGACACTTAACACAAAATTAGCCATATGACCTTGGGGCAAGTCACTTAACCCCAATTGCCTCCTCCAAAAAAAAAAGAAAAGAAAAAGTATGGGGAAAAGAAGTTTAAAGAAATCTCCAAGAAAACTAAATAAGGGTATTCATCCCAGGGTATCTATGGATGAAATTGGAAGAACATAAAAATTATAAATGATATAAAAAAGATGTAAAGATTTTTATGATTCTTTTCATCACCAAGGACAGAGGAGCTATCATATTTGAAATCTAGCCCCACAGTGCCAGATAAATCTCTTGAGGAAGTGGTATAGTCCCAAAGAAAACAAAGATGGGAAAAACAACTAGTCTGGGTCACATATACAAAGAAGAGGCTCATACAGTAGGCCATATAATTTTGAGGGTGGTGAGCAAATGATACTCAAGGTATTTGAAAAAAGGAAAAAAACAACAAAGGTGTAGGAAAACCTCAAACTTTATTACTACCCAAAATAGGTATGAGGGAATATCATTAACTCCTAGCCTATATATCTACTTTCCAGGCTATATAAAATTTTTATTAAAATAATCTACATACACAAATAGGGTGCCCTTAAAGAAAATAGCAGAGGAAATATACAGGCTTTGGCAACAGATATTCCATAGTAGACAATATCTTTCCATCCCATATATGACTGAAAGATGAAGAAAATACTTATGTTGACCACAAATGTGAGTATTTGATTCAACAGGGCAAAAACATTCATAATCCTAAATGAAATTCATAATCACATAAAGAGTTTGACAATTCTCCCTAGAGGAAAAACTAAGTGGAAAAAAAAATGCCTATGGCCAGAGTATGCTATTCAAGAGATGGACACCCTAGAGTTTGTTCATGTGTGTGCATGCACATAAGCACACACACGTGAGATTGAAAGGTAATGAAAATGAACAATGAGTTGAGGTGAACTGTCATTGAGAAACTACAAAGTACTTTTAATGACCCCAAAAATCTCTTTAAAACAAAGGACCATCTTTTTTAATACTAATGTTCTTCCAGTGACGTTGGATGGCTACTACAACCTCCAACAGAATGAAGTTAAACATCACTCAAAGAGCAATGGAGAGACACATGGGATGTAGCAGGCTGCTACACAATATAAGCAAGGAATTAAGTAGAAAGAACAGTATAAAGGAAAGGAGTAAAGAAACACGACTGAAAAAGAATAATGGCTATGGCTATCATGAATAAAATTCAACAAAAGTAGTCTGAGGCATTTTTTCTCCAAGCAAGATAACATTTTATTAACCAGGCACAAACCTATTAACAAAAGAGTCAGTGGTTTGTCTTGGTTTGTGCCAAAATTTATGCCAAAGACCCCAAGGTGAAGATTTAACTCATAATAAGGTTAAAACAAAGAACAGAAGAGGGTGACATCACAGTTGAGGACAACATGACTGGTTGCATAGCTGAGGGGAGGGGGACAACATGATCCCTCAAGGATAGTAGATTTCCTTGGGACAAGAAAAAAACAGCAATTAGCAGGAGAACTGGATTTCTAAACTTGACTCTTTACAATCCAACTGAATTTCTGAGCTAAGTCCAGAGACAAAGAACCATGAGTTAGGCATTTACAGAACAAAATCAATTAACTGCAAACAGGATGAATAAAAAATTATACATAAGCAATTTAATCTTTTCATGGTCCAGTAATGTAATAAGAGCAAGAGATAACTGATGGGCAGCCTACATGCTCCGCTGATATCCGCACCATGAGGAAGAAAGTACCCCAGCACAATGGGTGGGGCCCCTGTGGAGAACTCATGGAAATAAATGGACAAGAGGCATACAGAATGGACAAGTATTCATGTGTGGCATCTGTACTGCTGGAATATCCACATGGATGAGACTGAAGATTCACTGGAGTAATGAATGCATAATCACTCAATAAGTTCTTACAATAAGCTCTTACTATGTACCAGGCACTGTACTAGGAGCTGGGGATACAAAGAAAGACAAAAACACCTTCCCTGCTCTCAAAGAGATCACAATCTAATGGACACAACATGCAAACAACTATGTGTATATTAAAAAGGCCTCTTGCAAGAATAACATGTGACTAGTATATCAATGTTTAGGTTATAACAGGGTTTTTAAAGGGCATCCCCATGTTTATGTTAATGATCTATAATAAGGATAAAGGATTTGCTAAACCTATACAGAAATCACTAAATCTTGAAGCTGGAGCTACCCTCCTCAAGATACCACCTTCTTACCTTTTATTTTCCCATATCCACTGGATCAACTCTTCAACCCTCACGAATCACAATTATAGTATGGGATTTTCTTGGCAAAGATACTAGAGCGGTTTGCCATTTCCTTTGCCAGCTCATTTTACAGATATCCAGGGTCATACAGCTAGTAAGTGTCTGAGGCTCCTTAATACATTCAGGGCTTCTGCACACTTTGGGTCCAGTATTTCTAGAAAATATGGCAATTCAAAATACAAACCCAGGGGTTAAAAGCCCTTAGCACTAGCTTTGTGATGTTGAGAGCAAATCACCTGTCTGCATCTCAATTCCCTAATCTGTAAAATGGTACCAATGATACTTGTACTACCTATGGGGGGCGGGGGAAGGGGACAGGAGAGGTGCTTTGTAAATCTTAAAGCACAATGGAAATTTCTCTAGCCTTGAGCTCTCTTCTAAGCACAAGTTCAGCATTTCCAATGCTTTCTATACATTTTTTTCCATCGAAGTCCTACTGTCACCTTAAATTCAACCTTAAACCAAGGTGATCATTAATTTTTGGATTTAGAGGGACTATATATATAGTCAAATCCCTTCATTTTAAAGATATGGAAACCAAAGCATAGAGTCACTAAATGAGAACTCAGGTCTTTTGACTTTTAGTACAATGCTCATTCAACTATACTTTGCCTCTCACTTCCCCAATAATTTTTTAAAAGGCTCCCCTTCCTTGACGCCCCATTTCTGTTATTAGTACCATCATTCTCCTAATCACCCAGGCTCAATTTTTGACTCCTGTCTCCTCTCTCTTACTCCCACAAGTCAAATCAAGCCAGTCACCAAGTCCTATTAACTCTTCTCTTGAACTGCAATGGCATCTACCCCATTCCTTTCCATTCCTCCAGCCACTACCCTAATCCAAGATCTTATGAATGCACGGTCCTTCATTTCAATATTTTAAGTTATATTTGAAATCTAAACTGTACATTATCAAATTCACCTACCTGAAACATTGCTATGCGATTCACTCTCCAGGCTTAAAACACAAACCAAAAAAGCCCTCTTTGTCCCCCACACCACCTAGCAGAGTCTACAAAATAAAGTTCAAATATTTCAGCCTCACATTCAAGACTCTCTACTAATTTTAACCCCAACCAGTTTCTCCAACCATACCTTACAACATATTCTCTAACATGAAATTTCTTCTCCAGTCAAATGGTCCCCTCAATACACATACATTCTTTTTTTTCTTTACTCACATCTCCTCACCCTCAACAACTCTAACTTCTTGATGCAGAATATTTTCCATTTTTATGTTTTACCAAAATCCAATATGACTACCTACAACCACCTCAAATATCAAGTCATCTATGAACAGAAATGATCTCTTTTTATTAGAAAGGCTTAAGAAATTAGAGGGGCAGCTAGGTGACACAGTGAAGACAGCACAGGCCCTGGAGTCAGGAGGACCTGAGTTCAAATCAGGCCTCAGACACTTGACACACTTACTAGCTGTGTGACCTTGGGCAAGTCGATTAACCCCAATAGCCCTGCCTTTCCCCCTCCAAAAAAAAGAAATTGTATTAGATCAGTGGTTCTCGACCTTCCTAATGCCACAACCCTTTAATACAGTTCCTCGTGTTGTCTTGACCCCCAACCATAAAATTATTTTCCTTGCTACTTCATAACTGTAATTTTGCTACTGTTATGAATCGTAATGTAAATATCTGATATGCAGGATGTATTTTCATTGTTACAAATTGAACATAACCCACGGGTTGAGAACCACTGTTATTAGATGAATGTAATGGAATATTATTGCCCTATAAGATATGATGAATACAAGGAATTCTGAGAAACATGGGATGGCATACTAATTGATAGACTGAAGTAAACAGAAGCAGAAAAAAAACAATATACACAATGATGGATACAATGACAAAAATAAAAATTAAAAGTATAATAAAACAAAGAAGAATAGCTGTGTAATGAATCACAATTGCAGGCCATAGAGAAGAGATGAGGCAACAATTTAATACAACGGAAAGAGCACTGGCTCAAGTCAGAGGACCTGGATTCAAATTCTACCTCTACTGTTACTTCAAGGGAGCAGCTGGGTGGCACACTGGATAAAGTGGTGGATCTGGAGACAAGAAGACTCATCTTCCTGAGTTCAAATATGGCCTCAGACACTTACTTGTTGTGTAACCCTGAGCATGTCACTTAAATCCTGTTTGCCTCAGTTCCTCATCTGTAAAATGAGCTAATAGAAGGAAACAGCAAACCACTCCAATATCTTTTGCCAAGAAAACTTCAAACGGGGTCACAAAAAGTCTGATGTGACTGAAGAACAACTGAGACTTGAGACTTGAGAAAGTCACTGCACTTCCCTGGACTTCAGCTCCATCACATATAAAATGAGAGTGTGGACTAAATGGCTCTGGGATCCCTCCCAGCTCTAGATCTATGACCCTTATAATAATCTTTTGTTAGAGATGGGAGAAACTATGGCTTAATAATTTTGCATACAATGTCAAATAAGGTTGCTCTATCAGCTGGTTTTGCTTAACATTAGAGAAGGCTAATTGCTAGAGAGATGATATAAAAACAATAGTTACCAGTAAGATTTGTTTTTAAAGAAGCAAGTTCTTGCTCTTTTCTAAACTCCAAAATTCTTACTTGTTTGGCATTTATATTCCGCCTTATATTCTTAGAATTTTAAAAGTTAGTAGAGATTTTACACATCATCTCATCCAACTTCCCATCTTTAATGTGTGAATTTCTTCAATATTTCTAGTAAGTG
This sequence comes from Pseudochirops cupreus, assembly GCA_028627135.1. Classification (NCBI taxonomy): domain Eukaryota; kingdom Metazoa; phylum Chordata; class Mammalia; order Diprotodontia; family Pseudocheiridae; genus Pseudochirops; species Pseudochirops cupreus. The sequence goes on along the minus strand of CM053584.1, from coordinate 236,840,051 downwards.
AACACTCAGTCTGTTTGAACGCTTTCTATTATTAGTGGCAGACCCAGGAGCGTGATATTTGACCAAACTTAAATTTGTAAAGTTGGAAGTCAATCTACAAAAACAGACCTGTATGGGATGAGTGAAAACTTCTCAATTTGGGGTTGTTAACTTTCCCTTCCTCCCTCCTCCTCCACTGCTGCTGTCAATCACTTTTATCTTCCTTTGTCTGTTTTCCTGCCTTTGTGGGACCCTCCCCCCCCTTTCCTTGCTGTCTCCCCTGGGGAAGAATTTGATGAAGTATGCCTCTCTATCAATGAGAGAGGAAACAGTCAGGGAGGGGGCTTAACTAAATTAAGTTATAAATTCCTGCACTGTCTTTTGTAACTGGCCTCTTCTCCATGATGAGTCATGGGGAAGACCGCCCTCGAGTCGTGGGGAAGAAATAAACTCCTGTTCTTATCCTAAGAGATCTCTGTGTTTACTTTTTCACTAAATTAAGGATGAAGGGTATTTTTCATCCCAAACAGACCTGAAGAAATCTTTGCTTAATCCTACTACCTTTCTTTAAGAGAAGGGGAAGGTAAGAACTTAGGGCGAACACTATTGGCTTACAGTATACAGACAGTACGGCTAATATAAAAATCTGCCTCCTTATAGAGGCAACTATTTACAAGTGGTCATTTAAAATAACGAATAAATAATTTACAAAACAACGAGTCTCACCAATTTGATGTCTATTTCTATCCTGGGGCTGAAAACTGATAGCTAAAAAAAATGCCTACAGTATAGTATACTAGAAATACATTGGACTGTATATAACTCATTTTTGGTTCCCTTGTACTAATAAATCACCTTGAGCAAGGTATCTAAATTATCTGAATCACTGTTTCCTCTTCTGTAAAATGAGAGGCTTGGACTAACATGGACTAGATAACTTATAAGTTCCTTTCCCCTTATCTTACCAAATAGATTTATGTGCCCTGGACCAAAGACCATGTCTTAAACTTTGTAGTATCTACAGTACCTACATACACTGATGCTTACTACAAATTTACTAACTGATTAAAATCTTTTACAACACCCTTACTCAAGTGGTACATAGGGTTCTTCATCAGTTGAAACTTCAAGGTGGCTGGTTCTCTCTAATGTCCTTTTTGTAAGGAAAGCTGTTGGATTTAATATCTGTGAATGAAACAAGTTTTGTACTAAAGATAACAAGTCAGATCTTTTCTATTATAGTTAGAAAGAAAAAAGTACTCAGGGCAATAACAAGTATCAGGGAGTTCTAAGAGCAGCTTAGGTTCCATTTATTTAAAAAATTCATGCTTATTAAATGTCAAAAGAATGAAAGGTACAATGCAGCATACAATGACTGGCTAGATACCTGCCAGGCAGGCTTAAGTCTTAAAGACAATAAACCAGAAGCAAAACAGAATAACAGATGTGGATGAATAGATTAGCTATGAGGTTATTGGGTTTCTGAGTTTTGTTTTACTATCATTGTAATTGTTCCCCTAAATCAAATTGAATTCTTCTCCATAGTAATACTAAAAACATGTTCTATTTCCTAAAGAAAAGAGTATAAGGCCAATGCTATGGAAAGGTAGAATTTTTTAAAGGCTTTGCACATTTTACACTGGACAGAAGTAGTGGAAAACTTCTATTTCTGAAGGTAACTCAGCTCTAAAGAAAATCAATATAAGGTCTGTATTAAGTAACTCAACAAAATGCTGAGTAACGAAGTATGTTACCAGTAGAATTAAGTACATTAATATCAAAATGGAATTCTATGTCCTATCTTAGGCACACAATTCCATGAAAGTATTTTAGTAATGAATGGAAAAATGTTATTCTGTTTGAATGAACTATTTCTGGTTGATAAAATACGAAATCATCAGAACATTAGATTTTACGTTACCTGAACCCAGGTGGGTGTTAATTTAGTCTTAATAGTTTCTCCTAGATATATACAATGTTACAGAACTCAAGCAGATTCAGAAAGTCAAAAAAATTTACATTAAAATACTCTGAATTATATTTCATTCATAATCAATATTAGATTTAAATTTTTTTTAAAAAAAGCAAGTGTTAGATGTAAGCAAAAAAATCAGAACACATAAATGTCACAAAACTGTATTCAAAGATTATCTTACATATGAAACAGTCTAAATTCTGTGGCCTTAATTTTCACTTTAAAATAGTTTTGCTTAATTTTAAAGAATCAATTTCTACTAAATAACTTTTTTTCTGAAACTTAGTCAAAAGCATGTCTTTAATGTCAATTATGCATAGATCATTTCTTTAAAATACTTGCCAATTAGAAAAAAAAATCTGTTCTTATGATACTTAAAGAGACTTTTGGAGACCAGAGAGCCACACATATACATACATCAATACATATTGCTAAACACAAGTGATAAAATAACCAGAGAAATACAAAAGAACCAATAATAAGCATGTAGGAGTGTTACAAGAGGAGAGAAAGAAGATTATGATTAGTTTGAGATCATGGAGGCAGGTCTACAAAAGTTATTACAATCAGGTAGAACCAGTCCTCTAAGGCTAAATAGCTCTGAAGATAAAAAGGGACCAAAGTTTAGTTTGTCAAAATGGTATCTTAATTCAAAATACATTTAAAGTTTTCATAGGATCAGAGATTTAGAGTTGCAAATGACCTCAGATGTTTAGTCCTACCTCAGCACAAGGGAGAAATCAAGGTCCAGAAAGGTTAACTGCTTTGCACAAAGTGAAACAGGCAGCAAGTGACAAAGCTCCAATTCAATTTCAGTACTCTTTCCACTATACCACAATCTACAAAGATAATACTGCTTGATGTCTTCTTAATCTTGTCACAGACAGTAAAGACAGTAAATTAAAACTGGACTACATTCAAGGACATAACCATGTCCCGGTTAATATTTACATTAAACTCAAGAATATTCTCACTTAGCCTCCTCCAAGTTAGCTCAAAACAACTTACATTAAAATTCAGTATTCTTGAGCCGTAACTAACACTAAGGCCTTGGCCTAAAAAAACAAAACAAACAAACAAAAAAAGCATTACTTTTGTTTCACAAAATTTAGCTATCTCCCACCTATCACACACTTCAAGTAAACACTAATTTATTCTTTGACAGATTTCAAAATTTTGTGACATGATTAAACGTCAAAAATATTTTCAAAGAATTATACAAATTAAGTTATGGCTCACTTAAAGGGAAGAGTTATATGGTGGGTGTAAGTAGATTACAAAAAGCACCAATCAATAATTGTGCAAGAGACCGAAAAGTAAAAGATAGCAAAGGATTTAGTGAAGGATATGAACAAGGGTCATATCTGCATGGTTATTAAGAGTATCTACACATTGATGAAAACACAGATCCATCGACAAATAGACTTCAAAGTATGAACGCAGATAAATTGGTAAATGCATCATTCCTATTAATTTTATTTTATTTATACTAGGCAAATCTAAAACCCCCACAAAACATTGATAGATAGATAGATGGATAGGTAGATAGATAAGTAGATAGATGGATAGATAGATAGATTTGTGGGAGTTTTTAAAAAGCAGGCTGTCAGGGACAAGCATTAGAATGAACATGGAAAGAACAACTTTTTTGTTGTTTTTTTTTTTCAGGGGAGTTCAAGGTAATCTATACACAATTAACAGATAACTATCAACTGATTTTATCTCAGACTTGAAAATCTGAAGCAGAATGCAAGTATATCCTAATCTTCAAATGAAACCCTATACAAAAGTGCCAAGTTTACTTTGCCCTGGTATTCTGGAGCAGTACAAACAAAATGACAACAAAGAAATTGAGAAATGGGGAAATAAACTTAAAAGTTGTGGGAGATTTACAGTTTCTTAGTGATGACAAGAACTTCCTGTTATAAAACTGCATGAAAACACAACATACTTTCCACTACATACTTGGTTAAGCAAATGTAAAACCCTGGGTATAATGGGCAATGTTTGGGGAAATTATCTGGATTTTTTTATGTTAAAGAGATAGGAGAGAGTTTATTATTGTCATTTCTTCAAGTCTCAAAAGTAAGAAAATTTTAAAATAATCTGTAAAAGAGAGCTAAAATCACAATCAGAATGTTAAAATTAAAAAAAATTCAACTTTCTCATTCTACAAAATCAAAGCTATGAGTGTAACTTTTCCATATTGTATTAAGAGAGATCTGGATTTAAAATGAGTAGATTTGGGTTCAAGTTCCAGCTCTGCTTACTCACTATCTCTATTACCTATTTTCACTAATGTTGGTACTTCCTCTGTCTCTGACACAAATAATTTCATGAGTTTTGGGGACCAAAAATATTCATTACCAGAAGCTTGCCTACCCGATGATGATTCTTTTGACCCTAGGAACCACGATGAACCTCTCTTAATTTATCTAGCCAAGTTCTCAGCCAAACACATAGACCTTGTGGTTTCACATGCATTCTATGATGCAAGTCACCTCCAAAAGTCACTAAGAAATAGGAAGAGAACTTTACTGTCATAATCATTGTAGTTACAATTATTTTTCAACAAAAGTTTAATACCACTAGTAAACATAACTGATATATATTCTTATAAAGTCACTGCCCATCATCTTAAATTCAATGACTATGAAACATTTTAGGAAATTCTATTTTCTAGCCAAACACAGTTATTTTAGATAACATTTTGAAGTATGAGAAAGAGCCTTGTCTAGAAATTCAAACATCTAGGTCTTTTTTTTTTTCAGGTGTACCATGAGTTTGCTCTGTTACCTCTAGTGGGTTTTAGTTTCCTATCTGTAAAAAAGGCAGTATCTCACCTACTAATATTGGAGGGTAATTTTAAGGATATTAGACAACGTAGGCAAAACATTCATAAAAATTAAAAGCACTATAGAAATGTAAGGATTAGGGGAAGCTAGGTTGCACAGTGAACAGAGCACCGGAACTGGAGTCGGGAGGACCTGAGTTCAAATCCGGCCTCAGATACTTAACACTTACTAGCTGTGTGACCTTGGGCAAGTCACTTAACCCCAACTGTCCTGCCCTCCCCTCTCTAAAAAGCAAAAGAAAAAGAAAAAAAAATGTAAGGATTGTTTGTATCAATAAACTTGAATAATTTTTTCAAAGATTTTTAAAATTCCTTAAAACATGCTGTGAAAGTAACTTTCCAAAGTCAAAAAGCCTGTTAGTGTCAAGGTCCATCCTGGAACCCGGAGCTCTGGACTCTCAGAACACTGCTCTATATTACAATGTTGATCTTATTAACACATAAATAAGCATTAAATACACGTGTACACACACACACAAACACACACACACATATATATGGAACCTCAACACAGAAATAAACATTAAATATATGTGTATACACACACACATAATATATGGAACCTGTCTTCAGCAGTTAATTCCACTAGCAATTAAACAAGAAAAAACTACAAAGAAAACAGACACCTGTGCCCTTATTCGATAAGGCATATACCAATTTAAAAAAAGGAATAACCCTAAAATCCCTACTAGAATACACATATAATCCCAAAAGGACTATATAGCTGTTTGTACTTTTTTACAAAATTGGGTAAGATAAAGCAGTTAACAAAAAAAAAGAGGGGGGGACAGTTCAAAAAACTTCAGTATTTATCCTTCTGTTATTTTTTGGGTTTGGTTTAGTTTGGGAGAAGCAATCAAAGTTAAGTGACTTGCCTAGGGTCACACAGCTAGTAATTGTCTCAGGTCAAATTTGAACTCAGATTCTTCTGACTCTGGGACCAGTGCTCCATCTAACCCAGTGGTTCTCAACCTGTAGATTATGTTCAATTTGTAACAATGAAAATACATCCTGCATATCAGATAGATTTATAACAATAGCAAAATTACAGTATGAAGTAGCAACAAAAATAATTTTATGGATGGGGGTCACCACAACATGAGGAACTGTATTAAAAAGTCATGACATTAGGAAGGTTGAGAACCACTGATCTAACCAGTCACCTAGCTGCCCCCAATTCCTCTCCTTTTAAAAGTAACAAAATTATTTCAAATAGGCAGAAAGAAAATATATGGCTGCAGGGGCAGTTATAATTTATTTTCTGGTAGAATGGAGATTCTAAAATGGCACTTTAAACCCATTTTTACCAATACAGAGAACAAGATGTAAAGGCACAAGACAGTGATCTGATCTCCTTGTTTCTAGTCTCTCCTCTCTCCAAACCATCCTTCACATACAACTGTCAAACTGGAAAATCCAAAGGACAGGTCTGACCAAAACACTCCTTTGTTCAAGAAGCTTCAGTAACATTCCACTGCCTTTAGGTCAAAATACAAATTTCTCCACTAGGTATTTAAAATCTTGCACAATCTACCTCCAACCTACTTTTCTGGAATCATTCAGATTACTCCCTTTCTAACATTCTATCTTCCAGTCAAACTGGCCCACTTGCCACTCCCCTTTCTAACATTCCATATCTTAATTCTTTGATTTACAGGTTATCTGTTGGACTTCCTCCCACTCCCCCATAGAATGTGCTGCAATCTCACTTATGTCTTTTGAAATCCCTAACTTCAAGGCTAAGATGCAGTCACCTCCTACAAGGCCCCTCCTTATTCCCACAATTGGTAATGGTCCTGACATCACTGTCCATTTTCATTTTTTTATTTTTATCCACAGCTCCTGGCACATAGTAGGCACTTAATAAAAGTTTATTGATTTTTCAAAGAAGTCATTAATGGGAGACTGGTTCTTGGTTGTCTGAAAATAATCCGATTTTAGCAATAAAAGTTTGCTACTAAACAACTAACAAAAATACAGTGGTCATCTCAATGCTTTAAGATGATGCTCCCTCCCCACTCCAAAACCAGTCTTCTTTTCTTTTAATCTGCAGAACTACTTAGATCATATCTCTGAGGATTCAGGTGAACAGGACTAGTAATAAGAGAGCTAAATTACAGTATAAAACGTTAAAAACCTTAAAACAGAAATGACATTTCCAAGTTTTATTGATCTCATAACTTATAACTAAAAACATCTGTTTCTACCCAAACCCAGAGATTATCTGTGCAATGTTCTTTCATGAACCGGCATTTGATCTAACAGCTGATTTCTATGTTTTAGATGAAAATCACTAGTATCTATGATTCCTTTGCCCCCGGTGTCCAAGACAAACTTACAGCCAGGTAATTATATTATGACATTTCAAATTCCCTCTGCACGTCCAGCTAGGTATCGTTTCTTTTCTTCACTTCCTGCAGTATGGCTGTTAACAGCAGACTGCTGTCGCAAAAGAGCGCAAGAAATTCGCCAGGTCAAGTCAAAAGGCTTCTGAAATCCGCCATCAGCAAAGTGTCATGATACACTTTTCATAATAAAGAGGCTTTTTTCCCCATCCCCTTTAAAAACAAAACCAAAAAAACAACCCCTCCACTATCACACTCATCCAATCATTATCCTCATTAGTCACAGACTGGAGGGAATCCCGGAAGACACCAGAGCAAGTTGGACAGGAGACCGGTACCGAGAGGAAGGGCAGATAAACAAACATGTAGGCAGGCAAGGGAGGTGGTTGTGGGGACAGAGACCTCGGATGTCCCCCGACCCCTCCCCCTCTCCGTCCTTCAGTCCCTCACCTCAAACTCACGGATGTTGTTGGAGGTGACGAAGACGCCTATGCCGATGGGGATGAAGATGAGGCCGACGATGAAGAAGGCCGGCAGCACGGTGCCCGCGGTCAGGATGGGCTGCCAAGCAGGGAGACGCTGCTGCTTGAAGGCCGTGTTGTCCGGTCGTCGGCTCTTTGGCCCGCTGCCCCCGATCGCATTCCCGGGCCCCGCATGGCTGCCCACCACCAGGCTCGACCCGTGCCCGCCGTCCACCTCATCCTTAGCGTTATAGTTGATCGCCATCAACCCCTGGGGCCCGGCTCCCGGTCACGCGGAGGAGCCTCCGAGGGGACGCAGCCGCCGAATGTGACAGGAGACCGGGAGGAGGAGCAGCCGCCGCCGCTGTCGGGGCGGAAGAGGCGGGACACCCTCGCGCCGGGGACCACTGACCGGAAACTGGCATCAGCTGGGGGCGCCAGAGGAAGGGAAAGCGAAGAGGGAAGTGGAGCGGCGGATGCACGCTCTATATAACCGTCAGCCCAGCGACTCTCGGCGAAGTTCGTACCGGCTGGAGAACAGACAGGTGTGGCTTGGCGCACGCGCAGCGAGGGGTCCACTGCGCCTGCGTGAAGAGCTATGCCCGCCTCCTGCTTTCCCCTACTGGTTTGAACACTAGGTGCAATCACTTCTGGAGTTGCTTCCCAACCTTGTAGCCTTCGAGTTTTCCCCCTGAACCCTGAGATCGGAGGCCTGGATCTAGAACCTGAAGAGCCTTTAGCAGTCAGCTAATCACCTCAGCTCATTTTAAGAAGGCCCAGAGAGTGCTTTGTTCAAGACCTCACAGTGGCAGAACTGGAATTCGAACTCAGGGCTTCAATGCTGCTGCTGTTGATGGCCTGGAGAACCTACTAGGGAAGAGCATTGTTGTTAAGTCGTGCACAACCCTTCGTCAACTCATGTACCATACTTTTGGTGGGTTTTTCTTGGCAAAGAAACTGGAGTGGTTTGCCATTTCTTTCTCCAGTGAATTAAGGCAAACAGGTTAAATGACTTGCTCAGGGTCACACACCTAGTGTCTGAGGCCACATTTGAACTCAGGTGTTCCTAACTCCAGGTCCAGCGCTCTATCCACTGAGCCAGCTAGCAGCCTTTGTTAGTTAGGAAGAGTAAGCTCTAGTTTTCACAGTGGGCCATGAAACTTGGACAATCTACCTTCACCCCTGCATCATCGAGGGAGTGGCGATTAGCAAAAAACACATAAATGCCTGAGCTGGAAAAAAAACTAATCCTGCCCTTCAGTTGAGTAGTGAGGAAACTTGTAATTGACTCACTGCCAGTCAGCTGCCATGGAGTGATCCCTGGCTTAGGTACTGTTAAAAAACATTTACATTGAACAGAACCTGGACTTAAAACAGAAGTTTTTAAATGAATTAACATTTCTGTCCGTTACACTTCCTCTTGAAAGCCAGTTAGGATGTTGCCTGTTTGTTCCCCATTACAGAAGCAGCTTGTTTGGGGGCACAGCTTCTGGATGAAAGAGCTCAAACTTCTACTTTGGGGAAGACAGGAGTTTTTGTTTTCTTTGCATAAGGAGGGCCAAGAAAGGGAAACAAGAATAAACGCATGTATGGGATACTTGGCTGTCAGATATTTAATTAAATAGGATAGCCTGCAAGACTTTTGTGGGATTGACTGTCTACACCAATCGATCTGATAAATATTTGAGGCATACATTTCTGGCCCTTGCAATTTTTAGTGTTTCCTAAAAAGCTCGTTGTACTGAAATATGGCAGCATCTATCACTAAGACTTCAGTGAATGGTGTTACCCTATGCTGTTTCTATCTGTGCTCTTCTGACCTTGTCCATAGCTTTAGGTTTGGGTGGGCAGAGGCATGAAGCAAAGAACCATTTATTTCTTTTTTGTTAAATGACACATTAGTAACAATGCATGCAATTATAAAGCAGATAGCAAATATCAGGAACAGTTTCAGTGTAGTACTGGCCTTCCTCACCCTCACTACAGACTCAATGGCCTCTATGTGCCCTTCTAGCTCTAAATCTATGGGTATAAGACTTAGCAAATAGCTGGATACTGTTTTTAAATAGTGTTATTTTTGCCTTCAGATTACATGATGTGTATGTGAGCCTGCTGTGTAATCCTGATACGCCAGAATACTAGTTTATTTCTACTCTTCCTGTTTAAAGATTAGCTAACAGAACCTTGGTCTTTATACAACCTCAGCATGTACATCTACAACAAGAGGATTCATAATAAAAAAAATCTTGGCAAATTTCATGCACTGTCATAGGATTTTAGCAGGCTTACAAGGTGACTTTGTAATTGTCCTTTAAATTCTTCTACAAGCATATGAAAAGAAGAATGGACTGAGTTCAGGTTTTTGGACAACTAAAAAATAAGGACAGTTGGAATTAATACTTTCTCAGATTTTAGTCTGATTATTAAAAATAACACATTTCCCTGACAGCATGAGGTTTCTTGTCTTCTTTATGATTTCAGAAACTTTTCTGAAGAGATGAGTATAAATACTTTCTTAAAATAGCCCTCATTTCCAATAGAAATATTTAGAGTCTCTGGATACTTGGACCCACCATTCTAATGAACAGAAGACATGAAATTGTTTTTAAAGCTAATGCCTTTGCTCAAGACTTTGATTTTTGTCTGCCTGGCAGATGCTATTGTCTCAATGTTAAATCTTGAAGTTGTGGAGACTTTGGACCAAATATTTTCTGAACCATCTCTGAAGTGATTAAACCAGTCTATTTTAGAGCAGATTAGAGACCTAAGAATTGATATCCCTTCTCAAGACTTAGCAGTTGTAGTACAGAGCCACATGACTCAAGCTATTTGAGTAGACTCCACAGAAAAGAAACCACAAAGCCTAAGGAGGGGACAGAGAACCACTTTGAAAGTTTGAGATCTGGCTTCTTAGAAAGAAGAAGTGGGAGTTTTAGAAGCCCTGAGTTCTTGAACCAAACTGCTTGGAGAGAAGAGGAGCATGCACCCTCAAGGATCAAAACTGATCCGACTTAGAGAGAAGCAAAGGTGTTGACTGGCTTCTTCCTATTGAAAGGAGAGGGCCAATTACATGCCCTCAAAGATGGTAACTATGAAATAATGAGGGCTTCTAGACCCAGCCTCCTAAAAGAAAAAGAGCAAGCGACTGGACATGGAGAAGCAGTCAGAAAAGACTGAGAAGTAAAGCAGAACTTTGTCCTCCTACAACCAAGAGTTGGTTGGTCTGTGAAGTCTCATGGTTGTTTTCCAGGAACCCCAAAGAGAAAAGTTTCCCTTTGAGGGAATCTCAGTCCGTTAGGTTATTACCAGGTCAGATGGCTGGTATAGGACCTTAGGGGAAGTGTAGGGCTCATTGGAAAATGAGGCATTGGCTCTATAACAACCTTGAATACAAAATATCTTTCCAGCTGAGTTACAAACCAATACTTAGGAGGACTGCCAGTCTTCCTTTAAGGAAGGTGAGAGAAGATCACTTGAAGGCTAAAGATTAGACCAACTTGGGGCAACTATAGTTGCCAACTAGGTGGTGTAGTGGATAGAGCACCAGCCCCAGAGTCAGGAGGACCTGAATTCAAATCCAGCCTCAAGTACTAACTAGCAGTTTGACTCTGGGCAAGTCACTTAACCCTGAATGCCTATGTGTGAGATGAAAGAGTTCAGAGTCTGAATCTAAGGTCAGAAAAGATCTTTATTCTTTTTCATGAAAAAGGACTCTGCCCCTGTTGTCCAACATGGCATCTGCAGGGAGAGAGCGACAGGCAGAAGCCAGTACATGGTTATATAATCTTCCAATGCAGAAACCCAACCCCCCCCAACTGGCCTTCACCCTTATTGGTAGGGGGGCTGTCCTACAACCTAAGCGCGGGAATTTCTCTGAGACAAAGGACCCGGACACGTGGGTGTCCAATGAAAGCAGTCTTAACCTTATTTGGCATATCTTCTGCTGAGTTGGCTCTAGGGGAGGGTCTCCATTGCTCTAAGCCCCAGATTGCTTGAAGGTCAGGTGACTTCTAAACAGGCCTAGAGAATACTGAAGGCATTCTAGATTTGGTTTTTCAGAATGGGGAAACTTCACTATAAATTATCTCTCACACATACAAACAAACAAACAACAACAACAACAAAAATTAGACCAGCTTATTACAATGAGTGTAATGGCTGACCTGGATTTGAGTCCTGGCTTTCTACCACTCCCTCAGTAATCTTGAGCAAGTCACTCCACTTCTTGGGCCTCAATTTCTTCCTTTGTAAAATGAGGAGAGGGGCAGGGTAAGGAGGAAATCTTGTCAAGGAATCAAAAGGCCTATATAAAAAGAGGAGAAATAATCTATGTATTTATGTGTATCTATAAAATGAGGATAATAATAACAGCTCTACTTCATAGGGTGGTTGTGAGGACCAAACAAAATAACATGTAAAATGTTTTGCAAATCTTTGAAGCACTGTATGAATGCTAGATGTAACTCTTATTATTATCTGTATTCTTTTTTTAGATGAAATAAAAATTGTCCTATATCTATTATTTTTTAAAATAGTTTTAGAGGAGCATGGCCCTTTAAACCACGTTTATGAAGACCTAAACAAGTATCAATCAAGCAATAGTCCGATAGTTCCAGGAGAATTAATGAAAAAGCATTTATTAAAGTCTAGTGGTTAGGATTCAGCACTCTCACTGCTGCAGGCCAGGTTCAATTCCCAGTCAGGAACCATAAAAATGAAGAGATATAGGTTAGGGTTAGGGGTGCTCAAGACTCCAAAATACCAACATACCAGGTCCTGCCAAATGAATTGGACTCAAGTCTTCTCTCAGCCAGAGAAAAGCAAAGTTTATTAAAAGTTCGCTTGTATTGGACAGAGAGCAAGTCTGTGCTAGGAAATTCTATAGCACTCTCGCATATATGGGGGGAAGATGGGGTCTTATATACAGAAAAGTTGAGGAATCTAGGGGTGGTCTAGAGGAGGAGTTTGGGGAGGGTCTTCAGGAGAAGTTAATGAGGTAAATGAGTGATTAAGGATGGAAAGTTGACGAGCTTTCAGACAATGGTGGGCTGGGCCAGTTCAAGGGTGAATTGATATTTTGATAGGCTCAAGGGTGGGAAGTAGATGGACAATGGAGAGCCATGCTAGTAACAGAGGTCTGGGCAGAGCTACAATGAAAAGCCTATGGCCTCTAAAATGCCTCATCAAGTGGGAAGATTCAGAGTTCAAGGGGGTTTCCCAGAGTCTGTACCTCATCTTAAATTGTTGTGCTAAGGAAGAAACCTGGGTGGGATCAAAAGCCAAAGAAGAGTTTATGAGAAGCCAATGAAATTGAATTTTGTATTTAAAAACCCAGAGTATATTATGATTCTTGGTCACTAGGGGAAAAAAAGAGAATTAAAAAGTCAACAGTGTAGGTTGAAAGTTTTGGAAAACTAGGATCATGAAGGAAATGTGCTTTCTTTTTTTTAGCATTTGACAAAAATATCATACTAAAAACATGTTTGTTAGATTTCCTTTGAAAAAGTTTTTTAAAAAGGAGTTTTGGCCTTCACAACAAAATAATTCCTCACTGGAAATGAACTAAATGGTATTATCTTAGTTGAAGCTTTCAACCTATACTGCTGCCTCTGTTATTGTCTTTCCCCTTTCCTACTGGTCCAGATCTCCACAAATTCTCCAAGAAATCTTAAATATTTGAGTAATGCTTGATTTGCAAGAAAAGAGGAGGATCATTAATTATGGAAGTCTCCACCAACATCCAGCTAATTCCTTATCATATCTCAGAAGTGACCCTGGGTTCTCAAAAGCTATTCAATAGAAGACAAACTTCCTTCCATCTATAAAACTTTGAGTATGGTCCCGATGAAAATGACAAGAAGCAGCTAGGTGACTCAGTGGGATGCTGGTCCTGGAGTCAGGAAGACCTAAGTTTAAATCCTACTAGCTATGTGACCCTAGGCAAGTCATTTAACCTCTGTTTGCCTTAATCGACTGGAGAAGGAAATGACAAACCACTCTAGTATCTTTACCAAGAAAACCCCATGGACAGTATGGTCTACCAGGTAACAAAGAGTCAGACACAACAACAACAACCAATGACAAACTCTTTGCTAACTTTCAAGCAGCCTTGCTAAATTTTGAAAGACAAACGACCAAGTTAACTGCAAGTTTATACATATTTTGGCCGCACAAAAACACCACTCTTTTGTTTCC
>CM053584.1:236805617-236825742 GCA_028627135.1 Pseudochirops cupreus | reverse complement strand
CGCAGCTACTGCCTCTGACGCCGCTTCCAGTCAGCACCGCACGGAGACTAGCTTGGTTCCGGCTTGCTCCACCCCTTCCTGCTACATCAGCAAGCTCAAGGGGCGTGGAAGATCTTCAAATCCCAGTATCGTTACAGCATGGGGGGAAGAAAACCAAGATCTTGTTACTTCTTCTATACCCTCCCTCTGCTCACCTCCCCCTTCTCCCGCCAAGAAAAAGGTAACTGAGAAAACATCAATAACTAATGATCTTTGTACTGCAGTATGCTGGAGTCTTCTCATATTGGCTCATGATTGTTAAAATTTTCAAGGTGAGCATTCACACAACAGAAAGCAAACAAATTGTGGCTTTATTGTTTTAGTGACTTTAGTCAAACTGAAGGAGAAAGTGTTAATAATGCAAAATTAAACTTAAAAGTGTCTCAGCTGGTGGTTAAACATTTTACCAGCTCACCCTTACCTATACACCTACTTTTTCATTTATGTAAACATTTCATGAGGATACACATTCACTGGAAAGCATCTTTGATGACAATATTAGAAATGAACAGACAAGGCAAGCTTTTTGCAAGTGATATTCCACAGTAAGACTACATCTTGTACACTAAGTACAAGACTCCGTTGTGCAGTGAAATAAAGAGGACCAAAAGAACATTATATGGGGTGAGTAGGTGGTGTAGTGAATAGAGCACCGACCCTGGAGTCAAGAGGCCCTGAATTCAAATCTAGTCTCAGGCACTTAACACAAAAATGAGCTGTGTGACCTTGGACAAATCACTTAGCTCCAATTGCCTTGCCCTCCCCGCTCCAAAAAAAAGGAAAAAAACCAAGAGAACATTATACACAATAACTACAATAATGTCAATGAAAAGATCTTAAAAAGCAAGCCAAACTCTTGAGCACTGCAAACACCAGTAATGGTTCCATAGAACTAAGACACATATATAACTTTCCTCTCTGCATAGAGATCCGGGATCACGAGGGCAAAATGTTTAATATTTAAAACATATTTGATTGGCCAAGGGAAAATACTGTACTATCTAAAAGCTCTTTTAGAATGAGGTGTTTTCAGAGTATTTCAAAGTTAAGACTCTTTGACAGGACAATGGAGGTAAGCTCGTTCAGTGACTTTTGCATTAATGTTAAGCAAGACATAAAACAGGAATGTGTGTTCTATAAAAGGCATTCATCACTATTTTGGAGACATATAGTGGAGAGTATAGAGCAGGAATTCATAACCCAGAATCTGTGAACTTAAACAATTCTTTTTGTAGCACTATATGTGTGTGTGTGTGTGTGTGTGTGTGTGTATATATACATATATTTTAAAGAATTTTATTAAGTCATTTGGCAGAGAATCAGAAAAAGATGTGACTGCCCCCCAAGTCTTTGTGAGGTTTACCTTATATTAGTAATGTTCAAATTTGGGCATAGGCTGAGTAACCTGAATGTATAAAGATTCTCTGAGATGTATATCAGCAGCTAAGCACAAACATTCAATAAAACTTTATGGAAGCCAAAACATAAACTGGATGCACAACAAGCATTTTGGGTGACCCAGGAGACTCAAGGGTCTCTGAGGTCAGTATGACAGTAAACTCTGGGTTAGATAATTTCTGGCCATGTAATTTAGGTTTAAACAATTTAATAATTTTTTTAGGAGACCAGAGTTTATTTTTTTTTCATTTAGGACATTTTGTTTTTGTTTTTTTGCTTTTTGGAGGACAATTGTGGTTAAGTGACTTGCCCAAGGTCACACAGCTAGTAAGTGTTAAGTGTCTGAGGCTGGATTTGAACTCAGGTCCTCCTGACTCCAGGGCTGGTGCTCTATTCACTGCGCCACCTAGCTGCCCCAATTTAAGACATTTTAAGATTTTTATTGAGAGCTTCTTAGAAAATAAGGATTATCAGCCCTTAGACAAGCTCAAATATTATTTTGTTGTAAGGATATGTTGGAAATATCCAATGGTGAAGCAATAGATTCTATAGCTGGTGCTCCAGCATATCACCTCACAGTCCATAGTCAAAGGCATTAGGATTATTCTGAAATTAGAGATGAAAGAAGCCTTTATATATCTTCACATCAGTGAGGATAGCTTTGTTTGTAGAGTCCTTCTTCATGGCGGTGACCCACAGCTTGACAACAGGGGTATGGTCCGGGTAGTTAGCTATCTCATATGATTCCAACCATTCAAACCAGGGCCAGATGAGAGAATCAATCATAGATACAGAGTTTCCACCAAGGAAAGTAGTATTCTGCTGGATAAGAACCTCCAACAGTTTGCTGAATTCCTTACAGAGCTCTGCCTTCTTGGTGGTGCAGTCTTCCCCATTTCATACTGCTATAAGAATATCTTTGGACAAAGATGGTATGTTAGAAAACAACTCTGAAATCATCTTTTGTAAAGCTTTCTCATATGGATCTTCTGGAAACAGCTTTTTTTCCAGGATAAACTTCATCTAGGTACTCACAAGTGATAGAAGAGTCATGTATCAGCTGACCCTTACTGTTCTCCAGAACTGGTACTAGACCAAGGGGGTGTTTCTTAAAAAGCCATTCAGGCTTGTTTTTCAATTTAATATTGATGACCTCATGCTTGATTCCTTTGGCCTTCAGGATGAGCCAGGTTCTCTCTGTGAAGGGGCAGAATCTCATATTGTACACGTGGATGACACCCAGTGGCACAGGGCCTGGCTGAGTGCTGCTTTTTCCCAGGCTGCAGACTGACTCGCAGGACACTGAGTCTTCAAGTGGCTCCAGAGTTTTTATTTTTTTAAAGTGGGAGCTATATATTTCAATATAAATGGTTTCCTGTGTCCACAACACAAACATGGTTAAGAACTCTTGCTAAAAAGCGTGAGGTCTTCAAAATGCTTCTGTTTGCGGATGGCATTGTGCTGATTTCATCAAATTCCAGAATAGTGTAGAGTCTCATAAATGGAATCCACAACCACTCTAAAGTTTGATTTAACTGTTTACACAGAGAAAAACCATCAGATGAAGAATGCCTGGTCCCTGACTATGATTTTTCATTTGTTCAAAAGGTTTATTAAATGCCTACCATATGTGGGGCACTGTGCTTAAGCATTGGATATACAAAAAGAGGCAAAAGTCAACCCCTGCCCTTAAAGAACTTACAGTCTAATGGGGGAGGTAACAACATGCAAAAAAAAATATATATATATATATATATGCATACACACAAAGCAAGCTATATATAGGATAATAGGAAATAATTAAAAGAGGAAAACATTGGAATTAAGGGGTTAGGGAAGGCTTTTTGTACAAGGGGAGATTTTAATCGAAACTTAAAGGAAGCCAGGGAGCTCAGTGGTCTGAGCAGAGGATGGAAAGCTTTCCAGGGAAGGGGGACAATCAGAGAAAATGCTAAGACCTGAGAGATGTTCATAGAAGAGCATGTTGGGGAATAAGGGGTAAGAAGACTGAAAAGGTAGGAGGGGCTAGGTTACACATTTGTATTTGTCCTTGGAGGGCACTGGAGTTAGTTGAGTAGAAGGTGCAACATTGCCTTTTCGGAAAATCACTTCAGTGACTGAATAGAGAATGAATTGGAGTGGGGAGAGATTTGAGGCAATTAGTTGAGAGGTCAAAGAGGCAGTTGATCTGGCTTTTGGTTTGTCTTATAAGCTTATCTCACACACACACACACACACACACACACACACACACACACACACATAACTAAAGATCAAATAAACTTCCTTAGAGAAATAAAAGTGCTATTAATGGAACCTTTTAAAGTTATATTTTTGGACAAATCCCTAGTCACCTTAGCCTAGTTAAGACTTTGTTCAATAATAATGGAGGGCTATAGCATTATTTTTCTCATGTATACTAGTGAAGTGGTAGAGTAGGCAGTGCCTGCATTCAGTAGTCATTTGCACTAGGCTGCAACTTCTAAATCTAGTCCCTGAGCCCCCAATCGTAGTAGAGGGCTGCAGAATTGTTCCAGGTCAGACTTTGCATGGTTAAGTCTTAGAGTGCCTAGGTTTGGGCTCTAGCTCTTCTACCAGGCTGCCCATGGTGAAGAGGTAAGGTCTTGTTGTATGTCATCTGTGGTCAAACCGTTTTTGGTTTGGCAGGCTTGGCTATGACTGCCTTCTATAGCTACTTAAATCAATTATAGTAGAACTTTGAACTCTCTCCCAGGGAGAATTCTTGCTGTTCAAATGCTGTTTAGATGCTAGCCAGAGCACATCTTAGTGACCTCATAATGGAAACTTTCCATGTGGGAAAAGAAGAGTAATTTGATCAATAGCAGATGTTCTTTATCAGTTAACTCCCCCAGCTACTCCATCTTTTTAACTCTCTTTATAACTGCTGGCCATCACATTCATAGTCAAACCCTGAATTGCCTATAGTGAAATGTCCCCATCTCTACTTCTTCATTTCTTCTCATCACCAATGGAGCTGGGTATGTGCAGCTGTGCCTTTCCCCTCGGTTAAGCGAGAGTTTTGCAGCTGCAAATTTATTAAAGGGGAATTTAATTTCCTCCAAGAAGATTTTGAATAACTTACCTAGCTAGTTAGGAAAATAATTTCAAAGCAGGAAGCTTTTCCCAGAGTAAACTAGAAAGGAAAACGATACAACACTAGAATACAACGCTGAAGTTGAACCAAAGAAAGAGATTAAGATGTAAATGAGAAAGGAGTCTTGTAAAGCACATGGGAAATGTGCTGTTAAGACTAAAGCAAGAGTAATTCAGAAATGTCGAAATTATTCCACTGAGGCTATCTAAGATTTAGTGTTTGGAATGACTTTCTGAAAACCTGGCTGTAGATGTGAGGGTTATTGCAAAAGACAAATGTGTCATGTCATTTGGAAAAAGACAAACTTAATTGTGTGTCTCATCCAGTCTTATAAAAGGTGAACCTTTTTTTGAATTCTGAGATTATGTCAGATACTGCTGACTTGTTGTGGGAGGCATGTTGTCATCTTTCCTGGAGTGGGGTTGGGATTCTAAAACTATTTTTAGACTATTAAGTAGATTGTTTGTCTTGTGCTTTGAATTTCATATATGTGGGCTGATGTCCTTGTTTGGCAGACTTGAAATCTCTTTCCAGTCCATTTTCCTTGAGATAATCTTTTGTACTGAAACATTTCATAGACATGAATGTCAGGATGCTATTTACAGATCGGTTTTTCTTAAAACTATGGAATTTTCAGTGGGCAATCTGTTTCTACAGTGGGCAAGCCTATTGGTCATCTTCCACTATGTTTTCTGAACTGTTTTGTCCACTCCTCCCCTCCTGTCTGGTCACTTATTAAGAATAAGAAAAGGTTTTTTTGAAACTTTTGTTGAGCGATTTTGGAAAGGGTTTGGATGGGGTGGATCTAGATCTGTGATTTCATCAGTATAGGGAGGTCCGCTGTGAGGAAACTGTCTTTATCTCAGTCCTCTACAACCATAGTCTCTTCTATAGACTTGACAACCTGCTTAGAGGAACTAAGACTTAGAGGAATTTCTGCTCTGACTTTCCTTCCTCTTCCTCCCTTTACTCCTCCTCCTGTTCTTCCTCCTCTTCCTCCTTCTCCTTCTTCTCTCTGCCCCCAAATCATGAACTGCCTCTCCTGATCATTATTTTGGGGAAGTCTTAGCTACCATACTTCACTCTTTAATCTACCATCTCTTCCGCAACATCAAGATAAACCTTGCCACCTTGCAGAAACCTTATTTCTTCCTCTTCCCCATCCAGGTCTGCAGCCAGAAATCATGATCAAATTAGCTCTGCTGTTGTTTCTGTATGGAATGTGTCAGTCTAGTCCTTCATAGCCTCTCTCACCATCTCTGTAGTTTTCTGACCAAAGTGTTCCTCTCTGGCAGCTGGTTCCCTAAGCACATTGTCCCTCCCACTAAAGTTGACAGAAAGGACTATCTTTGTTTTTGTATCTGTATCCTGTTCTTGGCACAGTGCTTGGTAGATTATAAATCCACCAATACATGTTTTATCATTTATTCATTCATTCATTCATTCAACTAGTTCAAACCTAAACTTCATTTTTAGCAAGTTGCCTTCGAACCAAGAAGTTAATTGACTTGCCCAGGGTCAAGCATGCAAGGTGAGACTCGAATCCATGACAGCCTCACTCTGAGATAGGCTTTCTATTCCCTGCACCTCTCCTAGATTGTAGCATAATTGGAATTGTTAAGTAACTTGATTTTTCTAGGATGAAGCTGAGGTATCCAGGAACACTTGGCAAAGTCATTAAACACTAATCTTACATAAAAAAATGCATGCGGTTATAAGGATGATTAATATTAATAGCTAACAGCATCACAACCAGTAATCTCTACTCAGGAAGGAAGAATAGCATTTTCTATTTTATAGGATCATAAATTTAGAGTTGGAAGGAATCTTATTTTTTTCTTTTTTAAATTTGATTTGTTTATTTACTTTTAGTTTACAAGATTCAGTTCCAGAATCTCTTGAGTTTCAAATTTTCTCCCCTCCTTTCCCCCCCACCATGGCAGCATGCAATGAAGTATTGGATCTGCAAATATTATCAAATTGGACATTAGTCTGGTTGTATAGAAGGGTTGTAACCAATGGAGTGAACAATGGGAAAAAAGAAAGAGAACCAAACCTGAAAAAGAACAATAGCATGTAGATTGCTTCAGTCTCCATTTAAACTGTTCTTTCTAGATCTTTCTCTGAATGTAGATATGTCCTTCCATCCTGAGACTTGTAGAGTTGTTTTATAACTATGCGTTGCTAAGAAGAGTCCAATTTATCAAAGTTGGTCGTCACACATACGATGTGTCTGTGATTTGTGTACAGATTTTTCCTGGTTCTGCTCTTCTCACTTAGCATCGGTTTGTATAAGGTTCTCCAGGTGAATATGAAGACCGTCTCCTCCCCATTTCTTATAGCACAATAGTATTCCATTACATTCATATACCACAACTTGTTTAGCCATTACACAATTGATGGGCATCCCCTTAATTTCCAGTTTTTTGCCACAAAGAGCTGCAGTGAATATTTTTGTGCATATAGGTCTGGAAAGGATCTTAGAGGTCATTGACTCCCATACTTTCATTTTATAGCTGAGGAAACTGAGGCTCAAGGAAGTTAAGTTACTTGCCCAGGATAATACAACTTGTAAGCATCTGAGATTTGAATGGAATCCAGTGCTCTGGACACTGCCTGTTACTTCACTCTTGTCCATGAAGGAATTAACACCAGTATGACAAGCAACAAAATGCTTTCCTTTTTAGTTCAGAAGAAAGAAAAAGAAAATAAGACAAGTGTGAGATGTCTCAAAGAAGCAGCAGTGTCTATCAGTTTTCCAAACAAGTGTTGAAAGCTTCATTCAATCTCCTAATAAATAAGTACTTAATAAGCAGCTCCTATGCACCAGGCCCTGTGCTAGGTGCTGAGGGCTACAAAGATAGTGAAACTAGCAATCTCTGTTTTCAGGGAGATTACAGTCTAATGAGGGAAAGATAAGAACATGTAAATTCAAAACAAAGCCCTTATAACAAATATGTGTAGTCAAGCAAAGCAAATTCCCACGTTGGTCATGTTATTAATATATACATATATGGGTATATGTATACATATGTGCATATATGTATATATGTGTATGTATTTATGTATATATATGCATATACACATATATGTCTCAGTCTGTACTCTGTGTGAAGAGGTGGAGAGCATGTTTCATTATGAGTCTTGTGGAAGTGGGTTATTACACTGATCAGAGTTCTTAAGTCTTTCAGGATTTGTTTCTTTTTAAAACATCATGGTTATTGTACAGTTGTTCTTGTTTTTCACTTTATTCTGCATCAGTTCATAGAAGTCTTCCAAGATTTCTCTGAAACCATCCCCTTCATTATTTCTTACAATACGGTGGTATTCTATCACATACATATGTCATGAATGATATGAAGTCCTATACTTGGGTTAAGTATAGGATTGGGGTGGGAGAGTGTAGCTAGGCGGTGTAGCTCATAGAGTACTGGACCTGGAGTCAGAAACACTCATCTTCTTGAGTTCAAATCTGGCCTCAGACACTTACTAGCTGTGTGATCCTGGGTAAGTCACTTAACCCTGCTTGCCTCAGTTCTTCATCTGTAAGATGAACTGGAGATGGAAATGGCAAACCACTCCAGTGTCTTTGGCAAGAAAATCTCAAATGGGGTCACAAAGAGTCAGACATGACTCAACAATAAATAGTATTGGGGGGGTGTAACTAACTCTTAATTCTTGAAATCTTGAAGGTTTAGTGGGTTTCAGACACAATATGAGTCAATAATCTGACATGACTGACAAACTCATAAAACTCATATGCTTTTAAGGGTATTAATATGAGTATTGCATTCAGAACAAAGAAGGTAATACAATACTATTATTATATATTATTATATTCTTACCTTTATTCAATCACATCTGTAGTGAAGGCCCCAAGATAATGCCAAATGAAGGTTAGTTGAAGGAAATGGGAAAGTTTAATCCAGAAAAGAGGACTGTGGGCAGCCACAATTGCTGTTATATGGACCGTTGTGCAGAAAAGGGATTACACTTGTTCACCTTGAGCCCGTAGAGCAGAATGAAGACACAGGAACTGGGAACATGGTGTAGTTTAGGTTCAACACAAAGAAAAACTTTTTAACAATTAGAGTTGCCCCAAAATAGAATGTGCTGCCTTGGGAGATAATGGATGTACTTTCATTAGAATTCTTCAGCCAAAGTCTCTCTGACCATTTGTCCAGGGTGTTCCAAAGGAGATTATTCCAAACCTGAGATTTTGTTACCTTCTTGTGATCAGTGCTGGGTGTCACATTTTAGGAAGAACATCAATTAAATGGACTTTGTCTAAAGGCTGACTAGTATAGCAATGGGATTTGAGACCATGGTATATAAAGATCCGTTGAAGGAAATAGGAATCATAGCTTGAGAAGGAGAAGACTTAAGGGAGGTATGATTGCTATCTTCAAAGATTTAAAGAAAAGGATTAGACTTGTTTTGATTGGCCACAAAGAGTAGAGTATAAGTGATGGGTAGATGTTTCAAATAGCAGGTGATTAATAAATATTTGTTGGATTGGATTGGACATCATAGAAAAGCAGATTTCACCTCTCTACAAAGAAAACCTTCCTAACAATTAGAACTGTCCAGAAATGTAATAGACTGACTAATCAAGAAATGAGTTCCCCATTACTGGAAGTCTTCAAGTGGAGACGATATGATGAATTGTGTGGAATATTGTAGAAGGGATCCCTCTTTGACTTTGATTGGATTAGGTCACCTAGAAAGCCTTTCCGACTCTGAGATTGTATGATGATATGATGTACTTTTAATACCAGGCATTTCTGCTCCCTGAACATTTAGGTATTTTGTGATAAGACAGGTTGCATGTGTTCTACTGAGGGTCCAAAACCTATACTAGACAGTAAAACTCCTTCTCCCATAAGTGGTGACATTATTGTCTTCATTCTTTCTTAGGTGAGGAGAAGAGTGCAAGTTTCAAACAAAATTATAGAATTTTAGATTTTGGTCATATGGTCATGGTCGCATAGTTCCATGGTCACATAGTCCAACTCCTACTTGAACACAAATCCCATCTGTCACATACTATAAGTGGTCAAACAGCCTTTGTTTAAAGACTTCCAGTGACGGAGAACCCATTAAACCCAAGGCAGCATACAAAAGAAGGTTAAAAAGGATTTGAGATGGAGGGATGAGGGTATGGGGAGGGAGGGAGATACTCTGTGGTGGAAAAGTCAAAGACCAAAATGAGTGGGACAAGGAAGGAAGTGAGAAATGTCTGTCCTGTCCCCTTTCCTTAAATGGAGGGATTTTTTTTTGAATGGCTTGTTTATTTACTTTTAGTTTACAAGATTCAGTTCTACAATCATTTGAGTTTCAGATTTTCTCCCCTCCCCCCCCCAAGGTGGTGTGCAATCATGTATAGGATCTGCAAATACTTTCACATTGTACAATAGTTTGGTCATATAGAAGGGTTGTAACCATTGAGTGATCACTGGGAAAAAAAAAAAGCAAAGCCAGACATGAAAGAGAACGATAACATGTTTTGCTTCAGTCTCCTTAAATGGAGGAGTTTATGGCTCCACCCTCTAAATCAGAGGAGCAAAGGGTACTTATGAAGGCTGAAAGGATCTTGCCAAATTATGAGCTTCTTTGTTTAGTCAGAACATTGTATTTTCCTTCAGAATAAACTCATCACCAGAAATATCATCAGGGAGATTGGTTCAGCTCTTGTAGTCAACACCCTCCTCAGTACCCTTAGTTGTCTCTTTCCTCTGATTGCAGGGTTGAAAGATAGAGTGAAGAACTCCTCCCAAAACTTCCTGTTACAGAGGGCTCAGATTTTCCAACTCTTCATTTCCCACCAGTTACTTTGTTTTGCTTCTATCATGAACATCATGATGCTTCATCAGACAGCCTCTTACACCACTGCTGGTGGGAGTGGGGTGTGGGAGCCTTTTCCTTTTGGGTATTGTCTTCTTGAATTAGATTGTAAGCTCCTTAAGGGCAGACCCTATATCTCTTTTTCTTATTACCTTGGAGTTATGGGAATCTGAAGATCTTCTCTGCCCCTAGGCCCTTTGCTAAAGTGGCTACGTGACTCTGAGAACCTTCCCTGATTTGAAAATATACTCTGCCCCCTAATAGGCTGAATGTGGTCAAATGGAGCCTGTGTCAGGAGGCTTGTTTTTCGGGAATGCCCACGCCTTATTACTTTGTGATTGGGCAGTGGGTCAAGAGGGCTGTGACAGGAGAAGGCTATATACTCTGATGTGAGTTTTTGCTTTGGGGCTCACTTTGAGAAGAGTTGTGTGATTTGGCCAGATGAGACTCTGGGAAGCTGTTGAGCCCCACGGCTTTGAAAACTCCAATGTTGGTGCTTCCCTCTCTGGTAACTGACTAGGTATGGATGTAATGGTCAAATGGCTGGAAGCCCTGTCTGTTGATATCTTTCTCTATCTGCTTGTAACTTGTGTTTTGTATTCCGTTTGTATTCTCTGAAGTTCAGGGTGCTGACTTTCCTCCTGAACTAGGTAAATGATATGTGTTTGATTGATTAAAGTGAGACTGTTAACCCATTTTGAGTTGCTTTCCTTTAGAAAAGCAGGTCTAAGAACCTGTGCTAGCAGCCACCCTGGGTATGCTAGGGTGCTTGCTGATACACCTGGCACTTAGCACAACTCTTGAAACATAATAAGTGCTTAATAAATGCTTATTGATTGTTGACAATCAAAATGATGAGTTCACAAATATCTAATACTTTATATACACCATCTCATTTAATTCTCATAACAGTCTCATAACAACAGTTTTGTCCAACTCTTTGTGATCCTATTTGGGGTTTTCTTGGTAAAGATACTGGAGTGATTTGCCATTTCCTTCTATGGCTTATTTTACATATGAGTAAATCGTGACAAACAGGGTGAAGTGGCTTGTCTAGGGTCAGACAGCTTCACTGGATTTGGACTCAGGAAGATGCGTCTTCCAGATTCCAAGCCCAGGGCTCTATCCACTGCCTCTCTTAGAGTAATACTCTTTGGTATTTTCTGGGTGAGTAAACGCAGCCTGTGAGCAGTTAGGTGACTTGCCTGAGGTCACAAATCTAGTAAGCAGAACCTGGACCCCGAGGGCAATTTGCTTTCCACACGTATTTGAGACAATATTTGAGCCCAATTATTTATGATTCCAAGCTCAGCATGTCATCCTTTACACCACAACTGCTTTCCTGGAGTATGTGAACCTGGATAAAGAGGAAGATTTAAGCCAAGTCTAGTAGAGTCCCAAGTGTTAGATTACTTGCCAAAAACCAACCAAGTTACCCTTTATATCTTGGAATGTGGGAAGTTATGCCAGGGTCCTTTGGTTTTTAATGACCTTGGAAAGTTCTGTGTCTATGGAGGTGGTAAAAAGATTGGGAGAGCAGCATTTAAAATGGACTGGAGTTGGGAGGAAGGGATAGTCTCCCCCCTTCTCTTCCCCACCCTCCCCCAAAATCTTGCAATAGTCTGAGAAAGATAAAGTGATTTTCTGGGAAATTGATTAAGAGTTGGTCTGAGTGCAAGGGTGACAGGAACTGTCTAGGGAGGAAGAAAACTTAATATGAATGCCTGATAGCTGATGTTATTTGTGAAAGAAGGAGCCAGGGATGGCTGAGTAATATGTTTGCTTGATAGTAAATGGAACAAAGTTAAAAGAGAAGAGGGTAAATTTGTAATCTTGGCCAGCTAGGTGCAGTTCTTGGATTTCTATCTTCAGTTTTCAGCTATCAGGGTATTATTACACATAATAAGTGTGGAATCCGTAGGTTTCCTACTTATTATCCAGAGTAAGTCACCTGATCTCTGAGCCTCATTTTTTCCATAGTTATAAAAAATGAATGCTGAGATATTATTTATCCTACTTAACGAAAAGCATTGTTTCAAGCAGTACTTTGTGTATTTTAAAGTGCTTTATAAATGTAATGTAAATACGCAAAAGGCATTGGCATTGGCAGCTGAGTGGCACAACGGATAAAGTGATGAACCTGTCAGACAGAAAGATCTGAGTTCAAATTCAACCTCAGCTGAATAACCTTGGGCAAATAATTTAACCTATTTGTTTCAGTCTACTCAACTGTACCTTGGTGGCACGGTAGATAGAGCTCCAGGCTTGGAGTTAGGAAGATTAGAGTTCAAATCCAGCTTTAGACATTTACTGTCTCTGTGACTAAAATAAAATAAGGAAAGTCACATAATCCTGTTTATCTCAGTTCTTCGTTTGTAAAATGATCTGGAGAAGGAAATGGCACCATTCCAGTATTTTTGGCAACAAAACTCCAAATGGGGTCACAAAGAGTTGAACACAACCCAACAACAACAAAAATGGGAATGAAAACCCCACCTCCATTCTAGTGTCATTGTGATAGTCACAAGAGGTAAGATCTGTAAAGTGCTGAGGACAGTGCCCGCCACATGGTAGGTGCTGCGTAAAATAAGCTCGTCCCCTTCTCATCTGCCCCCAGTACAGTAACTCACTACATTGTTTCAAAGAAATCTTAAAATGCCGTATAGATGTAACCTGTAACCCTCATGATAATGAACAGGACCCTACACTTGAACTGCACAGAAACATCTGGATTCAAATCCTGCCTTAGACACTATGTCATCTTGGGCAAGCCATTTAACTGCTCTGTGCCTCAGTTTCCTCATTTGTAAAATGAAGGGGTTGGACTTTATGATCTGTAAATTCCATACTAGCTGTAAGTCAACGATCCTATATGCTCTGGGCGTATATGGATTAGAACAAAATTTGGAGGTTACCTTGATAATCATACCTCTTCTTGGCTCTTTATACCCCCCTACCCAGAGTCTAAATCTGTGAATATTGTTTCTGTCTAGGTTTGCACAAATGTGAGTAACATGGACCATAGATTCTGCACAAACATGCGAGGTAACAAATATATTTAGTGGGCACAGGGTAACTTTTATTCTGTTCTACTCATGGAAGGTTATAAGCCATGCAAGGAAACACATGCAGATTTCACAATACCTGCAAATGTATTGCCTCCTAACCCCTCTTAAATCCAATTTCCCCCCAATGTTCTCAAGTCCTGTAAACTAATAAATAGGTTAACTCTGGGATTTTGACTCTCTTCTGAAAGGGAAATGCACTTAGTGTTTTTAACTAGGCAGTATCTCAATATTCCCAGAGGTACTATTATCTTCCTTCTACAAAGGTCAATATAGACATTTGTCACCTGGCTGTATTCCTTTGGACTTCTTCATCATGCCCTACCCAGGGACCTCTTCATCCTGCACCATTACATCAGCCAGCCTTGGAACTTACACTTTAGTAGTATGCTGCCTCGAGGCCCTTCTGTTTGGAGGAAAGAGCAGAGAGTGCTTTCTACAACATCTATTTAAGAAGGGTGCCCAGGCCAACCATCTCTTCATTATCCCCCCAGCTGTACTCCTCTGAACTCCTCCATCACGCTCCCATACTGGGTACCTTCGATCCACCCCTTGGACTGCCCTCCCCCCCCCCCATCAGTATCCTTTTGTGTGTTGTCATCTCCTATTAGATTGTAAGCTCCTTGAGGGCAATGACTTCCTTTTTTATGTTTGTATCCCCAGTGCTAAGTATGGTGCATGGCACATATTAAGCACTTAATAGATGTTTATCGACTTGATTTTATTGACATCCAGCTTTATGGTATTACCCTGAGGCATTGGACTTTCAAGGAATGAAAACAGAATTGGGGATATTGGAGAGAACCTCACTGAGTAACTCATGGTAATAGTAAAAGGCAATCAAAAAGATTTTTAAAAAGGGAGAACCTCTTTGTACAAAAATATTTATACTAACTTTTTGTGGTGGCTAAGAATGGGAAACTGAATGGATGCCTATCAATTGGAGAATGGCTGAACAAATTTTGGTATATGATTTTACTGAAATGCTATTGTGCTATAAGAAATGATGAACAGGATGATTTCAGAAAAACCTGGAAAGACTTACGTGAATTGATACAGAGTGAAGTAAGCAGAACCAGGAAAACTTTGTACATAGTAACAGCAGTACTATATAATTAATAATTGTGAATAACTTAACTATTCTTTTCTCTTTTTGGAGGTGGGGAGGGCAAAGCAATTGGGGTTAAGTAACTTGCCCAAGGTCACACAACTAGTAAGAGTGTTAAGTGTCTGAGGTCGCATTTGAACTCAGGTCCTGCTGATTCCATAGCCAGTGCCCTATTCACTTTGCCACCTACCTGCCCCTAATTTAACTATTCAGTAATGCAATGCTTCAAGATAATCCCAAAGGGCTCATGATGAAAAATGCTATCTACTTCCAGAGAAAGAACTGATGGCATCTAAAGGATACTATTTTTATCTTCTTTCTTCCTTTCCTCCCTTCCTCCCTTTATTTTTTTTCAAATGTTTTATGTGATTGCACATGTATAACTTATATCAGATTACTTACTGTCTCAGGGAGATGGGAGGGAAAAGAGGAGTAGAATTTGAAATTCAAAACATATAAGAAAAATAATGAACGTTAAAACTTGTTTTTACATATAATTGGGTAAAAACAAAATATTTTTAAGAAATAATGAGGAGTAATGCTTAGGTCCTTTGTTCACCCATATCATATTATAGTCCATTGCTGCTTTTCCAATTTTGGAGGCAAAGTATGGAATTCTTGTCTCTCACCAGGAAGCATACTGCTTAGAAAATTGCTCTCTATATATCTACATCAATATATACACATATATGTATACACGTACATACAGACACACACACATGTATGTATGCATGTATGCATGTCTTAGGGTCATCTCATCAAACACAGTCCAAGCCAGCTTAGCAACACACTTCTTTGATACAAAAGCAACAATGGCAATGGTATTCACTGGTGTCAAGTCCCTCTTTGGAAGTGAAGAGCAGGTGACCACAAATCAGAGTCCCATCTCAGTGCTCAATACTAGAATATCCACATGGCCCCCAAGATGGAGTATGTGCTCCTCACACAAACCAGCACTCTTACTCCTTTCTGCCATCCTTCCCACGGAAATCTTAAAAAACAGCTTCAGAGTTTCAAGTTGCAAAATGTCTAGCCAGTGTATTTTGGGGTGCCATCTGCTGAAGCATCTCATTTTCATAACAGCATGGGGTTACCTTTGGGAAGGAGGACCCAGAGTCCTCTAAGCTCACAACCTAGGTATCATCCTTGACTCCTCACTCTCACTGCTCATATCCAATCAGCTATCAGGTCCTGTTAAGTCTGTCTTTGTAACATCTCTCATATAGAACTCCTTTTCTCTCCTCGCTCCAGCCCATTCTCCTCCACTAAACTGTCAAATTGGGCTCCCTAAAGTGGAGTTCTGCCCCTCTTATCCCACCCTCACTCCCATTTAATAAAAACCAATGACTCTCTCTAACCTTCGAGATCAAATATAAAATCCTAGCTCAAAGTTAAAACTCTTCATACCCTGACTCCTTTCTACCTCTCCAGTTTTCTTACACCTTGCTCCCTTTGAACTCTACAGCACACCCTCATATTTTTAAAAGTGTCTTTGTGTTTTAATTTAATCCATGATAAATTTTAGTATAAATATATGAGTTGTATTATGCTTAGAGGCCACCAGGTGGTGCAGTGGATAGAGTGCCACATATGGAGCTTGGAAGATTCCTCTTACTGACTTCAAATCCAGCTTCAGACACTTATTAGCTGTATGACCCTGGGCATGTCACTTAACCCTGCTTGCCTCGGTTCCTCATTTGTAAAATGAGCTGGAGAAGGAAATGGCAAACCACTCTAGTATCTTTACCAAGAAAACCCCAGGGGCAGCTAGGTGGCGCAGTAAATAGAGCACTGGCCCTGGAATCAGGAGGACCTGAGCTCAAAACCAGCCTCAGACACTTAATACAAAAACTAGCCATGTGACCTTGGGCAAGTCACTTAACCCCAATTGCCCTACCTTCCCCCCCAAGTAAAAAAAACCAAACAAACTCCAAATGGGGTCATGAAGAATTGAACATGACTGAAAATGACTGAGCAACAAAAAATTGTGCTTAGTTTTAGTTAAGTTTTGGTTTCTTTAATTGAATGAAGATATTACATATGATGTCATGGATGTAGAGAACTCCCAGGTAAGGAAAATCCTGCTATCAAAGTAGGTAGACACGTTTTGTGAAACAGTTGTTGTTTATTCATGTCTGAGTCTTCACGACCCCATTTTGAGTTTTCTTGGCAAAGACGCTGGAGTGATTTGCCATTTCCTTCCCCAGCTTGAAACTTAGAGAGCTCCCTATTTCACTGGGGGGTAAGAAATGCCCTCAGAGTCACGTAGCCAATTTATGTCAGAGGTGAGACTTAAATCCAAGTCTTCATGACCCTGAGGTCAGTTCTCTATCAACTACATCACACTGGCTCTCCTGATTGATTTGTCTGATTGACTATTAAAAAATTATGTACCTTTAAGAAGTAAAAAATGTTCTCTAAGTGCACACTGTTATGAAATATGCTGCCCTCACCTATACTATCTACACTGGGGAAAAGGAGTGTGCGTGTATATGTGTGTGTGTGTGCGTGTGTGTGTGCGTGTGTGTGTGTGTGTGTGTGTGTGTGTGTGTGTGTGTGTGTGTGTGTGTGTGAAGGGGAAGTGTGGGAAGATCATTGTAGGTCAGCATAAAAAAGACTTGGGAGACTAGGTTTTCATTTTGCAAGTTTCTTCGTCTTGCTTCACTGCAGTACCCTCATATTTGAGTTTGGATTACCTGTTTCCTTCTACTTCTAACATTCTACAGATCTAGGATTCTGGTCTTAAAAAACCCAAACAACGCCTCCCCTCCCCCCCCAACAAAACAAAACACACACACACAGTCCAAAGGAGCCATCAAACATAACATGGTAAAGAGTGACTTACCAAGTATTAATTCAACACTAGGTGGAGCTGGTGGAAAGGAAAAGAGGGAATGAAACAGGAAAAAAACAAAAAACAACTCTACACATTTACTTTGTTACTATGAGCCAAAGATTGAAAAGAAATGACAGCATCAGGATTGTTGGATTGAATGTCCCCTTCAAGTGTTAAAGATATGTTGATTGCTGATCACAATGATCTTTTTATAAACATTTTATATAGAAGCAATTTGTAGTAGTAAGAAATTCAGACTTCTAGTTATGCCTCAGTTTCTTCTCTTGCAAAATGATGGAGCTGGGTTAAATCTTTGAATGATCTATATTCCCTAGATCTAGAGCCAATTGGTTCTTTTGCTATCTTATATTAGAGCTATATGTGTATGCCTTATCCCTTTCCTGTTTTATTCTCCTTCATTAAAAAAATAATTAATTTTCAGTTTTCAACATTCACTTCCATAAGATTTTGAATTTTGAATTTTCTCACTGTCCTTCATTTTCAAAGAGGACCAATGACATCACAGGGTGAAATCTTGACTCTTGCATGAATTGGATTTAAGTGAGGCAGAGTTGCACAAAGTCATCAGCCTTATTTTCTCTTCCTGAATCATTGAAGTCCAGTGGCAAGACAAAAGCAAGATGACTGTTGATGACCTGGGAGACAAGAGATAACCTTGGCATCTTCGATGTCTGACCAAGCTCTAGGTGGTCCAAAGTGCTTGTTTCAGCTGCTTTTGTGGCCATTGTTCTCATCTACCCATTCCACTGGGGGAAATCTTCACTTCACATCCCCTTACTGATTTGTTTGAGACCTGTTGGTCACCCTCAACCTGGTTTAGTCCGTTTGCCACGATGATTTTTTCAAGGTGTGACTGCTTCGAATGCTATAGCTTTTTGGAGCCCCAGGTGAGAGTTGGGGGACAGGTGGACATCAAAGGTGGATGAGCAGCCCTGAAAAGGGCTCAGGAAACCCTTACATCAGAGTTTCTAGTCCTCCTGAATACCCCATACACCCCAAATGACTCTGGACAAGTCATAAAGCTAGTAAATTTCTTCATCTATAAAATAAAGACAATAATATTTGCTCTATGTACCTAATATCATAGGCTTACAGCTGAATGTGGCCTTAGAAATCATCTAAATGCCCCACTTCTCATTCCCATTTTACAATGAGAAAATTGAGGAAATATAATATAGTTTGAAAAGCATAAAATAGAATACTTCAGCATTGTCATGGAGGAGATCCAAGAGAGTCCAAATCAAGGAGCAATTTCTTATAGATGTCGAGATCCTCTGTCTAAGTACTTCTGGTTCATGATGACATTGTACTGATTGTATCAAGCTAACTTCATTAAGTCCCCTAGTTGAAGAAGCCTTTTGACATCTTTGTCTATTTTTTTTTAAACTCATTTCCCCTTATCTTTTGGACTCTCAGTACAACTCATCTTGATTATGGTCAGAAAATTCCCTTTATTCCCCATCATACTCCTCATTCTTTGTGTTACAGTAAGAAGGTTACTATATAAACTAGTGGTCAAAGAACAAAGAATAAGCCAGATGAGTTCTAACTCTCATACTCCTGATTTGTGTGTATCACTTCCAGGGGCTTCACTTAGCAAAAATGGAAAAGAGCAGGGGTGAAACTGATGTGAAAAACATTTTCTAATCCCATTCCATCCCCTATAATGCTCCTTGGTATCCATGCAGATTCACAGATGTGGGACTGTGTGGGAATAACCAAAAAGGTCTAGTAACACAAGCAACCAAAATTGCTGGCCTCCCTACACAATATAGACCTGGGAGTCAACTGTACAGAACTGATCATTGAAGTCGTGGGAATTTCTGAGTTTGTGTACACAGAGAATATAGAAGGGGGACCAGGGACCAGGGACCAGGATAGAGCCTTAAAAAATACTTACACTTAGAGAGTGAGAAGAAGACAATGAATAAGTGAAGGAGGATGAAGAGGAAAGATTGAGCAGGAAGGAAGAAGAAAGTGGAATATGATCTAAACATGTGATAGAGTAAACAGCAATACAAGAGAAATTATAGGTCAGAAGGAGTACAAGAAATGTTCCAAGGCAGTACAAGATTAGTTGAATGACATGTGCAATAAATTTGATAGAAGAGAGAACCCTGGAGTCTGGGGAAATTTCGCAGAGCATGAAGTATTTGAACTAGGTCTTAAAGTATGGATAAGATTTAGATGAGTCAAGAGAAATGGGGATGGAAATAGCATGAACAAAAAGACAGAGACAATGTGAAAATGTACGTCCAAGGGATAATGAGTCTGACAGTGGGTTCAGACAGAGCAGTCAGAGATAAATTTGAGTATGTGATTTCAAGCCACTTTGTTAAAAAGCTTGAACACCAGTCTAGGAAATTAAGGCTTTACTGTGTAGGCCATAGGTAACCCCTGAAGGTTTTTGAGGAGAGAGTAACATTATTTGAGTTTTTTTTTTGAGTAAATAAGACTTATTTATTTTATTATCTTTCTCTAATTGGGACTTGCATGACCTAATAATTTTCTTTCCAGAAGCTCTTACTTGATCAGTGTCACCTAACCTCTTTTTTTTTTATTAAATTTTTTTTGAGTTACATATTTTCTCCCCGTCTTTCCCCCGCCCACCACCCCAAAACAGCCATCCCAGTGTTTCCCCCCTCCCCCAGTCTATTCTCTCCTATGTCACTTTTTGGTAGGGCAGGATGGATCTCCCA
>CM053584.1:236781773-236805117 GCA_028627135.1 Pseudochirops cupreus | reverse complement strand
AATCAAGGGTTTGGGAGCTGTTCTTACTTTGCTTCTTATGCTTATTCTTACTCATGGTTCTTCAGACCGTGATTTTTTTTTAAATCTCTGTGGGGCTCTGCTTCCAGAAGGGAAGCTCTGTCCCAAATCGCTGGGGTCCTCCCGGCTGCTGTAGCTCTTAGGGAGAGGCTGGGAACTCTTCCTATATACTTCCGGCTGACTGGATAGTGAGGACTCCAAGACCGAGGCCCAAGACGGCGATCCGTCCAGGCCGCTCAACGCGAGAGCTCTGGCCGAGAACAGTCGCTCAGTCCCCCTGCTGCCTGCAGGCCAGGGTGGGAAGCTGCAACGTGGAGGCGGGTGCAAAACCTCTGTCTTTCACTTTTCTGCTCTGGAGGCCTTCCCGGCCGGACTGCTTATCTCCCCCTTTCACAATTCCCATCCTCAGCTGCGGCTAATCCGCTCACCTGAAGCTCCTCAGCTCCTCCCGTCCAGCCGCCCCCGGGGCACAGCCGCGGCTTCAGGCCAGGCTGGTTTCGGTTCGCAGTGCTGATATAGTTCCTCGTAGCCGAGCTGACTTTAGTGGGAAGTTTCTTTGTGTGCGTTTTGGAGTTCCAGGATTGGTTTAGAGTCCTATTTTATGGGTATTTTGGGGTGGCTATGTGAGAGCTGCTATGTGTTGCTGCTGCTACACCGCCATCTTGGCTCCGCTCCGCCCCCCATTATTTGAGTTTTTAAAAATTAATTATTTACTGTTAGGTTACAACATTTAGTTCCACAATCCTTTGAATTTCAAACTTTCTCCCCCTCCCCCTTCTTCTTCTCCTCCCATGGTGGCATGCAATCAAATACAGGATCTACAAATACCTTCACATTAAACATTAGTCAGGTTGTAAAGAAGGATTATAAACAATGGGGTGAACAATGAGAAAGAGGAAATAAAACAAGAAAAAGAGAGAGAGCAAGTAGTTTGCTTCAATCTGCATTCAGACTCTGTAGCTCTTTCTCTGAATGTAGATATCTCTTTCCATCATGAGGCTTTTGGAGCTGTCTTATAACCTTGCATTGATGAGAGGAGCCTAGTCTATCAAAGTTAGTTGTCGCACATATGTTGTGTCTGTAATTGTATAGAAATTTCTCCTGATTCTGCTCTTCTCACTCAACATCTGTTTATATAAGTCTCTCCAGGTTATTATGAAGTCCGTCTGCTCCTTATTTCTTACAGCACAATAGTATTCCATTACATTCATATACCACAACTTGTTCAGCCATTCCCCAATTGATGGGCATCCCTTTGATTTCCAATTCTTGGCCACCACAAAAAGAGCTGCAATAAATATTTTTGTAAATACAGGTCCTTTTCTCACTTGTATGAACTCTTTGGGATATAGCTCTAGAGCTATTGCTGGGTCAAAGGGCATGCACATTTTTATAGCCCTTTGGGAATGGTTCTAAATTTCTCTCCAGAATGGTTGGATCAGTTCACAACTCTACCAACAATACTTAAGTGTTACGATTTTCCCGCATCTTCTTCAGCATGTCATTTTCCGGTTTTGTCATGTTAGCCAATCTAACTGGTGAGATGTACCTAAGAGTTGTTTTTATTTGTATTTTTGTGATCAATAGTGATTTAGAGCATTTTTTCATATGCTTATAGAGATCTTTAATTTCTTCCTCTGAAAACTGCCTGTTCATATCCTTTGACCATTTATCAATTGAGGAATGACTTGTATTCATAAGAATTTGACTCAGTTCTCTGTATGTTTTAGAAATGCGACCTTTATCAGAGACACTGGTTGTAAAAATTCTTTCCCAATTTTCTGCTTCCCTCCTAATCTTGGTTACATTGACTTTTTACAAAAACTTTTCAATTTAATGTAATCGAAATTACCCATTTTGCATTTCGTATTGCTCTCTATCTCTTGTTTGGTCATAAAATCTTCCCTTCTCTATAAATCTTACAGGTAAACTATTCCTTGCTCTCCCATATTTCTTACAGTATCACCCTAGATCATGGACCCATTTAGACTTTATTTTGGTATACAGTGTAAGATATTGGTCTATGCTCAATTTCTGCCATACTATATTCCAGTTTTCCTAGCAGTTTTTGTCAAATAGTGAGTTCTTGTCCCCAAAACTGGGGTCTTTGGGTTTATCAAACAGTAGATTACTATAATCATTGACTTCTGTGTCTTGTGTACCTAATCTATTCCATTGATCCACTACTCTATTATTTCCTCTTCTGTTAATCTGGACAATTTATAGTTTTGTAAATATTCTTCCATTTCACTAAGATTGTCAAATTTATGTGCATACAATTGGGTAAAATAATTCCTGATTATTGTTTTAATTTCTTCTTCTTTGGAGGTAGATTCACCCTTTTAATTTTTGATACTTGTAATTTGGTTTTCTTCTTTCTTTTTTTTTTTATCATATTAACTAAAGATCTGTCAATTTTTTTTTTCATAAAACTAGCTCTTAGTTTTATTTATTAATTCAATAGTTTTCTTAATTTCAATTTTATTACTCTCTCCTTTGGTCTTCAGTATTTCTTTTTCTTTTTCTTTTTTTGTGGTTTAAGTTATTTATTTTGATACATTCTGTCCCCAAGACATTTTCCCATATACACTTGGTGAAGTAAGACCCCAGAAGCATCCAAATGATGTTTCACTTCGTTATTCTGGCCAAAGTGCACACTGGCAGGGTTTCTCTTGTCCACTGATTGCTTCCAATCCAGATGTTTAAACAGTCTTTCATCCCCAAAGAAGCTCAAAACAGTTGGTTAAGGCATTCCAGGATCTGCACCTCTCCTAAATCCCAGGTAGAGCACGAGGGGGATGAAGCTGCAGCTGATGGTGAACTGGCCACACTGGGAGAGCTGCTGCAGCCGCTGCTTGGACTCCTTGCTCAGTTTCACCATGGTGATGGCGACAGCAATGGTGATGGTGGTGCCCCCAGCAAGCTCAGGTTCCTGGGACCTTCTCTTCCTGCCTCTGCCAGAAAGAATATTTCTTTTTCTAGCTTTTTCAGTTGCATGCCTAATTTATTGACCTCAATTTTCTCTGTTTTATTCATGTATGCATTCAGAGATGTAAAACTTCCCCTAAGAACTGTTTTTGCTTCATCTCACAAGTTTTGGTATGTTGTCTCATTATTGTTATTCTCTTGAATGAAGTTACTGATTATGTCTATAATTTCTTGTTTGACCCATTCATTCTTTAGGATTAAATTACTTAGTTTCCAATCAGTTTTTAGTCTATCTTTCCATGGCCCTTCATTGCAGATAATTTTTTATTGCATCATGTTCTGAGAAGGATGCATTTAATACTTCTGCTTTTCTGCACTTTGTTGTGAGGTTTTATGCCCTATTACATTGTCAATTTTTGTGTATGTGCCATGTACTGCTGAGAAGAAGGTATATTCCTTTTTATCCCCATTCAATTTTCTCCCGAGGTTTATCATTTCCATCCTCTCTAAAATTCTATTTGCCTCCTTAACTTCTTTCTTGTTTATTTTGAAGTTAGACTTAACAAGTTCAGAGAAGGGGAGATTGAGGTCCCCCACTAGTATAGTTTTGCTATCTATTTCTTCCTCTAATTCCCTTAACTTCTCCTCTAGGAATTTGGATGCTATACTGCTTGGTGCATATATGTTAAATAATGATATTGCTTCATTCTCGATGGTGCCTTTTAGCAGGATATAATTTCCTCCCTTATCTCTTTTAATTAGATCTATTTTTGCTTTTGCTTTATCTGAGGTAAGGATTGCTACCTCTACTTTTTTTTTTTACTTTAGCTGAAACATAATATATTCTACTCCAGCCTTTTACCTTTATTCTGTGCTTATCCCCTTGTTTCAAATGTGTTTCTTGTAGACAGCATATTGTGGGATTATGGTTTTTAATCCATTCTGCTATCTGCCTCCATTTTATGGGAGAGTTCATTCCATTCATATTCACAGTTATGATTACTATGTGTCTTTCCCTCCATCCTATTCCCTCACCTGTTTATGCTTTCATTTCTCCCTTCTCCCTTCACCTCCTTAAGAGTTTTCCTTTTGGCCACTGCCTCCCTCAGTATTCCCTCCTATGTACCCCCCTCCCTTTAATTACTCTTCTCCCTTACTACTTCTTCCTTCCCTTCTAACCCCCCTCCCTTTTCCCCCCTTTCCCCTCCTACTGCCTGTAGGGCACAATAGATTTTTATACTTAATGGAGTATGTTATTCCCTCCTTGAACCCAAACCAATGAGAGTAAATTTCATACAATGCTCATCTCCCTTCCTCCTTTCCATCTACTATAATGAGTTTTTGTGTCTTTTCATGTTAGAATCCTAAACTTAACTGATTATATTAATCAATCCTTGAACCAAAACCAATAAGAGTAAAGTTCATATAATATTCATCTCCCTCCCTTCTTTCCTTCTACCATAGTATGTTTTTATGCCTCTTCATGTGGCATAATTTACCCTTTCCTGCCTCCTTTTCTGTCATTATAATCCCTTTGCACCCCTTAATAAGGTTTTTTTAATCATCATGTTAGTTAATTTATACTCCCTCTATCTACATATATCACTATTAAATGTTGCAATAATTATACAATTCTCATTATTGACAGGTATCAGCTTCCCATATAGGGATATAAATAGTTTGCTCTTATTGAATCACAAGTTATGTGCATGCATACATGCATGTGTGTGTGTTTTCCTTGTTTATCTTCCCATGTCTCTCTTGAGTCTTGTATGTGGAGATCAAATTTTCCATTGAGCTCTGGCTTTTTCATCAGGAAGGTCTGGAAGTTCCTTATTTCTTTGAATGACCATCTCCTTGCCTGAAATATTATGCTCAATTTTGATGGATGGTTGATCCCTGGTTGTAGTCCAAGCTCTTTTGCCTTATGAAATATCATATTCCAGTCCCTCCAATCTTTTAATGTAGAAGCTTCTAGGTCCTGTGTGATCCTGACTGTAGTTCCACGATATTTGAATTGTTTCTTTCTGGCTGCTTACAGTATTTTCTCCTTGACCTGATAATTCTGGAATTTGGTTATAATATTTCTTGGCGTTTTCAATTTGGGATCTCTTTCAGGAGGTGTCCAGTGAATTCTTTCAATAACTATTTTACCCTCTGGTTCTAGGACCTCAGGACAATTTTCTTTGATAATTTCTTGGAGGGTGTTGTCCAGGCTGTTTTTTTCATCATGGCTTTCTGGTAGATGAATAATTTGGTCTCTTCTCCAGGTCAGCTGTTTTTCCAATGAGATATTTTACATTTTCTTCTAATTTTTCAATCTTTGTTTTGTTTGACTGATTCTTGATATGTCATAGAGTCATTTGCTTTGACTTGACTGATTCTAATTTTTAGTGAATTATTTTCCTTGGTTAGTTTTTGAAGCTTTTTCCATATGTTTAGATTTTGTTTTTAGGGAGATATTTTCTCCAGTTGGATTTTGAACCTCCCATCCCAGTTCACAAATTTTACTTTTTAAGGATTTGTTTTCTTTAGTGAGATTTTTTTTTTCCATTTTGGCTAATGTCATTTAAAAATAATTGATCATTTTATCTTCTACCTCTTTAATTTGGCTTTTAAAATCTTTCTTGAGCTCTTCCAAGAATGCTTTTTTTGGGCTTGAGACCAATTCTTTCCTTCTGTGGTCTCAGGTGTGGATATGGAATCTAGGGTATCACAATAATAGGATTCAATTGTCTTTGGTTTTCCCTTTCCAAGTTGCTTCCACCAAATTGTGATGGCCTATTTTCTGACTTTTAAAGTGGATTTCTGCTTCTGGGGTACAGAGGCCTCTGACCCATGTTTCTCAAGCTGGGACCTAGGGGCCTGGTTGTTGACTTTGTGTATTCTAGCCTCTGGGTGTCCAGACTGAGGTTAAGGCCAAGGCCAGGACTCTCAGTGTTTCCCCTGGCTTACCCTGAGGCTCACAGAGGAAGGTGTGGGGGAGGGGTGATCTGGCCACTTCAGGTTTCGAGCTCTGTGTCCCTGGGCTACAGCTCAGGCAGGCTCAGCAGCTGAGCTAGGGCACACCTGGGCTTCTGGCATTAGCACTTGCTGGCTCCAACCCCCTGGGCTTCAGATCTTTCACTGATTAGCTGAGATGGGGTTTGTTGGGATTCCTCCCATCCTTCACTTCAGGCTCAGCACAGATTCAGTCACACCCTTCCTCTGGGTCTCCCAAGCCTGCCACTGGTTCCACTATTTCAGGATTTTACACTGGGGTAATAATCTCTGAGTTTTCAGGGTTGGTGAGGGGGATTAGAGCAGCTAGGGTTTACTCTACCATCTTGGCCCCTGGAAGTTCAAGTAGGTGACTTTTAAACATCCAGGCAGTGGGCTGATAACCCCAGGAGAAGCTGCTGTTGCTGCTTTGGGCCCTGAACTTTCTCTTACTCAGCTCCTACAGATCCTCTGCCCCACAGTAAGAGGTTTGCAAATTGCCCCTGCTGTGGGTAAATCCACTGGCCACTGACCAGGGCTTGCTCTTGCTCTTGTGGTCTGATCTCTGATCTGCACTGGTGCAGCATCCATGCGCTCCATAGTCCCCCTGCCCAGGCCTATGTGTGCACTTTCCTGGGCTAGGAATCTGCCACATTCTGTCGCCCAGTGGATTCTGTCATTCTAAAATTCATTCAGATTCACTTTTTAGAGATTACTGATGGAATTCATGGAGGAGTTCAGATAAGTTCCTGCTTTCATTCTGCCATCTTGGCTTCACCCCCTGTTATTTGAGTTTTAATAGGTGATACTGCATAGGAGGGATTGGAGCAGGGAGGGTACTGGAAGCAAGGAAAAACATATTGGCGCTGCAGTTGCCAAAGCTTGAGTCAATAAAGACATCAATTTGCCTGATAGCTATGGGAATGGAAAGGAAGAGATAGTGGGAACATTTTGAAGGAAAAGTCAACAGGTTCTAGTGACTGAGGGGAACTATAGAGACCAAGGGAGAGAAGGAGTTAAATATAACCTTAGACACTTTGAACCTGGATGATAGGCAGAAGGAGAAAAGATGAATTTGAGTTTAGATGTCAATCAATAAGCATTTATTAAATGCCTACTATGGGCACAGGCTAGGTAAT
Source organism: Pseudochirops cupreus (assembly GCA_028627135.1). Lineage (NCBI taxonomy): Eukaryota > Metazoa > Chordata > Mammalia > Diprotodontia > Pseudocheiridae > Pseudochirops > Pseudochirops cupreus. The sequence continues at coordinate 236,798,053 of CM053584.1, read as the reverse complement.
GGAGATAATAAAAAATGAAACAGTCTCTACTTTCAAAGAGCTTACAGTTTATTGGACATGGTTAGTTTGAAATAAAGACACAACAGCCAAGTGAAAATGATTAACTCTTGGTTAACTAGCATAGTAAAAAGTTAGATTTTCATACTTGAGACCTCATTTTGCTTCTTAGAGGATGGTCTGAGCAATAGAAGATATGTTTCAATAGAGAATATGTTACAGTGAAGGATGGCTGCAACAGAGGCAAAAGCCACTAGACTGGCATTCCCATTATCACAATCCTGTTGTGCTTGCTGAAATTCAAGCTCAGGCAGAAAAGAAACTCCAAAGCTTCTCATGAACATTAACTCACGTTCTGAGGAAAGGTAACTTCTAGGAGTGAAAGCTTTTCCTTAGTCAGATGGCCATAAGCACATTTAAGGCCATGTCAATGGCATATTTCCCTTAGTTGTTCCTTCCTGGGACCTCCATTTGAGTACGTGATATAGACATGGCTTACTTTTCTTCTAGCTTCACTTCTGACTTCATGTTCCCTCCCTGAACAACTTCTCCTTCCCCTGCCCTCTTTCAGTCCCCTTTTATGGATCGTCTTTGCTTATTAGAATGTAAGCTCTTTGAGAATAGGGACTGTTTTTATTTTTAGTTTCTCTCTCTGTCTCATATTTTTAGCATTTAGGAGAGTGCCCAGCATATATTAAGTACCTAATAAGTGCACTATCTATCTTTCTGTCTCTCTACTCATCTATGTATCTCTAAGGAATGAGAGTGGTGAGTCCCACCTGTGAAATGAGCTTCTTATGTCTTGAAAATGCTCTCCTTAATGTGGCTCAGAGAGAGGCAGAATAGACATCTCTAGCCTTGCCTTCCCTCTCCTTGCTCCAAGGGAGATTTTCATTCTTTTTAGGAGGGGAAGCAAGAGGTTGGGGCTGGAGGCTACCACTCTGCTCTCCTTAGAGAGAAGGTGTATAGGGCTAGAAGTATATCTGTCTGCTTCCTTAAATATCATTCACCTAGTGGATATGATTGGGTTTGACCTAACTTTTGATATTTTTTTGTCATTTTGGGGGGAAATATATCTAAAATTTGATCCTTTTACCCACCTAATACCAGTTCCTCAATGAATGCATATAGCAAATAGCAAAGAAACCCACTTATCCAAATCATAGCAAAACAGAAATCAGAGAAGGTATACATAGGAGAAAATACACCAGACAATAGATAGTGAAGAAGCTTTCCTATTGGAAGTGAGGTAAGTGAGCTCAACCAAGAGAGAGAGAGTCCTACATCTTGCCCAAGGGGAAACTCCCTGAACTTTCTAGAGTAGCAAGCTGGGGGTAGGCACATGATGGAGACTGCCTGTTCCTCTCATGTCTTCTCAGAGTCTTTTATTTTAGCAACCTGAATTGAGGCTGGATTCTTATCTTCTTTCTGAAGTTGGAGGCAGTTTGACTTTCAAAGAAAACTTGAAGCTTATCCAGTCCAAAGAGCTTGATGAGTCCCCCAAAGGGGACACAAAGGAAACCCTGAGAACTGAAGCTCTCTGTCTCTTGACAACTCTTTCCCCTTTATATAGGCAGGGCCTTCATCTCCACCAGTAAAGAGAAGTCCTATACCAAAAGGCTTTGGGACAGGGGTTACATTCCTCTTTCTATATTTGCCAATCAAATTAGCCCTTCAGAATACAGAGTAAATGGGACTAACCTCTGGAAATGCCAGTAGTGGCACTCCAATTAAAGTCCCTCTAACCTACCTGTTGTGAATAAAACTAGGAATTTTATTGATGGTGTTTTTAGATATCTCTAGGGCTTCTTTATAAAGCATTGCATTTACATATGATATTAATGTAGCTAAGTTCTCTAAATTTATAGACTTCTCTTCAGTTTTTCAAAGTCTATGGGGAAGCTGCATATTGATTGATCTATCACAAAAAAAGATAAAGAGGCACTTTCTGATAATTTTGGCTAGCTTTACATTCATGTCACTCTTTCCATTGGTCAGCCTATGTTTGAACACTCTTATGGAGTGAATCTGATTCCTTGTAACATGAATACATATGATGATTGACTTTTTGGCCTAATTTGAAATTCATTTATAAAAATAATTTGTCTTTAGGTCAATTTCATGGCAGTATTCTATTTTAATTTCCAGAAGGAAAAAAAGATCTAATGGAAATATCTTTTCAAATGTTTTTCTGATGTAACACAACGGAATTAATGGAAATATTTAGTTAATATTCCTTCCTACCTTTACTTTATTTTTGTCATGATGAAAAATTTCCCAGGATGTTTTTAGAAAATAAACCAACTAGCTTATCTGGGTTTACTCAGCACCATCTTGCAAACAGTCAATCAGCAGTGTCCTATCTGCCAGATATCAATACTTGAATTCAACAGTGGTGAGCATGGCATAGCATAAAAACATTGCAATGCATGAATGAAAAGCATGTATTAAGGGCTTCCTATGTGCCAGGCACTATGCCACGTGCTAGGAATACAAATACAAAAACACAGTTCCATTCTTCAAGGAACACAGATTCTAACAAAGGAAGACAATGCATGTAAGGAAGTAGTGTCCAAGGTGGGGTGTTTGGGTCTAGTAAGTCACAGGGCTGGCAAATGGAGCCACAGGAATGGTTGTGTTGATTTAATTATTGTCCCAACAGCTATAAGTGAAAAGGGGTGGTAGCAAGTGGAATGAAACTGTATGTGAGAAGCAATATGGTATGAAGATGGCCTCAGAGCAGCTGGCAGTATGTTTCTGTGTGTGTATGTGGGTGGAGGCTGGGCAAGGTTAGTTATAGAAAATTCTTGCCAATTAGGAGCTGGAGAGCTGGATTGTAGGAGAAAAGGTTTAGCATGAAAATGGTCTGAATGTGGTGGATTTGGGTAGAGCTTGTTATGGAGAACTCTTGACAATCATGAGCAATTAATGTCCCAGAGGGGGAGCTAGAGAGTAGGGTGGCAGGTGAGATACCATGAAAGGATGGCTAGAGACCTCAGTTAGAGCCCTGCCTCTGGCATATCCTGGTTGCTTGACTCTTGGGTAAGCCACTTAAACTTTTTAATACCAAAGGCAGCCCTAAGACTTTTAAGTTGCAGATCTGCTCTGTTAGAGGGAGTTCTGTATACTAATGAAATAACAGGTCTGGTCTGTCCCGTTCTGGGCCTCCGAATTTAACGGAATGGTGCCTCTTTAAATGGATTTCCCTGGGATAGCATAGAATGAACTAAGCTTATCTGATATAATGTTTTTACATAGTGCTCAGAGAGTTTCTTGGAAGACTTTCTCCTCAAATAAAAGACATGATAATAAAACATAAGTTAATTAAAAGCTAATTTAATAAAACTGGTGCTTATGTCAATCTGCTTATTTGTCAAAGTCAGACAGTGTCCACTTGAAAGAAATTGGAAAATTTAATTATAATTTGATAAACATTTATTGAATACCTACTAGGTGCCAAGCACTATGCTAAGCACTGGGGATGCGAATATAAATAAAAACAGATAATCCCTGACATCAAGGAGTTTGCAATCTGATGTGGAAAGACAACACTCAAGGAAGCTTGAAAAGCAAAACAGGGGTGGTGGCCACTAGAGGGTGCTAGATGGAGGGACTGTGGTATAGTATGGAGTTGAAGCCAAGCAAAGATGCTGATGGAATTTATAACACCGTTGTGTTGATGAGAATCTAATCATTCTGCCCTGATTAGGCCTTATCTTTTGTACTTTTGGTTTTTACGATGCCATGTTTTAGGAAGGACTTTATCTGCCAGAGTACCACTGTAGGACTGGTAAGGGGCCATGAAGCCATGTTCTGTGATGATCAGATATGAAGAACTGGTAATATTAAGCCCGGAGAAGAAAAGACACTGGGAAAAAGAGAATATTGTAGTTGTTTTCAGGTATCTGGAAGGCTGTCATGTATAAGATTTTTTAAGCTTTTTTTTCACTTGGTGCTATAGGATAGAAGAAGGGTCAGTGAGTTGAAATTGTGGAGATATATAGTTAATTTTAGCTAAACACATGGTGACATTTCTTAACAGAGGTATTTAGAAATGAAATAGGTTGCCTTGTCAGGCAGTATATGGTGTAGTGCAGTGGTGTCAAACTCAAATAGAAATGGCTTAGAAAACCTCGAATTAACATTACTTATGTCCTATTGTTTTTTTATTTATTTATTTTTAAACATTCTCCCAATTATGTTTTAGAGAGTAGGGTTCTGCTGCACTCAAGAATTTTGCTGGGACTGCTGACCTTGAGTCTGACGCTTCTGTTATTGATGTAGGTGCTAGACTTGGCGTAAGACTTACTAACTGTGCATCACTGGATAAGTAACTTAATTTCTTCGATCTTGAGCTTCTTTACAGGTAGGTAATAGTAGTCCCTACCTCAAAATATTATTATGGAAACAAATGTGTGTGTGTGTGTGTGTGTATACACATACACATATATGTCTTAGGTCTTCCTGACTTCTTGGCTGAGTGCTCTATCCACTGTACCATCCAGCTGCCTCTGGTGCGATTCTGGTATTTTGTAGGTAGCAGTTATTCTAAATATGTTTTTCCCAACAACCTTTGACTTTAGGATTCTGGTCAGTCTCTTAACATAGGCAGCTTCAGAATTCTCCTTGACAGCTTTTACACTCATGTCTTACCTGTGGAAGATCAAGACACTTGGAAATTTCACTTTCATCCATTAAAACAGTCTGGCTTCTGGATTCAAATTCAAAACCTTTAGCTTCTATTTTTCCTTAGTGCATGTTAAGACTTTCACACATATCAAGTGCAAAGAACATTTTGATGTTGTTGGAGAAAGTTTCCATTAGATGGAAGAAACTGTTTAATGTAATTTTCAGTACATCTAGATAACTTGATGCCAACCGATAATATGACTTGATTTATGTAATGTTTTAGTATGGCTTTATTTGTCTTAAAAGCAATATCAATTCTACTCAAGAATAATGATAATGGATTTAAAGCTAGACCAAATTTTATTGAACTTTAACTGTCTCCCTTGAAGATTCTGCCATTAGAGCTGTCACCGTTAGAATAATTAGCATCATAGATTTTCTGAGGTGGAAAGGACCTTAGAATTCATCTAGTTTCGGGGTGGGGAACCTACAGCCTTGAGGCCACATTTGTTTGGATTCAGTCAAAGGGTCACACTTGAGGACTTAGAGGGTCACAAGTTTCCCACCCCTGATAAGTCCAGTATGAATGTTTCTGAAAAAAATAGTCTTCCATTCTCCACTTGAAGACTTCCAATGATAGGGAAACTTTTGTCTCCTGAGATAGTCCATTCCAGTTTGGCAGCTCTGATTTTTAGGAATATTTCCTAATTTGTAGTCCAAATTTGTCTCTTTATACCTCCTATTCATTGCTTCTTCGTGACCGTAAGTCTTTTGTGACCAGGCAGCACAAGTTCTCCGATGTTTGGAAACAGTCATGTTTCTTTTAACTATATACTCTTCTGTAGGCTACACACTGCTAGACCTTTCAAATGGTACTTGTATGAGATATCTTCAAGTTACTTCATAATCCTGCTTCTCCTATGGACTAGTTTCATTCCTTTGGGTTAAATCTTTTTAGGAGTAATGAGGTAAAATACAAACGTGCCCAGGAATGGGTAACATCGAATTATCCACTATTAGCATCTATTATACATTAGTTTATCTTGGCTCTTGAGAATCAGGTTGGAAAAGGAGAAAAGAAAGAAAAAATGAAGGAAAGATAGAGGGAGAGAGGGAGGGAGATGGGGGGTAAAGGGAAGAAAAGGAGGAAGGTAGAAAAAGAAAAGAATGGTGGAGGAGATAGATTCAAATCCCACCTCATACTCTTACCAGTTGTGAGACCCTGGACTAGTCAACCAGTCAGTCTTTGTCTGTCTCAGTTTCTTCCTCTATGAAATGAGAGTTGGACTTGATAGTCTCCAACATCCCTTATATCTCTAAATCTATGATTCTGAATTACCCTCTACCACTTCTCTTTTTATTGGATCCTCCTGGGTAAGGAGTAATCAAGGCTAAATATTTTCAAATATAGTCTACAGTTGATGGTATGTCTGGAACTACAGGTCAGATTCCATTATAGGGACCTGCCAGTGTTAAATCCTTTTGATGGGTTGAACCTATTGATTTTGAAGGGTGGGGGTGGGGTGGATATCAACTGTCTTCTATATAAAACACAAAATTGTCTTTTGACAGCAGCAGCTCAGACATACTCATTTTCAAAACTTCCATTTCCAAAACACATTTCACTGGAAGCTGATTCCTTTTTCTATTTATAACAACATTTGCTTTATTTCATTAATTTTCCAGCAGTTTGTTTATAGAGTATGTCATTTTATCCTTTCACTTTTTATCCTATCACAAAGCCTTACGGGATAGGAAAAATCAGTTTTTTTTTCTTTTTAGAAGAGTATATGAGTCTCTAAGGAAAATACATGTCCATGCAGGGCTGCATCCTGAGCAAAGATTCCATTGCACCATTGCTCTCTGGGGACATTCTGTTGCCATATGCTGTCTGGCTCTCATGAGGCCTTGACTTTTAAATGGAGCCAGTTTCAAAAATATGCCAAATGTGAGGCCCAGTAGTTGAAACACTGTTGATGATGACTAGAAGAGGATTCCACTCAGCTTCTGCATTGCAGCTGGTTCTCCACACTGAGTACAAATGATTGAAAGTTACATTTGAAACCTTATTAATCTGGATTTCATTAATATGGAATTTTCCTTATCACAAGAAAACCGATCTTTTGTGCTATCTATGAAAAAAAAACATTTACTGAGCAAATGGTTAGTGTAAATTGACAGCCTTGTTAAGAGAAGATATAATTTTAAAGCACTTTTGTAGGGTCAAATAAATAGCAAATCTAAACTGGTGCTTTGTTTAACTGCTTACACATAATTTGCATCACCTCCCTAGAGGTCCTCTACTGAACAGCATGTTGGTTTCTGTCACACAGACTTGGAATGATTACAATTGGATTTCTTTTTACAAAGTTTTGAAAACTAGTTTTCTAGCCAAGCCCAGAGCATTTTGCATGATACTCTTCTAACTGATGGAAAGAATGCCGACGTGACCATGCATGCCTGCGTGAGGGGTGATGTAAGCATTAGGAGAGAGACAGTCTTCATTTCTTTTTTGAGAAAAACACATGTAATTCCAAATTCTCTTCAAGGGGGAGAAAAAGAAAGATTCTTTTGCAGATATGCAGAGGAAGTTGGCTCTTCAATGAATTCCTGAATTTTAGTCTGCCTGCCTAGAAACTTTGGGGAACTTCCCCTTGGGTGAGATCAAGACCTTTTTCTTGGCTGAGATGAGATATCTTGCTCCACAAAGGAAACTTCATTCACTCGTGTATTTTCAGACATAGTCTAGTTTGTACAACTTCTCCAAATTCTATTTGCCATTTGCTTGGATAAATAGGTTTACTGGATGCTCACTATTTGTGATGTCTTTTGTGTACCTCCCTTTTGTCAGGAAGGGGCCAAGCCAGTGAGTGAAAGCTTGTGGTACTCCCCCCCTTAAGTGATAGAATCTAGAGAAGCAAGTAGTTTTGTTCTGAACTATTATGCTCATAGATAATTGTTGAGGACCATGGGCCAGTGAGACTCTGACCCTGATGACTGAGTAAGCCCTCTCAGGTGAAGGGCTTGCTGCCAGGCCTGGATCAGTTCCCCATCCCCCAGGGAAGAGTTCTAGCACTCAGGTGTGAGTATTGGATCCTCAAGATGAGCGTGGTGTTTTTGGTCCTGGCCTGGGAATACTGTAGACTCAATATCCACAGGGGAAAGCCATTAGGAAGCATCTCATAAAAGGCTTACACTTAGAACAATAAAGGAGACTCTATTTTACATCATCCTTTGAGTCCCCTTACACCATCCTTTGAGTCCTCGTCTCTCTTTTTAACTCACAAGCCTCCGGGTAAGATAACTATCTCCACCCTGCTGGGTGATAGCAGGGCCCCCAAAATTCTCAGCCTTGCTGCGGGACAGCAGGGCTCCCTGCCTTGGCCCACCACAGATAATTTATATTTAGGGACAAGATAGATATAGATATAATTCTAGTTTGGTACATTTCTCTGTTTCAGAGAACAGAGCAGTCAGCTTCATGGCCCCTTTCATTGTTTTCCCTCAAGGCAGGAATCAACTTGTCCCTTGGAGAAGGATGGACAGGATCCCAGAGATATCTCTCAGTGAGCCACTTATCTATAAATTTAGATAACTCAGATAGACACATGCATATATAGGTAGCACCTGCCTTACAGTTTCATTAATGGGGCTTTTCACTAATTCAGACTGACCTTTTCTCTGATTAATCTTGTTTTTTAATGAAACCAAAGAATACAATACAGAGGATCGATCATTTAGATTTAGATTTAGAGTTGGAAGGAAACTTAGAGTCTGTTGAGTCTAACTCCTTCATATTACAGATGAGGAAACTGAGGCACAGAGCACTTGTCTTTTGTCTAGTCACATGTCTCCTAAGTATTTGAAGTGGGCTTTAAAGCTAGATCTTCTTGACCCCAAGTAGAGTCTTATCTACTCTACCACTCTGCCTCACAAAAATAGCTATCTCCTTTAAGCGAGAAGTTAGTCAGCCAAGACAAGACAGAAACTATTTATTGAGGGAACTTGTGGCCCTTTTCCTCCTGAGGAGATTGCTAACTATGTGCTTTCATGGGGCATAAGAGAAAAAAACACATGTAACAATGCTCCCCTTGAAGCATCGGGGGTAGGCTGATTAGAGCCAAAAGGAACTTTAAGAAAGACTATAAGTATAATTCGTTATAGGGCAATTACACTTTGTTGTACATATTTACCTAATTTCTTTGTATGAAAATTACAATTTTGACTTGTACTTGATAAATAGGCCTAGACTTTTTGCTAATTTTACAAGTCTACAAGTTTATTGTTTAAGTGTCTTCTGATGGGCACAGATCACCTGAGCCTTAGTTTCTACCTTTTGATGCTGCTTGATGCCTGCTATTGAATGTAGTTGTTGAGAGCTTAGGGTGGGGAGTACACAGCTGTTGGTAAACCTACCTTTTTTATTTGACTAAATTTCACTACCCTTTGTGAATCACCATTCTAGATTAAGTGGTCTATTTACTGTTCTCTGGATATGACATTCTAACTCCTTTCTTCTCACATACAGGTTGTCCCTCATGCTGGCATGCTCTTCCCCTCAGCTATGTCTCTTGGAACTTCTAGCTCTCAAGGCTCATTATCATTGTTGCCAATTCCCAGGTTTTAACTTCAGGAATACTTGGCCACCCTCCCAAGGGCAGTTTCTGCTAGCTATATTTTGGAAAATTCCTCTTCTTTTTACTGTATCTCAGTTTCTTTTCCCTCCAGACAAGCTTCTTTTCTTCCAGAAGTCCTATCTCTTTCCCTTTGCTCATGTACCTTGGCCCATTGTGTTAGAACGAGGCAAGGAAATTCTGTCTTAACAATGCATAAAGCCTCCTACCTCCATCTGTGCCTTCTCAAAGAGGGGACAAGGGAAGAGGAAAGGATGAAAGGTCCAGCTAGCTAGGTTTGTATTTGATATATGTTAACAACATGATTATGTGATAAGTTCTTATTTGACAGCTAGCTGAGAGAAGTAGGGATAGAGTTGGGTATAGAGGGGGTAGTAACTAAAAAGGAAAGGAAGAGAAGCCAAATTATTTATTTGACCAAGTTGCTTTTAAAATTCTCATGCCTAATTCATTGCTATATTATAGCAATCCTATGTGACTATTTCTGTAGGGTTACTGCCTAAAGCATGAGACATGAATCAAGCCCTACTACAGTATGCCAATAGCTTCTAAATGTAAAAATTAGAGAGAGTATGGTACCAAATTCAAGTTTTCAAAAAAAAAATTAACTACTGTTTAGAATGTCTTGTGATTCTGTCATTATTTAAATAGAGCTTGTCTATTTGTATGCTTTTTGTTACTGTGTCTCATTGTCATATAAATCTTTTTTGGAAAAATGTGTAGACTTAGGCTTCATGTAAGGAAATCTATTTTTACAATGAGAACAGTCCAACAGAAGAGTGGGCTTCCCTGATAGATCCTTTTTCATAAAGTCATAGGATCATTACTCCAGAGCTGGAATGGACCTTAGAATCTAGCTAGTTCAACTTTTCTTCTATTCGTTACCTCCCCTCCCTAGAGATGGCTTTCATTAGACACAAATAGGTATGCACACACACACACATAAAAACACATGCATATATACACACACACACACACACACACACACACACACACACTTATATGTCTTTCTTCATATGCCCTTTATAGTTAATTTGGATATAATAGTCAAAATGACTTTGTCACTTAAAAGTTGTTCTTAAAACAATATTGATGTTACTATATATGGTGTTCTCTTGGTTCTACTCATTTCACTCTTTATTATTTCATGAAAATCTTTCTGTGTTTTACTAAGATCATTGATCTCATAATTTCTTATAGGGCAGTACTATAGTACTCCATCACAATCATATACAACAACTTGTTCAGCCATTCCTCAACTAATAGGCATCCCTGCAGTTTCCAGTTCTTTGCCATCACAAAGAGAGCTACTATAAACATCTTTAGAACATACAGTTCCCCTTACTTTTTCCCCTAATCATCTTTGGAAATAGGCCTAGTAGTGGTATTACTGGGTTAAAGAGTATAGGCAGTTTAATGACTCTTTAAGCATAATTCAAGATTGCTCTCCAAAATGATTGAATCAGTTCATAATTCCACCAACAATGAATTAATGTCCCAGTTTTCAACATCCCCTCCAACATTTGTCACTTTCCCTTTCAATCATTTTCACCAGTCTGGTATGGTATAAAATGGTTATCTCAGGATTGTTTTGTTTTACATTTGTCTATTCAGTAATGATTTAGGGCGTTTTTTCATATGATTATAAATTGTTTTGATTTCTTCATTGGAAAACTTCCTGTTCATATCCTTTGACCATTTATCAGTTGAGAAATGACTAGTATTCTCATGGATTTGACAAAGTTCTTTTATTATTTGAGACCTTTATCTGAGAAACTATTGCAGTTTCATGGGGTGTTGTGGCAGAATCATCTTAAAGAATTCAGAATTGGACCACCTCTAATCCAAGTATAGGAATTTATTGAGATTGATGCCTCTCATGAAGTGGGTTAAGTTCCAAGAGGAACCAGCAACTTAGTAAAACAATAAAGGCAAATTTATAGGATAGTGATGCTGATTACCTAACAGAAATTGTGAATATTAGAAAGGCAGGAGGGATTTGTTAAGGGATGAAGTAATGGGGAGGGGTCCCTTCTGTGGTTCAGTGGTCAAACATCCTGGTTGTGCTGCCTTCTGATGGGCTAGCTATTGTGGTTCTGTCTGGTCAAGATGGATAATTAGGTATTGAGGTCCTGTCTTGGGCTAAAGGAATGATGTGATTGTGGTTGAGTACAAGAACACACCTGTTCACATATGTGAATTGGGACTGAGGGCAGTTGCTAGCTAGAGGCAGTAACTGTATTGAGTCCAGGGGCCTGAGGTATGGTTAAAGCTAGATTGTGTGGTTAAATCAGGACATGCCTGCTATTAAATGGGGCTCATAAGGAAGTTAGAAAGTTGGGGCTGGGGCAGCTTTATTAGGATTCCATCAAAGCTGTCTATAGAATTTTCCCCCAATTTTTTCTTTCCTTCTTATCTTGGCGACATTTGTTTTATTTGTACCAAACCCTTTTAATTTAATGTAATTGAAATTATCCATTTTACACATCACACTGCTCTCTTTCTCTTGTTTATTCATAAATTGTTACTATAAGTAATCTCCATAAGTCTGATAGGTAATATATTCCATGCTTTTCAAATTTTCTTGTAATATATCTCTTTATAGCTAAATCTTGTATCCATTTTGACCTTATCTTGGTAAATGGTATAAGATATTGGTCTATACCAGATTGCTTTCCAGTTTTCCCGATGATTTTTACCAAATAATGAATTCTTATCCTCAAAACTTAAGTCTTCACACTTGTCAAATACAAGGTGATTATTCATTTGCTGTTGTAAAATTTTTTTCTACTCTGTTCAGCTGATCAACCTTTCTGTTTCTTATCCAGTACCAGATAGTTTTGATAATTACTGACTCAATATATTTTAAGATCTGGTACTGATAAATCTTCCTTTACATTTTTTCCCATTAATTCCTTTGATATTCTTGACTCTATGTTCTTCCAAATGAGTTTTGTTATTTTTTGTAATTCAGTAAAATAAAATTTTGGTACTTTAATTGGGATGGCATTAAATACATAAATTAATTTAGGTAAAATTGTCATTTTTATTACATTGGCCCTGCCTACCCATGAGCAATTAGTATTATTCCAATTATTTAAATCTGATTTTATTCATATAAAAAGTTTTTTTAAAAAATAATTTTGTTCAAATAGTTCCTGGGTTTGTTTTGGCAGGTGTATTTTTATACTGTCTACCTGTTTTCATTCAGCTAATGTGAATAATGAAGGCAGATGATTTTACTACAAAAAGAGTATTAGAATTGCCAGTATAAATGTCAATAGAACCTGAATTTATTTTCTAATTGTTCTTCCTTGTTGTAAATTAGTTCATTGTAGAGGATATACTTGAAAACTACAGACTAATGTCAGAGATTGCCTCCCTATTTTGTGGGCAGTCAGAAGATTCATTAAATTCATATTGGCTACATTAAAGAAACCAAAAGGACCAATAAATTACTCTTAATCAGTGAGTAACGTCATGATTTTATATTTTAAAAAAGAGAATTTGTTTTGAGATTTAAAATAACTCTCTAAATTTGGAAAATGAAAAGCCTTATTGGCTAACCCTGGTTCACAAGGTAGATGGGGGAGGATAAGATTGTTGAACTGTTCCCCAGAAGCTTTTTGTATCACGTGCAATGTTATTTACTCATATACTCAGGAATAAGTTTGCTAAGAGACGAGATGAAAAACAATGGCACCATTTCTTCTCCGAATAACAGGGTCTGACTGCATTTGATGGCATGCATTCTGAGCATGGCTCTTTATAACTTTTTTTTCCGGTTTACAAAATCACTGACAAAAGAGGTGGATATGTCAGACACAAAAAGCCCCATGGAACCCAGAATCTTGTGCGGTGCTCGGAAGATGAATATTCAATGTCATTTCCCTGCTTCCCAGTCTCTTTTCCATCCAGTTCATCCTATGGATACAGCAGCAAGAGTAACCCTCCTAATAATCTATAGCTTTGATCACATCCTCCTCCTACTAAGAATCCTCCAGAGCCTCTCCACAGCTTATAAAGTTTAAACTGGTGGTGTGGTAACTCAATGCCCTCCCTAATATGCTACCTACCTACCTTTCTAGTCATAACCTCAATCACCTGTCACTTTACTTATACTCCCTGCAAACTGGACTACTTACTTTCCTCCCAAATAATTGGGAGGAAGGCAAGGCAATTGGGGTTAAATGACTTCCCTAAGGTCACATAGCTAGTAAGTATCAAGTGTCTTACCTCACATTTGAACTCAGGTCCCCTGACTCCAGGGCAGGTGGTTTATTCACTGCGCCACCTAGCTGCCCCATCCTGTCTTTTCTTATTTATGTGCCTTTGTCCATCCTGTTCCCCACACCTGGAATAGTCCCCCTCCCCTTCCCCCCCATAACAAGTTGAGACCCTGATCTTATTTTTGGAATACATTTCAATTCATGACTGCCCATCAGTCTTTTTCCTTTGAAGTCTTGTTAGGTACCACCTTTTTTATGAGACCTTCCTTGACTCTACCCCAAAAGGAGAGCTCTTTCTCTTTGAATCTGTCCTGATAGTTCATTTCAATTTCTCCTATACACACACCTCTTATAATTTGTAGGATAGTTATTTGAGATAGTTAGGTTATATATTGGACCCGGAGGCCAGATGACTATCAGTTCACGTCAGGGCTTAGACACTAGCTATGGAAACCCTGGCTGGTAATTTACTTTGTTTTCTTATCTGTAAAATGGAAATACCATCAGCACCTACTTTCCAGGTTATTGTGAGCATCAAATGAGATAACATTTATAAAGTACTTTGCAAACCTATTATTATTTGGGTACCTATTTGATCTCCTACTAGGCAGTAAGGTTTTTGGGGGGCAAGGAACTGGTCTTATTATCCATATAGCTTCTGGCACTGTCATGTGGTGGCACGAAGATTTAATTTGAAGCTAGGTGACCTAGGTTTAAATCTTGGCTCTGACATTTCGCTGTGTGTGTCTACTTCTCCGAATTTTGCTTTCATCTTTTGTAAAATGGAACTAATTATATTTAGTCCTACCTCATAGGACCATTATGAGAACTTTATGAACCTTAAAAAGCAATATAAATATTAGCTATCTGGTGTCTTGCACAAAATAGGTCCATAGGATTCTAGATATAGAACTGGAAAGGACTTTAGGGGTCATCTAATTCAAACCAATTATTTTACAAATAAAGAAACTGAGGGAAAAAGGTGGAATGTTTTGCTTGATGTCACCCAGTCAGAAGGGGGAAGAGCTAGGGTTTATTCTTTGGCCCTCTGACTCCAAATCCAATATTATTTCTACCGTGTTGAAATAGGTACTTTTGGGGTGGCTAGGTGGTGAAGTGAATAGAGCACCACCCCTGGAGTCAGGATGACCTGAGTTCAAATCCAGCCTCAGACACTTAACGCTTACTAGCCATGTGACCTTGGTCAAGTCACTTAACCCCAATTGCCCTGTATTCCCCCCTCCAAAAAACAAATAAACAAAGAAATAGATACTTTTTCTTAATTAATTTTATTTATTTATTTTTTTTGCAGGGAGAGACCAGTGGAAGTCTCCACCTGTGATTTCAGTGATAGATTTGATGCAGATCAACAACTTTCTGTTTTACAGGGCTTGAACCTTGGTTTTCTTTACTCTAAGCCTGATTCCTTTAACCACATACCCTGCTGCCTCTCACAATGGAAAGAAACTAGTGAATACTTAGTGAAAAAATATCTGTATTTTTGTCACAGGGAGAAAACCCACTTGAAGTATATCTTCATGGACTGAGTGAGGAGCTAAGACATTTGGAATTTGTTGTAAAGGAGTGAAAGTCCTGAATCAGGAGTCTGAAGACCTACATATTGACAGCAGTAATGGTGACTTAACAGCAGAAGCATATGGCAGTGGTAGATATATATGGTTGCCCATGACCTCAGAGGGTACTTCACAAACAATGTCCAGGAACTCCAACCCCTTAGGGGATTTCCTCATGCAGCATACTCCCTGGAGAAGTAAGAGCATAGTCCACATAACTCTTGCATAATGTCCTACTTGGAGAGAAAAGAAAGTGAGTTATTCAGCCACTGAAGGTACAACTAGGAGAGATTTGCTTACTTAGCAAACTCCAAGTATGTTTACCATCCTAAGGGTTTCTGAACCACAGAGTGGGACTGTGAGCCTTGAGGGAACCTCTTTAGGACTGTATCAGGAAGGACTCACAAGAATGACAGAACACTATCCAAATAGTAAACCCAAGTTTGTTTCTCTCCCGGGAGGGTTTAATGGGCTATTTGAAGGCTTTTTAATGTTGTATCTGTCCATGTATGCCTGTGAGTTGTTTTAGTCTTATGAATTTTCTATGGGGTGAAATAAAGATCCACTACCCATACTGAGTGCCTGTTTGGGAGCTGGGGTCACCTTTTATTCACTTTTGGGGAAAACTAGACAGAAGCCATATCTAAGCTTTATTTTGGATGTTCCCGTGGAGCAAAATTCTAAAGTAAGGTTAATCAGCGAAAGCAAACGAAGAAGAGAAAAAAAAAAGGATTCCTTAGGGTTAGCCTCTAAAACGGAATCTGATCCACGTGAGCTCAGAGCCTCTGAAGGGCCCTGGATCACGGTTTATATACTTATCTGCTCTGTCTCAGTTTATTCAGCTCTAAAATAGGCATTATAACACATGCCCTATCTATTTCTTTCTTTCTTTTTTTTACAGCGTAACTTGTTCCTTTATTTTTTTTTGAATGACTTGTTTATTTACTTTTAGTTTACAAGATTCAGTTCCACAATCACTTGAGTTTCAGATTTCCTCCCCTCCCTTCTTCCCACCCCCTCCATGGTGGCGTGCAATCATATATAGGATCTGTAAATACTTTCACATTGTACAGTAGTTTGGTCATATAGAAGGGTTGTAACCAATGAGTGATCACAGGGAAAAAAAAGCAAAACCAGACATGAAAAAGAACGATAGCATGTTTTGCTTCAGTCTCCATTTAAACTATAGTCTTTCTATATCTTTCTCTGAGTTTAGA
>CM053584.1:236748027-236781673 GCA_028627135.1 Pseudochirops cupreus | reverse complement strand
CCTGGTTCTGCTCTTCTCACTTAGCATCAATTTGTATAAGCCTCTCCAGGTGATTATGAAGTCCATCTCCTTCCCATTTCTTATAGCACAATTGTATTCCATTACATTCATATACCATAGCTTGTTCAGCCATTCCCCAATTGATTGCCCTATCTATTTCATATAACTCCCCAATAAAATAATAAATGGGAAAACATTTTAAAAATTCTAGATTGTTATATAAACATATTTTGTTACTCTATCCACTCCTCTCCCTCCTCCTTCCCTATAATTTCCTCTCCTAACTTCTTTAGGTCTGTTATTAGTATGTTCATTCACCCTCAATTCACTCATGGTTAATGCCTCAATTATCTTTGATTCTTTCTCTTACTTCCCATATCTAATCAGTCATCAATTATTAATTTTTAATACATCTGCCATCTGTTTTTTCCTTTCTAGTCCTAATGGTGCTACCATGCTAATTATTCCAGGTTGGTCCTCATTACCTCATGCCTAGATTATTATATTATCACTCGATTTTGAAACCTGGATTTCAATTACATCTCAAACATTAGCTGTGTGATCCTGGGCTCTCAGATGTTCAGTTTTTTCATATTTAAAATGGGTAATAATCTTTACAATATCCAGCTTATTGGATATTTGTGAGAAAAGTGCTATATAATTCTAAAATTAATTTACAAATGTGTGTTATCTTCTCCTATCCTTCCTCTTCTTCCTCCTGCACAGTACCTGGGTATGTGGATTACTACATTTACTATTTAAGTGATTACACTTAAATGCTTGTTGACTGATCCTCCTCCTCTTCCTCTATCTTTTCTTTTTTCTCCTTCTGATTCAGTGATCTGACTCCAGTTTCTCTCCCCTTCAATCCATCCACCACAGCTTGCCAAATCTATCTTCTTGAAACAGTTTTTTATCATGTCACTCCCTAGCTGAAAAATGTTTAATGGCTAATGATTATGTATGTGATTAAATTTAGACTTCTTAGTTCAGGGATGTGGAAAGGGGATTTGTTCTGTGAAGTTTGGATTTGGTCAAAGGGACCTAGAGGACCTAGAGGGCCACATGTGGTCTTGAGGCAGCAAGTTTCCCACCCCTGGGTTTAGTTAATTCAACATTTACCATAACCTGCCTCCACTCTCCCTTTCTAGCCTTATCTTCCACTCCATTCACTCACCCTCTCTTGCAGCCATACTGGGACTCTCATTATCTTACTTGAGTAATGATATTCATTTCCACATCTTTGCCTTTGCTTTAGTTGTTCTGTTCTCTTAGAATAAATACCATCTCCCTCCTTGACACCTTTCCTATCCTTTTAGGAATGGCTCAAATCCTATCTTCCTGAAGCTACCTTGACCAATGAGCATGATCTCTTTCCTCTATGAACTCAGTTTTTATTTCATTTACTCATTCATCTGTCTATTTGCCATTCTTTTGTCACTTGACCATATATTACCTCATGACTTGAATTACTCTGTTACATTGGTGATGTGGGCAGCTAGGGGTCAAAGTGGATAAAGCAACAGGCATGGAGTTAGGAAGACTCATCTTCATGAGTTCAAATCTAGCCTCAGACATCAGCTGTGTGATCCTGGGCAAGTCACTTAACTCTGTTTGCCTCAGTATCCTTATCTGTAAAATGAGCTGGAGAAGGAAAGGGCAAACCACTCCACTACCTTTGCCAAGAAAACCCCAATATGGGGTCATGAAGAGTCAAACACAATTGAACAAGAATTGATGTTTGAATTTCATGACCTGTCAATTCTATCTCTTGTGGATATACCTATTTTTAGGAGTGTAGGCTCACAGGGTAACCTAGAACTTGGGAGCAGTTGGTTTCCCTGGGGATGCAACCTCAAATATGTGAGGTGGAGCAGCGTCCAAGACGGGGTGCCTCTTGTTGGTCCTGTCCAGTTCTTGATGAGTCCCAGCTTCTAGTACACTTACTTCCTCTGTGACCAAGGACAATCTATTTAAACTTTAACCTAACTGGGCATCAATTTCTACACTTGAAAAATGAGATTGGACTAGATGACTTCCCAAGTCTCTTCTAGCTCTAAATCCATAACCCCATGAAATGGTTATCTGAATGTCCTGCAAATAACTTTTTGACTTTGTAAAAATAGTTGGGGAGGGGGCATTTATCAGTCTCCACATTTCTCAACTTTGTAAGTGTTGGTCCTTTGGTGTTAAAGGGGTAGGTAGATTGGTGATTTTTCTCAACTCCAGGTAAGGAAGCTCTAGCTATACAGATCAGGAAATTTCTCATTTTATGGATTTGTCCAGAATATTAAAAGGGTAATTGACTTTTCCAGGGTCATGCAGTTAACAAGTGTCAGAGGCTCTTTAGTTGTTATGTCTAGCTTCCTTTTCTATGGACACACACACTCCAGCCTCAGAGCAGAACAGGTTGTGGAGGGCTTTGTGTCAGGGCTAAAGAATTTGTACTTCATCTGACACTGTCTCAGAGGCTAAAAAATAATCAGTGCAACGTCTCCACAGTTAGGCAAATTACCCGGAAAATAACAAAAGATTTCCGTGGCTTCCTGGGTTCCCCGACCCCGAAAAAGGGTTAGGAAGGGGTTCAGACAGACTGTTGGCTGGTATCCTGTGTTCTACCTGAAGACCTTCACGCAGGAAAGCGAGTGCCCAGCTCCTCCAAAAGGCAAACCAAAGGCCGGGATGGGGTCCGGTCACGGTGAGCACTAGCGGGTTTGACCAATCCAGCTCGAGTCTGTGAGGCAAGGACAAAGTTGCTTGGGTGGCGCAATGAACTTGTGAACATACTAGCTCGAGGAATATCTGTTGCTGTATCTGTGGAACTTAAAGAATCGAAGGGTGCAGTCCCAGTGCCTCGCAAGCTGTCAGCAGGCGGAAAATCTTGAGGAGACCCTACTTGCTTCATTATTGCAGCCAGGTTTCTGCAGCAGCTGTGAAATAAAAGCAGGAACGCTCTGTTCAGGTGCCCCTCAGAAACAAACAAGTAAACACACCCAGTGCAAGCTGCCTTTTTAAACCTGCGCTTAGGTTCGTGGAGGCGACGAATTTAGCTACCCGTCACAAGTCGAGTCGCCAGTTAGGAAACTGGAATAAGGAGAGCCAAACAGCCGGATGGGCCACTCCAGAAGCCAGTCTCTCCTTTTCTTTATCAGAAGAAACGCAGCGCGGCAGTGCAGAACTCCGGACAAGTACGCCCAAGCACGCTGGATATCAGAGTCGATAGAGATGGGGGGAAAAAAAGTTTGTGGCTCTTTTCGGCGGCTGCCTTTTACATTCTGCTTCCTTTGCCAGTTAGGCGAATCCGGGGGATGGCAAACGAATTTTTTTTTTCAAACCCACCCAGCTATTTGTCAAAATGGCAACACCCTCCACCTTTCCTAGTTCTCTAACCCCTCCCCTTAGTGTCAGGGATCTCCCCACGTGAGGAATTCCCCCTTTTTTTGGTTGTATTGACCACTAGGTCGTGCTGTTGGACAGTGAATGACTTGCTCGTAGGCTCCTTTGAGAGCCTCTTTGCTACCAGGAGAGAGAAAGCCCAGGATTTGAAAAAACAACTACTGTACAAGAAATCCAGTAGTCTGATGTTAGCTAGGACTCTAGACAGCTCTTCCTTTCCCCACCAACACCTCCCCCCTTTTTTCTCTCCTCTCTTTTCCCTACTATCCAAACAAGAGCATGAAGTATTCATCGGCTGTTACGGAAATCGAAGTGATCGATAAGGGTTTAAAACTTAAGTGCAATGAAACATACTGAAGTAGCCGAATGATGGAGGAGTGGGTCCACTCCAAGTAGTATGATTGTCGCGGTTTCTGTCAGTGTGTACCGCATGTTTTACAGGAACATATATTTGTGTTGAATCATGCGAGCTTCTACGAAGGTTTAGGGAAATGGAAGGCAATCAAATATTGTGCCCTCCGAGTCCCCCATTGGAATGTCCCAAGGATAAATTAGAATTTAAGTATGCTCAGTTCTATGAATGGAAATTCACTAATCTGGTTAACTTGGACCTGTATATATAAACGTATATGTGCAAACACACGTATGTGTATGCCCTTGGAAACGGGTCCAGCCCTAGTTTTACAAGGAAACCCTGGACAGCCCTGGATGTTTTGCTTTTGACATTAATGCCTAGTTTTAAGTAGGTATCTCTGCGGAAACAATGTTTAGGAAGAGCAAAATTTTTCAAAGGTAGTGAGTGACCTTAGATTACTACTGATGGCCTCTAACATGCTTCCCTCAGGCTTGGATGCATTTGCGTGTGCCTTCAGTGCTTGTCTTGGCCCTCCGCAGGCAGATGACAAAAAGAATGCATTTCTGGGACACGTCCTCTGCACTGTCATTCGCCAGTGAAAAATTGCAGACGCCAGAAGCGACTTAGTATGTCTCCTCTGGAGAGTTGCTTGGTGTATTCCTTTGCTCCCTTAGCTCGCTACTGAGGGTGATGGCCCCCCGGGTTTGCCGCGGGTGTGGCTCCAGAGACAGATGTGTGAACTTCTTGTCTTCAGCCAAATTGTAGAAGACCCCCCCCCCGCCCCCGGAAAAAAAACCCAACCCAACAAAAAACGAAAAATGAAAAACAGCTGAAGCTCTATCTCCCCACCCCACCCCCGCAAACCAAGGACAAAGCTGTGAAACACAATGCCAGTGTGCTCCTTCCTGGCAGCAGATTTCCCTTTCTAGACAGGTGGTGTCAGTGCCCA
Organism: Pseudochirops cupreus; assembly: GCA_028627135.1. NCBI lineage: Eukaryota > Metazoa > Chordata > Mammalia > Diprotodontia > Pseudocheiridae > Pseudochirops > Pseudochirops cupreus. The sequence goes on along the minus strand of CM053584.1, from coordinate 236,776,973 downwards.
GAGGGGCTTCCTCTTGCTTTCCAGGCAGCGGTTAGGGAACAGAGGTGTGAGCCAGGACGTCTCCTGGCTGCAAGCAGAAGAGCTCTGCTGAGTGCGGGGGCGTAGAGAGGCGGCTCACTCAGGCTGCGGGAGTGAGCTCGTGTTCTGGCGCTGTCACGCGCACTTGCGTGCTTGGAATAACCGGTTATTGACAGTGAACCGCTATAGAGAGGCGGACAAGGGGTGCATCAGAAAACATATGCTCCAAGGGGTGGGATGGAGAAGTGGGATGTGTGTGTGCGCGCGCGCGTGCGTGTGTGGTAATGCAGCAGTACAACTTTGGAGGATTAAGGTATTGAAGTGTGCAGAGGTTTTCGTGAAGATGGGAGCTCTCTTTTGGTATGCATCAGGTTGTAGAAGAACGAGATAGTACTTGTTTTGTGACAGTAATGGGGTTTGTGTAGGTCGAGGGGGAGGTGCGGTGCAATGTGTGCGTGGGGGGCCCTTTGTATGAGGATCTAGGGCTCAACTTTGTATGGGCTGTGGGTGCTCCAGGAATGTGCAGAGGTGGAGATTCACATTTTTTTCTCTTTTGCTCTCTTTTTTTCTCCCCTTCTTATAGGCTGTGCGTGCCTGCGTGTGTGTGTGTGATTCTAAGTTCTTGTCATTCTCACTCTGAACGTTCTGACTCTAAAACAGTTCTTTCAGTATGTCTCGAGAAAACTTGACAAAGCTAAATCTTCCTCGGAAGCCCTTTCTCAGATCCAAGATAATTTGGGGTTAGTGAAATTAGCACGAAATTAAATACTGTCTACAGTCACAGTGGACTGAGCATTCCAAAAACCGCGGGGCACCCAGAAATGCGATTGTGATGGAAGGGTAACCAATGGAGGCTTGGAAGAAGGGTCCCGTGTCCTGCCCAAAGATGAGTATATAGTCGTAACGTATTCATAAATGGATCTCAAATGTAGATTCAGACTTGACTTCTGTGCTCTTGGGGTCCTCCTGGGTTTATATTTGCAATTGTACAGCTTAGTATCCCTCAGGTGGCCCCTACTCAGCAGATTCTCTTGCTCACGATCCCCCAACTTCCAGTTTCCCTTTTTCTCCAACTTAAATTTCCTGGTACAGAATCCAAGCACCTTTGTGAAAATGTGTGAGGGGGCAACAGAAGACTGGGAAAGCCATCTAGGCTCTGAACCTTGAGCGCCCAGTGGCGGAGAGAAGGGTTTCCAGTTGCCTTTGAGAGATTGAAAAAGAAGCAAGGCACTCTGCGTGCACAGACAGTTAGTTAATGGAAACCTTATAAATCGACTTAAAGTGCACCCAGGACGGGGGGAGGGATCGAGGAGGAAGAAAGAGTAGGACAAAAGGGGGGAGGGAATGTAAGTGAAGAGGGCTCCTACACACTCAAGAGTCTTTTGGTGAATCTCATTCTTGCTGTTTTGAAAATGGGGCTTGATTGAGTTTTTCCATTGTTCTTGATTTTGAAAAAATAAATAAAAGAAAATCGCTTGGCCAGGGAAACCTGATCTCACCGCTCCCCAGTCTGGCCCTGGAAGCGGAGGAATTGCACAGCTCCCCTTGGCAGGACCGCCGGGCGGCTGCTGTCCCCCTTTTCCTCCTCCCCCCTACCCCTCCCTTCAGCCGGGGCATTGCTACTACGGCGATCGCCACCTCATGCCGAAGGAATGTCGAAAAGTATGCGCAAGTTTCCAAAAGGAGACCTCCTTCACTGCTGGAGGAGCATATATCAGCCCGTGGCAGCCGTCCACCTTCTCAGGCGTTTCGTAACCGAGTAAACTGAGAGTTGGGAACAGCCCTCTATTAAGTAGCAGACCAGGGAGAGGTTCTTCCCACTTGGAGCCGGCAAGCCGTCCCAGACGGACCCTCGTACTGGAAGCTCCAGAAACCGCGGGGCAGCCGTCTCTTCTCCTCCCAGCTGCGGCTGCCGCTCCTCCTCCTCACACTCCTCCGCCTCCTCCCTTCTGCTCCGCAGTCGCCGCTACTACTGAATCTGCGGAGAACTGCTTCACCACCAGGTGCCACCGGAGCTAAGCCTCTTACTTCTGCTTGCTCTCCCCACATCCAAGCGCCAGAGGCATCTACAGAGCCCTCACCAGCTAGAGAACCTCCGGTGCATCAGCGTAGAAGATCCTGCGGCTCTTGCTGCTGCCAGCACAGGTCTGTCAGACTGTCTTCACTCCTCTCACCCCTCTTCCCATCAGCCCCACTTTCTTCTCCCCTTCACGACTCCGACTGCCGGCGCAATTCCTCCCAGTGAAACAAATAGTCGCAGGGCGCGCACCCCTTTGCACTTTGAGGTGTGAGATTGTGGAATTTGTGGGGTTCTATTCCGGTATGATTGAATAGAAATCTTATTTCATTTTATTTTTGAGGAAAAGGATAATTGGTTTTGCAAGATCTGGTCTCTGGTCGTGTGTGTGTGTGTATATGTGTTTTTGAGGGCACTCACTACCTCCCCTATTTTAAACAAAAAAAAGATCCAGAGGGGAGCATTTTCGAGAGTATTTAAGAATGGTGAATGGTCTGAAACCTAACTGATTTAGATTCATAGTATGCCTACGAGTCATTTGTTAGGTTTATCACCAGGCTATAAAACTGGTTCCGAGAATTCCTGTGTGTGGTTGAAAAAGGTAGTGGTGGAGAGAAAACTTTCACAGAAAAGAGATTCTTTGGAGGTGCGGCTCTATTATCTGCTGTTCATCACCCGCAGTTGAAGAAATGGTGTGAAATTCGCTAAAGGAGTGAACCCCTCCTGCTTTTCAAAAGAAAGTTAGATTGTGGATTCAGTACTACTGTAGGCATTCAGCAGGAGAGGGAAATGTTTTCCACATAATCTGGAGGAAAGAATTTTCCCTAGTTTTCCTATGCCTGTTCCTTTGGAGAAAATTGTGAAAGGTATATGTCGTTGGTACCTCCTTGGCTTTTTCTTAGGAATGGACCTCACAGTTCTGTGGAAACCCTTTTAAAGAGACTTCCACTTCAGCCTTTCTGCCAGCTGTTCGGAGTATAGATGAAACAGACGTTACAGATGGCAGAAAGAAAAGGGAGATAAGATCTTTCTGGGAGTCAGTCCTTCCTCTAGGCTCCTAGTTGGGCTCCGCTGGAGAAAAGGGCAGGTGAGGCTGTGTATATATGCTGGAGGGAACCTCCTCATTTGAGGGAGTTCGATGTCTTGTTGGAGTTGACGCCAGAGTTAAAGAATTTGCTCCCTGATTGGGGGTGGGACAAGGAAGAGGGGAAAGGGATCTACTCCCTCCCTCTACTTCCCCCCTCCCCCGCTCCTTCCGCCCCCAACAGACTCCAATCCTATTAATTTTCATTCATGAAAACAAAACTGACATTGACCATCCTGTGTAGACGACTCTAGACATTTTATTTAAAAAAATGCTGAATGAAGGGTTGCTAGGCAGCCAAATAAATGTTTTGTCTCATGAAAAAAAAAGTTTTTATTTTTGGAAAGATGTATACGGAATGCCAAGAAGGCAGTGACTACAGACTATGTATCTGTGAGCGCCCGCCTTCAGATATCCCAAGGCAGGATGATTCGTAGCGCCTCGAAGAAAATGGCCAATAGGGGGCAAGCTAAGCCAAGGGAAAAGATTTGGTGATCACCTTTTCAAGGTTTCCAAAAATTGTAGACTTTTACAAACTGCATAATGGTTTTAGGAGTCCCACATATACATTGTTATTTTGCTCAAAGCCCAGAAACCAAGCGAGTTAAAGAGCATTATAACAATTAAAAGTCACATGATGGGGAGGGGAAAGGCGAGAAGGAAAGACTAACTTTGTGTTTTGTGGTTTTCACATATTGAGGTAGAGAAGAAACAAGAGTGTCATTAAGTAAGATAAACATTTTATTACTTTATTGACTTAAAAGAAAAGGAGCCCCTGGGAATTTTGTATGTCTATTTGTCAGGTATTTAAAACACTTTATATCAAGGGAAGAGGATACCCTCTACCTCCATCTCTCACAACAAACCAACGCGCGCGCGCGCGCGCACACACACACACACACACACACACACACACACACACACACACACACACCCACAAAAGAAGGAAACCATTTTCATGGGATGTGTCAATAATTTGAAAAGATATTGTTAGATCCTGTCAACTTATTTTCTTAGTTAAAATGAACTTTGATTTTTGGTTCCCTTTCTGGATTCCAAGCTAGTGTTCCCTAAAATGAAAGCCCCTCAGGAAAACACTGAAGGGGGAAAAACCTTGGGGTGTTTCCTGGGTGGGAGCAGTTCCCTTGAGTTTTCTATGTGGATTGTTTTTAGGTCCTTCAATAATTTGTGTACTGTATGGTCTTTGCTCTTTTTATGTTTTTCTCCTGGAATTTTCCCAATCCAATAAATAACCTGGGAATTTTTATTTGAAGTAGATTTCATTGTATCTCTTTTAAAAATCAGTGCAGTTTTCTTTACAAGATAGGGTAAATTTGAATAGATATTCTTTCTCTTTGACCATAGCTAGTTAGGCTCCATTCACCATAAACGAAGAGTTAAATCTAACCAGTTGTTATTGATAACTAGAACTGCAGAATTTTTTTTTTAAAAGATATTTGGAAAACAGGCAAGAAGATCTCTGCCTTTTCAATCACTTGGCTTTGTCTTCTTTTTAGAGCTATTTTCCTCTCAGCTTGTATAAACGAATGATCAGATGTGAAAACAACACTGCTGGAGGGATGTGTCAAGTTTCAGGCTTTGCCTTACATACTTCTTTATAATCTATTTCAGGCCTTAAAAAGCCACATATTTGCAAGCATTACAAAAAAAGGGGGGGCAGTAGATTTTTTTTAAACTAAATTTTCCAAACTATCCTGAGACCACTAAAATACAGTTAAATAAGGAGTTAAGAAACTAGGAAATAGAAGCCGAATAGAATCCCCAGCTGGAAGATACATTTAGTTGACAGAGGGATAAAATGACCTCCGAATTAGCCATCACACTACCAGATGAAGTCATACACAATTTTCCAAGGTCTTTAACCCGGGGCTAGCAAGTAGGATGAATCTTCAGGAAAACAGGACGGGCTTTAACTTGAATTATCCCTCAGTACCAAGATTAACCGCTTGCTGATGAACTCGCTTTCCACTACTTAGGTCACAATGAGTGCATTCTTTATTTGCTGGGCTAGACCACAGTGCTAGATTCATGCATGCAGATAGACATGTTTTTATGTTAAATTGACTTCCAAGTCTGGCAGTTTTAACCTGGCCCCAGGGAAGGGGTAAGGGGGAGAGAGGTGGGAAAAGGATGGTGGGCAGAAGTGCTCAGGGCTGGCGCAAATACAGGGATTTGGGGAGCTCCCCAGTCTATTGATCAGTCCTGACACTTCTCATTGCACTTTCTTCAACGCAGATCCATTCATGTGGTTGTGATTGGAGAAGGCCACCATGAAGATCCGGCTACATTCAGCTTTTGCTGCTATATGTGCAGCCTTCCTCTTATCTTCGATAGAGGCTGAAGGTAATGATTCCCTTTGTTGCTCGTCTCCTTTTCCCTTGAAAGGTTGATTCAGAATTTGAGAAAGGGAAACAAAAAGAATCGATCCAGTTATTGTCTTATTTGCTTGCTCTCCGTTTTCGATGTGTTTGCTCTTTCTATCGTGATTTCTGTCCCTAAGAGAAACGCATCTCTTTTCTTAAGGTTTGTCTATTTCCCTGCTGCTCAGGACCGGTCAGCTCTTTTGTCTTGCTCGTTTAACTCTGCACTCTCGTTTGTGGGTTTCTCGCTCGTTCGTGTCTCTTTGGTGTGCTGTCCACACCACCTTTCCACTGCAGCCTCCTCGGAAGGAATGGACCCATTACGATGGAGCCCAGCTGAAGTTGCTATCCTTCCCCTGGCTCCTCAGCCTGACTTTACAGCTAACTCTCAAGGAGAAAGCGCCTGTGCAAACACGAAGCCATCGATTAATAATCAGGCGCCCCAGAGCGCTGGCACCCGCTCTCGCGAGGCTGTTAATTACCTGGCTGAGTGCTGCGAACTCAGTCACATTACACAATAAAGTACTCCAACAGAGCCTGGCTCCATGCGTCTGTGTGTTTTGCTGAGAGTTGAGTGCCTCGGCTGGCCAGGCCTGGAGAGTGAGTCACGGATGCAAAGGCCACAGGGGAGATTGGGGGTGGAGGGGATGGGAGTGCCAAGCTCGGGGCTCTCGCTACCGTCTTCCAAAGCCAGACCCGCAGGGGAGCTCTCTAGCTGCGGTGCCCGGGGGCTTCCCCGGCTCTGAAGCACGTGGGTCTCAGCCTCGGGGAGGAGCCTTGGGCGCTCCGGGATAACCCAGACTCAGTCTAGCCAAGGCGGTGCGCGGCTCGTCATAGAGCACAGTGAAGTACGCGTCAGTTTCCGCCTCCAGCTGCGGTCTCAGGCGGAGCTGATGGCTCAAGTGTTAGTTCGACACCAAAGAGAGATGGAGTCTAGTGTACAATTCCTCTCCTTCATTTCTTCAGTGAGAAACGCAAGCACTTTTGACTTGAACAGAAAGGAGAAGGCATCAGTCCTATTGATTTGATTGAAACACTAGACACTGGCTCTCTGAAAAGCAGTTTTTCTGTTCCTGCCCTCCAGGAAAGTCAAGGTTACCTCTCCGCCTCCAGATTTTTACTTCAATTGCCTGTACAGTGTGTCTAAATCTATCCCTGGAAGCCAATTTTGTCCGTGGTAGGTGGAAAGAGAAGTGGATGAGAAGAGGGAGAGAAATCCCCAGTATCCTTAAAACACAAGTCTTGATTACGGAATTTAATCTATGAGGTTCCCCATTCTCCCCAAACTCTTGGAAGGGGACTTGATGATCAGCCTTGAATAACAAATTCCACTCTTTGATTGGATTTCACAAGATAGGACTGAGGTGGGTAACTTTTGCCCGAAAGAGCTCACCAAGATGTCTTGTCATGTGAAAATCTCTCCTTCCTTTAATGAATTTACCAGAAGAACTAGAATTTTAGAATGTTAGACTGGAAAGGGACCTTAAGGGATCATCTAGATCTTACTTGGTTTGCACTGATTTTGTGCCTGAACCTGCAAAATGAATGCTTACAGAAGGAAACAAAGCTACATAATAATTACCTAACTCAGAGAAAAATGAAATCTCCCTTTGGTCGTTTGTCCAATCTAAGCTCCTCTTCCCCAATACCTTGTGGTCCCTTCAGTGTAAAACTGAAATTTCACTAGATCTGTAAAATGAGGGGAGTTGGTGATCCCTAAGGTCTCTTTCAGCTCTATGAGTCTATGTCTAGTTTTATGTGAAGGCCACCTAGGTTATGCAAGGAAAATGGTGGATACAACATAAGGAATATACATTTGTTTGACGTTATAGTCGTGTCTATAGGGAGCCATTAGATGAATTAGGGAGAAAAAACTATTTCTAATCTTGTTTCTTGAAAGTGTAACAGGAAAAAGGGGTTTAAAAAGTTGTCCTAGAAGGTGCTAAATGAAAGTTTATTGTTTTTGCTATATATATTGCATTCTTAAGGTAAACCAAGAGAAGGGAGGCCAACTAGCAGCATGTGGCATTGTTTTATAGTAGCCAAATGAAAGGGCTTGCAACACCTTTGCAAATTAGGTAAGTACTGTTTAGAAAAATTTCTGCATAGTGCAGAGCCAGATGATATTTGAATAATTTATGGTTCCCTAACTCCCAAGGCATCCTGAAAACGTAGGAAAGAGCATGATAAATTTAGATCAATCACCTGATCTAAGACCAAATGGCCACTCTTCCTTTTACTACCTATGGACCTTTAAGCAAGAAGTCCCCTATCTAGTCTCAGTTTCTTCATCTGTAAAATGAGAGTTGGACTAGACAACTTGTTACATACCTCTAAGATAAATCTATGTTTTCATCTTTAACTGAAGATTTTTCCATAGTCAAAAGGCCCCCTGATTGAGTAGAGAAACATTGCAGTATGTTTGATGTTGGAGCAATATTGGAGGGTCTGTTGGAATTTTCTTAGGCTAGAGTTTGTGGCAAAGTAAAGCTCTTCATAGCACTTTACATCTCCATGACAGTTATGCAGTTCAGATAGTCTTCAGTTGGGGTCTTTTAAATTTCCCACTTCAGACTTGCGTATGAAAGAAAACAGTTATGGAGACAGTTTTGCATTCTCCAGTCCCTTTTGTATGAGTTAATTTTCTTTAACTTTTAAAAAGTTTTCAGAAAAGTTAGGGAAATCCATTAGATCCTACTTTGTGAATGTTTTACTGAATTCAGATGAAGTATAGATGACTATTTTGCACTGTAGCTTTTTGGAATCAGTCTTCGGTTGAAATTGTCGTGACAACAGGGAGAATGGTAAGGAATAGATGAAAGCAAGTATGAGCAAATAGAGTGAGAGAAGGAAATTACTATAGATATTTGCAGTGGGTAGTTAAGAATTTAACACTATTATTTCTTGAAATCCCTCTTAAGATATCTTTACATAATTCAATGAAGTAACTAATGAATTGCCACAAGTGTTATTTGAGTATCCAAAAAAGTTTTGAGAATTTTTAGGAAAATAGATTGGGAATGATGTAAACAGCATAATCAGAATTGGATTAGATGATGGGTAGTCTGTAAAGAGCAGCTGAAAACAACTACTTTCCTCACCACTCTTTTTATTCAAAATTCTCTTTATGTGAACTGTCTCTAATAGTTTGCCATAGCCTTTTCTTCATTGGGGGAGAGGGTATTTCATTCTGGTAACTGTCTCTGAGTTGCATCTTTTGGGCAGGATTAATTTATTGTTGGCATAGTCATTCTCCATTTTGGGGACCTCCTAGCATAGTTGTAGGTGGAAAAGTAGAGTGCTGGGCTTGGAGTCATGAAAACTCATCTTTCTAAATTTCAAAACTGGCCTCAGACATTTACTAGCTCTGTGACCCTGGCCAAGTCACTTCACCTTGTTTGTCTCAGTTTCTTCATCTGCAAAAATCTGTTAAAAAAAAAGAATTGGCAAACCACTCAAGTTATTTCTGCTGAGAAAACCCCAAATGAGGTCACAAAGAATCAGAAATGACTGAACAACAACAAAAGCAATCATGGTTCTACTATGATTATGTGTACTATGCATGTATCATATGTATTATGATAGCTCAGAAGTAATAGGATGCTCCAATATGCTTAGCTAGGAACATTTTTTAGCAGTGAAAGGAATTGGTGTTCTTAACGATGTGTTAGTTGGGCACTTTTCATTGAAATATAAGCTCAATGTACAGTAGGTATTATATAAGGAGGCACTTTTTTTTTTTTTGCTTTTTTCTTTGTATCACCAGATCTTACCAGAGGGCCTGGCACAGAATAAGCCCTTGATAAATGCTTGTTGATTGACTGACTTACTTTTAGACTTAAATTTACTCCTACCTTCTACTATGTTACCATAATCTTGGGACTAAAATACCAAGAGTGAGTCTCATCCTCTCATCACATCAGTCGTATTTGCTTCTATCCATTCTCCACCTATTTATGTTCCGTCTGTATCTACTCATGGGTATATTTTCTTTCCATCATCATCATTCGGGTTGTTGTCCATAATTAATCTTTTCCTGTGCACTTGATCTTCCCATTTCTGTAGTAGTTTCTCTTTTCCTCCCATTCTCTTCTAGGATACATTTTAGACTTCTGGTGTTCCAAAGAAATGAAAATTTAGGGTGATTTGTTACTTTACATTTTAATGGACCACTTGTATCCCAGATGCTTTATAGACATTACCATATTACCCTTACGACAATGCCTCCTTTGAACCATATGGCATTTCTTTTGCTGTTTATAGTATATGTTTTACTATTTAGGTAGGCATTTTAAATATCTTTAGTCAGTTTTTTCTAAGGATATTGTTTCCTAGTTAATTGATGCTTCCAGAACTAAATTGATCTAGAAGTTGAGACGAACTAACATTGCTGTAAGTAAAAAAAATGTTATTTTAGTAATTGCCTGATTTATAACATTCTTTGATAATTCATTGACTTTTTTCTCATCAATGTAGATATTTCATCCAGTAATGCAGAACTCAACCTATCACTGCCCATTCTGTGTGACTCTTGCCAATATCTCCCAATATACTACTGAACAAAGTAGAAGTCTTTTCTATCCTACAAGTACAGGGCAGACTCATTCTCCTGCTTAACAAACTTAAATGGGTCCCTATTACTGCTTAGAACAAATACATACTTCTCTGTTTGGTATTTAAAGTTAATTTGCAACCTGGCTCCAAACTACCTTTCTGGCCTCATTATAGATTATTTCCCTATGTGTAACCTACATTTGAGCCAAATCAACTTTCTTACTTTTTGTCACATAGGGCATTTCATCTGATGTCACCATCTTTTGTACAGACTCTCAGTCATGCCTGGACTTCTGTTTTACCTCACCTTTGCTTCATGAAATCCCTCCTTTTCCTTCAATGCTCAGCTCAAAGCCATCTCTTATTTCATGTGCCTATCCTGATATCCTTCAGCTGCTAGTACTTCCCCACTCTGTCCACCATTACCTTGACTTTAATTTGTATAAATTTTGTAATACTTCTATACACATATTATAATAATCTTATTTCCTCTCTTCCACCCACCTCCTTTCTCCATATAGCATAAACTGTTTGAATGCAGTTTTGCATTCAAATGCAGCATTTCATTTTTGTCTTTGTAGCCCCAGAGCCTAGCATAAAGTCTGGCACAAAGTTGAAACCTAATAAATGCTTATAGATTGATTCATCAAATAAATATCTGGATGACATTAGGTTCTTGATTTCCATGTTTTATGATTGGTTATTTAGGAAGACCAAATATAATCTACATTTTCTTTAAGCCTTTGGTTACCTAGTCTCACATATCAAAATTCGGAACTGGAAGGAACCTCAGAGATATCTTCATTTTACATGTCAGAAAATAAAGACTCAGAGAGGTTAAGAAATTGGCCTAGGGTTATTCAAGCTCATGCTTGGAAGAACCAGGATTAGATCATAGGTCTCTTGTCCAATAATTCATTGTTCTTTTTGTCTCATAATATAGTTTCCTAGATTGAATTTGACATAAGGTCAATTTAACGATGAAGTGAAAAAAATTATTCTGATCAGTATCATATAGACAAAGTAATTGGTTTGTTGGCAGAAATTTTCAGTTTTTGATTAATGATCTTGCTGCCTTATCTGCCTGGCCTAAATGTATTTCTTGGTTCAATGTTTCATTGGCCTTTGAATGGAAAATAAGTCTCATATTAAGTTAGTATTTATTGAATATAATTCTTACAAGATAATAATAAAAATAAATACCTGTACATGTTCTACATTTTCAGGAACATGCTGAAATGCAAATAAAATTTTTTTCCCTTGTGTATAATAATGGATTGGAAAGTGTTCCATTGTTAAGATAATGCCCCTTTCAGCTTTGTTGCCATGGAAATGAAAACAAGTTTCCAAAAAAATGATTGAAAACAAGAATTTCTAATACGATACTAATATTATAGCAGTATTTCAACTTTTCCCAGCCCTCCAACCACTTTTTAATTTATTAATATAACCATGATTTTTCTAGCACTAATTAGGAATTCTCCTTTTCCTCTTTCGCTGCATCTTGTTTACGACTGGTGCCTTGGACATCTTTTTCTATAGATTTTAGATTCCTTTGATCTTTGTAGTGGCCAAGATGGAAGAAATATTTACACTTTTTCTTTTTCTCTTGGCTAACTATTCAATCGAATGCAATAGTGGTCAAGTGTCATTGACCTTCAATCTGATTTCTTTTATGATTGAGTTGTTGATGTGAGAAATGCAAATTCAAATACAAGCTCATATTTGAATTTCCTGAAGCAACACTTCAGGACCGAATTGAAGGTATTTGTATACTATGTTTCCACCGTCTATGGAACAGATGTAAATTAATTTAACTTATTAATCCTTTGGTATAGATATTAGTTTATACAATGAAAGGATTTATGTTTTGTTATTTTAAAACTATCATATTAAAACTATGAAAAATATTGGTTCCTAAAATTATTATTTGAACAAATTATTTTTTGAGCAATAGCAGCGTGTCTTAGTTGATAGGATTTTGGACTGTGACTTAGGAAGGCATAACTTTGAATCCTGCCTCTGACACAATTTACTAGTTGTGTAACCCTAAGCAGGTCACTTAACCGTTATGTGCCTCAGGCAACTCCTTACTAATCAACTAAGTCACAGACAATCAAAATTGTTTTTAGGTCATTGGGCTACTTAATTTGTGGATAATAATAGAGTACAAAGCTTTCTGAATTTATAAAAAAGAAATTTCAGCTACTATAAATAATTATTTTATAGCGTTAGTACACCCTTCAATCTTACGTCAGAATGTGTTCTGTACTAGAATAATCAGTGAGTGAAATACCCTAGTAGTTTTTTAAAAGAATGGTATTTAAGAATTTACTTTCATTAATTCACGTCATTAAAATCAGTAAGTGAATATTCAATCACTGTCAGATTCCTTCACTCCTTTTTCAGTTCATAGCTATGAATCTTTTATGTAAAGTAGTTTAGGGTGAGAATTAAAGATATCTTGTAGATTAGACAGTATTTTTTGGAATTGTAGCATTGACAAGGGCTGTTGTTGTTGTTGTTGTTTAGACCTTTTTGTAAGAGTCAATTTGGTATAGTAGAGAGTGGAACTTGGAGCCCAAAAGACTTAGATTCAATTACTGCCTGTGACACAGGGTCAAATACTCCCTGTGTAACTTTGGTGATTCATTTAACCTTTTCAAGTGTTCTAAGCAACACACTAAGCTCATAAATTGCAGAGAAAGTGCCAACTTGCCCTGATAGAGTTCCCCGTATCTAGAGGTTCTAGTTCCTATCTCTATTATTCTTTTAGAGAAGATGAAATGGTAGCTGTTATTTTCTGATGTGTGTATCTCAAGAGAGTTTCCTAATGTTAAACTTTTACTCTTCTTCAAGTTGACTCGTCATTCTCACATGCCAACACTATGATTTTTTAAACCTGAAACATAAGATGATAACAAAACATAATCAATGTCGGTTCTAGATGATTCAGAACAAATAAAAAGTTCTTGGCAGAAAAGTGGATTCATATGATATCCATCCATCTTGTCTCAGACTTTTCATTGCGGACTACCACATTTGAGTTTTTTATGAACACGTTAAAAGCCTTTGAAATGTTAAAGACTTTTCCCTACAGTAATTTTTTTTCAAGTTGATCTGGAATCCGGTCATTTGGATATCAAGTTGGGCTGCTGCCCTTCAGCACTTTTACCCTAATGTCTCTGCTGCATCAGGTCAATTTTCTTCCAAGGTTGGTGGTACTGTTTTTCCATGTACTGATTTTTTTCAAAGCATGCTCAGGCCAGTTCTGTCTGCCTTTGCATTAAATTTGTCCTGAGCCATTGCTATTGGAAAAATATTTTATAATGATATTCTTAATGTGTGTATACTGTACTATTAACATCTGTTGCATGCTCATAGAACTAAATGATGATCAGCTACTTTGTTTTTTAGCAATTTTATTACAGTAAATAGAATGTTAAATTATTAAACTTTGCATGTAGATTAATAGTCTAATCTCACTGCCTGTGTATGGATAGTAGGAAAAATAACATTCATTCCAGCACTAGCGTTTCAAAGTAAATGTAAAAAAAATCATATCATCCTGGAGTTGGAAGTGAGAGTTCATTAAAGCAAGTGTCTGCTTAATTCGTTCTATTTTCATTAAGCCATGTTATTAATGTTGCATAAAACCTAACAGCAGTTAAATGATATGACTCATGTCTTAAAGCTACTACTGTATTTCAATTGACCTCTATTTACGTCTAAAAAAAATGATCATCTTTCATGGAAAAGACAAACAAAAACTCACTCACAAAGAATGTGAGGCTTTCAGTCGGACCAGAGCATTGAAGGAGAGTATGGCTGAAATCCACTTGACTTTGAGGACATGTTTAAAGAGTCATATTTAATATACTTACCATGCACTGACAGTGAGTCAGTAAATACACTGCACGATGAGGCATGAACATTTTAGAGAGAATATCATTATAAAATATTTCTGGAACGTCTTTGTGTAACGACCATTGTACATGGAGGCTTTTGTTCATTGCAGGACACTAAAAACAAGTCAACATTTCATTTACACGTGCATGATGCTGCAAAGTGGTGTATGTAAACTTTTTCTTTCTGTACTTTTTGGTTATTCCTGTCAACTCCTACAAGTTTTTTTAATTTGCAATCATTTGTTCAGATTACTGATGGCTTCTTTACTGTTTTCTTTAAATTCTGTAAATAAATGTCCATAAATATACATTGATGTTGTCTTTTCATGATTAACCAATGTTTTGTAAAGGTCCATACTGGCATTTTAAGCTAAAATGCCACATCTAGTATGGGGTACACCTGCTGCAAAGTGGAAATAATAGTATTAGTTTACACCATGGAAATCCTACTGAAAGCTGGTGTAAACTGGTAAAATATTTGTGTTATGAATGTTTGTATCATAATGTTGATATGATTTTAAATTATGCTAAAATTGGAAATCTTTTATTTTGGAATAACAAACTATGCAAATAATTGAGCATTTATATATTTCAAATATATATTTCCATATGAAATGTAGCATTACTAAACAAAAATTTGCTAATTCCCAAGATTTTTCTGTGGTAGCAAAATTAATTCTGTCATCTCTGCCATGGTTTCAGATTTCTTGAAACACAAACAGTAAGAACATAATAATGCAGAGAAGCAATTTGAAGAGATAATCAATTATTTTGTGCCCTTTGGAAGAGAGTATTGTGTTAGCATTCTAAATTATCTTCTAGAATTGTAAGCAGGTTGTGATTTGGCATGCTTGTTCCAATTGCACCCAGCATGTATCAGAAGCCCTTAATTGTTACGTGAAATGTTTGCATATGTGGTTATTATCTGTGATTTCATTGTACATGTATCCAATTATGTTTTTCATCATGCTTGAACTTGCTGGTCATTCTTGAATGACTTAGCAACTCAAGAAACACATGTTCTGTGCTGTCTTCTGTGATATGTATACTCTTTGATGTTTTGTCATATTTTGTCAGCTTTTATTTTATTCTTTTCCAACAAGATATGTTCATATTTGTTGGAAACAAATTTATGCAAAGACAATCTTAGTAAGCTTTGCTCCACACAATTTTCATTAAAATCCTGATTTTCTGGCCTTCAAAAGTAACTAATACCTAATTTCTTTTCCAGTTGAACCACCTTCAGACTTGAATTTTAAAATTATAGATGAAAATACAGTTCATATGTCATGGGCAAGACCAGTTGATCCCATAGTGGGTTACAGAGTAACAGTGGATCCTACAACTGGTAAGTTTCATATAGCAGATCATAAAATCTCAGGGCAAGAAAAGACTTTAGAGATCACCTAATTCAACCAATTTTTTTTTTCAGATTTAGAAACCAAAGCTCAGAAAAGCTAAGTAAATTGGATAAGGTTACATAAGCAATGAAGGGTAGAGTTAGAACTAGCTAGCACCCAGGTCTCCTGATTTCTCATTTAGCATTTGGAATTCCAACATTCAATGATCCTATAGATTTTTTTATTTTTATTTTTTTTACCACAGCTTATCTTAAGCGTGCCCTATTGAAAACTGATGTGTGTGTGCATGCACTGACTGTCATAGTGGAGCAGCGCTAATAGTCTTTAATTGCTTTTTATATATATTCAAACTTCTTGAATTTCTTATCCAATCCTTTAACAACTTAAAGGCTGAAGCAATGAAACTTGAAATTTAGAGGCAATTAGGTGGTACAGTGGATAGAAGCTGGACTTGGAATTGGAAAGAATTGGGTTTAAATCCTGCTTCAGACACTTAGCTGTGGTTCTCTGGGCAAATACAATAACTTGCCTCAGTTTCTTTGTGTGTAAAATAGGGATGATGACAGCACCTGCCTCACAGGGTTATCGTGAAGATTGAGAGAACACATGTAAAAGGTTTTGCAAAACTTAAAATTTTGCTAAGAAAAAGAAAAACTGTGAATTATAGTACCCTGTGCCTCCAGAACATAGGAAGCATTATTACATGATGATGTCAGTGAATATTAATGTACAAAAATTGAGGATCAACATGTGTCTCTGAATTGATTTGGGTGTAGCCCTGACTGGAGGCAATGAAATGGCCATAATGATCTTTATAGACTTTATACTGCGATTTTTTGGAAAAAAAGAAGAAGCAATCCTTCTTGGTTATTTTTTTTAAAAGAATTGTTTTTAGGATTAATTATGTCATTCACATACAGAGAATTATCCTTACTTGTACAATTGGGAAAGTATCTGCTTCCATTGACATTGGCTGGTTGGTAGGGATGTTGATGGTTTGGCCGTGTGTGATAAAGGATGGGATCAAAAAGAATTTATCATATAAACTGTGTAAATTTTTATGTTCTTAAAAATACCAATGGCTTAAAATAACATTTTATGAGGGAATTTAGAAAGTATTTCTTTTTCTGATCAGTTCTATGAACTTGAAAGGAAGTGGTATCTTCTATCCTTTTGTTTTCTTTCTATCACATCTTAGTCGCTGCCCTCCCCAACCTCCCCCATACTTTCCCTTCCCTGCCAATAGCCCAATCACAAAAATGCAGTTGCATTTTACCCACTTCATTCATACCAAAGTATAGCTGCCATTGGAAGGGAGAACCTTTTGGTTTCCAAGGGATGTTGGGAAAATTTGACACTGTGTGCTGCCAGATTCTGATCCTAGAAGGTAGACTCTTGGCACTGCAGTCCCACACCAGTTTTTTCTGGTCCTTAGAGAAAACATGGAATAAAGTAATTGATATGGTACAATAAAATACTTTGAAAGTGGAGCTTTTGATGCTTTTTTTTTTTTATTATAGTGAGGTTCACCAAGTGAATTATAAGGACCTAACAAGTACGCATAAGGGACAGATTTTATGTTTACACTTTGGGGTGAAGAGATCGAATTGCTTTTTACAGAAGTGTTTTATTTTTTGAAGCTTGAATATGGATTCCATTTTCCTTTATTACATCTCTCAGTTTTGAAATAAGTTTTTTCCACTTGGTTTGATATATAATGTAAAAATTATTTTATAACCATGAATATATATATATATATATATATATATATATATGTATATGTATATGTACATATACCACCAAAAGAAGGATTATGTATAGTGGAGATCTGGCCTCAGCATCAGGAAAACCTGGGTTCAAGTCCCGCTTCCCAGACATACTAGTTATGTAACCCTGGATAAATCATTTGTGTAACTCCTCAATGCTTCAGGCAATTCTCTAAGAATGTAAATTGCATAGATTTTGCTCATCTGTATTGGTAGAAGGAGTTTCTTCATGGCAAGTTCCTTAGACCAATGAAATCTTAGGATCATAAATTTAGAGCTAGAATGGAAATTAGAGATTGTCTC
This sequence comes from Pseudochirops cupreus, assembly GCA_028627135.1. Taxonomy (NCBI): domain Eukaryota; kingdom Metazoa; phylum Chordata; class Mammalia; order Diprotodontia; family Pseudocheiridae; genus Pseudochirops; species Pseudochirops cupreus. Next base: position 236,759,581 of record CM053584.1, on the reverse strand, counting down.
ATCCAATCTTCATTTATTGGATGAGGCACAGAGAGGTTATATGACATAGTAAGGGTCTAAGGAAGGATTTGAATTCAGATCTTCCTGGGTTGCAATTACCTATCTACAATGCCATGCTGCCTCTCATCACTATCTCTCTTTCCTCCTCTCTCTGCACCTCCCCAAAGAAGAGCTATGTTTTTCAAATTATACCTTTAATGTGTTATAATACATTAATATGTAAGTTTCTGAATGTTGAATATGATTATAGCTAAGTAACTATATTGAATGTCTTCATGTAATTAGAAGTTTTAATTTTGAAGGGCAAACAGAAGTAATATTTGTATGCCTGAAAAATTATAAATTTCAGGTTTTGTTTGAATTTAACAAGGGATTTTAATTTTCTTTTAATGCTCTGGATATAGTTTGTTTAGGATACATATGTTGGAATTTAGGGTTTTTACTTCTAACCTGTTTCTTTTTCTTCTTTCAGATGGGCCTACTAAAGAATTTACCCTTTCTGCTAGTACTACCGAAACTTTATTGTCAGACCTTATACCTGAGATAGAATATGTTGTGACAATAACTTCTTATGATGAAGTTGAAGAAAGTGTACCAGTTATAGGCCAATTGACAAGTAAGTATTTGCAATAATGGTTTCCCCCCTACATTTCCCTCTTTTTTCTGGTACAACTAGTCAGGCTTTTTCTTTTTCCTTTTAAAATCACAATGATAAAAGAATTAGTGAAAATCAGCAGTATTTGAAGGAGACTTTTTTTCTTTCAGCTTAAAGACCTCATATAGTATCTATCTTTCAGTAGCCCACAGAGACTTAGGCTTATGAATAAGCATAGGGCTGTAAATTTCATGTTACAATAATAGTAACCAACAAGAATAATTCCCTGTGGCAATTAAATATGGATCTTCTAGTATATAGGAGGAAAGCTAGGTTTATTGCAAAGATCACTTGGACAAAATTTTCAAAGAAAGAAAAATGATAAGCATTTGGCCTTGCATTTGTAATTGGGTAAATTTCCTAAAATGGCAAATATTTGGACATGGGACTTTGAGGGTGGGAATACAATATTAAACAGAGAACAATAATTAAATGAGAGAATGAATAAAGAAGTAGAGACAACACTTCTTAATCAGGAGTATAGTTAGAAATCCTAGGTCCCTAAGTGAAAAGTCAAGAAAGGGCCTACTTTATTAGAATTCTTCAACCTCTGTACAATTCAGAGGGCATTTGTGTAGTAATGGTGTGTATGGAAACTGTAAAAAAAAGGTAACCCATAGGGGCTGGTTTCCTTATATGACCACAGCTTGCTATCTATTGTTTTTGTGAGTTCCCATGCAATCCAGACTCCCAAGAGGAATTAATCCTTAACAAACTGAGCCGTGGGTGCTATTATAAGCTTTAAATATTGAACTGAGGTGGATGTTCTTCCAGTATTTTGTGGGTCTTTAAAGGTCATGGATAACATTCTATAAATCCCCTCTGGTACATAAAAAACCTAGTTAACTTTAAACTGTGTTTAAGGGACTGCTTTGTCACATGATGTAGTATGGTGGTACCAAGAATCCTATAGTCACATATTAACTTAGAAAACTTCAAATGGACATTATTGATGTTGTATGGTATTTTGATTTATTTTGTTAAACATTTGCCCTTTACTTTAATCTTGTTCCATGTTCAGGAACTTTGTGGTGGCAAAGGGCCCTGAATTTGAAACTTAGTGTAATTTATATGGAGACAGAGGATGGAGCACTGGGCCTGGAGTCCGGAAGACTGGCTCCAAATCCAGCTGCAGAAACTTTTGAACTGCATGACCATGGGCAAGTCACTTAGCCTTCTGCTTGCCTTAATGCATTAGAGAAGAAAATGGCAAACTACTGAAGAATCTTTGCCAAGAAAACACTCTGGACAGTATGGTCTATAGGGTTACAAAAAGTTGGACATGACAACAACAATTGGAGCAGGAACAGCAACAGTATAATGCATAGAGGGCTGGCTCTGGAGTCAGAAAGACCTAGATCAGGTCCTATACCCTGTCACATACCAGCTGTAGGATTCTGAGCAAGTTAATTAGCCTCTCAGTGTCCCAGGAAACTCTTTAAGAGTTGTGGAGAAAGTTGTCTATCTACATCAGTAGAGAGTAGTTCCACATCAGAAGTTCCCTCCTCTGACAAAAATCACAACCTCCCCCATATATGTGTTACATATCATATAGAGTATATGATATTTAAATTTTATTATATAGTTTATTTTTGTTTTATTTTAATTTGTTTTATTTATTAACATTATATAATTCATCTATAATCAAATGAGTATTGTGTAAAATATCCCAAAAGTCTTGGGGCAGTTTTAAGCTATTAAAGCTATTAAACTATTAAAGCTTAAAACTACCCTAATACTTTTAGGACACTCCAAGTACATATGTATGTATCAATTGCGTATGTGCATATATATGTGTGTGTATGAATAATTCATCCACAATTTATATTCATAATGCCTGATAGCACCACCATTATTGAAAACTTTAGCTTCCTTATGAAGGGATACTGATGCTTTGTTGCCAGTAGCTACATGAAGTCCTTGTGAACTTGTATCTGTTTCCCTTTTGGTAATTGTTCTTTTCTTGGTACACTCAGTTCAAACAGGTGGTCCTCTAAAGCCAGGGGAGAAGAAACCAGGACAAAGTGAGATACAAAGTGAGTTGTTGTCTAGTCCTTTCACTTGACTTTGTAGCAACAATAAATCAAGGTTGTATGGAGCTTCCCCAATTCCTCTCACTAATTTAGTATTACTCATCTTTACATGATCTAAAACATTCAATTAGTATGAAGAATTTGGTACTGTTAGTTCAGAACCTTTAATCAATTATGATGTTTGAGTTCTGACTTTTTTCCCTCCCCCTCTCCTTTTTTACCTCTAATTTTAACAATATAACATTCCACCCCTCATGTGTCACTTCTTTTGATACCATGTTATTTTATACCACCGTTAATTTTTTCAATATTAGCAGATAGATTTTGAGCAGTGTCCATTAGTGGCATCTTGTGGATGTTAATAGTAGGTGAAAAGCTAAAATTTCTGGAAGGGCTTGATTCTTGTCTCAAAGATAGGGCACCTTGAAAAATCTCATGTAAATGTTTGGAGAATTTTGTTTAACTTAGGTAAACTTAAAAGTAAGATATATGCACAAAGAAATGAATGTACAAGGACTAGGAAAGAGAATATAGGATGGGGATGGTACCCTTATGAAACTAGAAGGATTGTTGGCTTGTAGATGAAAGCAAAATTTCTTTCCTTCCAAATATATGCATGTACTCAAGCTCTTCTTTTGATGTTTCCAGCATTACTGTTTTAAAGCCCTTCTTAATTTCAGATTTGGCTTATGCCTAATTCTTTGTAAGATGTTGTTGCATTTGTAATCAAATGAACAGGTCAGTTTTTGGCATCATTAACCTCCTTCTGTCTTATCCTACTTTGTCTGACTTATTGGGTAAGCCAAAATAGAGGATGGGGTTCTTGGATTTCTAAGTTTGTCACCCTGTAAAAGTTGAATTTATGAAGTAGGATGTTAATAAAAAAACCCATAAAACAAATGTCCCTTTATATAGGGATTTTCTCCTTACAGATCCCTGTTTATCATTCTTTCTGAGGCCCATTAATCTTAAGTGAAGTTTATAGGGAATGAGTTACCATAGTAATATTTTCCCAAGTCAATATTTATTCTAAATCAAAGCATTATATTAATCACTGTGTTTCTCATAGGTACAAATCAGTTTGTCAAATCATTTGCAAATACACACATCACATAATGCTGCCCCTGCTCCCCTCCCTCAAACTTAGATATCAATTTGGTCTTTGAAACTTTCCAGGATCCCTTTCCTCTTCTTCTTAGCCATAAACTCTATTTCCTACTCCCCATCTCAGTGAACTGAGAGCATAAAAGCATCTAAAGAAATATATTCAGGTTTTTTTTCACAAACACCAAATTCTCATGAAAACCAAATAAAATTGTATGAGGAAAGAGTGATAATATTTTTCATTGATACCCAGTGCATTATTTTTGATAGGTCTGTTGCCCAATTTTCATTAGACCAACCTTGCATCTTCTTGTCTAGGGATGATTTTTAGGATGATTTTTATTGCGTTCAAACAATAATCTAAGGAGATAATTTTGACTATTCACACTTTTATATTAATATTATTTATTCTTCTCTGATACTTTGGAAACATCAACTGTTAGGAATTCCATTAAACATGCATATAAGTTATTTAGGATAAGTGAATTGAAAATTAAAATAAAAAGATCCTTGATATTTGGACACAATTTATTAAAACTTAATAAACACATTAAGTGCTTATTTTTTCCCCCACAGCCTGTGCTTAATAAATATCAAGGAGTTGCTAAGATAACTAAGTTTGTGCCCTCAAGCTTTGAATTTTGCCCCTAACTTTATTGTGAAAATGAAAGAACTATTAAAAATGTATGAAAATGTTAAACTGAATTTGTTCAAATGACCAAAATTTGGTTTGCATTCATTTTGTAATGAATATGAAAGAATGAAAATGATAGGCTGTTGCTTGGCATTCCTCATAATGGGCACGTGATAAAAGTTTGCTGGTTGACTGCTTTCTAATATCTTTTTATTTCCAGCTTCATGACAATGAATCAGAGGGCTTGTCCATTGTTATTTTATATCTGTTGGAAAGAGAAAGTTAGGATATTGTCAAGAAAATTGAATTGGGTGACATTTCAGAGAAACTTTTGAATGAGAAAATCCTAGAGAGAGGAACTTTATTTTGTCCCTTCTCCCTCCCTTTCCTTTTGCCTTTTCCCCTTTCCCTTCCCTTTCACTTCCCTTCACTTTCCTTTCCCCTTGCCTTCCCCTTTGCCTTCCTTTCCCTTTCTCTTTTCTTTCCTTTACCATGAGTTTTTATCATGATTCTGAAAATGCTTTGTTCTTGATAGATTTCTAAAATACATTGCAATTGTGAGAGCACAACAGTATATGGATAAGTTCCTTATGTAATCTATGCATACTACTTCCACAAATGAAAGAATTTAAGTAGGTGACTTTTAAAAACGACTCGTGTTATGGTCTATGTTCTACTAGTAGTTAGATTTACAAAGACGTTTTAAAAAGTAACATCCTATATGTGTTCCAGAATGCTCTCTCAGCGCCTGGACGGATTTAGTTTTCCTAGTGGATGGCTCATGGAGTGTGGGGAGAAACAATTTTAAATACATCTTAGACTTCATTGCTGCCCTTGTATCTGCTTTTGATATCGGGGAAGGAAAGACCAGAGTTGGTGTTGTTCAATACAGCTCTGATACCAGGACTGAATTTAACTTAAATCAGTATTACCAAAGGAAAGACCTTCTTGCTGCTATTAAAAAAATACCATACAAAGGTGGCAACACAATGACAGGTATGATTAAGAGTTTATTTTAATTTGTAAATTTAAATTTTTGATTTTACTTTTTTAAAAATATAGGGTTTTTTTGGGGGGTGCGGGGAATGGAACCGAACATATCCAGGAGAAGGCATCCACGATGGTGAAGGGCCTCAAAATCATGTGTTGTGAGGATGAGTTGATGGAAATGGGAGTGTTTAGCCTTTAAAAGAGATACTTTAAGGGGAATATGGAAGCTGACTTAAAGTATTTTAAGGATTACCTAGGGTAAGTGAGATCAGTCTTTATTCTTCTTGGTTGCAGAGAGAAAAACTAGGTGTAAATGAATGAAAGTTAGAGGGAAATAGCTTTTGGCTTTGTATAAAAAATTTTTTTCTTAACAATTAGAACTGTCCCAAAATGGAATAGGCTGCTTTGGGTGATAGTGTCTTGTTTCTGGAGTTCTTAACTATCTGTGGGTGATGTTGCAAAATGGATTTGAGCAGGAGTTGGGCAAATAATTTTGGACCTTCTAACTCAGTCTTTGATTCTAAAAAAGCCAACAAAATATTGTTTATTTACTTATACAACAAAGGGGTTAAATCCACAATGATTTCTTTATTCTGAGAATATTCCTAGTGAACATCAAATTAATAAGTTTCTACCCACTTTAGGGGATGCTATTGATTATTTAATTAAAAATACTTTTACGGAATCGGCTGGAGCAAGGGCTGGCTTCCCTAAAGTGGCAATTATTATCACGGATGGCAAATCTCAGGATGAAGTGGAAATTCCAGCGAGAGAACTTCGGAATATTGGTGTTGAAGTTTTCTCCTTGGGTAAGTTGTTTGGTTCCTTAATATAAATTTATTAGTATGTTAGTCAGTGTAAATGTGCATGAAAGTTAAGACTTTTTACACGAGGGATTGCTATTCAAGAAGTAGAATATATTTTCTTATATTGAGTCAGAGGGTCTTAAAAGAGAAATTGAGCTTCCCTACTCCCCTCCTCCATAATTTCCTTAGTACACAAAACAATTAAGATTTATTTTCCATTTTCTATTATAGACTTTGACTTTTTAATGACCATTAGTTTTAATATTAGCAATATTAGTAAAGGGAATCATTATGGGTTTTTTCTTGTGTCTCATATATTATATAATATGTGAAGAATATAAGAATTCAATTAAGATATATCTTAATTCACACCCTAATACCATGGAAGGAGGTGGTCTTATCTTCACAAATAGCACAGAAAAATGATGGAATAGTTGGGATGAAAGTTCAGCTTGTTTTATTAATATTCTTTTTATGGTCATTGGCTGGATATAGTATGGACAATTATAAAAAAATTTTTTTGGTTTACCAACAAATATTTTATTTAGCAAGTATTAGATGCTCAGCACTACATAACAAACTTTAGAAGATACTTTGAATGAATAAGTCATGGTCCATGTCCTGAAGGAGCTATTAATGCCGTTAGCAGTGTGAATACTTATAAATGATTATGCAACAAAGCCTTTTCTCTTTAAGCTCTGAGCAATACAGGGCAGCTAGGTGGCACAGTGAATAGAGCCCTGGCCCTGGAGTCAGAAGGACCTAAGTTCAAATCTGGCCTCAGACACTTAACACAAAAACTAGCTGTGTGACCTTGGGCAAGTCACTTAACCCCTAATTGCCCTCCCCCCCCAAAAAACCAAAGAAAATCAATGAAGATCTGAGCAATATGGAAACACATGTCTCTATTAGGGAAATCCTTGTATCACAACTCACATAAGATAGGACCTTTTTCATTTTCATAGGCTCCTATCTTCATAACCATTTCTTTCTTTTCTTTTTTAAGGTATCAAAGCTGCAGATGCAAAAGAACTCAGACAAATTGCATCCCCACCTTCACTCAAGCATGTTTTCAATGTGGCTAACTTTGATGCAATTGTAGATATTCAGAATGAAATAATTTCTCAGGTGTGCTCAGGTGTTGATGAACAACTGGGTGAATTGGTCAGTGGAGAAGAAGGTGAGTTGATGATGGTAACTCTGAAAACATTTTAATTTCTTATTTGCCCTGTTTTTACTTTTTGAAAATATGCAAAGGGCTGACAGATCAGCATCACATTTATAATATGTAGTAGAGAATGCCTGTGTCCCCAAGAGGTTAAGTGAATTTCTCAAGTTCACAAAACCAGTTCATGTTAAAGGCAGAACTTATATTCAGACCTTTCTGACATTTTCCCTTCCCCTACCTCCTCCCCAAGTCAGAGCTGTATCTAATACATTATCCTGTCTTTCATAGAAGTATTAGATATCCTGGTAAAACATATCTTCCAATATTAGGCACCACCAAATTTACATTTTTCCAGCGGTAGATTCTATAATATTTCCATATTATATTAAAATTCTCCCATCTTAGCCAAATCCAATACATAAAGATTTAGATGTAACAATCAGCACAGTAATTTAATTAACACGGCATCCTTAAATCAACCCTTTTGGACAAATTGTATGAATCTATTTATATACAAGTTGTCTCCCTCATTAGAATGTAAGCTCTTTGAGAACAAGGACTATTTTGACTCTCTATCCCCAGTCCTTAGCACAGTAGTCCTTTAAATCATATAGGAAGATTTTTAGATGTTAACTTTTCTTGATACATTATTCATTAATTTGATAAGGACAAAACCACTTGGGACTTCTCTTTTAACTGATATTCTAATTTGATTTATAGTTATTTGTACACATGGCTTATCTCTCTTATTAGAATGCATGCTCCTTGAGGAAACGAAATGTTTCAACAGCCTTTGGCCAAAAGCAAAAAAAAAAATAAATAAAAGGCTTATTTTATTTTTCTGCTCACAATATCTACCAAAAGGCCTTGTACTTGGTAGGAGCTTAATCAATGCTTGTTGAAGATAAGTCAAAAAGATCTGTTATAGAGTATAGTGGAGCTTGCTTGAATAATTGCATCTCATTGTTTTTAACCTTGTTTTGTCTCAAATGTTCAGTTGTAGAACCTCCTTCAAATCTGATTGCCACTGATGTATCATCAAAATATGTTAAGCTCAGTTGGGACCCATCTCCTAGTCCGATAACAGGCTATAAAGTGCTTCTCATACCAATGATACCAGGAAGTAAGCAACAAGCTTTGAGTGTTGGTCCTCAAACTACCTCTTTGAATGTAAGAGACCTTTCTGCAGATACAGAATATCAGATTAATGTCTATGCAATGAAAGGACTTACATCTAGTGAACCCATTTCAATAATGGAAAAGACTCAGCCAATGAAAGTTCAAGTGGGTGAGTAATTTGATTTGGACTGTTTGAAAATCTATCATATAGTTTGCCTTGATTGCTCACGTTTAAAAAAAAAACCCATGTTTAATGGATATCACTTGATTTTATATCCCTTTCATTTCCAAATGCATCCTTCCTCTACTCTCCAGAAGGCCATCCCTTTTAAAAAAGGGGAGAAAAAAGCATGGTTTATAAAAGCTAATCAACACATTAATCAAACTTGATAGCATATGCAATATTCCCCACCCACAGATAGTCTCTTTGGCAAAGAAATAAGGTGCATTTTCTCTTTTATTATTTATTATTTTATTTTTTATTTAAAACGAAGCTAATCAGTATCACACAATATTCAGAGTTTTTACTATTGCTATTGCTTTTCTTTCCACTTATATTAGTTGTGCTTATCCACAAGTTAGTTTTACCTAGTAAAAGAGGAATGACATGAATGATTTTTAAGGCCACATTGATAACCAGAAGTACAGATTCATTGTCAAGTCTAGATTAATGAACTTTAATTAGAATTTATTTTTTCTTTGCAGAATGCTCCCGCGGTGTGGATATAAAAGCTGATATTGTGTTTTTAGTTGATGGCTCTTACAGCATTGGAATTGCCAACTTTGTTAAAGTTAGAGCCTTTTTGGAGGTCCTTGTGAAAAGTTTTGAGATTTCCCCCAACAGGGTGCAGATCAGCCTTGTTCAATATAGCCGGGACCCCCATACTGAGTTTACGTTGAAAAAATTTACTAAAGTTGAAGACATCATTGAAGCTATTAACACATTCCCCTACCGAGGCGGATCCACAAATACGGGCAAAGCCATGACCTATGTGAGAGAGAAAATATTTGTGGCTAGCAAAGGATCTCGGAGCAATGTACCAAAGGTCATGATTCTTATTACTGATGGGAAGTCATCAGATGCCTTTAGAGACCCTGCTATAAAACTCAGGAATTCAGATGTTGAAATATTTGCAGTTGGCGTCAAGGATGCAGTTCGGTCTGAATTGGAAGCTATTGCCTCTCCCCCTCCTGAAACTCATGTGTTCACAGTGGAAGATTTTGATGCTTTCCAGAGGATATCATTTGAACTTACTCAGTCTATCTGTCTTAGAATTGAACAAGAATTGAAAGTCATAAAGAAGAAATGTAAGTCATTCTTGTGGTACAGAAAAAGTGTTGTTCATGTATTGTTCTTTTGGTGTTTCTATACAACAAACGCTACATAGCATTGGGATTTCTTTAGTACAAAGGGTAAAGGGACTTCCTTACATTTTTCAAGAGTATTGAACAATTCTATCATTTTAACTCTTATTTCTGATTTCCCTATGAATATGGAATTTTTATTTACTGGCATAGAAAGATTGTCCTTCTAAGAAAGATGCTGTGGTGCTCCCAGTGCTCCCAGAGAAAATGTAGAGGACAAATCATGAACTTTGGAGTCAGAGGACCTGAGTTCAAGCCCTAGTTCTATCATTCATTAGCTACAAGACCTTGGGCAAGTCACTTAATAAGGAAGCTAGGTGGTACTGCATAAAAATGCTTGGCTTAGAGTAAGGAAGATCTGAATTTATGTCCTGCCCAATTCACTTACTATCTATATGACTGGGAAAATCACTTAAACTTTCTTAGTCTCTGTTCCTTACATATAAAATGAGGTTGGATTTGGTGGCCTCTAAGATTCCATCCAGCCCTAAAACTATAATGCTAAGATTATTCACTTGCTGATTAACTAACTAAGGCCATGGCCATTCCTGGTGAGATTTGGATCCACATTAATCTCCCTAAAACAATGATTTCATTATGTCAACACATGACTCAGCTTAGTATTTTATTGCCTTTAGCTAAAGGCTCTTGTAACCCTTCTTGCTCAAAACCTTTCACTGGTACCCTATTGCCTTCTGAACAAAGTTTAGACTCTTCAGTTTTGCATTCAACAATGTGGTCCCACCCTACCTTTCCAGTTTTATCTTCTGACACAATGTGGGTACTTAAATGCTTATTGAAGACTTCTAAAATAAGTACATTCTTAGCTGAGAGGAACTAGGTTCCGTGGGCTTTTCTGCAATCATAGGATCATAAATTTAGAGCAAAATGGGGTCTTAGAGGGCATCATGTACAAGGTCTTCATTTTATAGATGAGGAAACTGAGGCCCAGAAAGGTTATATGACTTGTCCCGGTGTCCATAGTGTTTGGTGGGATTCAAACTCAGGTCTTCTTGACTCCCAGTCCAATGCTCTATCCATCATACCACAATGCCTTTTGATTCAAGGATCATTTGAGAACTATTGAATGTTGGTCATGAGATGCATGGTAACCATTTCTCAGTTATATACAGTATTAAGAAATATGAAGAATTTCAGGCAATGTAATACATCTGTGTTTTGTCAGATTCTGTTCATTGAAAATACTTTCTTCCTTTCTCTTTCATATAGCTTATGTGCCTCCAAGGGATCTAAACTTTTCTGGTGTGACTTCAAATAGTTTCAAAGTCAACTGGTCTCCAGGTGGAGAGCATGTTTTTACATATCACATCACATACAGGGAAGCTGCTGGTGGTGAAGACCTCACTGTTGTAGAGCCTGCTTCCAGTACCAGTGTTGTTCTAGACCACTTAAAGCCAGAAACCTTGTACTTGGTTAATGTGACAGCAGAATATGAGGATGGTTTCAGTGATTCCTTACCTGGAGAAGAAACAACTTTGGAAGGTATATTATAGTTTTGCTAGTTTTTTTTTACACAGCTTATAATGTTGTTTTAGCTTGACAGGTATATTGTCATCAAATCATCTGCTGCCTCATCCAGAATTCTGTACTTGCAATCACTTTCTTTTTTTTTTTTAAATTAAATTGGTTTATTTACTTTTAGTTTACAATGTTCAGTTC
>CM053584.1:236670202-236747927 GCA_028627135.1 Pseudochirops cupreus | reverse complement strand
ATCTACATTCAGACTCTGCATCTCTTTCTCTGGATGTGGATATCTCTTTTGATCATGAGTCTTTTGGAGTTGTCTTATAATCTTACATTGCTGAGAGGAGCCCAGTCTATTGAAATTAGTCATCACACATACGTTGTGTCTGTGATTGTGTACAGATTTCTCCTGGTTCTGCTCTTCTCACTCAGCATCAGTTTATATAAGTCTCTGCAGGTTATTATGAATTCCTTCTGCTCTTCATTTTTTATAGCCTGGTAGTATTCCATTACATTCATATACCACAACTTGTTCAGCCATTCCCCAATTGAACAGCATTCACTTGTTTTCCAATTCTTTGCCACCACAAAACTTGCAATCACTTTCTATGAGTCTTAGCAATGCTTAAATTTAAGTATCTTAAAATATATGAATATGTATTTCATAGTTTCAAAGAAGAGAGGGAAAAATTTAAAAAATCAATTTACTTGGATCTCTTGGTTTATTATCATGCCAAGTAATTAGTGAATTAACTCATGAAATACTGCATTATATTTTTTTCTGTACCATATATCAGTAATGGTCACATTTTCACACTTTTATGAAGTTGTTTTAACCTTCTGTATCACTCCAGTGATAGATCTGTTACAAGTATAAATCTTGAACTCTCTTAGTGTAGATGTTATCACAAGAATCAGGACCTTGAATACATTTAGTTCTATCTACCAAAACTTTAAGTGGATGAAGTAAGGCTAGGAGAAGGAAGATACTAGTTAAGGATGGAGGTTCCTGGATAGCTCTGCTTCTACTTTGTGAGCCTGAAGCTAGCTTTCTGCACCCTTTAGGAGTGAGAAGACTAGCCAGGTGCAGATGCACTTGATTTTATAACTATCTGCATAGAAAGAGAAATAAAAATTGCAGAAATTAGCAAAGAAGCCTTGAAGAATGGTTATATTGAAGGATGGCTATCTTCAAATAAGGATAAGTGACTATATTTAAAGGATGCTCCAAGTACTGAATTTTCCTTTGTAGGAAAATAAAGTTGTGGTGTTTCCTATTGACACATTTTGTTGCATCAAATCTGTATTTAACCTGAAGAAGAGGAAGTGAAGGGGTTAGCTTAAGGAACAGTACAGGTTAGACAAGATGGCCTTTGAGGTAACTTCCAACTTGAAAATTCTATGATTCTGAGACATCCAAGGAATTTGCAAATATGTACAGGGTCACAGTGAACGTAACAGCTATTCTTCATTTCCACTGAGGGATAGAAGAATAAGAAGCAGGCTAAGACAAGAGTATGAAGAATTTAGAGTTTTACAGAGAAGAATTTGCTGATAGTGTTTTTAGATGCTAGAAGTATTTTCTTGTGGGAGCCTGTTAAATCTCTTTCTCTGCGCAGCTTTAAAAATAAGATTTATCTGCATCCATTGGGATGGTTTAGGTGTATTTTTGCCAGGTTACAGGAAAAGTAGTTAGATAATCTAGATCTGTTCTTGGCCTAGGATTTTATGACTGTGATTTAAAGGTTCCTTTTAACTTCTCATATAAATATTTAGACAATATCCTTGATTTCCACTTTTGACTTGGGTAATAGAAAAGATGGAGTATGGGCTTCAATTGTATAGAGTGCTGCTTTCTTCTAAGGTTGTGATCTCTGCTTGTGCCTAGAAGAGCCCCAAACCCTGACAGCTTTACTTTGTCATGTAAATGGAAAGCATATTTTAAATAATAATTTTGATATAGTATATTATAGTATAGTATAGTATAGTATAGTATAGTATGGTATGGTATGGTATGGTATGGTATGGTATGGTATAATATGATTTTGTACTCTGGGTTGCCTCAAGTTACTGAGAGGTTAACTGGTATATGTTAGAGATCTGAGCCCAGATTTTCCTGACTCTAAGGTGGCCTATATCCATTATCCCACATTGCTACTCAATTAGTGAATATTATAGTGAAGTCTTTTCCTTGCCATAAGAGGCAAAAAGCAAAACAGTAAAATTCTATTTCTAATGATGCGGCTATAATGGAGTCTGGGAGTTAAATGCAACCCCCACTCCAACTGTCATTCAAATGCATAAAATTGTGATTCTATACCTCTCATCCCAAGTGATTGAGTTTCTCTGTTTCTCCTGGCTACCAGAACTAAATCAGATAAAGTAGTCAAGTGGCTGAAAACCATGATAAATTTTTTTTTAGCCCCTAAACTCCCATCCCTCTCAGGAACTACTACACAGTGGTGTATTATATATCTGAATAGCTTCTATCATTACTTAAATTTTAAGTGCTCAGTGATTGTGTGCTATCAGAGGCTTATTTTAATACGTCAACAAGGCAGAGAAGACAGTGCCCCTTACCTTCCTGTTTACTGTCAAATGTTTTTCAAATAGATGGGCACTCAGAAGAATTTAAGTTAAAGATTGAAAAGGTCACATAACTTCTGAGGTGGAAGGGATGTTGGAGCTCATCTAGCCCAATCTGGTCATTTTACAGATGATGAAATTGAGGAAAAGAGATGGGAATGCTGTAATCATGGTAGTTAGTCTTTATGGTTCAAGATCACTTTTCACTTATTTATCTTAAGAACATTTGGTATATTTTCTCTGTTCTAATCCTAATAACAAAATTATTATTATTTTTCCCGAGCAAAGATTTTAAAATGTCTTCTTTCTTTCAGTGAAAGGTACTCCTCGCAACTTAAAAGTGACAGATGAAACCACTGATAGCTTTAAAATTGCCTGGACTCAAGCCCCAGGGAAAGTCTTAAGATACCGGATTGTGTACAGGTCAGTTCCTAGTGGAGCAAGACAAGAAGTTACAGTTCCAGCAAATGAACGTAGAAAGACGCTCGAGAACTTGACTCCTGATACAAAATATGAAGTATCTGTTATCCCTGAGTACTTTTCTGGACCTGGAAATCCGCTAACTGGAAATGCAGCTACTGAAGAAGGTATGTCAAAAATTCAGATGGTAGCTACTTGAACAAAATGAAACAGAGTCTTGTGGCTATCATCCAACTAACTTAATATCCCACATCCATTAAGAAAGAAAAAAGAAAAAAGAAATAGTACTTTGTCCTATGCTTTTAAACAAAACTGGCCCACTTTTCTACTTTATCTTTTCATGCTCAACCTGAAATATCAAGTCCAGATGTTCCTTATGAATTTCTATGATCATATACTCTCAGATCCTAGCACATGAAAATGGTGAAGGAGGATTATTTGGGCTTTTTTCCCCTAGGAAGCTGTATGACTCTTGAAACAGTTCCTATTTAATGGGCTATATATTTTTAAAGTGGATTTATTTTTAAGGGCTACTTATAGAAAAGCTTTCAGTATTGTGAGATTTAACGTTTGGTATACATAGGAACAGGGACAAGGATTTGATATGGTGTGGGCCATTGTGTGGGAAATGGTTGTTAAGCTGTAATTCTGTCAGTCTTTTGACTGTGCTGGCCTACTGTACTTGAGTGAATTATCAGACAGTTGGACTGAAAGGTTGTTACATAGGCTGTAACCTGATGCCTAAGGTGGCAGTTATGAAGTAGGTTCTTCATAGATAACTGACTGACTCATCATGGACTGGCCCTGCCTCAGCAATCTGTCCAATGCTTCTTCATTCTTCCTTCTTCTGGAATGAAATTTCCTGAAATACTTTTGTGCCCTTTCAGGTGGTGCCAAAGTGTTGAATTGCCACAGAGATGGGTTAATGTCCTCTCTATCAGAAAATTGATAACCTAATGGCTGCGTAAGAACTACACTGTCACTTGACTACAGTTTGCCTTATTTTCCTCATCTGGAAAATGGGGATAATAATAACATCTACCTCACAGGGTTATTGTGAGGATCAATCAAGATAATAATTGTAAAGAGCTTAACACAGTGTTTAGTACATTTTAAGTACACTAAAAATATTAGCTATTATTATTATGATTCTAGCATAATTTTCATTATGTGATGTGTAATACGAGTATAGGCCAACTCAAATTCAACTGGTGGTTATTATCCTTCAATATTCATAGGAATAGTAAATTTTTTCCCCCATTGACAATTTCATGGAAAAATAAAAATCCAAATTGGGATAACTAATCAACTTGCATATTTTTGGCATATCTTTAATCCAATTTTTGGCAATTGGCAATTCATTGTGTTTTAAATGAGGGGCTTTGACATGTATAAACACAGGAAAAGCAACTCATTACTTTTATTGATGTATTTTAATTATGTCATCTACATAGGACCACACTTGTAACTGTTGTGACACTATTGGCTAATTGGCACCATTTGCTGTATTTGTCACAGGTGCGACTAAGTATGAGAATTTGTCTTAAACTATGTATGCAAATTTGATTTAACACAAAAAATGGTAAGGTAACAGAGTATATCCAGAGTCCTTTCTGTTTAGTAATGTATTTTCATGTGTTTTTTTTTTTTAACTTCATAAAGTTCGAGGAAATCCAAGGGATTTAAGAGTTTCTGACCCTACAACATCATCAATGAAATTATCTTGGAGTGCAGCACCAGGAAAAGTCAAACAGTACCTTGTAACGTACACTCCAGTGGCAGGAGGTGAAACCCAAGAGGTAACTGTGAGGGGTGACACGACCAGCACCCAACTGAAGGGCTTAGACCAAGGTGCAAAATACTCCTTGTCAGTGACTGCCTTGTATGCTTCTGGAGCTGGTGATGCTCTTTCTGGAGAAGGAACAACATTGGAAGGTAATGCCTTTTTTTCCCCTTTATGAGATGCGTTTAAAATGTTTGTAATTCTAAGTCCAGAAGACTTAAATGTCCTGGAATTTGTATCCCTCCATTTCAAGATATTTATGTTGAAAAGCAGCTATTTCTATTCAGACATGCATTTTAGTCAGAAATAGTAGTCATAGTAGTAGTAGTTAGCATTATGATCCAGGCACTGTGCTAAATACCTTACAATTCTTATCTCATTTGTTCTTTGCAACAACTCTGAGAGGTAGATGCTATTATTCTCATTTTACAAATGAGGAAATAAGCAAATAGAGGTTAAGTGACTTGCCTAGGGTTATAGTTAGTAAGTGTCTGAGGCTGGATTTGAACTCAGATTTTCCCAATTCATGGCTTGGCGCTCTATCCACTGTGCTGTCTGAGCTGTTTACCTGTAAAAAGCAAGATTATTCAGAAAAGGCAAATATATATTGGGATCATTTTTGTAATGGGGAAAAGTGTGAGAAAAAATGTATTTGTTGAAAACAAGTAGGTTGTTGAAGAAAATGAGATGAGAATCTAAGGAATTAAGAGCTAGAAGAAACTTTAGCTATCATTTAGTCCAAGTCTTAAAAAAATTTCTTTTTATATAAATGGGGAGACTGAGGTCTAGAGATTTAATTGACTCTTTAAAGGCACATAGCTAGTTAGCTCCTTGCCAGTGGGTATTTTTTTCATCCTTTGTACCTATTACCAGTGCCTAGTACAATGTTTAGCATGTAGTATGCACTTAATACATGTTTACTAATTGATTGATTGATTACTAGGACTTCAGCTGGGTCTCTAGATGTCTAGTTCAGTGAGTTTTTCAGTATCTCATTATCTTATCTCAAAAGCTTTTGAAATTATTTTTAACCTTTTTTTTCTGAATATGTGATTGGATGTCTAAGCTTGTCATGCGCAAATTCTTTGGAAAAAGCTCATTTAGTTTGTGCTAAAACTGTCAGCTCTCAGAGAGGGAACCTTATCAACCAAAAAGTAAACTGCTAGATGATGGGAAATATAAGTTACCTAGAGTTTCTGATTTGATTTTTCTGTCAGCAATAGGTCTAAGCAGGAACCTCCCAAGTTTACTTCCTTCCCAGTAGAATGAAGATGGATACTTTGTGTGATTAGCTATGAGTTTGGAGAATTTTTCATAGTGCTCTAGACCTGTTTCCCCAAACAAAGACAGTGGAACAACCCTTGGTGGGCGGAAGGAGATTTGGTTTGACTTCCAAGTAATGTGCGTTCAAATGGTAGGAAGGTGAGAAGATGGAGTGCAATCCACCTTCTCTCCCGTATAGCCAGTTACAGGCTTGTCTCTAGCACAACTACACCACACCCTTGAATTCTTCCCTGCTCTGTCCCCTTCTATCACTGACTTTTTGGGACTATGTAGGAGTAGTATTATCATATACATCAACCTTGACACCCACTGCAGCAAAGGAAGGCAAAATTCCCCTTGGCACTCTCACACCCCTAGCATCTCTGTACTTTTCATCTTTCACCTTGTTGCTGCAGTAGGCATCCCTCAGTGACAGGCTCTGTACTTTGGAATAACAGGTGATTATTAAGTCCCCTTCATATTTTTAAGTCAGAAAACTTCTCTATTTCTGTTTGAGGACACCACAGAATAACTTTAAGTGTTATTAAGAATAACCTTAGTGTTATGCTTGATTCTGCACTCTTCCTTATCCCGCATACATAATTGGTTGCCAAAATTTGTCTAACACTATCTCTCACAACTATTTTCTTTCATCTATTCACAAAATCCACTGTTCTAGTTTAGTCCAACATCATCTTTTACCTGGACTATAGAATGGTCTTTTAATTTGCCTTCCAGCTTCAAGCATTCCAACTCCAATGCATTCTCCTCATTACTGCTGAGTGGATTTTCCTCAAGCAAAAGTCTCACTATATTTCTTCCCTGCACAACAAACATCAGTGGTTCCCTATTGACTCTAGAATCAAAATGTTATTTCATCTTCATCTCATTCTTTTTTTTTACTTTCTATTTCTCTTTGTTTCAAAATGTACATGTTAGTATAGTACTATTTATATATAATTTATAAATGAATAAATGTACAGATATTGGGGTTGCATGCTCAAAAATTTTTTACTGTAGGGATGTATTATCAAGAAAGCTTGGAAGTCACTGCCCTAGATAATTTTCAGGGGTATTTATATGAATTGTTGTATATCTTGGTCAGCCAGGATTTTTTTTTTTTGCTTTTTTTGGAGGGCAATTGGGATTAAGTGACGTGCCCAAGGTCACAGAGCTAGTAAGTGTGTCAAGTGTCTGAGGCTGTATTTGAACTCAGGTCCTTCTGACTCCAGGGCCGGTGCTCTATTCTCAGTGCCACCTAGCCGCCCTGTCAGCCAGGATTCTTTAGCACATGACATCTAATAAATTATCCATATAACCTTGAGCAACTCACTTTACCCCTCTGGACCTTGATTTCCTCATTTGTAAAATGAGAGAGTCAGGCTAGATGGTCCTTGAATTCCCTTCCACTTCTAGGTCTATGAGCCTACAAACTAAACACATGGTGCAAGATAGGTTTAAATAAAACGCTTATTCAATCTACCTATGAAAGAGAGTCATCAGCAAGGACTGAATTAAACATTTTAAAGGAATACTATTTTGTTGACACTGACATCTCTCCCCTTCCCTCAGTAAGAGTCACTGTGGTACAGTGGTTAGAGTCTTGCAAAATCTTGGTTTAAGTCTTGTCTCTGATACACACTAGCTATGTGACCATGGACAAGTCAGTTCATCTCTCAGTACACCAGAGACTATCCAAGATCTGCGAGTGGAGGGAATTTCCATACCAGGAGTTCCCCACACTGGTGAAATAACAGACTTCTCTCCTTTTCCCATCCTCAAAGTAGAAATGGTCCAGATTAAATCTAAAATGTAAACTCTTGCAGTGTGAAGTAACAATAGAGTAAATATCCAGCAAAATAAATGGCTTCATGAACTTGATGAGATTGTTAGAGATGGATCCAGCAAAGATTAAATCTCCAGCAGTACTTGGAAAATTCTAGTTAAAGACAGAGGTGAACAGAAAATAGATGAAGTTGTTTATCCCCATGTCCAAAGAAATCCAGATCTGGAGCAGAGTATGTGGATACAGAATGCTTTTTGTGTGCATTGGCACAACTCAAAGCTAATTTTGAAATCCTATTATCATGATTGTGGAGATACTTTCTTAGGTACATACAGTTCAATTAAACTTGCTTTTTATTTGTGCCAGGCCCTGAACTGGGGATACAAAGGCAAAAATGAAATGGCCCCCGCCCTCAAGGAGCTTACAAATTACTGATTGTAATATTTAGCATTTAAAAAAAAATAATGGTTAAAATGGCAGCTCATAACAAGAAGTCATACATAGGGTGGAAATGAATCATTGACTCAAACTGTCTTCCTTAGAATATAGCCATGGTGCCTAAGAACGCTTGGGAGTGTTCCTCTGATTTTAGAATGCATATTTAAAAGGGTAGAAAATCTTTAAGTTATATGAACTAAAATTGGCCCAATCAGAACAGTAGAAGAATGCAAACTCTACATCTGTAATAACATATGGTATTTTATGGAAATTTGCCTTTTTCCTTGTGATTTATTACATTTCCCTTTGCTCTTATACTTCCCACTGACTTTTTGTGTATTTACTCACCTGCTACAATTTGCAAGGAGTATACTTTTAACCTTTAGTCTTTTTTAGACTGATCATGAACTTCATTTAGACTTGTAAAAACATCACCTCCACAATGTCTTGAAAAGGAAAATAATTACACTTTAAAAATGTTCTTTATTCCCTGTAGCTTAAAAAAAAAAGGCTTTCTTCTTAGCCAGAAGACCTTTTAAATAGTGATGCATGATCTCAGGAACAAAATTTTTTTTATAGCCCAACTGACTGCTCTAGTTTTAGAGCAATCACTTTTTACACGGGCTCTGGCTTGTTAAAGCTAGTCATGGAGCGCTAAATAAACAACTAAAACTTTTCTTACTTTGGAAAATTCCTGATAACATGAATGTGCCTTTCCTTTCCAGTCATGAAATTATGACATCTCTATTAATCCAATTATAGCCAAAAATACCATTCTGCACATCACAGGAAAGGAAGAAACCTTAGTGGACATCTAGTAGGACACCACCTCCACCTCATTTAGGATCATAAAGATAGAGCTGGTCCAGTCCAACTACATTTCTGCCTCACTTAAATCCAATTCACATGCAAGTAAAGACATTACCTGTAGTGCCATTGGTGCTTTTCGAAAAAAGGACAAACAACAATTTTTTTTGGATGAGGGACAGAGGCTCAGGGTGACTCAATCATTTGCCTGTGTAGTAGTAAAGTATTAGAGGTGGAATTCAAACCTAAGTCCTCTGATGCCAAATCCAGCACTTTTCTCACTGAACCAAACTTCCTCTCCACATCTTAATATGAGTAACCAGGATCCAAAGAAAGTAATGACTTGTTTAAGGTCACAATAGTAGTAAGCAGTTGAACTGGGGTTGAACCCATATTTTCTGACTCCAAATCTAGTTATCTTTGTACTGTATCAATCAATTAATAAACATTTATTAAGCACCTGTTATGTACCAGGCATTGTGGTAAGTGCTAGGGATACAAAAAGAAGAAAAAAGCAATCCTTGTCCTCAAGGAGCTTACACTCTAATGAGGGAGACAACATGTAGGCAAATATATACAAACAAGTTATATACAGGTTAATTTGGAAATAATTAGCAGAGGAAAGGCACTAGAATTAAGAACCATTGAGGAAGGCTTCCTATAGAAGGTAGGATTTTACTTGGGACTTAAAGGAAGCCAGAGAAGTCATTAGTCAGAGTACACACACACACACACACACACACACACACACACACACACACACACACTCACACACACAGACATGCACATGCATATATATATTTATACATATCTATTATACAATGCTTCTGTAAAGAGGCAATAAAATAAATGAATAAATGAAGTAAACATTTAATTTTTTATGTTCCCTATGCCCTGGGTAGGAGGAAGCATTTGCAAAGTGACTTTAAAGAGTAACAAATTTATATGCCTGGAACTGCGGGGAATATGTTTAATTCATAATGCCTTTTACATTAGAGAGGGAATGCATTAATAAATGCCTGTTGAATTGAATTAATAAATACATTTAGCTGAATTAAATTTTGAGCTCTGAAGACTTGGAAAAAATCATTTCACTCAAAGATCCCTATCTGCTGTAAAGAATAGCAGCTACAACCTTGCCAACATCCTTTTATTAACATACTTATCCCTTTGTGTTATACATGATAAAACTTGACAAATATGTGAAAGCATAGTTATAACTAAATTAAAATGAGAAGTTTTTTTTTAAACTTCTGGTTATTCAATTTAATTTTATTATATTAGTTTAGCCAAACTCACATACCATATATGAGGAATAGGAGATGATGGTAAATGCAGCGAATGGAAAGCCCACAGTAAGAGAAACAGTGAGCTGTTTCTGAGGGCTACTGGTTTTCTAATCTGTTTTCTCTTGGGAGAGGAGGTGGTAAGAACAGAGCTGGCAAGGATCTTGCTTTGACTCAGAGGCATAAAATCAGATGGCAAGAATATAATAGACGTTGGTAGTTTTATAGATTAGCTTAAGTTCATCAAGGTTTTTAATTCCCAGAGAAAAATAAAACTTCCATTCTTTGCTATAGAGTGTATAATCTTTTTTTCTAGAACTTTTTATATTTGTTTTCTTGAAATGTGAACATATATCAGGTAATTGTCTTGTAGCTCTAACTAAGGATTTATTAGTACTTGCATTGCTGGCTCCAGTGTATTAGAATGACAAAAGCAGAGTTCATTACCATTTCAGATACTAACTCTAGAGGAATTTAACCACAAAGCATTCATATTGGTTTTGCAGACATAGATTTTAAAAAGTGGAACAGCCTATTCTAATGAACAAAACACTGTTGCACATTGAAATGCATTATAAATCTTCATAGAACCTGGGGCTGTCACTGTTGTTGGAGCATAGACAGAGGGGAACCTGTTTTTACATTTAAATAAATGATAACCACTTTTCTTTTGTTCCAAGAGATTAATCCAATTTAATGAAACTTCCAATTTGGGATAACATAGATGTCTGCATATTTTAGAGTGCTCATTTTCACCAGGGAAAGAAGTAGCTTTTGCATAATTTCTTCCTTGCTCCCCTTCTGTTGTCACAGCAACACAAAAATGTTCTAGAAATGAATGGCCTCCTACAGACCAAATTGAGCTAACTCAATTGACATTTTGCTACAATGAAGTTTTTAGCATATCACAGGAACTCAGCATCATGTTGAATTACATAGTGCTTCTCCCAGATGGACTAAAACAAGGACTCAGTGTTTTTTGAGAGATTTAGTGCTGTTTCATACATTTGCAAAATTATATGTTTATAGTATTACAATTCTGACATTTCTAAGGAACTTTGGATAGTTATCAAATGATAATTGATAATTCCTTTTCTATGGACTAATCTCTCACACACAAAAAAATCAAATTAGCAAAGATAGAGAGAAACTTTAAACAAAATTCTCCTCTCCTTTACAGTAAATGGTAACTTTAGTGTCAGAGTTATAACTAGGGCAGGGTGATTAGAATTTTGCTTCTGGGTGCCAACATTGAGAGGATGCCAATTAAATTGTCTTAGGTTGTATTTCTTCCTTACAGCTGCTACACTCCAGCTATACTCCTCCCGTGCAATTTCCACATTCTGCCCTTTTTTCTTCTGGCTTCCAAATTCCTAGTTATAGCTATGTTTAATTGTCATGGAGAATTTTTTTTTATCACCTGTGTCTGTGTCTTGTCTATCTTATATTTACTTGCCTGTATGTTTTATACGTAACACCAGAGTTTGATCTTTGAAACAGATATTTCAATTCAGTAGTTATAAATCAATTCCATTCCAATATAAGCTTTCTCCAAGAATAGATCTTTGGTTACTTCTGAAGTGGAAAGTTGGAGGCTTTGGGAGCTGCATTCTAGCAGAAAGAACAAATTAGTTTTGGAGAGGGCTTACTTTAACATCTATTGGTGAAAGTGGTGCTTGAAATTCAACGAAAGCTAGTTGGAATCATATATAAAGTACAATAAGCTTCAGTGCTTCAGCTACCTGTGATTTCGTTGGTGTGGATATTCCCAACACTGGAACAGAGATTGTAATGGCCTTAGAGCAGTTATTGTGGCCAAAATAATTGAGCCAACCTTGGATCATAAGATCATAAGATTTAAGAGCCATAAAGGGAACCCTCCTAACTCTCCTCCTAACTAATTTTACAGATGAGGAAACAGAAGGGTCATAATGTAGTATATAGCAAAGTTAGAATTTTAATGTGCTTCGCTAGGCTGGTCCTTGGAGGATAGACACAGACCTTTCCAGTTTGGTAGAACTTGCCATAGATTAGGCTCCACTTGCAGAGCCTTTTAGAACCTAGAATCACTTCCACCCCATGATGAAGTGTCACAGTAGAACTTCAATGGAAGGGGAGAAAATAAAACATTTGTTCAAGTTTGATGAATATTTTGGTTGTCATCATGGTTTGTTAATCCAGGTTGTATTGATAATTGCACTAGGAAGGTCAAATGAAGCTTGAGCCCAGGGTGCCATCCTCTGGGTGCTTGACCTTTCTTAGAAATTTCCTGTTATATCAATTAGTATATTTCAAGGACCTACTATTTTCTAGCTGCTATATGTTAAGCTCTGAGGATACAAAGAAAAGCAAAAACAATTCCTACTCTCAATGGAGAAAATAGCAAGCCCACAGCTAAGAAGAAACAAGATATCTATCTACCTACCCATCTACCTACCTATCTATCTACCCATCTATCTACCCATCTATCTACCCATCTATCTATCCATCCATCCATCCATCCATCTATCCATCCATCTATCTCTCTATCTACCCATCCTATCTCTCTCTCTCTCTCTCTCTCTCTCTCTCTCTCTCTCTCTCTTTCTCTCTCTCTCTCTCTCTACCTGTCTGTCTCTCTGTCTATATAGCTAATATAGATATAATATGCTCATACAGTCTATCTATCTGACAAATTGGGAGTAGTCTCAGAGGGAAGGTATTAAGATTAAGTAAGACTTGGAACGGCTTATTATAGAAGGTGGGATTTTAGCTGAGACTTGATGGAAGCCAGAGAAGCCAGGAGATGGAGATGAAGAGGGAAAGAATTCCAGGCACGGAGGACAGCCAATGAAAATCCTGAGAGTTTTTGGTGTGAGGAACAGCAAAGAGGCCAATGTCACTGGATCAGAGACTATGTGGAAAGAAGTAAAGTGTAAGAAGACTGGAAAGGTAGGAAGGGGTCAGGTTATGTAGGACTTTAAAAGCCAAATGAAGAACTTTAAATTTGATCTTAGAGGTAATGGAGATCCACTGGAAGAGGCAGTGATATATTCAGACTTGTGTTTCAGGAAGATCAGATTGATAGCTGTGGACCCTACATGGTGGGGTACCATGAGGGTCCCACCCCTCTTCTGGGCCACCATGCTTATTGCTTCCTGCTTGCTAATTCTTCCTAGGATTTGCCTGGTATGTTCTTGTTGTTCATTTGTTTCAGTTGTGTCTGTGACCCCATTTTGGATTTTCTTGGCAAAGATACTGCAGTGGTTTGCTATTTCCTTTTCCAGATAATTTTTTTACAGATGAAGAAAGTGAGGCAAACAGGGTTAAGTGACTTGCCCAGGGTCACATAGCTACTAAGTGTCTGAGAACAGATCTACCTGGTATGGTTCCCTATACTTCATCCCATCCCATTTTTCATTCTGACGTTTGTTCAGAGTGACTAGGTCCAATCAAACAGACTTGTTTCTGTGCCTTCCTCTTTCCCCTTTACCTCTTTCTGGGGGTTGTTCAGCAGATTGTCACAGCTCCTTCATGGTAGACTCCTTCCCCTTTCTTTTGAGCCTAACCTGCCAACTTTGCCCTGGCTGCCAGGATGCCTGGTTACAGCTCTGGTTGAACTCTGCAATAATTTGGTTTTTAGACTGTGTAACGGAAAGGGTTATGATATATAGGAAAGTTACTTAAATGAGATATTAATTGTTTGGCTTGGTATATGGAAAAAAAAGTGATGTAGAAATTAAACACTTGGAGACATTCAGGGCAGTAAAAAACCACCTGTCTAAATTACCCTGTAGAACACCAAGCACAGTGATACATGCACTTAATAAATAGTTTTTGATGATATTTTATGCACATTGGAAAATCAGGTGAAATTTTCCAGCATCAACATTTCTAAAGATGTATCAGATTTTGGCAAGTATGAAATAGTGAGAGAGCTGGGTCATTATTCTTTATCCCTGCTCTCTTTCCTGCAGGAGGGTAAATAGACTCTTTGTTGTAAATCACAGATTCTCTGGAAGGGGTCTCAAGTCATCTAGTTCAACTCATATCAGAATGAGAATCCCTTCTGCAGCATATTTATCATTGTACAGACTTTGCTTAAAGTTCTCCAGTGGCAGGCAACTCACTCCCTCCTGAGGCAATCTATTCTATTTTTGGATAGCTGTGTTAGAAAGGTTTTCCTTACTTCAAGCCCAGACCTGCCTCTCTGCAGCTTCTTTCTATTCCTCCCAGCTATGCCCTCTGCTACCAAACAGTAGAAGAAGAAGATGTATCTACCTTTCAGGGAGGCACACCTCTGAAGGTGAGATTAAGGGAAACTACAGACTATATTGTCAGAAGCTACATTTTCAGAAGCAAGAGTAACATAAGAAGTATAGGCATATAACGTAGGATATCAGAACATTAACAGGTTAATATCATACCTTGATAACATCTTAAAAATGTCATGTTCATAAAAAACCATAAAAATTTGCCCATCATCAGTCTTGTTTATCTGTAATTGTGCCCAGGTTATTTTGGAATCTTGGAGAAGTGGAGAAAGGAATTAAGGTTAAGACCCCCATCTGTACTTGGAAAAGGAAGAGAGAGGAGATATGAAATCTCATAGTAGGCACAAGGCCTTTGCTAGGAAAGGGTGGCCTTTAGGGCCTGGAAGAAGCCAGTAAGGACACAAGTTCCTAAACTTGGAATAATAGGTCTCTAACAGCCAGATATGAACTAATTCCTATTTTCTTTATAGGAAAGTAGATGAAATGAAATTATGGACTGTCTTCTCATCTTTCATTGCCTGAGAATGCCAAAACAATTTCATAAATTTAGAGCTGGAAAGGATCTTTAGTGTAACTGACATATGTATACACACACACACACACACACACACACACACAAACACACAAAATTAAGAAATTAAGAACCAGAGCTAGTATATATCAACCTAGGTATCAACTCCATACTTCACACTATTTTCATTATGCTGATTACTTTTTCAATCTTTAGGGCTGGCCTGATAAGTAGCATTCCAGGGTCCTTGGGCTAGACCCTCAAAATGACTTCTCTGCTCAATATTCTTTAAATTATGGAGACAACCAATTATTCCACAATTAGAGATATAAAGCTTAATATGAAAAAATCTAGTTGAAGCAGAACAGTGACTATTATTAATTCACACTGAAAAGTGGCCCATCAAGAGGATGTGAATAACTTCTATCAGATTCTATCCTGTTTCTATACCACAGTGAGTACCTGGTCTGGGAGTTATGGAAAGGATAGAAGAAAGTTTAGAAAACATTTGGGTATTTGGCACTTTTTTTTTGGGATGGGGAAGAATCCAGAACAGGAGGCTGGGAATATCCAATTCTCTTTCCATCATACCACATTGCCTCTATATTGAGGGAATCCTTGAAGAAAGTATGAGAAGAAGAAAAGGTAGGCTTTATCAAATGATAGTCTATAGCAGGCTGCATTTTTTCAATCACATAATTGACTGAAAAGTACAAAGATTTCAAGATCCTACTGTGGTTGCGTTTTGTTGACTACATCAATATATTTGGTGAACTAGAACAAAATGTAGCTTTAAAAGGCTGTCTAGTAGTTATGTATCTTTCTCAAATATTTTAAAGTCATAATGAAATTATTTGAAAGATGAAATAACAAAGACTTTCATTACCCTCTTATCACTGATATAAAGCAAGGCACACAACAGGGAAATGTGCTCACTAAAGGTACTGGAATACTTTGCCTGAATCCAAATCTGGCACTAGCTGTGTAACCCTGGGCAAGTCACTTAAACCTGTTTGCCTCAGTTTCCATATTTGTGAAATGGGAAATGGCAAGGTACGCTAGTATCTTGCCCAGAAAACCCCATATGAGGTCATGGGGAGTTGGACACTACTGGAAAAAACTCAACAAGAGAGTCTCTCTATCCAACTGCATATGGGTAATAGGTATTCTTTAATCACTTAGTTTTTTTTTTCTCAGTGTAGGCCTGGCACTCTATCCTCTGTGCCACCTAGCTGACCAGATAGACTCTAGAGCAGTGGTTTTCAACCTTCCTAGTGCCTCGATCCTTTAATACTCAGATGTGGGCGTGTCTGCATGTGGGCGGACCTGCCTGGAGTCCGATAGAAGAGCTTGGTGTCTTGGTTCCTAAGACCATTGGAAATGTGTTTTCCAATGGTCTTAGGCGACCCCTGTGACCCCTGTGAAAGGGTCGTTCGACCCCCAACGAGGTCACAACCCACAGGTTGAGAACCGCTGCGAGTTTATGTATAGGTGTATATATATTTGACAAACATTGTAGATAGATGATATTGGGCCCAGAATAAAACAGGAGGAAGAAAGTAGGCTGGGTTACATTTGGAAAATTGTGCAGTACTTTTAATGGCACTAACCTTCTTCCTGAAACAAAAAAATCCATTTTTCTAAAACTAGTATTCTTCCAGTGATGCTGTATAGCTATAGATCATATGCTACTACAGTCTCTGAGGAATAAAAATTGCTGGTCACTCAAAAACTGATGAAATTACTAAGTTAGAGGATATAGAGAGAAAAGAGATGATAGAATAGACAGAGCCTTGGGGTGTACCCCATAAATAGTGTGTGTTACTTAAAGATCTAGAAAAGGAGACTGAGTCAGAAAGGTAGAAGGAGAGAGAAGCAACATGGAAACCCATAGAGGAGAGAATATTGGAAAAGAGATGGTTAATGGTGTCAAGTGTTGCAAAGGCAGTCAAGAATGTTGAAGATTGAGAAGAGGTCAAATCTCAGTTTACACAGGATAACTTTCGTCCAGAGAGGTTGTAACTTCCTGAGTTCACCTAGCTAGATAGTGAGAGCCAGGTCATTGGACTTTTACTATCATGAGTTTCCATTTCTCCTTTTGTTTATTTTTTCACATAATACTTAATTTTAATTGTTAAAGTAAGAAATACTGAACTCTCTGGGGAATTTTAGTGTTTAGCAGGAGTTAGATTTTCTTATAATAAATACACTGGTAGGGTCATATACCCAGCATGAAAGTACTGGTTTGAAGAACCTGCTATAGTGTCTGTAAAAAGGGCAAAGAATCAGTAAGTGAGAATTGCTTTGCAAACAGTAGGTGCTCAGTACTTATAAATGTCTTTGATTAACTGACTCACTCCTAAGAGTTAGAAGTCATTAAATTTTGCTACTTGTTTACTTTTTCAACCACAGGTCCTGGATGAAGTTCTTGTTAACTTTAGCCAACTTTTCCTTGAGTCCACCTTTTTTTTTGGCTATAGAGAGTGACTGTAGTATAGAGAAGTATTGGGAGAAAAAAATACTTAAACTGGATAATTTATGTTTTATTCTACCCAAATCAATAAATACTGCTTCAATAAGTCATGATTGGACATTCTGAACAGTTTGATTTAGAAAACTTTTCATTTTTTAATCCATTCCTTGTTAAAGGAAGGATTTGAAGGATTATATTTAAAAAAGAATTTTCTACAATCTTTTCTTCTTAGAACTAGTGACCATCACAAATTCACCCATTTTACAAAGATCTTCCATTACTTTTAATTTGTTTTTTTTTTTGGACAAGATCTCTGATTTCATCAGTGTAGGGAATTCCTGGGGACAGAATTTCCCTTATCTAGCCAGGCTAGCACATTCTCTGGAACTTAGTCTTAGAAAGTGACCTAGAGAAGGGAGTAGTTAATGACTTGCCCAGAGTCACATAGCCAGACTGTGATAAATGTTGGATTTGAACCCAAGTCCTCTTGATTTAGAGGCCACATTTAAATTGAGAACAGAGAATAGTAAAGGGAAAAACCCTGAGAAAAATTTCCTTACTGGGCTAAACTTCTTTGCCCATTTTTCAGTGAGTTCAGAAGTATGTTCGAGTTTATATTTTTCTTACAGTCTCTCACCGGCCACCTACTCATTCTCAAAATGAAATCATTCGGCTGTGTTTGTGACACTGAACTCTGTTGTCATGGGAATGAGTATAATGTCACAAACAGCATTGTAGCAAGTAGGAATAAAAATGGACTGAGAAGCAAATCTTTGGGAGAAAATAAGTACAAGTTGGAAGTGTCCATGTCTTTTGTTCCCCACTCCCAAACCATCCCAGTATTAAATGTGAAAAAAAACCCCAAATCCACTGGAACACTGGAGACAACTTTAGTTTCATAATTACGTTTTTTGTGTTTCACTAATGCTTCACTGAGTTGGTTTTTAGCAGGGAGGAGGGTATCTTTGGGAACAATCTCTTTTACTGAGTCTCATGGCCACAAGATATTAATTAGGCAGAAATGGAGTATTTTCTATAGTACGAAAAAGTGAGATATATGGACATTATTCATTTATCTGTGTATAACATTTTTTCCCCAGTAGAATATAAGCTCCTTGAGGACAAAGACTATTTTATTTTTGTCTAAGGATGATAAACATTTAGCACAGTATTTTTTGAACTGAACTGAATTGAATTCAGTTGACTTGGAACAACTTTGGCACTAATCCAGAAATCCCTCCCATTCTCTTCTATTCTTCAGAGATCTCAGACAGTAGGCCAGCAGTTTCATCTACCGGTTGCTTTAGTGCCTGTGGATGAAATTTGTCCAGAGTCTACATTCAACACAAATGTGAATTCTTGACATTATGGGTGGTTCGGAATCTTTCCAGAAACAAATAGCAATTTTAAGTGGTATGGGAGGTGGGAGAAGTGGAAGTTGGAAGATGTCAAAGAGAGGGATGATTGGGGAAGTGGGAGTGAAACTAATTATGGAGCTATCAGGTGGTTTGCTTTAAGTGGTAGTGGCTTCACCCTCGAAGTCTTTGAGTAGAAACTGGATCACCACTTGTGGTGTATGTTGTTGAGGAGATTCCTTGTAAAGATAGCAAGTTTCACTACATGGTCACAGAGTGCCCTGCTGATTCTGCGACTCTGTATCTGTATACTGCATATATCAAATCCAGAGTCCTATTACCGGAATAACATTTAGTTCAAAGGTATTCTTATAAAGCTGTACTTCCATGTTGTTACGTGTAAAGAAAATACATGACTTGCGGTCATTTTTGGAGTTTAGAGAGTTTTAGAGGAACACAGCCATCCCTCCCCACCTTATATGAAACAGTCACAAGCTTTGAAAGAAAATAAATTACTATGATTTTGGAAATGTTTTTCTGATTGCAGTGAAATGCTTGCTTAATTTTCCCCTCCTTCTCTTACCCCAGAAAGGATGTTCTGTCAGCCACTTAAGTTATTTATGATAGAGTTAGAAGTTTCCACTTGGACCTGAGGTTTCAGAAGAAAAGCCCCAACTTTTTTCCCTTTTCATTGAACTGCATCTTTTTTGTGTTGTTGTTCAATGTGGCTTTTCTTTCCTCTAAATGTTATTGTATATAACTAGAATGTTATTGTATATAACTGCAAAGCACACATTATTTTTTTCTCCCTTCTTTATGGCAATTTTATGATAATTGAAACAATAATGATCTTCAGAATTCTTACAGTGACTTTTTGTATCACTTGCTTAAACATCCAGTAATTGCTTGCTAAAAATTATGCTGGGAAAGCAGATAGTTTTATATTGATGTCATATTATGGCAGAAATCCTATTTGAAGTAGCCAATATAAAGTGACTTGTATATTTATATTACATTAAAATATGGAAAGAGTAGCTATTTTATTGGGAGAAAGCTGTGGTTTGGGTTTTCTTATTTTCTTATGTTCCATTTGGATTATATTAGTGTTTTTTATTGAATGAAAGGGCTTGAATTTGGGAACAGAAATTTTCAGTCATTCCCTCCGCCCCCCCCATTCTAGAGTATAGCCCCTTTTAACAACTAATACTTTTTCATTGTTCTAGAAGAATGGGTGTTTTTTTTTCCAGTTTCATTGAAAAGTTGCCCTTTCACATTTATAACTCCATAAAAGCCAACAACAAGGAGCGTGTATTTGTAACTAGTTTTGCCCGTTGGAATGAGGTCATATTTTAGAGTTTTAGTGAACCACACATTAGAGCTGGAGATTTGTTTAAATTAGACTGGTAGAAAGCACAGAGCAATGGAAAAAGCCCTGGGCTTCATATGAATGAGGAGACTTTGGAGGTCCAGTCCCAGAACTTTCTGCCAATAGATAGTTATGAGATGGTCAGCAAGTTCACTGTGAACTTCCCCAGATTCTCATTAAAAGAGAGGCTAGCTGATATAGATGGTTGTTTTTAGCTTTAAACATCTAATATATTTCTATATCTATATATACCTCTAATAACATCTAATATATATATACTATACAATATGTATATATGTACACATTATACACACTTGTATGCATATGCATACATAGTAGAATTGTAGAAAAAAAAACCTTTGAGGATCACGGTCTATTCCTCAAGGTAACTGAGGCATGAAAAGAGATGAAGTCTTTGGGAAAATCCTGAAGATATAAGTTAGGAATGTATTTTATAGATGGAATAGAAGAGAGATATCATAATGATATCTGAGCCAATAGAAAAGAAATTGGAGATAATGCAATTCCATTCAGGGGAATTCAGTGAACATTTATGTAATAACATACTGTGCTGGGCAGTGGGGATAGAAATCTATACAAAATGTCATCTCTCTGGGTTTGGAAGAGACCTTAGAGGCCATCTGGCCTAACTCCCTTATTTTACAGGTGAGGAAACTGAGGCCTAAGTGACTAACCCGAGGTCATAGGAGGTAGTAACTTTCATAGATTTAGAGTTGGAAGGGAAGTCAAAGTTCACCTAGTCCAATTACCTCATTTTATGGATGAGGAAAGATAGTACATGTAAGCTATATGGGAGATAAAATTGGAAAGATAGATTGGGGACAGATTGTGGAGGGCTCTGTGTGCCTTACCAAGACTATCCTTTATTTGAAGTCAAATCAACAAGTGTTTATTAAATGCCTCCAATGGGTCAGGCTTTGTGCTGAGAGTTAAGACTATAAAGAAAGGCAAAAAACCAATAATTGCTTTTAAGGAATTCACAGTGTAATGGGGGGAAACAACATGCAAACAGCTATCTACAAGCAAGGTCTATGCAGGATAAATTGAGAATAATCTTAGGGGAAGAAAATAGCATGAAGGGGGATTGGGAAAGGCTTTCTTGCAGTAGGTGGGCTTTTAGATGAAACCTAAGGAAGCCAGGGAATTAGAAGTCAGAGATGCGGAAGAAGAGAAGTCCAGGAATGGGGGACAGCTGGTGAAAATGCATGGAGTTGGGAGATGAAATGTCTTGTGTAACAAACAGCAAAGAGGCCAAGTTTTTAGTTTGACTTCTCAGCTGATTAGGCATTTAAAGAGGATTAATTATGTAGTTTCCATGATAGAAATTGGAGGCAAAGAGCCTTTTCCATTAAGTAATGTAAGAACTTGATTTGGAATGATGGCAGTGGGGATAAGGAAGAAGGGTTGGATATCAGAAACTTTGTTAAGGAAGAAGTGACAAGAGCAGGTGACCGAGTTGATGTGGGGAACAGGAAAGAAGAAAGAATCAAAAGATGATTTTGAAGTTTCAAACCTGTCAGAATGAAAATAAAGTTGTTTTTAGTAGAAATAGAGAAGATAGCAGGAGGGGTTCATTGTTGGTAGAAGATGATTTCAATTCTAGGTGGGTTTTGAGGCACATGAAGGAACTCTTTGAATAATAAGGATGAGTATAATATAATTGATGATTTCAGCAGTATTGGGAACTTTCTGTATGGGAACTCATTCCACTACTTCAGAATCAACCTGTCTGTGGCTTAATAGATAAGTCCTAGAGAATTATCCAAGGCAAATAGAGAATTACCCAGGAGTCATCCAGCTAGTAAATATCAGAGAAGGACTTTGAACTTGGATCTTTCTGAGATCAAGCTCAACACATTATTCTTTATGAACTGAATATAAATTTGAAAAAAAAATAAAAAGGGTTAGATGTTTATATGTATAATCCATATTCTTACACTGATTTTTTTTTTAAATTTCTCTTCTGTAGAACGAGGTTCTGCTCGGGACTTGATTACTAAAGATATCACTGACACTTCCATTGGAGCATATTGGACATCTGCTCCAGGGATGGTTCGTGGTTACAGAGTTACATGGAGGTCCCTTTATGATGATGTTGAAGCTGGAGAGAAGAATCTTCCTGGAGATGCAATTCATACTGTGATAGAAAATCTGCAACCAGAGACCAAATATAAGATTTCAATATTTGCCACCTACACCAGTGGGGAAGGGCATCCTTTGCATGGAGAAGCTACAACTGAATGTAGGTTTACATTGTTAGTATTTATTATCCTATGGATTCTGATCAATGTGTATTAATAGATATTTAAAAGTATGAATATGTATAGTTGGTTCTCCAATCTACATATATTTGTCTCATACTGAAACTTAAGACTGAGGAAGCATAGAAAGGATCATAGGATCATAGATTTGGGCTGAAAGGTACTTTTGATGCCACTGGATCCAGTCTTCTCTTCCATTTTGCATATGAGGAAAATAGTACATGTCTAAGGCTGGATTTTAAAATCAGGTCCAGACTCCAAATCCAGTCCTCCATCAGCTAAGCCATGCCATTTATTTTGGAGAACTTTAGTACCTACAAGTATTGGAAGAAAGGATGAATGTGAGAAGGGACCAAAGAGCCATTACTTGCCAGGAAAGGAAAGTAAACTCAGAAAATCTCTTCCCCATATTTACTTTTATTCTAGTTAGGTCATACGTAGTTATCTTCTTGTTAATGTAGCTTGCTTTTCAAGATCCCTTAAATGTTGGGAGTAAACATTCTACTTTCTTTATTCCAAACTCAATGCCACATCTTAGGGCCAATGAAAGTATTGGGGAGGGAGTGGAAATGTTTTGAAGTAAGGAAGTTCAGTCTTTCAAACATTAGAAAGCTGCTTTCTCAACACAACCACATGACTCATTGTTGCCTATTTTTCTGAGACCTAGCATTCTTTCTAGAGCTGAGTTAGGGAGTACTGAGTGGGGTAACAAAGTGTTAATTGATTATTATAGAGTTTTCAAGGACAGTTAAATGACCCCAAACAATACTCGATCGGTCATGTGCCTCAAGCTACTCTGTTTCTTGCTTGGGATTTCTGTTTCTGCCCTCTGTAAGGGAAGGGGAATTTAGGAAAGGGGAATGGAGGAACTGTTAACAAGAGGGCATGCATCTTTATGTTGTTTTATTAAAAAGCAAATGCTGAATAGGTCAGGTCAATGGCCATTGTTTCAGGTCTAGTGGAGAATCGAGGTGTGCAGTGACTGACATCACTGATCCCCCCCCCCCATTTGTTTACTTCCAGAGAAAAATCTCAAGGCTGAACTAAGAATTGAGTTAGTGTGAATTAACGTTCTCAGACAAAGAAACTTGGGCCTGGCTTGTATCAAACATAACCAGATTCTCTATAGTTCTACGTAATTTAGCAGAAAATTAAATTTTGCAGAAAAGTTATTGAGATAGTCGGTTTCCATGGTAAATTTAATACTATATCTGGAATGTATTGGCTGTTGTTTAATGACGTGTATTTTGTTGTTTTTTGGCAGAAGTTCAGTTGATGTAAAAATAAGTGATGTGTAACAAATTAAGATAGCATGCGAGTGAACCTTAAAGGCATATCATTTCTGTGTTTGGAAAATTTTTAAAATGTCGGTATCTAAAGATTGACAAACATCGCATTTGCCAAAAAATCATGCTCTATGTGCTATCTTCTTGAAGGTGTGACTCTTCTAATAAGTTCTTGTGAAGGGAATTATTGCCTAGGAATGTGTTAGTCTCAAAAATACATGGGATGGAAGAAATCTTAAGTTGCTTTCTACCTCACCGAAGCTGAGTCATAGTACTTTCTCAATAAACACTTGTTGACTGATTTTGTTGTTACTGAATTTAAAAATCCTCCTCTGAACTGAGAGAAACCTGAGTAGGATTGAATTCCATTGTTGGTTGAGGGTCAACTACTTCAAAAGTTGAAGTTAGAGAACTCCTTAGAGGGGGAAAGAAGTTTGTTTGTTCCACTGGTCATCTCTGAGTATTTTTTTTACTTTTTAAACTTTTGCTGTGGAAGATGAAACAATTTGGAAAATATTGTTGAAAAGTTGTGATAGGTAAGGGGCAGGATGTCTAGGCCATTTATGTTTGTAGCACAGATGAGACTTACAAGGAACTTTGCTTCAAATGTATGGAAAGTTTCATCCTGTCTTCTTTGCTTCTAGTAGGGAACATTTTGTTGAGTACTTTCAATATAGCTTTCAGCTAAACAGCTCTGGAAACACTGTAAGGTCCAGGAATATGGTGGGATTCTTTTAGAATTCTGAATTGGAGCTGGGGCCAAGATTCTAGTAGACCGAGAACTAATGTATGTGCAATTGTATGTGTATGTGTATGTGTATGTATATATGTGTGTATGTGGATGCATATATATATATGTGGATGGATGTGTGTGTATACATAGGTATGTTTTCCTAGTCTGAGGTAGTTAGTTTAGTGGTATTGCTACCTGGAGGCATCCCATGGAGGAGAGGAGATGTCAGCAACATGGGGCAGAAGGGGGAGGAGAGGAGAAGAGGGGGAGTACAGCAATTCATGGAACAACTTGTCCATGTTGTTGTTGTTATTTGTCCTTTGTTCTTGAAGAAGACCATGACGTCACGGTGGTGATGCCATGACATGCACCTTGCAACTGTTTTTTGGTAGTGGTGAGCCAACCTAGTTACTTTTTCCAAAAGCCTCGAGGGTCAGTTAATAATTAGCACTAGACGTACAGAAATCTGCTGAAGTTTCCTTCTGTTATTTTCTGTAATTTATCATAAAAAAAGGGCATAACTAAGAAGCCTGCAAGATATCACAGTATGAAGCATGAAATTCAAAAGTCTGGTTTAAACATATTTAGATTTTTAAGTATTTGCACAGCCTGGGAATCTTAGCACTTGTGTCAGGGGAGTGGTAACAGATTTTTGGAGCAGAGGTTGCTATTCATAACAGCACCCAAGGATTTTTTTGTATGATCGTATTACATTCTTCTGAACTTTGAAGATCAGTGAAATTAGACTGGGCATCTTGTCTAAGAGGAAGAGATCTGATACTCATTCTGAAGAGGTTTGATATTTCTTTTTTAGTATTGAACTAAAAATTAGTTCTGTGAATATAATAGCCAGAACTCTTGGTGTTTCAGCACATATTTATGTAGAAGAGTGAGTCATTATGGAATGGTTGACAACGTGTTAAATTTGGAGTTAGGAGACCTGGGTTCAAATCCCTTCCTATTGCTTGCTACTTGTGTGAACTTGGGTGATTCATTTACCCATTCTGGGACTTACTGTCTTATTTGTAAAATGAAAGGATTTTACTGATAGCCTTTGAAGTCCTTTCAAGGTCTAAATCTGGGGTTTTCAACCCTGGGTCTATAGACCTCCAAGAGATTGTTTATAGATTTCAGGAGATCTTTGAACTTGCATGAGAAAAAAATACATCTTTATTTTCCCTCGCCTCTGTTGGAAATCTGGCATTTTCTGCCTTTATGAATTAAAAAAAACCCCAGCACCAAAAACCTTCCAACATTCTTCTGAGAAGGGGTCCATAGATTTCACCACACTGTCAAAGTACTCTAATGACACAAAAAAGGTTAAGAACTCTTGCTCAAAGTATATGATCTTATAATTTAAACCTTTCTTGGGACAGGCCCACACATACCACATCTTAACCCACATTAGATAATAATCACGATCCAGAGCCAGTAGTCGCCTCAGTGAATGTTGACATCACTTTTTTTAAGAGCCCAAGCAAGACATTGTAGTTTTTTTTTTAAATGCGAAAGCTTTTAGCTAATTTCTTTTCATTCAAACTGGTTCCTCTTTATCCAATAATTTGTAATAACAGAAAATTATGAGTTGAGTTTGAATACATTTTAGATGAAGATATCTTAGATTCTTTATATGTATTTTAATTTATTCACTTCTCTTCTCTTCATAATCATCATTACTGTACATAATAAGAGTACAGCTTCACCAAACACCCAAGTTTAAGATTTTTGTATTTGCATTTTAAAAGGCTAATATTTTGTGGCAAATCATTCAGTTTTTTGTCCCTCCATAATCCCTTATTGCAAAGGTTCTTAACCCAAGGTTTATGAATCTGTTTTTTTTTTTTTTAAAACAAACACCTTTTGGGGGTGGCTAGGTGGTACAGTAAATAGAGCCCTGGCCCTGGAGTCAGGAGGACCTCAGTTCAAAGCCAGCCTCAGATACTTAATGTATGTTTTATGTATGTATGTTGCTGTATGATCTTGGGCAAGTCACTTAACCCCAATTGCCCTCCCCCCTCCAAAAAGCAAAAAACCAAAAAACCCCACCTTTTGATAATAGTATATCATATAATTAGCTTATTTTGTAATTCTATATATCTCCTTTTCTGTATTTAGAAATGTTATTTTAGAAAGTTGTCCATGACATAAAAAAGATTAAGAGCACCTGATTATTGTAGTGGAAAGCCTCTGAGCTATTCTTTTCTCGGAGTCTCTTGGTATACTCATCTAGTTCATCACTGGCAATTTTACACTCCCTTCCCTCCCCATTGCCCATAAGGGATCCAGAGCAGGAAACTGATTTTTCTTAGCATACTGGTTAATACTTATCATTAGGCCATGTCAAATGTTACCAGAGCAAATCAGGAGAGGAGCTGACATTACTGACTGCATACTTTTATACAAATCCACCTTTGGTTGATATTTAACTTAAGAATTCTTTACCTGGACAAAGATGAATGATCATGGTATTTTAAGTTACTTTATTGTTTTTATTATTGTTATTATTATTTTGTCAAGACCTATAATATCTTTGGCATTGGGAGCTCCCAATGAGGGAATTTCTCTTACCAATACATATATAAAACTTATGGTCTTTTCAGAGTTGCCTGGAACTCTGACATTAGGCTAGATGTCAGAGGTCAGAGACTTGAACCCAATTCTTCCAAACAGAGGCAAGCTATCTATTCCTTATGTCCTGTTGCCTTTCTTTCTCTTCTTCTCTTTCTCTTTATTTTAATATCTCCTTTCCCTTCCTTTTTTATCCCCTTCTTTTTCCCCTTCCCCTTTTCCTTCCTCTTTCCTCCTCCTTATCTCTCTCCCTTTTCCTTTTCCTCTCATATTCTTTTCTCTTCTCCCTCTCTCCATGACCCCCTTCTCTTCCCTTCTTTCCCTTCCATTCCCCCCTTTCCTCCTCTTTTCCCTCCCTTATTCTCCTTTTCCCTTCTCCTTTCTTCTTTTTCTTTTTCCTTTCCTTCCTCCCCCTCTCCCTCTTTATTCCATCCTGTCCCTTCTCTCTTTCAAATAGTGATGGGAAATTTTTAATAATTTTTTCTAGGAGCTTACAGTTCATTCCTATATAAAATGATTCTAACTTTTTGAAGCATCTAATTCCTGAATAAATGAAATAAAAATGCTAACAGTATTGGCAGAATATAAGCACCACATTGGCATAGTAAAGAAGTTATATGGTCTCTTTTAGAAGTTTAATTACCCTTTCATTAAATAAAAATTGCCAAAATATCAGAGAAAGATTATTTTTGCCAATGATATTTATTATGCCTTGATCAAACACTTTAGACGTGAAGGATTCCTACCAGATTAAATTTTCACAAACCAATTTTAAAACTATTGAAACATTATATAATGGCTTATCTTTTTTATATTCCTCTTCTTTATATTTTCTTGGGAGAGAACACAAGAAATTTCATTAACAATCTTAATTCTGGCTAAAGTAATTTTATGGGTCACTTGTACTCCTTGCAATGGCCCCTGTCAAAATTTCCTTGCAGAACTAACAGCTGTAAAATTCCTCAAGGCATTTGGTTTTAAGAGAAATTCTTTACAGATGGGAGTAGGATAAAATTTCTAAAAGCTTGTCCCAGGAAAAGGATGTTTTCTTTTCTAAATTCCTTAACACTCAACTAGGAAATCCCTAGGATCCAGACTTCTAGTTTTCAGGGGATAGGCAAGAAAGGTCTCCTAGGATCCTTTATTATTCTCAGTTTACAGTAGATTACAGCGCTGAACTATGAAACACCACGATCCTTGACATTCATATAGAGCTTTAAGATTTGGAAAACATTTTACAAAGAATGTCTCATTGGAGCCTCACACAAACCCTGTGGGGTAGGTACAAAAGGTATTATTATTATCTTCATTTTATAGATGGGAAAATTAGGGTTCAGAGAAGTTATGACTTGCTAATAGTCAAGTAGTTAGCAAATGTCAGGGGGTAGGATGTGAATTCAAGTCTTCTTAATTCTGGTCTATAACTTTATCCAGTAGGCTATTCTGCCTTTCCTAGAGTACTTGAATATCAAAGCACAGATCATTACTCTTTGCTTAGATGGTGTTTTGTTACTATATAACATGGTTTTTTTTTCTTTTTTTTTTTTACTGACCTGCATTTTAATCTGGCTTTGCATCCCACAGTATCTCAAAATGCTAGGACTCTGAGAGTAGATGATGAGACAGAAACAACAATGAGAGTCACTTGGCAACCAGCACCTGGGAAAGTTGTGAACTATCGTGTTGTATACCGGCCTCGTGGAGGAGGAAGACAGATGGTGGCCAAAGTGTCCCCCACAGTCACATCAACTGTGTTAAAGCGACTTCAGCCTCAAACCACATACGACATCACAGTACTTCCAATTTACAAGACAGGAGAAGGAAAACACAGGCAAGGATCAGGAACCACATGTATGTATAATTTTAAAGGTGCTTTTTAAGCTCTTGGAATCCTAGAACCCCAGAGTTCGAAGGAACCTAAGAGAACCACTCATTTAACCTGTACCTGAAGAAAAGTCTCATCTACCCTATATGCAGTAGATGGTCATTCAGTCCTTACTTGAGAACCTAGCTGTGTGCCAGGGCCCATTCCACTTTTGGTTAACCAGTTGTTCAGGAGCTTTTCCTTATATCAACTCTTAAGTATGCTTTTTTTTTTCCTGGCAATTCCCATTGGGTTCTGACTTCTGAAGTCAAGAGCAAGTCTGTTTCCTCTATGTGACAGTCTTTCAAATATTTGAAGTCTACTAGTGTACCTTGCCTTCATCCATCCTGTTTCCCTTCCAAACAGTTTTCCTTCCTCCAGACTAACTACTGACAGTTGCTTCAAATAACCCTCCATAGAATAATCCAAAGTCCTTGATCATGCTGGTTGCTCTGCTCTTCATACTATTTATCTTACCTATGTCTTTCCCAAATGATCGTACTCAATCTGACCAGGACTAGATTTAATATGACTGATACCTTACTAGTCCTGGGCACTCTGCCTGTCATGAGGTAGCCCAAGATTTCATTATTTGTTTTGGCTGTTACATCCCACCCTTGACTCATACTGAGCTTATAGTTTACTGAAGCTGATGAGAGAAGAGGACGGAATTTAACTCAGTGTATGAGCGTTTATAAGAAGCATTGACTCTGATTCTCTTATCTCTTGTCCTTTTTGTTGACTCCTTTGCTCTTTTGATTGTTATTTTTCCTTCTGATGTCCCCTAAAAGTAGGTATCCTTTCCCCCCCTACTTTCTTTACACTCTTTCCCATGGTGGTGTTATGTCATTCCCTGGCTTTAGTTGCTTCTATGCAGATCACATTCAAATGTCTGCTTCCAACTTTGGCTGCTCTTTTGAACTCCAGTCCCAAATTCCTAGCTACTTATTAGATATCTATTCCTAGATGTTTTGCTGATATCTTGAATTCAACATATCCAAAGCTGAGCTCATCATCTTTCCTTCAAAATCTGCCCTTGCTCCTAACTTTTCTAATCCTTTTGTTGGCACTCTTATCTTTCTAGTAACCCATGCTTGAAATCTTGGAGTCTCCTTGGATTCTCCTTTCTTCTTCACTTTGTTCAGTCTCCAGTCACTTGCCAAATACAGTTGACTTTTTGCCTGAAGTATTTTTTACCTTTTCTTTCTCCTCGCACGACACACTAATTCAGAGCCTCGTTACTTCTCATCTAGGCTATTGTGATAGTTTCTTAATGAGTCTTCCTGACTGGTGAGGACTTCAAGTCTGAATGGAATGCTACATTCCTTAAAATGAAAAATAATAGACTACCGCACCTCTGGTGTCGTCCCCTCTCCAGTTTATCCTTTACACTGATGTCAAAATAATCTTCCTAATGCACAGGTCTGACTGGATCACTTTAGAGGCAGCATGGCATAGGGCCGGGGTAGGGAACCTATGGCCTTGAGGCCACATGTGAACAAAACTGATTCCCCTTGATAAAAGGATTTGTTCTGTGAAGTTTGGATTCAAAGGATCACACTTGAGGACCTAGAGGGCCAAATGTGGCCTCGAGGCCCTAGGTTTCCCACCCCTGGCATAATGGATAGATTGGTGGATCTAGAGTTAGGAAGGTCTGAGTTTGGTTCTTGACTTAGACACACTAACTGTGTGACCATAGGCAAGTCAAAACCTTTCTTGGCCCCATTTCCTCATGAGGGCGATTGGATTAGATGGCTTCTTAGGTACTTTCCAGCTCTCAATCTAAGATCTTGCAAAAAAAAAAAAACCCAACCCTTTAAGTGATTCCCCATTTTCTATGGGATGAAACTCAGTACAAATTTCTTGGTTTAACATTGAAGACCTTCTATAATCTGCCTCCCACATACGTTTCCAGCCTCATTTCTTCTCTATGGACTCTATTATAACCAAATTGAACTAAAAGCCATTTTCTGGTCTCAGTCCATCTTCTCCTACCTCTGCACAGTTTTTTAAGGTCATAATTAGTGCCTGAAATGGATTCCTTCTATGTTTTTGCCCTGTTTTAATCTTTTTCTTTCTGCAAAGGCCAATGTAAATGCCGCCTAGTCTATGAAGCCTTTCTGTGGTCCCTCATCTGGAAATGATTTATCCTCTCCAGAATCTCTTATCCCTTTTTGTTGGTATTTCTCCTGTACATTTATTCTATTCTAACTTATAGTTCTATTCTATTCTAACTTATGGTTATTTGTTTGTCTATATTATCCAACAATTTACTGCTAGATTGCAAACTCCTTGAAAACAGGGACTATTTTTTTGTTTTGTTTTTGTGTCCCTGATGCTTGGCACAGTGCCTGGAACATAGTAGACATTTAGTAAATGTTTATTAAATTGAATATAGTGGAATCGATGGGAGGAAGATCGAGTTCATTGAAGGCAAGGACTATTTCATTTGTGTTTTTGTAACCCTAGCACTGAGCCCAGTACCTGGTCCATAGCAGATGCTTAAATGCTTGTTGATTGGTTTTTCATCCTTCTGTTCCCATGCTGTGAGTCAGTATGACATAGTGCGTAAAGAATTGATTTCTCATACCATACCTGTGTTCAAGTCCTACCTACTGGCTGTGTGACCCTGGGCAAATCACTTAATCTCTGAGTGCTCTAGGTAGTAGTCTGAGATTTTATAAAGGAGGTGCTGACCTGCTCTGGTAGAATTTCTTCCCTTGGGAGTTCCCTAAACTGATGAAATCCCAGGTCCAGTCCCTGTCCCTACTGCTTAACATAGTTTGCCTGATCATAGCAGGTACATAATACATATTTATTGAATTCAGCCTTGTTGAGTTCTGTACTGGAACTATTGATAAAGGTTTAATATCCATTAAAAGACTTTTTATTTCACATAATTATTTTTTTCTCTTTGCAGTATCAAAATTCAAATCACCAAGGAACCTCAAAACATCTGACTCAACTATGTCAAGTTTCCGAGTCACTTGGGAACCGGCCCCTGGGGAAGTAAAAGGCTACAAGGTCACTTTCCATCCTACAGGAGATGATCAGAGGCTTGGGGAATTAGTTGTTGGTCCCTATGACAATACTGTTGTTTTGGAAGAACTTAGGTACGAGATAATTTTATTCTTTTTTTTTGTTGCCATTTTATATAATTTATTGAAATTAGCGAGGCTTAAATTGGAAAACATCTTCAGTTTTCGCTTTACTCTTCAGGGAACGGATTTGTAAAGGTTGCTAGACAGTGGAGATGAAAACTATTTTCCTGAGGCATGGTGTGGTTTCAGTTTTGGTTGCTGTGAACAACTCAGTGATTTTGGAAATTATCAAACACGAGAGACTTTCTGTAATTCTTTGTCACATTTTTACAGCTTAGTAGGAGTGGTTTCTTTCAGCAGCAATACTATGCTTTAAAATTAAAAAAGAGCTTCTAGTGTCTGTAGCATTTTGCCAAGAGTAGTCCCCTCTCAGGGTGTTGCCATTATGTGGTAGAAACCCCTCCCCAAATGTGGAGATTACTATTCCTTCTGAAAATGCCCAGATGACTCATTCTGAAATCCCAAGTGTGAGTCTTCTTCCAATTTGAGACATAACAGAAGGCAAGACTTTGTGTTTTGTGCCAGTGGGGCAGAAGAGGGGAAGGGTGGGTTGATTAAAAGTCTTGCTCCAGGCTCTGCAATGGAAAACAAGGAAGTTTAAGAATGAATGGAGGGTGACCATTCATTATAATAAGGATAATAAGCTACTGTGCTCTTGATGACTATATACTTGATTTGCTACTCATGCTGCCTCTCCTGTTAGAGGGGAGAGGAGTTGACCTTTGAGACAGGAAGACCTGGGTTCAAGCCTTCCTTGTCTCTGACACTGACCATAGGCAAATTATTTGATCTCTTAGTTCCCAGAGACCTCCCTGAGGCTATAAGTTACAGAATTGTTACAGATCAGCATTGATTGAGAGAGAGGTTCCACACTAGGCATCCCCTCAAAATGAATTCATAGATATGGTCTACAATTAAAACAAACAACATACTTAATCTTAGCATTCAGGACTCATTTATTTAATCAAGAATTCTCATTTAGAAGTTTCTTCATTGGTACAATAATATGGAAATTTGAACAAATATTTCTCTCTAATTCTAAAGATCTATACAGAGCAAAAAAGCCATTCTTCTTGCTTTAAAGCATATTATTTAATAGTATTTATCAAGTTGTGAGCCAGATTCTTCCCCTTGTATGTGCGGTTAAAAGGTAAATGTTCCCCAGAGATTCTGTGCAGCTTTATAACTTGTAAACTGCCCACACCAGGTAGATCCCCCAAGATGGAGGCAGGGGAGGAATTTGTGAGTGGGTAACTACCTCTGGTATTCTTTGGGGCATGCTTTCTGGCTGTCTTGTGTACCTGCCTACACTTGAATTTTCAGGTCACTGCTCAGGGCAGTGATATTAGATGGTATC
The DNA here is from genome assembly GCA_028627135.1 of Pseudochirops cupreus. NCBI lineage: Eukaryota > Metazoa > Chordata > Mammalia > Diprotodontia > Pseudocheiridae > Pseudochirops > Pseudochirops cupreus. The sequence continues at coordinate 236,714,656 of CM053584.1, read as the reverse complement.
TGGCAATTTCCCACTGTATCATAAGGTGCACAGTTGAATGCAATGGTGAATTCTTATCCTAAACTCCATATTTTCTTATGCTCCCAAACTCAAATGGAACAATTTCTATGACTCTTTTTTAATAATGTGGAAAGAAAGAATAAAATCCTTTATTTGGATAGTTAAAACAATTCCTTTTTAGTTAACCAAAATACATATCCATTTAAAAAATATTTCAGGGCAGGCACAACCTACAAAGTAAATGTTTTTGGAATGTTTGATGGAGGAGAAAGTTCACCACTGATTGGACAAGAAATGACAACTCTTTCAGACACAACTGTCATGCCAATTTTATCTACAGGTAAGCAACTTGTGAGAATTTAAATGAATCTGGATGCTTTAAATTTAGGTAGTTTGTCTAATTGTTTTATGGAAACACTTCTAAAATAATTTTAAAAGCTAAATGTTACATTTTCAATTAAAAGGTTCAAACAACTAAAGATGTTTTAAGCTAAATATTGCCATTTTCAACTAAAAGTTTAAAGAACTACAGATTTATTTATGTACCACATAAATTTATAACTACATATTTGTATCAGTCCAGATGAGTAGCCCTGTTCAAAAATGACACGACACTATGTGCTTTGAAAGCCATAACTATACACACACACACACACACACACACACACACACACACACACACACACACATATATATTTTGCTTTTTGGAGGGCAGTTGGGGTTAAATGACTTGCCCAAAGTCACATGGCTAGTTTTTGTGTCAAGTGTCTGAGGCTGGATTTGAACTCAGGTCCTCCTGACTCCAGGGCTGGTGCTCTATTCACTGTGCCACCTAGCCACCCAAAAGCCATAACAATATTACCTGTTATTATGTAAGTAGAGTACTGTGCAAACTCCAATGCACTGTATGAATGCCAGCTTATTACTCTTGTTATTATTAGAGATCTGACATTGACATGATTGAAACCTAGAATTCCTTTTTCTCACTGAGACAGTCACCAAATATGATTTTGCTTATATTATTTTTATGATTTAGTATTCTGCTACTAACACATCATTATCTAGTCATGATATTTTTATTAAATTAATGCAGTTAAAGCAATTGTATTATTTCCCCCCTCTAGTATCTGAAACATGCTTTTTTGTAAAAGAAGATGTATGGAAAATGTCAACATGTGCTATTTAGTTTCATAAGATAATAGCGAGTTTATTTAGTAGTTGAGACAGGGAAAAAAATTACATGTATTTTAAATGAGGGATCTCAGGACATCAGGTCTCAGGAACTGGAGAGATTTATTTAAAGTGTTTGTCACTGAATCAGAGTCTTTAGAAGGTTGCAGTAGTTAAGAAGACAGAAAGTGTGAATTTTGTCAATTGTAGAGCTGTGCAGAATTCTTTGACTTTTTTCTTTTTTGCTACTATCACATTCATATCAACAATATTATACATAAAGCAATGAAACATTGCTTAGTGAATTGAGGACAGACCTTGAAGAGAGAACTCTCTGGGTTCAAATCCTTCTACATGACCCATGCTAGCTTCCTGACTTGTAACCTCAGTGGTCCTGGCAATTCTCTCAGGTTGTAACTTAAAGATGAATTGTTGATCTGTACTGCTGGAGGAAGTTTTTACACTGAAAGCTTCCCATAACATTGAAATAGCAGGACCAGATTTCCTCTTCCTTTTCTCCCATCACCTAAAGCATGTATGAAACTAGTTTTAACTTCTTTAGAACAAAATTACTTTTAAACAATTTCTTAGCTCTTTGTGGTATGTTGAAAAAGATTAGATTTATACTTTCTATGTGCAACAGTATCATAATTTGTAACCATTAGATGCTTGGAATAATTAATTACTTAAGATTCTTTAGTACTGGATTGCTTATGTAGAACATTAATAGAATCACAGTATCTTTTAAATATGATGAATATGGTCATTTTTTAAAAAAATGGAATTTCTTCCATATAAAGATTAGAAGTTATCAGGGCAAGAAGCCAGAAAATAAACAACTGTTGACAACAAAGGGCAGTTTTTAGATGAGTAATATTAAGTTTAAAGAATTCATTCTGTTTTATAAAAATGTTCTATTATTTAATTTATGATGATATTAACCAACTCATATTTTTGTTCCCTAGCCTGTGAACTGAGGAGATCTGAAATGATTCTCTTTCCATAGCATCCCAGTCTTTGTATAAATGTTTGTACTTGTGTTTCTACATCTCCTCACTTGTGTGTTTGTTTGCATACCTCCTCCTAAATTATGTTCCTTCTTTCTTATTTTTTTAAATGTGCACACTCCTCTGCCATCTGTATTTATCTAATTGCATTACAAAGTAAAGAACAGTGTTTACAAAAATGGTAACTATGAAAGGTCTGCATGGTAAATAAGATGAAATATTGGCATAGGACATTAATTGGGCATTTCTAGCCAAACGTGTTTGCATTTAAGTAATCTCGTATTTGATGTTAATAGTTACCTCCCATATTTGGTGTAGTAAATTTTTAAAAAATGTTTTTGGTCTACAGCAGCACTTTCTAGCCCATGCATTTTATCAGCCCATCCCATACTCTTTAGCAGTTTTGTGGTGATATGATTGCTGCCAGCAGTCAGATATTATTCCAGAGAAATATAATCCTAATGTCTTAGGTCATATTTGAAAATTTAAAATTTCTAATTCCCAATAGCGAGATACCTTTAAAAACAAGTCTAATTTCTTTCAGACTTATGAGCCTATGCTCATTTACCTTGATAATTTGACTAGAAGACTGATTTCTATGACAGGTTTTGTAAAGTGAGGAAAAAAAGAAAGGAAAGGTGCCTAATTAAGAGTGGGAGATATAAGGCGTATCCATTGAAAAAGCCGTTGAATGAATGCCCACTTCTTATTGATACAACTTGAGGTTCATAAATGAGATGATGATATGTTTCATGAATATATTTCCAGTGATATCCTAATATCTGGTAATGCAAACAGTTGAAACAGGGAGGCCAAACATCTGAGTTTTAGCAGAGGGAAGAGAAATAGGAATAAAGGAAACCTAAATACCACTTACTGTCTTTCATACTCATATGTGCCTTTTGATTATTGCTGCATCAGGCATGGAATGTTTCACCAGAGCAGAAGCTGACATCGTGCTACTGGTCGATGGTTCTTGGAGTATTGGTCGGGCTAATTTTAAAACCGTCAGGAGTTTCATTTCACGTATTGTCGAAGTCTTCGAGATTGGCCCCAAAAGAGTACAAATTGGTAGGCCCTGCTAATATTAAAGAATTTTAGACACTTGTTTTTATGCTTCTCTCAGTAAACTAATGATAACCGCATTATTTAAGCCCTTGCTCAGTACAGTGGGGACCCCAGAACAGAGTGGCAATTGAATGCTCATAAAGACAGGAAAAGCCTATTGGAAGCAGTTGCTAACTTACCATACAAGGGAGGCAACACATTGACAGGTAAATTCTGACCTTTAAGTTCTTTAAGCTTTGGTTTTAAAAAAAATAATTATTAACATTTAAAAATCATTAAGTAATCATTAGATATCTATATCTATATCTGTACATCTTTTTAAAATCACATTAGGCATGGCTTTGAATTTTATTCGACAAAACAACTTCAGGCCACAGGCTGGCATGAGACCTCGAGCTCGCAAGATTGGTGTTCTCATCACTGATGGAAAATCACAGGATGATGTAGAAGCACCTTCAAAGAAACTAAAAGATGAAGGAGTGGAACTGTTTGCTATTGGTGAGTACCACAAAGAATGGCAGCAATCTAATGGCAGTGCTTTTAAGATTACAAGGGTCTGTGATTTTGTGAGCATGGTTAATCCATCCACTGAATGATGAAGCCCCTCTATGTCTGGCTAGAATTCAGGGGGTGAGGAGCCTGTTGAATCAATCAAAGGGCCACACTTGAGGACCTAGAGGGTCACATGTGACCTCGAGGCTGTAGGCTCCTCATACCTGGACTAGATGGTCTTTGCAGGTCATTGTGGTCAGAAAGATTGATGACCTGGTCATTATTTTCTGGTGAACTTAGCCAGGTTGGCCCATCTTAGGTTTGTAACTGAGATCTTTATAACTTGGTAGAACCTGACAGAGACTGTGTCCTACTGGTATAGCCTTCATACCCCATTGAGGTATTGGGGCAAGGGAGGAAGCGAAAGGAAAAAGCATTTACATATAGTGCTTGCAATATGCCAGGCACTGTCCCGAGTGCTTTGCAAACATTATTTCATGATCTTCACAAAAACCATGTGAGTTAGATGCTGTTATCCCCGTTTTACCATTGAGGAAACTGAGGCAAATAGAGGTTAAGTGGCTTACTCAGGGCTACACAACTAGTAAATGTCTGAGGCCAGATTCAATCAGACCTTCCTGAGTCCAGGGCCAGTACACTGTGCCACAGAGCTGTCTGTGCTCATTGGAATAGTCCTTTATGGAAGAAATACAGATATACATATAGATGTATTATACTATACGTATAATATAAATGGAAATATAAGGATTTTCTGGCTTATAAGAAACCAAAACAGTTTGGCAGCATTTAGCATAATCTCATGTATTGTCTCCCCTGGTAGGATGGAAGCCCCTTGACTGACATTCTATTCTGTCTATTTTACTTTTTGGGTGTGTGTCTCCAGTGTTTATCTTACAGAGTGGCTGACATACATACAGCAAGTGCTTAATAAATGCTGATTGATTGGTCTCCATCAGAGAGAAGATATGATTTTAGATCTTTGAACATACAGTCACCCTTGTTCATTGACCAATTTGGACTTTTCAATTTGTTTTATTTACCTTCTAATGAAACAGAACAATCATAGGATCATTAAAGAGGACAACAGTATCATGGATGGTAGACATTTACTGTGACCAAAATTTAGGAAATTTCCTGTTAAGTTTCCTTCCTCATCATCAAGTCGCTCCTATGATTTCTGGAAAGGACAAAACCCCAAGTCAACTAATTACCTTATGGCTCAGTTTAAAATCCCTGTGATTTACCAGACCCAAACAGCAATCCTTGGCCATTAACCCCCATCCCAGTTGGGTGTGTGGTCTTTCCCTTTAAAAAGTAAAACTCCTTGAGGGCAGGACATATTTTACTTTCTGTAATTGTATCTGCAATGGTTAGTACAGTTCCTGGTGAGTAGGAAGCCCTTGCTAAGTGTTTTTTAATTAATTAATTCTTTTATCATTCATTCATTCACTCATCATTCATTCATTCATTCACTGACCTTGGTTAGGTATAGACTTACTCAGCCAACAAGACATTAATCTTTGTTCTTAGAAGCACTCTTTCATTCTCTTTTGAGGTCTCATTATGGTTCATAATATAGCCATTAATCTTTCTTTTTTAGGGAAGATCATACACATACATCTGTCTTATACATTGGACAATTGGAATATAGCTGCTATTAAATTACTTGTTAAATTTTATTAAAAGTTTTTCCTGATCAATGTTGCTAATTTGTAATTTTTTTTTAAATAAAGGTATTAAAAATGCTGATGAGACTGAATTAAAGATGATTGCAACTGACCCAGATGATACCCATGCATACAATGTGGCTGACTTTGACTCACTTTCTAGGATTGTGGATGAACTCACTGTTAACTTGTGCAATAGTGTCAAAGGTCCAGGTATGCTGTCAATCTGACTACCACCTAATTAATCATTTTGTCAACTTTCAATATTCCTTTCTTTGGCTTAATTGAGGATAATTTCAATTAAAATTTGTCTCTGAGCATGCCCTTCCTCAAAATTTTCGTGGATTCCTTCAATACCTAATGAGGGATTCTTTCCTTTCAGAATACTTGTTCACTCCTTGGCATTTTGAAGAGATTAGAGTGAGGAAGTCTCTTAAAGTTTGGTTCCTTTCTTATTCTCCCAAAAGGAATAGTTTTGAATATGAAAGTGGGAGGTTTGGATTAGGGCTATCTTGTGGCTTATTGATTTTACATCAACCATAGGAGTATTTTTTGAAGTTCTTCAATAGAAACAAATACTAGTATTAGATGGGTCTTAAGAGATTACTTGGTCCAACTACTTTCTCCCTCCCTCTCCCCACCTTTTGCAGATAAGAAAACTGAAGCTAAATGTTGGATGCCATTGGTGCAGGAGGATGGTATAAAGCAGCCAACCTGGTGATAAGCCTCTATGAACTTATCCAGGCTGGTCCTTGGACAATGTAATGTAGTTAATTGTTAGGACTATACCTGGAGCCTTTCTAGATTGGAAGAACTTGACAGAGCTTGTGCCTTGCTGGCCTTTGGGGCATCAGAATAGGACTTTATGGTTATTTTGGAGCTTGGAATAATTCCTTTTTGAGTTATCATAGATAGTGGTAAGGATTGTCCTTTATGGGTTTATACTAGTCATGTGAAAATTGGAATGAGAGCCCAAGGACACCAGTGGACATAATTCAGGTACTTTGGGTTTCAGGAGTATATTTATATGAATTTTTCTTCTCTGAGTTTCTTTTTTTTTTCTTTTCTTTCTTTGAGTTTTTCCCAATTCTTTGCAGATTTTCTTTTGGGATTTGGCCAACAGATTGTATTTTTCTCTGGAGAAACAGGCCACCTGTGTAGTTAGCATTTGTAGGTTTCCAGCTCTCAATATTAGTTTATAAAGTTGTAGTTTCATTCCACTGGAGAGAGCTTAGAATAGATGAAAACATCTTTTATCTATTTTCCTTTCTGTTTTTATCAACCATGTAATCGTTGCATTCATGCCAGTTTCCCAGACCATAAAACTGCTTGATAATTTTGTAGACTTGATTATAACCCAAGTATAATAAAGGTTAAAGGAATAGGATTTTTTTTTTTACACAGTTTTGACTTGCAAACGACTCAAAGGAGAATGGTTGGGTTATACTTAGGATTTACTAGATTTATTTATTTATTTTCAAGTTTTAACTTGGGCATTTTTTCAACTTTACCATCTTCTTAATGCTATTTTAGAAAATGGATTTTATGTTACAGACAAGAGCTGGTCCCAATTATTCTATAAAATAGTTGACTTTTGCCATATAGGTGACAGTTACTTTCAATAGTATCACTTTAAAACAACAGCCTAGGTTTATCCTGTCTACCCCTTGGCGTAAAGTATTAATTATTACAAATCTATAGAGACACAAGCAGAGGATTTTACTTACCAAAGTTCAAATTAAATAATGAAGCATTAAAAAAAGTCCAGATTCCATTGAATAAAAGGAATGCTTTTAGAAAAAAAGACACTAAATTAATCATTCTTGATTTTTTATTTTCATATTGAGAACTACTTAATATATAAATGGGGTTGCTTAGAGTTCTTATGATGATAAAAGCTTATATTTATATAGTACTTAGGGTTGAAATGTTTTGCATTACCTTTTCTCATTTAATTCTTATAACTATGTGAGGTATGTGGAGTGTGACATTATTATAGCTAATACATGGGTGAGGATACTCAGACCCAGAGAGGTTAAAGGACTTACCCAAGATTTTACAGTTAATAAGGGGTGGTTTAAGGACATGAACTTCTAAGCATAGTCTTCTGATTCTGAGTCTAATTCTTTTCCCATTCTGTCACATTGCGGGAGAATATTAGGATTTTTCATTCTAATTTTAATTTTTTCCATGTTGATTAATTGATGAATCTTTTAAATATTTTATTTCCCTTGCATAGGTGACTTGGAAGCACCTTCCAATCTAGTTATATCTGAGAGAACCCATCGTTCCTTTAGAGTAAGTTGGACACCCCCATCAGACAGTGTAGACAGATACAAAGTGGAATACTATCCGGTTTCTGGAGGGAAACGCCAAGAAGTGAGTATGCCTCTTTTCCCCCGCCCATCCCTTCCTCCTTTCACAAGTCCACCAGTAGAAACATTTTGCAGACTGTCAAATGAGGAGTCAACATTCATAGTAAGAGACTGAGGCCAAGTCGAGAGTAGTTCTGTGCTCACTTCTGTTACAACACAGTGTGCCTGCGCTGCTTGAGTCTACCCAATTATGCTCTTACTCTTGGTTAACATTAAAATCGAAAAAATATTTACTTGGACTCCTATGGTCCTTAAAGACTGTGGAGTGGTAGTGGGATGGCATTGTTATTTTTCTCAGTAGATGGCATATTTTTTCTTGCCATTATGCTTCCTTGCTGACCTAATATTTTCTGAAACAATAGAAATCCTTCAAAATAAATTCCCAGTGTGTATAGCAGGGATGATGAGCAGAATTCTAGCTCTATTTGATGAAGCTCTCCTCTTCACTCCCCTCGCAGTTTTCCAGTTTGAAATTCTAGGAGAAAGGAAGAAATGGGAATATATCATTTGTGACTTTTACCCTTATTTTGCCTAGTTTTATGTAAGTCGCCTGGAAACTAGTACAGTACTTAAGGATCTAAAGCCTGAAACAGAGTATGTCGTTAATGTGTATTCTGTGGTAGAAGATGAAAATAGTGAACCTCTGAAGGGCACTGAAACAACGTGTAAGTATTCATATCATTCACCTGCTCTGTGCTCACTTTACTGCATCTGCTTGTTGTGGGTGCTTGATCTCCCTAGATTAATAATCTTTTTTCTTTTTTTCCTCATTCCTCTCCCTGTACCTGCCATGCCCCTCTCTAGTCTCTTGGTGACTCCAGACTTCACCCAGTTAGCAAGATTTCATATTCTTTAATGCCATCACCAACTTCCTCTCTCTAGAGAATTATTTCATCACCCCCAGGGAGTTTTTAGGTGGGGCTACACAAAGTCATATATAGTGAGGCTGAGATAGAGCTGGAAGTAAAATCCAGATCTCTTGACTTTCAGTGCATTTTCCTTTCTGCAACACCATGCTGTTATTATTGATATAATTTCTCACACAGGTTCATACTCTTTTTAGTTTAATGTCTTATTCCCCCCCCCCCATTACATGTAAAAACAATTCTTAGTATTTGTTTTTAAAATTTCTTGAATTCCAAATTCTCTCCCTCCCTTCTTTCCCTTTCCCCCCTCATTGAGAAGGTGAGCAGTTTGATGTAGGTTATACATGTGCAGTCATGCAAAACATATTCCCGTAGTAGCCATGTTCTGAAAGAAAATGCAGACAAAAAACCCCCAGGAAAAATAAAGAAAAAGTATGCTTCAATCTACATTGACTTCATCAGTTTTTTTCCCTCTCTGGAGATAGATGATATTTTTCATCATAAATCCTTTAATATTGTCTTGGATCATTGTATTGCTGGGAATAGCTAAGTCATTCACAGTTGATCATAATACAATATGCTACTACTTTGCTCATTTCACTTGGTGTCGGTTCATGTAAGTCTTTCCAGGTTTTTCTGAGGGCATCCTGATTGTCATTTCTGATAGCACAATATTATTCTATCCTGATAATGTACAACAACTTTTTCAGCCGTTCTCCCATTGATGGACATCCCCTCAATTTCAGGTTCATACTCTTAGTGCAGATTTTGAATAGTCTCCAAAACATGGCTCATGTTGTGTAGAGAGCATAGAGAAAAGAAATAGATTGAGAAACAAAAGTTAAAATAAGACTGGAATGAAAGAAATTTGCTTAATGAATTATTTTATGTTTTGGTAGTGCCAGTCCCTGTTGTTTCCCTGAATATTTTTGATGTTGGACCAACTAACATGCGGGTGCAATGGCAGTCAGTTGGTGGAGCTACTGGTTACTTGCTATCTTATGAACCTCTCAACGCCACAGTGCCCACAAGTGCCAAAGAGGTAGGGGATATTGTGTTCTTGATAAAAAACTTACAATTTAAAATATGTAATCCCTTGAATTTGTTGTCCATATCATAGTTTAAAAAATGTTGGCATGCCTTGTGAAATAGCCTTTTAAAAATGAATAAACTCAATGACATCCATCAGGTGCTTATAAATAAAGGTGGTATGAATTTCAGAGTTAAATTAACCAGTTTTTGTTTGTATATTTTCTTCTTTTAACTTTGTGCTTAGATGCCAGATGTACATTCTCTCCCTATATCCATATGCTTATAATATATACATCTGTGACCATTTCTATATCTGTATCGGTATCTGTATCTACATCTGTATCTGTTTATCTGCCTTTGTATTTATATCCATATCAATATAGATGCGTGTTGGACCATCAGTGACTGATATGCAGCTGGCTGACCTCATCCCCAATACTCAGTATGCTGTAACTGTCCAGGCAGCATTGTATGATCTCACCAGTGATCCAGTCACTGCTCGGGAAGTAACTTGTGCGTGTTTACTCTTTTTTCCCCCCTTCTTCTTGAAAATCACTATTTAATAATTTCAGTGATGTTGAAAGTTTCAGTTTTTTCTCAATGATTCTTCTATATACTCATTCTATCAAAACGTTGTCACCATCATACTTCCAGTCTCATGATTTCATAATGTCAGTTATCCTCGATTCTTCAGTCTCTGTGGTTCCACTTAATCAATTAGTTGCCAAAAATATAGGTTTCTGTCTTCACAGTATCTCTTTCATCCAAATCCTCTTTATTCACAAAGCTATCAGCTTAGTTCAGCGCCTCATCACCTATTGCCTAGATTATTGTAGCAGTCTCCTAAATGGTCTCCTAGCCTCAGTCCTCTCTCTGCTTCAATCCATCCTCCACACTACTGCCAAAGTAATTTTCCTTAGACATAAATTAGACCATGTGTCTTCTCTACTCAATAAACTTCAGTGACTTCCTATTGCTTCTAGAACCAAATACAAACTCTTCTGTTTAGCTTTTAGCTCAACTATTAAGCAAGTGTAAACTTGGGAAAATGGTACATTCTCTGTATACATAGCCTCAAAAAGGGGGAAATGAGATTGAAGAGTCATCAGTAGGGTTGAGAAATGTGGGAGAATGAACAGGACTGGCTAACACAGCACTACAGAGAGGATCTTGGACCATATGTGGTTCTGTAGAATGGGTAATACATGGATTAATATAAGAAAGTCAGAACATAGGAACGGCAAAGAAGGATGTCCTCAAATATGGCATAAATGCTATGATAAAACTGACTGGGGTAGTTGATTGCTGGAATGGGGGAAGCCGGCAGACACAAAACTATGAGGTTCTGAGAAAGATAAACACATAGAAACATGGGGGAAGGGACAGAGAGGCAGAGACAGAAATCCTGGAAGAAGGACAGGGAGACAAACAAAAGATAAACAAAAGGAGACAGATATTGGGAAACAGGAGGGGAAGGATGTGTTTCATGTTACAGAGGATAAAACAGGCCTTTATGGATATTTTCCCTCTTAACTCCCATGATATTCTCAAAGGGTAGATTTGGTATACTTTGCTTGATATCATAAGATTAATTTGTGATTTGTTTTTGCCCTGTTGGGTGCTGTAGATTTCCTTAGATGCTTACTGGGTGCTTAAGATTTTGGCCCATTCTCACTTTCCATTCTCTTAACAGTCACTAGGAAAATAGCATTCTTATGGGATCAGGACTGTTTTCATTTCTGGAATAGATGTCAGTGTCTGATAACGGAATATGAACTCTAAATATAAAAAGAAGAGGGATAGCTAAGTGTCAACAAAACGTTTGCTATTTAAATAAGACAGCCAAGTTGAATGGAGAAAAGCTAAAAATAAATGAAAAGTGAGAGGCAGCAACAATTTCAGCAATGTATACTATACTTCAAGGTGACGGCAACAAGAGGAACAACAGAAGGTAGAGTCTGATAATTCTGTTTGATTTCAAAGCCAGTTTTTCTCTAGATACTGTGATGATCTTGGGTACACTTACTCTTACACTTTAAGTTGCAAAGAAGGTACTGATCTGCTTTCGTAGATGCAGTCCCCTCAGATGGGAGTATCTTATGCTAATATGGCTTATAATCTGAGTTACTTCTATACATAAATACATATAAATACTTATTCTTTTCAAGTTTTTCTTTATTTCATGAAAGAAAATTTATTAATAATAACTGACATTTTTATACTGTCTTAAAGTCTGCAAAGTGATTGTTTCCTTTGACCCTCATACCAGTTAGGTGAGGTAGGCACCACAAGTACTATTCTCCCCATTTAATAGGTGAGAAAAATGAGGCTCAGACAAGATAAGGGACTTCTCCAGGGTGAAAGAGCAGGTAAACATCAGAAGTTGGATTTGACTCTAAATATAGTGCCCTATTCACCATCAGATCTCAGTGTTCCAAATAAAATCTGTTATCATATCTGAACTTAATGTTTTGTGTTTGTGCAGTACCCTTACCTCATCCTAGAGGTTTGAAACTCACAGATGTTAGCCACAGCAGCATGAATGTCGTCTGGGATCCTGCTCCTGGCAAAGTACGAAAATATATTGTCAGCTATAAAACGGAGGAAGATGACGATGTAAAACAGGTAGGTTAGAAATGAAGAAGGTTTTGGAAATAGCTACTTTTTCTAGCAGCTGATTAAATATTTCTGATAAATAATGTTGCTAAGACAGCTTTTGGATTCTTGCCATTCATCATAAGATAGTGCTGAAAATATGGAGCTTGAACTTCTTTGGTTAGGAGAAGCTATTTTTTTTTTGTATTGTTGGTAGGATTAGATTAATAAAACTCATTTTGAAGATATGTACTAAGTGCTGCTGATACAACTACAATCCCTATTCTCAAGGAGAACACCAACAACCCACCACTAACTATATTATTGCCTTTTTTAGAGTCTTTCAGAAGCCCCAATAAGCCTCCTCATTGGTTTCCTATTCACAAATTCGGCTTCATCTTCCTGCCTACGAGCAGGTGCTTATTGGCCCTGGGACAGAAATTTTTAGTTATATCACTGGTCTTACCCATTCCCTGAATTTTGAAGTTTCAAGTGTTAGCCATGAGAAACTTCTAGGAGTCCAAGTGACTAAATATATGGTAGTTATCTCCACTTGATAGTACCTACTTGAATTGAAGTAGCAATTTGAGCATTCATAGAAGGGGTGGAATGATGCCCACTTACATTAGGAAGCCTCATTATCTAACTACCATAAGGTAGCATCATATAGAAGGAGACTTGAATTGGGACCAGAAAACCAGTATTCTTCTGGCTTTGACATTAGCTAGTTGTGTGATGTTGGTTAAGTCACTTACCTCCTTTATATATCCTCTTTATTCTTCATAGAATGAGGACAGGTTCTAATTTATCCTACAGGCTTGTTGTAAAGGTCAAGCAAGATACTATGTATGAAAGCACTCTCAAAAATAGAATAAAATGATTTACTGCTAGCTACTAGCATTTATGGTTATTGGCAAGTGAAAAATTATTAGCTGATTTACTCCTATAGGGGGTTCATAATCTACAAGGGTTATACTTTTTTTTTGATGATGCCATCCTTAACCTCTGAAGTCAAATCAGGTCAACAAGCATTTATTAGCCACTTACTATGTGCAAGGCACCATGCTAAGTTCTGGGGATACACAGAAAGTCAAAAGACAGTCTCCCCTCAAGGAGTTCACAATCTAGTGGGTGAGACAACATATAAACAACTATATACAAACAATATACACAGGATAAAGAGGAGATAATTTCAGAGGGGAGACACTAAGATTAAAGGTGACTTGGAAAGACTCCTTAGAAAAAGGTAGGATTTTAGCTTAGACCTGAAGGAAACCAGGGAGGCCAGAAGACAAACATGAGGAGGAAGGGAATTCTGAGTATGGGGGATAGGCAGTAGAAATGCCTAGAGTGGGGAGATAGACTGTCTTGCATAAGAAATTGCAAGGAGGCAAGTCACTGTATCCCAGAGTAAGTGGGAGAGAATTAATGTGTAAGCATTTAAAGTGCTTATTACTTTATTCATAATTTCATCAACTTTCAGTGTCTCTATCGCTGGCTTAATTGAGGGTGATTTCAATTAAAATGTGCCTCAATGCTGATCATTGCTGATCTTTATTGATATCATAATTCTGACATTGTAATATGTTCTGGGACAATGAACAACAATTGTAAGGTTAGAACCAAAATTCTTTAAAGAAAATCTATTCCTGTTTTTATTATAGGTGGAAGTAGATAGGTCAAGGACAAAGACCTCTCTTGGTGATCTGATTTCACAAACACTATATACAGTCAATGTTGTGGCAGTGTATGATGAAGGTGAATCTCCTCCAGTGACTGCTCAAGACACTACACGTAAGATGAGCTATTTCATTTCCTTGTAGACAGTGGGGAAAAGAGTACATGAATAATTCATATAAATAAATGTATATAAAAGCAATTTATGTAAGTTGAGTAACTGAATATATCTGACACAGCTATTTCATATGACAATTTTTCTTCTAGTTATTTGAAACTTTTTTTAACCTGAAAACTCCCATACAAAACTGTGAATTATTAGTTGAATGATTTGTGTTTAGTAATTAACTATTACTGATCTTTTTAGTTTAGTTATTAGTTTAGTAATTAGTAATTAAGGGCATCTAGGTGGTAAAATGGATAGAGTGCTCAGCCTGGAGTCAGGTAGACTCATCTTCCTGAGTTCAAATCTGGCCTCAGACGCTTACTAGCTCTGTGACCCTGGGCAAGTCATTTAATCCTGTTTGCCTCAATTTTCTCATCTGTAAACTGAGCCAGAGATGGAAATAGCAAACCACTCCTGTGTCAATGTCAAGAAAACCCCAAATAGGGTCATGAAGAGTTGACTACAACTGAAATGACTGAACAACAACAACAGCAATTAGTAATTAACTAATGTTATCTGTGGCTCAGTTAGTTAGAACACACAACTAATGACTGTAATATTTGGAACCAGTTCTGAACACCAAATTTTAGCAATGGCATTGATAAGCTGAGAGCATCAAGAGGAAGGTAATCAAGATGGTTATGTGAGTTACATGTGGGTCAGTTGAAGGACCTGGAGATGTTTAACTTAAGGAAGAGACAGTACTTAGTGAGGACAGGAGCTGTTGTTATAGGGAATGGATTTGTTCTTCTTGGCCATCAGGAGAAAATTAGGAGTAAGAGTGTAGAGGTTATATAGAGGCAAATTTAGGCTTGATACAAAGAAATAATTCTTGAAAATGAATGATGTTGAAAAGTGAGACGGGCTGCCTTGTAAGTTCTGGGCTCCTCTCTGGTCTTCAGACAAAGTTGAATAACCACTTATTAAGTATGTTTTAGAGGCGACTCTTATTTGGGTATGTGTTGAACCAGATTGCTTTTAAAATCCCTTCTAATTATGAAAATTTTTTTGAATCTGTGAAGATAAGAAAGTGTTGGCGTGCTTACAATCTACCTGTAGTAGATGGAGTATCACCCAGAAAAGATCATAGATTCATTAAAGTATTGAAATACTATGGGGAAAATGTGATTTAAAAATATTATAATAACTTCTGAGTATTTTCACAGTGTCGCCTTAATCATGATTGGCTTTTCTAATTGTCTTTGTTATAGTGCTGTTTCTCTTTTTGGTCAGATAGAAGTTTGATGGTCCTTTCTTTATCTCAATGGAGTTTTTTATTTGAGTTTTATTTGAGACAAGTTTTTTGATGACTTTAGGCATTGTGTAATTTTCATTTGTTACTAGGTTACAGAGGTTGATGGAAAATTAAGACAAAGTACGAGGCATCTGCCAGATGTTCATAATTACTTTAACAGCAGTCTTACTATGGTAGCTAACAAAATGTAGCTGCTGTTGGTTGAGCTCCCAGCTGTCATTTATTAGCTTTGTTACCTGTAGCCTGGTTTGTATGTAGGATATTTTTTTTACCTTTCTGTTTAAAGTTGGATATCAATGAAAAAACTTAATTGTGCATTTATTTTGCATTGTTTTTTTGATATAATATCCTTCCTCTATGCAAATTTCTGGATTCAAATGTGTTGAATTTTTGGTAGTGGAAATGGTATAACAATCTACTTATTGGTAGATCAAATTGATCAGGTTCAGTCAGCCTTTTTCTAAAAACAAGGTGTTCTGTGGTTGTGATGTATGCATTTATTGTAACAACTGACATGTGTATGACTTTTTCAAGTTTGAAAAAAGCATCACATACAGTTGAGCCTCATAATGAACCCTTGAGGTAGTTACTACTGATATTTACCTCTCTTTTGGATAAAAAAAAAAACTAATCTTTTGGATGAAAAAAAAACCCCAAGTCTCAGAAAGGTGAAATAATTTGCCATGGGTACATGATAATAAAAGTCATAAATAAAATTCTAGCTTAGGTCTTCTTGACTCCAAATCTAGTGCACTATGCCCTATGCCAATAGGCCTCATTGCTACATAACCTTCATTTTAAAGTACTGAAACAATATTTGTTTACGTTTTGGAATTAGGAACATAATTTCTGAAGGTCACAAACAAATGGATTCCTATTCTTTATGCTATCATCTTAAAAATTTGAATTGTGATATGTGTTCATGTCTTATTCATTCAGTAAAATAAGAACATAATATAGGTCTTTAATGAATATGGATTTTGTTCAATTTTCAACTGAAGGATCATTTGGTGGTATGCATTGGAAATTAAAAAAAAATTACATCGTATTTAGTCTGAGGAATAGGATATTGGATCTGTGGTTTCATTGACATATGGAATTCCTGGATGAGGAAACTCTGCACCAATGCATGTTGGCACATCTCATCTTGAGAGTTGCCTAGATCCCTAAGAGTTGAAGTGGCTTGCCCAAGGTCACACAATCAAATATACGTCAGAGTTGAAACTTGAACTGAGAGTCAGGAGGACCTGAGTTCAAATTTGGCCTCAGACACTTAAAAACAAAACTATCCATGTGACCATGGCAGGTCACTTAACCCCAGTTGCCCTGCCTTCCTCCTCCAAAAAGCAAAAATACCCCCAAACCTCCCCAAAACAAAAAAACAAAAAGAAAAACAAAAATTCTCTTGTCTCTCCTCCCAACAGGTCCCGTGCCTGCACCAATTAATCTGAGACTTACAGAAGTCACACCAGATAGTTTCAGAGGAACATGGGATCACGGAGCTTCAGATGTGTCGCTCTACAGAGTGACATGGTCACCTTATGGAGCCACAGAAAAAATGGAGGTAGGATTGACTGGCATTTTTATTAGCAGATCACATTTTTCCTTGTCTGAGAGGTAACATAATAACTCTGTTGCCAGATAAATGTCTTTCTAACTATGGGGATTTTGAAACCCTTTGCATGAGAAAGATGAATCTGGCCAAATACTTTCAAGAACCTGTCACTATGTATGTGGTTTACTAATTTAAAAATTATGGCTGAATTTTTTTTTTTGGTTTTTCTTTTCTCTTAAGACTATCTTAAATGGTGATGAAAGTACTCTGGTGTTTGAAAATCTGAACCCGAATACACTCTATGAAGTTTCAGTTACTGCCATTTATCCTGATGAATCAGAAAGTGATGCCCTTACCAGCAGTGAGCGGACATGTAAGCTTGAGTTTTTCAAATAAGATTTGGTTTCATACTCTTTGTAATTGGATTTTAAGATATGTACATAATATTTTCCAAATGCTTGTTTTCTCCCTAGTGCCTGCGATACCTGTAACAACTATAGGTAAGAATTTAAATTTACATAACTTCCATCATTTAAAAATCAAAATGACAACAGAATCATTTGTTTAAGTCAATCTTCCCTCATTTTATGTGGTTTGGCTTTGAATGGGGGCTCTTCTCAATGGCTTACTCTTGGAATGAGTAAAGTGAGCAAATTTCTTGGAACTCACTAATTACAATTACTTTTTGACAGGACAACAGGCCAAATTTAAATCTACAGTAAAAACTTCTGTGTGTGGGGTGGGGTGGGGGACTGCACATGTTTTTATGGGAAGAGTGAACTATGCTTTTGAGTAATCTGCTTTGGGCATTAATGACTTTGTTTTCAGCTCCAAAAAGTGGTCCACGAAATCTTCAGGTGTACAATGCAACATCTAAAAGCTTGACTGTTAAATGGGATCCTGCAAGTGGGCGTGTGCAGAAATACAGGATCACTTACCAGCCTTCCACAGGGGATGGACCTGAACAAACGGTAATTAACTTGACAGGGAGTCACATTTGGGTCTTTCTGTCTTCTTTCTTCTCATTGAAAAATATGAGTTACAATCCTGGGTCAGATGTATGAACTATCTAGACTAGTAAATTGTCTTGTATAGTGGAATCATTAGATGTTTTCATGACAGATTATAGCTTCTTTCTGTGATGTCAGCTAGAAGTTAGGGGACAAACCTCAACATATCTAAATTCCCCATAGCAATCTCTTCTAGATCTATTACCTATGAATTTATTTAAATACTTTGAATCTATTTTAGCCTTTGGAATCTTTTTTTTTTTTAAGTAAAATGAGGGAGTTGGATTCAATGGTTTCTGAGGTTTCTTCTAGCTCAAAAGATAGAACCTATAATTCTTTGTTTTTAGTATTATCCATGGATTATCAAGTTTATTGATATCTATGTGAAGTATAATTCATTTTATTTATCCTGTTTGTTTCTGTGACATTTCAAAAGTTGCATTCTTATCCTAGTATTCTAAAATATGGTGAGCAAATCCACAATTGTCTGATGTCATATTTATAGAATATTTTAAGGTTTACAATTTGAACCCTGTGAGTTAGATACTGTAGGTATTAATTTTCCTGTTTTACAGACGAAGAAACTGAAGTTCACAGAGGTTAAATAACTTGGCCCATGTCAAAATCCAGTAAATGACAGACTTCAGATTCTAACCCTGGTTTTCTAAGTGCAGTAGTTTTTTTTTCCTACTTAACCATTTTTGTGATTTTACAGACTGATCATATTCTCTCAGTCTTTTTAAAAAATGTAAACTGGAGAGTCCTTATATGGTCATAGACTTGGGAACCTTAGATGTCATTCAACTTCAAACCCCTCATTTTACAGGTGAGAATATTGAGGCACAGGGAGAAGCGACTTGGCTAATTTCATTCATCTCAGTGCCTGAGAAAGCATTGAAATTTCAGATTTTTTGATTCTAACTTTGGAACTCCAAGTTCGTTTTTGTTGTCTTCTCATTGCTCTTCTTAAAAGCCCACTTTCCTTCTTTGATTGATCCTGCATTCGCATAGAGGCTGTATATTCTACAATTAATATTGGCTTTGCCCTCAGGTGTCATGATTGGATAGAATCTGGCAAACTAATTCTTCTTAAGGTGTCAACTAATAATGGCTTACTTATTTAGGTATCTTTGTGCTTCAATTCTTCGGTTACTTAAAGGCGTGGATTTCTAAGAGGTAGAATTTCTGCTATCAGCCAGTAGGGGAGATACTTTTGATTGGGCACATTTTCTAGGATTTTCAAATTGCACCTAGTAGATAGAAATCTATCTTATATGCTTATACAACTACCCCTATTCACTGATATATTTTTTAAGTTTTTTGTAACTATGTATTTTTAAATGTGTCATGTAATTGACATTGATAATTTTCTCTAAGAACCTCAAAAATGTGATTGATTAAAACATGTGACATATTAATTCCATTCTTGTTAAAGATGGTTATAATGTTTCATTTCGAGATTGATTTGAAATTTAGAATACTTCAATGGATGAGTTCTAAGTTAAAAACATCTGGACTGGAAATAAAGCATCCAGATGTCTAAATGCTTACTCATTGTGGGCAACTCTCCATTTTCATGAGATTTTAATTAGCATGGCATAAACATCTGAATTCAGTAGACTGTTAACAAAATGGACAAATTTTCTTTCAACAGCAAGATAACTAGATGGCCTTGAGCAATGAATAAAAAGCTAACCTCCATAATTAGAGGAAATTGAAAGACTTCATACCACAAGACTGGTATCATGAAATTCACTGTGAACCTTTTCCTAGATGTGGCCTGGCAAGTGTTATTCACTTAGTTTACTTGGTGAAGGCTGCCAGTGTGGCTGTTTTTTTTTTTTTTCCTTTTTCTGGAAACAGCAAGGAATTTTAAGGTGGTGTAGTGAATAGAGTGCCAGGCCTTGAGTCAGGAAGACTCATCCTCCTGGGTTCAAATCTGGCCTCAGACGCTAGTGTGATCCTGGGCAAGTCATTTAACCCTGTTTGCCTCAGTTTCCTCATCTGTAAAATGAGTTAGAGAAGGAGATAGAAAACTGCTCCAGTATCTTTGCCAAGAAAACCCTAAATGGGATCATGAGGAGTAAGACATGACTGAAAAATGACTGAACAACAAAAAAAGGAATTTTACCTCTTTTGCGGAATTATTTTAGTGTGGTTCTAAATCACATTAAAAAAGACAAAACATAAGAATGGAGTCCACTCAATGGTGTGGTGTCTCTAAGATCTTGCCATCCTCAGGGATCTTAAAATTGGGTGGCAGCTCAGATTGTGAAGCTATGTCTTGAGGGACTTGGTTTTTTTTTCAGAATTTAAACAAATTGCACAATTGGAAGGTTTAGGGAGGGAGAGATCAATAAGAAAAAATTATTATTAAAAATGAAAATAATGTAAAAAGTAGTTTGATGGCAGCTGAATTACAAATGACTATCTGGCAAGTCAGTCCTGAAGTATGTTTTATTTTGTGCTTGGGAAGATGACATCCCTTTTTCAGGTCATAATTTCTAGACTGAGATCCGTTCCATACTTTGAGATGTACTGATTATAATAGATTAGTAAGAACAGAAAAGAACAAGATTTTAACACTCTGCCCCTGTTCGATCGAAGACCACAATAGGAGGAAGGCAAAACAGCGTGGTTCTACAGAAGCTGAAACCAGATACCCCATACTCAATTACTGTCTCATCTCTGTATTCTGATGGTGAAGGAGGAAGGATGACAGGCCGAGGCAAGACCAGTAAGTGAGCCCAAGTTTACTCTAGTTTTTCCACTGATCTTTCTTTGGAGTAAAATCACATGTGTATATCAGATAGCACTTGTCTGACTTAAAGCCTTTATCACTGACTCCATTCTCAGTGAGGGATGATCACTCTAGTTTTAAATTTTAATTCTAAGATTGTACTTACTAAAAAGAAATTTGTTGAATTGAAAGAAACTTTTCTTTCATTGATTGATATGGTCTGGACTTATGATTTTATTAGTGTGTGGGACCTTCTAGTGTGGAAACACTGTCCACCAATGCAGATGAGCAACACTTCTTTCATTTATAGTCTTGGGAAACTTGAGAACTGAGGACACAAACAACTTGCCTAGAGTCACACAACTATTGTGTGTCAAAGGCAATACTTGAAACCAGTCCTTCCTAACTCTGAGATTGGCAATCTAGTCACTATACCATGCTCCTTTTTTCATTAATTAAAAGAAGAAAAGATTAAAACTGAAAAAAAAAACCCCAAACTCTATAGTTAAAAGTACTTTGTTGGGGGAAATAGTATCTCAAGGTAGCTGGGAAAGGAAGCACTGATTCTAAGTTATGAAAGGCCTGCGATTAATGTACTGTATCGTTAGAACAAAAAGGAAACTTACTCAATTGTGATTTATGCACCTTTCAGAGCCTCTCAATACCGTGAAGAACCTGAGAGTGTATGATCCTTCCACCAGTACGCTGAATGTTCGATGGGATCATGCTGAGGGCAATCCCCGCCAGTATAAAGTTTTCTATGCACCAACTGTAGGAGGTCCGGAGGAAATGGTATTATTTTGTTGAATCTTATTAGCCCGTTTGAACTTCAAAGGAATTACTTCAAATTGAGCTAATGAATCACCTGATTTATTAAATTATAGCAAATGAATGATTTCTGGCTCTTTTAACAGGCTTTGACAAGGGTGGGAGAGGTAGAAGAGGGGAGAACAGTTAATAGTATAGGTATAGTTAATAGTACAGGCAGTTATGTCCTGCTTCTGGTCTCTAGGAAATAACAAGACTCAGATATGTGCCATTCACAGTGCCCTGATACTATCGGATAGTGGTATAGTGGTGGATTTCTGGGTCCTGAGTTATCAGAGAAGGAAATGCCTTCTACCCTTTCAACATTGTCTAGGTCATAGAATTTAGAGCTGGAAGCAAATTTCTAGTGAGTCCCCTTTCTGTTTTACAGAAGAGGAAACCAAGTCCCTAAGACATAAAATTATTTCCCCAGTTACACAGTCAGTAAGTGGTAAAGCCAAAATTCAGGTTCAAGTTCTCAGACTTTTTTGTGAGGATCAAATGAGGTTAATAATTTTAAAGCATTTAGCACAGTGCCTGGCATATGGTAAGTGCTATATAAATAGTAGTTATTATAATTATTATTATCCCCATTCCAACTCTTTATAATATTAAAGATACCTTTGAACTCTTTTTCTCTGATCTTAGATTAACCTGAGCATGAAGTATCTGATACATTACCTGGTTTTGGTTCAGTTTTGCTGTGTGTGTGTGTGTGTGTGTGTGTGTGTGTCTGTGTGTGTGTGTGTCTGTGTGTGTGTGTTCACTTGAGCTCATGTTACATGGAATCATTGATTTAGAACTGATAGAGACCTTAAAAGTCATTTAGTACAACCCTCTCATTTTTACAAAGGAGCAGACTGATACCAGTGGTCACATGGACAATAAGTAGGATACACTCAGGTTGAGTTGAAGCTTAATTCATTTAATAAGATTTTCAAGTTAAATTCTTCGTAGACAGGACTATATAGATTTCCCCATTACTGAAGATGAGTATCTTGTGTTTCTTTCAAATTATTAGGTAACAACTCCAGGGAACACCAATTATTTTATTCTGAGGAACCTGCAACCTGACACACCTTATACAGTTACGGTAGTTCCAGTCTATACTGAAGGGGATGGTGGACGAACTTCAGACACTGGAAGAACATGTAAGTTTAAAAAAAATGTACTGAAACAATGTTTTTATAAAGGCGATACACACTTTCTTGGAATAATAATTTGAGCACTGATAGATTTAAAGATACTTTCAGAAATTTCACTGGCAAGTTGACATATTAATGTTTTGCTTTCTGCCTTGCAAATATGTGTTAAGAAGTGTTTTGTAATTTGATGCTCATGCAAACAATGTGAATGGTTGAAATGTGTTTATCCTGTCATTTGATCTCACAGTCCCTTCTTGTTGATGAATCCCTTCTTAGCATTAAAGCCTGGTTTCTTCTCTTTTCCTTGAAAGAAAACCAGTTTATGGTGTTTTCACTGTCAATAATTTTTAAAAAATGACTCTCGTATGTGTTTGCATGCCTATATTTCTCACTCTTTTTAGTGGTTGCTGGTTTTGGTAAAAATGAGATTAATATTCTGAAATGGTTAATATCTTCTGATAAAAAATCCATGAGGAGAAGTTTTGTTATTAATTATTAACTACACTTTGAGATTCTCTTTCAATTGAAGTTGTCTCTATTTTTGCTAGCTGCAATTAGCGTTCATTAAAAATAGACTATTTATTGGCTCTCTCCCTTGCTTTGCTCTCTCTAAGGCTTTCCTTTCACAGTGTGTGACACATAGTAGGTGCTCAATATATTTTTGCTGAATGAATGAGTGAATGATGGAAACTAACTGAATGATAGCTAATGTCTGATAGCTAATAGCAAATGTTGCTTAGTAATCAAAAGGTGTGAGTATTCCTCTTCCTATAGTCTTTTTATTAAGTATTAAGTATAGGGATATAATGACAGGTGTTAATGTTGCATTTGAATTTCCCTCCTTCTCCCTCTTACTTTCTTTTTAACAAACAACTGGGTACTCTAATTTTGCTGTTAAGAAAAAAAATCATCTCTTGCTCATCATATTCATTGCCCTTTGAGATAGTACTCCAAAATAAACGAGAAAGGTTGGCCCACTCAAGGGAAAAGTTGCATCTAAAGGGTTTTAAACTTGATTCAGTAGTTAGGAACTCTGAAAATAAAGGAGAGCAATATTTTATCCTATTGTGGCTTGTGAGCCCCTGGCAGTCTTCTAATGCAGACTTGTCATGTGTAAACAGAATTAAGAAATATGCTTCCATTTTCCTTTGCCTAGTGGTAAGAGGCCTGGCGAGAAATGTCCAAGTGTATAATCCCACGCCAAATACCCTTGATGTTCGCTGGGAACCTGCACCCGGACCTGTCCAGCAGTACCGTATTGTGTATTCTCCCCAGACTGGCACAAGGCCTTCAGAATCTGTAAGCAATTTTGTCTTCTGAAAACTCAGCAAGAGATTTCTGTGGACCACATTGCACCTCCTGCCATGAAGACTGGCCAGTAACAATAAACCAGTTGTGTGCATGGCACTGCCTGCAGTGGAAACATCATTTCCAGATGAGTGTAGTCATGTGGCAGTATACTAGACTCAGAGTGAGCAGACCACAAGCATGCTAAATGCTACATGGAGGGATCTTTTGTTGTATTTCTAATGAATTGGGACAGGTGTAGTCAATATATGGAAGACTAAGGAAAGGGAAACACTGGAAAATATGAGTTAGTTATCAAATGCAAATCTTACGTGATTTAAAAAGTTTAAGTGGACCATTTGAAACACTGATGAAGGAGGCCAATGTGGGTATACCTTGTGAATTACCTATTCATTCTTCAAGTGTCCTTGTTATTTATATAACCGAAAACATACATTTAGAAGTTGACAACCTTTTTCTTGGATGAGAAATTGTTTGATTTTAGTTTATAGTTACTGCACTTTTCAGTTGTGCTTTGGCAAATATGTTCATTTAGTAGTCATTTAAGTTATAAATTTGTATCTACATAGTACTAGGACACTAAATTAAAACTCAATTGGGAAAATGACTAATTTAGTTGGCAAGGCAAGACAAATCAGTCCATGATAAATGACATTCATGCAATGTAGGAAGAATAAAGGAAACTTCCTGCTGTCTCTAAGTTAAAGATTCCCAAATGTTTAGCTTTGCTCTCTCTGTGTTGTAGACATCCTGTAGACAGCTCCTGCCCTTATTACGGGCCCAGTACTATTTGGCCTTGGGTTGAAATATAAAACATTTCTCCCCAGAAAGTGAACACTTTTTACAAATTTGTTAATTTTGGGGTAAAAGAAACAAAAACAAACAACAACAATAAAACTTACCCTCTAAGCACAATATTATTTTGAAAGTCTTGACTACTAAAAAAAAAAAAGAAAGTCAACTACTAACATACAATGGGATGAAATTGAAGCTAGTTAGTCAGTGGCAAGTGTGTACTTAACAGTTTTTTGGAAGGGGATATTCCCAAGGACAAATTGAATGTAATAGTATGAAAATAGCAGGCCAATAACAGAAAGTACAGTTAGCGCTTGACTAATCTGGGCTAAAGTCCTTTGTTATAGGTATTATGATGAGTTGAGAAACATGACTTGGTAAGCACTTGGGTTGTCATCAAATTAACTCTTGGCATTGTTTCCTCTTCAGATCACAGTACCAGGAAATACCCGCACAGTACATTTGGAGCGCCTGACTCCAGATACGTCCTATTCTGTGAACATTGTGGCTGTGTACTCAGATGGAGAGGGAAATCCCAGCCCTGCTCAGGGCCAAACATGTGAGAAAAAGTCCTTTTCTGTCTCAGTTTCTATGTACCTAAATGTAGTATTTCTTAGAGAGAGGGAGGGATAGTGTCTTTAAGCAATTGTTGAGTAGATTTCCTCCATTGGTTCTGCTTTTATTCACATTTTAGGCTGAAAATGTTTTCAGTGTCTGATCTCTGTGCTGAATGTATTTGGCATTGATTTTTTTCTTGGTTAGCATTACTTCCACTTGGGACTTAAAACTAGAAGACCCTCTTTTTAAGGAAGTTTCCTTTTCTCATTTCTTTCTAATTTTCCACTCCCTAGTCCTTCTTCCATTTACTCTCCCATATACACAATGGTTGTTCTCTGTAAACAAGCCTTTAAAAAAGGTCTAAGGTTTTTGTGTTCCATTGGTCTCCTGAAGAGGTGGTAGTGATCACCAGTCTTGGAGTCAGGAGACCTGGATTTGGGTTCCAACTCCAACATTTATAAGCTTTGTTAGCTTTTATGAACTTCAGGGACTTATTTCATATATGCATATATATGTGAAATATATATGAAATATATATGTGTGTATTCACAGTTTAATATATTCACAATATAATAATATATCATATAATATATAATTATAAATATATAATTTATTGTATATAAAATACAATGATACAATAATTATAGGATGTGACCTAATATATTAGTTATAATTTATAACATATGGTATTGTATAAAATATATTATTATTATATTATCTCCTGATAATGTAATACCAACACTGTCACCCTCACAGTTTTGTTTTTGAGGAAGTATATAGTAAGGCTTAAAGCCCTATAAAAATGTAAGATGTTATTACTACTCCTGCTACTATCATGATTCCAACAATGACAACAGATTCCTTTTTTTTTTTTCCAGGCTATAAATCTTAGCAAATCTATGGTGATAAAATATTCTCTGCATCAATATTAACCTCAACCTTAGATAGGTAGCAGTTTAAAGCTTTTATCAATTTATATTAAGACTGGAGAAGATTTCATAGAAATGGATACTAAGTTCATTGTGTCCCAATCTCCCATTTTAGAGATGAGAAAACTGAAGCTCAGAGGAGTAAAATGACTTGTTCAGGGGTTAGGGGTCAGGTTCCAGTAAGGAACAGAACCAGGGCTGAAACTCAGGTCTCCTGATCCTAGGTTATCATTTCTTCTGCTGTAGAATGCTAATGTGCTTCACATATGGAGAGAGATGTATATACGTCATCAACAAGCAGGAAGGCCAATGAGGAGGTTATTGCAACAGTATAGGTCAGAAGGCTAAAGACTTCAGCTGGGATAGTAGCCACCTGAGAAGAAATGTGAGAGATATTAGAGAGACAGAAATGAAAAGATTCAGCAAGTGATTGGATAAGGTGGGGGTGAGTGAGAGTAAGAAATTGTGTATTGACTACGAGACTGTGAATCTGATGGACTAATAGTATCATCAAGGGAAATAGGGACATTCAGAAGAGGACAGAGTTTTTAAGGAAAGATATAATGAATTCTCTTTTGGACATGTGGAATTTGAGATGTCTACAAGACATCCAGTTCAAAATACCTAATAGGCAGTTGGTAAACAGGAAAGAGACTATATAGATCCAGAAATCATCTGGGAAATGATAATTAAACCCATGTGAACTGATATGGTCATTAAATGAGAGAGTATATAGAAAGGAGAGGGTACAGGACAGGGCCTTGAGTGTATACCCAGTTAGGAGGCATATGATATGGATGATAATCCAGTAA
Organism: Pseudochirops cupreus; assembly: GCA_028627135.1. Taxonomy (NCBI): domain Eukaryota; kingdom Metazoa; phylum Chordata; class Mammalia; order Diprotodontia; family Pseudocheiridae; genus Pseudochirops; species Pseudochirops cupreus. Next base: position 236,687,606 of record CM053584.1, on the reverse strand, counting down.
GGAATACTGAGAAGATGTGGTCAGATGGATTAGGAAATTTAGAAATAAAAGAGCAATATCATGAAAATCCAAGAGAGAAAAGAGTATCTTGTAAAATATTCTTTCATTAAAAGGCTCCTTGTGAGTAGGGATTACTTTGTTCTTCATACTTGTATCCCCCAGGGCCTACCAAAGTGCCTGATACACAACAAATGCTTATTAAATACTTGTTGATTGATTGACTAATAGGACATGATAGCCAACAGTGTCCAATGCATTAGAGAGATAAAGGATGAAGGTTAAAAAAAGGCAATTAAAATTTTTCATACTTTCGAGAAAGAAGTTATAGTTGAGTGATGATGTTGGAAGTCATATAGTAAGAACCTGAGAAATGAGTGAGAAGAGACATACTGGAGACAAAGTGTTCTGATAGCTTTTTATATACTTTAAAATTAATATTATGTTAAGCATGCTAACAAAACTTCATGTGAAATAATTCTCTTCCTCTTTCCAAACTGAGTAGAATATTTTTATGATGAACTGGAACTAATCTTAAACATTGATTATTTAGTACCACGAGGTGGGCCAAGAAACATGAAGGTCTTTGGAGAGACAACCAATAGCCTTTCTGTAACATGGGATCATGCTGATGGACCTGTTCAACACTACAGGATCATTTATTCTCCTACTGTTGGTGATCCAATCGATGAATATGTAAGTTTTCTAACTATTTTGTCAACTATGTAAAAATCCCTTATGTCACTTCAACTAGATTATTTCAACACACATTTCTTTTCCTAGGCTAAAGTATAGCATAGATTTTAAAAAATCTATTACTGCATTTGTCTTTTAGACCACAGTACCTGGCAGAAGAAATAATGTAATTTTACAGCCCCTGCAAACAGATACTCCATATAAAATTACCATTGTTGCTGTTTATGATGATGGGGATGGTGGACATTTAGTAGGAAATGGAAGAACTGGTAAATTTCCTTTATCGTTTCATTTTTTGGGGGGAGGATAATCTGATTATTTTCATATTAATATAAAGTGAGACTTTGGATAATATCTTGATTGTGTTTGTATTGATATGAAATAATACCCTTTAGTTAGAAAGGACATGTTGACCTTAACTGACTTAAAAAGTCAGATTATCCATTTAATGGTAGGGAAAAGTGTCTCTCAACTCATGAAAATCTATGGAAGTTTGCATACTTTTACCTTGGTTTTGTTGGTTTCATTTCTTGTGTGCAAGAACAACATAATTTGCTCATAATACTGTTTTTGTGACATCATTGTCTCAATATCTAATTAGTTGATTAGTTCAGTTAATTTAGTTACCACTTATCAATTTAATTAAGCCTTAAATATTTGGGCATATGGAAATGAATAAAAATGGTCCTTTGCCTCATAAGTCTATCTTTCTTCAGTACTACCATCACTGAGTCCAGTAATGAATCTATAACTGAAAACTCTCATGACATTGAATACAAATTGGATGTAGGTGGGATTCCACTTAGATGTGTGTAACTGGAAGCTCCTGTGTTTTGGATTCTGTTGTATTCTGTAAGAACAGGTGAAGTGACTTGCTATTCATGCTTCCCTAAATCCTGTTCATTTTTCTAAATAATACTGGCAAAGAAAAAGATTTGCCTTGATTTAAGTGGAATACAATGTAAGCTCTAGTAGAATATTAAGCTCATTGAGGTTAGGTACTGTTTCTGTTTTTATCTTTGTATTCCCAGTGCCTAGTACAATGCCTGGCAGAGTAGGTATTTAATAAGTTCTTGTTTTTTGTCCATTCTGAAGAGAAAGGGCTAAATAGAAATGCCATCCGTCCCAGCAATTCCAGAAATATGTGAATTTGTAAGTCTATCTACAAGGTATAGTGAAAAATAAAGTGATAATTACATTTTATTCTATATGGAGGAAGATTAAAAAATTCATATTTCTCTTGGCATCTTTGATTTCTAGGATGTTTTTGTGTTTGTCTATTACTCCTTAGGGAGAATTGGAAGGTTTCAGAGCTTTGAGTTTCCACCAATACAGTGAAAACCATCAAAAGTTGTGTTTTTTATAGAAAGAGTTAATCCATTCTATTTTAAAAAAAATGTATTGATCATCCAACTCTGCTTACCTCTCTGCTCATATCATATCAGGAATAGTAACTCAGTGCTACTAGTTAAAATGTCATTTAAAATAGTATTTCATGGAAAAAGAATGTAGGAGTAGACTTTCTATAAGCATGAGGTAGGAATAGTGACATAATATTATATGTAGTTAAATGAGCACAGGATGGGGAGCCTGAAGAGCCTGAAGTCTTAATGCCTCTGAGCATTTGGTTTATCATCTGTAATATGAGGGGTATTGGCTTGCCACAAGGGAAGCAGCTCTGGCTATATGCCATATTGATGTTTTGGATACACATCACTGTCAAAATTACAAATATGTACATTAGAAAAATAACACGTGATCCATATTTCACTGATATTGTGAGCAATATTTTTTTCCCCTTTTTCTTGTGTGGGATGGTAGTGATAGGGCCAATTCTTTTCAGTCAATATTTTTTATTAAATACCTGTCTGTTATGAGCCAGAAATCATGCACAGCACCAAGGAAGATATAGAGACAAAAAAACATAGTTTATGTCTTAAATGAGATTATAATATAATTGAGGAGATGACATATGGAATTAAAGGTATATCTGACTACCAGTGACTGTGTGACATGTCTCTAGTGAATGATACAGACAGGAAGTGTGACACAACTTTAGAGGAAAGAAAAATCACTGTTCATTGAGGTTATCAGAGAAATCTTCATTTAGGAGGCAAGAGTTACCAGGTAGATAAGTTTTAGTGAAACAAATAGGAAAAGAGTAGACAATTAAGAAAGGAGAAATATTGCCTTAAACAAATTGCAAGTACCATTCCCCTTAAATATGGAGACTGAAAAGGATTCAGTAACCATCTTTGTTTGGACTTTAGGCTTAGACAGATGGTGTGCTTTGATGTCATACTTGGATGTGCCCTGGAGCTGGATCTATCTGAAATTAGATCCATATTCATGGGAAGATCAAACACAAAAAAATCTGCCTTGCCAGAATGTCTTGGTAACCAAATATGATTACAAAGATTCAGTCTTTGGTTATAGAATCCTAGACTTTAGAGGTAGAAGGGAAATTTAATCCAAATGGCACCTAGATAAGAATCCTTACTATAACATACCTGATAAGTGGTCATCTAGCATCTGCTGGAGATCTCCAGTGAGGGGAAACCATTATCTACAGAGGTAGGCTTTTCCATTTTTCGATAGTTCTGATTGTAAGTAAGCTTTTCCTTATATCCATTTTAATCTGCATCTTTGCCACTTTTCCTATTGTTTCTAATTCTATTGGGTCTGTTTTCCAAGAAGGGACCTGGAAAACAGAAGACTTTGTCTGGAGAGGACTTGATAGCTGTCTTTAAATATTTGCAAAATAGATTATATTTGCTTTATATGGCTATAGAAGACAGAACCAGGAGCAATGTGTGGAAACTATAAAGAGGCAGATTTTGGCATTATATAGGGACTATTTTTCAAACAATTAATTGGATCTGTTTAAAGGCAGAAGGGGCTATCTCGTTAGATAGTAAGTTCCCCATCAGGAGACCTTTTCAAGTGGAGGCTTGATTATCACATGTGGTTGGTGTTGAAAGGAGATTCCTGGTGATGATCAATTAGATTAAATGGCCTGTAATACTCCTTCCAATTCTAGGATCTCCAAATTTTATGACGAGATAATCTCTAAAGTCCTTTCTATCATCAACGATTCTAGAATGTATTTAATGTCATAAATGACTTTTAAAATTCCTTCTTATGATTCTTTGCCATAAAATTCCAGTTGTAGAAACCAACAAATCAACAAACATTTATTAAGCTATTTCTATATACTGGGCATTTTGCTAAGACACTGGAGATTAAAAAAACATATTAATAGATTCTGCCCTCATGGAACTTGCATTCTATCTGGAGAACAACATGTACACATTTGAATATAAGCATAATATGTACAAAATAAATACAGAGTAGGAGGCAGTACCTGAACTTAAATTTGAAGGAGACTAGGGATTCCAAGAGGTAGAAGGGAAGAAGTCATGCATTCCAGGGAAGTACAATAGCTTATACAAAGGCATGGTCATGACAGGTGAATGCCATGTGCATGGAACAACAAGTAGGTCAATCTGGCAGTAATGTGAAGTGCATGAAGAGCAGTAGTTCTAAATAATTAATTAATAAGCCCAAAGAGGTAAATTGGAGGTAGAATGTGAAGGACACTAAGTGCCAAAGAGATGTATTTTCTCTTAGTGTCAATAAGTAGCAGCTGGAGCTTACTGAACAGGGGAATGATATAATCAGAGATCTGCTTTAGGCATATCGTTTTGGTAATTGTATGGAGAATGAATTGAATAGAGAAATGACATGACTTAGGGAGCTCTATAGAAGGCTATTGTGTTAGTAGTCTTAATGAGAAGTAGTAAGGGCCTGAACTAAGGTGATGACCATTTGAGTGGCGAGAAGGACATGATTGTGGGTGATATTTGGGAGGTAGATTCAAAGACTTGTCCATTTATTGGAAAGGGGGCAGGGAGTTAGAGAGAGTGAAGAACTGAAGATGACTCCAACATTGTGAACCTCAGTAATTGGAAGGAGAGCTGTGTACTTTATAGGAGAATTAAGAAGAGGGGAAGGTTTTGGAGGAAAGGATAAAGAGTTCTGTTACAGGTATGTTGAGTTCTAGATGCCTATAGGACATCCAGTTTGAATGTCATATAAGGAGCATTGGTGTTGCTGAATTGGCTCTCTGAAGAGAGACTAGAGCTAGATATATAGATCTTAAGTCATCTGTAGAGATAGGATAATTAAACCTTTGGGAATTGATGATATTATAGATTGAGAGAGTGGTGGTGGTGGCCAGGCCAGAGTCTGGGACTGGTCAGACAAACAGGAGAAGAACTGAGAGAGAAAGAGAGAGAGAGAGAGAGAGAGAGAGAGAGAGAGAGAGAGAGAAAAGTGTCATAAATGAACATGCAGAGAGAGGAGGCAGTATCCAAAATGAGAGTACAATCCATAGATTTAAATGGTGTAGAGAAGTCAAGAAGAGTGACAATTGAGAGAAGTCTAATGGATTTGGCAATTAGATTGTTGATAACTTTGAAAAGAACAATTTCTGTTGAGTGATGAAGTCAGAAGTCAGATTACAAGAGGTTGAGAAGTGAGAGAGAGAAGAGGAAGTGGACATAATCAACATGGACAGCTAGCTATTCCTCTCCCCCTCTTTTTTCTTTTCTTTTTTTTTTTTTAGGAGTTTGATTGTGGAAGAAATTGAGATATAAGATGATGACTTGAGGGGATGATAGGGTAAAGTTAAAGGTTAAAAAAATTAAGACCGGAGAAGACCTGGACTTGTTTCTAGGTAACAGGGAAGAAGCTAGTAAATAGGGAGAAATTTGATCAAGGATATATTTAGAAAGCTTGCAAGGCCTTGGTGAAAAAGGCTGCCTCTTCATCAGAGACTAGAGGAGAGAAGAATAGGGAAGGGGGTTTAAAAATGCAGAATAGGGGAGAAGAGGGAGCTTGAGGAGAATGGCTTCTTTTTTCATAGTAAAGTATGAAAAGATTCTTTTCTGAGAGTGAGGTGGAGAGATAATAGTTTGGGAGACCTGAGAAGAAAAGAGAAGGTTTGCAGCTTCCTCTGTAGTGAATGCAATAGAGAATCAGGGAAAAGTGAAAAAGATTTTATTGTGGCTATGAGACTCCAGTTAAGAATCTTGCCTAACTGTGAGAGCAAGCTCTGAAAATCAGTGCTCCATATTACTTTCTTTGTGACTTTGAAAAATTAATTATTATGTCCTTTTACTCTGTTCTTTCCCCATAATTTGCTAAATTAAAAAAAGGGAGGGATAATGTTAACTTCCTGTAATGGATGTGAAAGACAGACAGTACTTTCATTACTACTTGCTTAATGAAATGCCAATAAAACTGTAATAAATTATATAATATATGTTATTTATTTCCAGTTGGACTACTCCCTCCTCAGAACATACATATCACTGATGAATGGTATACCAGGTTCAGGGTTTCCTGGGATCCTTCACCCTCTCCTGTTCTTGGCTACAAAATTGTATATAAAGCAGTAGGTAAGAAAATATTAGAATAATCATGAAAAATGCATTATGTCTACTTAAGTTAGAGTTATATAGAGGGAGTCAGGCAGACCTTTTTCTTTAGTAGCTTAAAAGTTCAGGTTGCTAGAGATAGCTTTTAAAGGCACTAGCCCAAGGTCTCATCTTTTGTCACTGTGTGTGAATGATATTCATTTTTTCTAGATATATTAAGAGGAAAATCTGACTTGTGCACAAGAATGAAATTTAGCTAGTCTAATACATTATTGTGATGATGGAAATTTCATTGTAATCATACATACTATTTAACTGATATAAAACATTCCTAAAATCAGAAATCTAGAACTAGAAGGGACCTAAGAGTCTGTTTAGCCTACACTCTTCATATTGAAGAGGAGCAAAATGAGGCTCAGGATGGTTATGTGACTTACCAATGGTCACACAGGTAGTAAGTATCAGAGGCAAGATTATTCCATTCAGCTTAAGGTTCATTTCTAGGTCATTCATACCTGCAATGTTTCTGGCAGTCTTTCTGTCAACATTTTGCTTACATCATCTCTTTATGTCAAAGTAATTTATGGAAATACTTTCTTATTTCTACATTTTCATATATTTTTATAAGCATGTAAGTTGTGTTGAGTCACTGTGGTATAGTAGAGAGTGTGTTGGTCATAGACTTAGGAATCAATTGCAAGGCCTTTGTCAAGGACTTAAATGTGCCAGGCATTATGTTAATGTGCCTCTGACATTTACTAGCTGTGTAAACTTGAGCAGGGCAGCAAGGTAATGTAGTAGATAGATTGTCAGGCCCGGAGTCAGGAACACCTGAGTTCAAATCTGGCCTCAGACTAGCTGTGTGACCCTGGGAAAATCACTTAACCCTCCTTGCCTCAGTTTTCTCATTTAAAAAATGAGCTGGAGAAGAAATGGCAAATCACTCCATTATATTTGCCAAAAAAACTCAAAATGGGGTCATGGAGAGTTGTACAGCACTGAAAAAGTCAGAAAGACTCATCTTCCTGAGTTCAAATCTGGTTTAGGACACTTACTAGTTGTGTGACTCTGGGCAAATTACTTAACCCTGTTTTCCTCGGTTTCCTTATTTGTCAAATGAGCTAGAGAAGAAATGGCAAACTACTCCAGTATCTTTGCCAAGAAAGCCTTAATTTGGGTCATGACTGAAAAATGACTCAATACCAACAAGAATTTGGGCAAGTTACAACCTCAGGGAATTTTCTAGACTTTCCAACTAATTCATCAGTGGGTTGCAATCAGCCACCTGGATAGAGTTCCCACAATGATTAGTCCTTGCAGTGAATCACAGAAATCACAGATCCTTTGTGGATCCATGTGTGTTGTAATTGAGCAAAGGTAAGGGGTAACACTTTCTGTCAAACTGCTTAGTACCACACCTCCAGTGATGATGTGACCCAGAAAGAGATCAGAGAGTTATGGGGAAAAGGAAAGAAAAGAAATAGGAATATATATGGGGAGAGGGGGAGGAAGGAAAGAGAAAGGAAGAGACAAGAAAGGGAAGTTTTTGTTTTTGTTTTTAGTAACTGGACTTAATTTGGCTGCTATCTGGGATGGAATTGCCTCATATGAAATTCTCCTCTGTGTCCCATATCATTATGTTGAAGTACTAGTATAAATGATAGTTTTAAGGTGGTTTTATAAAGAGGAGCACTAAGGACTTTATTGAAACCAAGGAAGACTTTGACACTACTGATGATCTATCAACTATGTGCCATTGTGATCTTCCTTCAAGGTTCTAATGAGCCCATGGAAGTATTTGTTGGGGAAGTGACATCATACATACTGCACAACCTGAATCCCAGCACCATATACGATGTGAATGTTTATGCTCAGTATGATTCTGGTCTCAGCATACCACTGACTGATCAAGGCACCACATGTGAGTCAAAGCTATTTTTGTGGTTGTAATGAAAAAATATATTTAAACCATATGGAGTCAACCTATTCTAATTTTCTTGCTCTCTTTTATTCATTCTTTTTTTAAAAAATTTATCACTTTCCCCAGGCAATTATTTTGTATCCATAGTCATTTTTTTTGGGTGGAGTTAAGCAAATAAGGTGTTCCAATAGTCTTAGTGCTGTTTTAAGTAAAATTGTGTTAAGGCTTTTGGGACACACTATATGTCCATATATAACTATAGTCATTTAACTGAGGATGTAAGATTTATGGGTGACCAACAGGAATTTTGCTCCTTTTATCTTCCACTCAATGTTATAGTTTGAATTTTTATAATGAAGTGTTACAAAAATGGCTAATTCAAGAATGGATGTCTGCAGTCAAGTCAGATTCTTGGATCTTTCTAGTTCTCATTGTTCTTTTTGATTTTTGGGCTCACATTACTGATTTTAATTATTTTCAAAGAATTCCTTTGTGGTGGTAGATACTGGTATAATTCAGACCCAGCACCTGCTGAAGTATTTGTGCCCGAGCGCTTTGATAGCTAGTCACTGCCAGAACATTGGCTTTCTGGAAAATTATTGTTGTCTTCATTACTTAGGGACTACTGTTGAAATAACAGATGGTAGTGGGAGAAGACCTATAGAGTTGGTCATGTTAGAAAGAGGAGTGGAGGTGGGAGTTTGGTTTCTTTGTGTATTCACAACCTTTCCAACAAAATGTAAACTTCTTGAGGTCAGAGACTGTTTCTTTTCTGTCTTTGTATTCTTCTTTCACCTAGCAAAGTGCCTGGCCTTAGGTGTTTAATAAATGCTAATTGACTTTAAAATAATTTTACAATTGTTCACCAAAAGTTTTTATTCTGGTATAATCAAATTTGTAGTTTTGTTTTTTTTCTTCATGAAATGTCTATTTCCTTCCAATTTTCTTAGTATACCTGAATGTGACTGATCTAACAACTTTCCAAGTAGGATGGAATACATTCTGTGTTAAATGGGCTGCTCACCGGGCTGCCACCTCATACAGATTGAAGTTAAATCCATCAGATGGTAAGTGTGGATTTTTTTTTTAACTTGACAGTGGAAAAGTTTATATAGTAGATGTAGCCTAAATCTCTTCTAAGACTATGGTATTTGGTGATGTGAAGTATACAAAAGGCACTTTCATTTAAATTTAGCTGTTCAAGACATTAGTGTTTTTCCTTTGTTGTCTTATATAGGAACAAGAGGGCAAGAAATCACAGTCCGTGGATCAGAAACCAGCCACTGTTTCAAGGACCTTTCACCAGATACTGACTATGGGGTCACTGTCTTTGTTCAAACACCAAATCTTGAGGGACCTGGAGTTTCCATCAAAGAACACACAAGTAAGCATATGAACTCTTAAGAATGGGGTGGCTTAAGACCATGTTGGACCATGCTGGACATTTTCCTGACCATAAAACTTACAATTAAAATATCATTGAATCTAGAGTTTGAAAGGATTTTGTAGATCTGTGAGGCCAACTCCCTATTTTATAGAAGAGGAAACTAAGCCTGGGAAAGGCAGGGAGAGGAGCTAAGTGACTTACCTAAAAGTATTCAAGGTGGAATTTGTAGCCAGGTCCTTTAACTACCATATTGCCTCCAATATGTTCCTGAATCTAGAGCTAGAAGGCACTTTTGAGATCATTTGGTCCAAGGGTTCTTAATCTAGGGTCTGTGAATTTTTTAAAAAAATATTTTGATAGCTGTACTTTAATATACTTGGTTACTATTGTAGTCCTATGTATTTTATTTTATGTATTTCAAAATATTATTCTGACATGAGGTCCATAGGTTTCATGAGACTGCCAAAGGAGTCTATAATACAAAAAAAGTTAACTCTTGATCTAGCCAAATCTCATTTTTTCAGAGAGGAAGCTGAGTTCTAGATTGGAGAAGTGTATTCAGTCAGTATTCAGTCAGTAGGTAACAAATCTGAGACTAAGAACCAGTGCTTCCTCTCCCTTTGTCCTTCTCTTACGATGCATTGCTTAGTACCTGTCCATCTACAAATCTTACAGACTTGGGAAAAGCTGCTGAAAAGAGAAAAAAAAAACCAAACGTTGTACAAATCCAACTTAAGTTGAGATCGCATTTATTTTTATTTTTTTGGATATTTACTGACTAGTCTCAGGGCTACAGAGCAGAATGTCGTAAGTAGAGGAAATGGACATGGTCCTTGATAGGGCACTGTGTCCCTTGTATGGGGTGATAAAGTAATGTGTATTTTTATCTTTATTCACTCTGACAGATGGTCTCTAAATGTGGTTTCACTTCCCATATCCAGTGCTAAGGAGTAGGATGGGAATTGCTAAGGGGAAAGAGAGAAGAGTAAATCGGTAGTGAATTTGGATTAAAAGGAATCCTATATACATGCATCTTTGTAATTATGTCTCTAAGAAAAGCAAACAAATTCCTATCGTTTTGCATTGATACTAGATATTTACAGCTAATGTGTAATTTAGGAATATTATAGTGCTTCTAAGAGTTTCTTGTTAATGAAATGAAACAGATCACATAGGTAATAATGTTCTAATTGTTATTATCATCTTAGCGGTTAAGCCAACAGAAGCCCCAACAGAGCCTCCAACGCCGCCTCCTCCTCCTACAATTCCACCAGCTCGGGATGGTAAGTAGGCTGTATTTCCTTAATTTCCTCATATGATAAGTAACTTTGATTTAAAAAAGAAGTTTATAATCAAGAAAAAAAAATCAGACCATAATTTCCTTCTTAAACTGGGGTAGCTTAAAAATCAGGTATCATTTTTTTTTGATCTCTTCTTTCTTAAGTTCAAAGCCTAGAGATCTCTTAACCACCTTGAGCATTATTAGCATCAATAGCCCTGTATCTATCTGTATCAAAGATATCGAATTTCTCTAATTCCTTGTTTCTAGTCCTTTGTGAATTCAGGCATTAAATGCCCCAAACCACAGGCTATTAAGCTTCAGTTCATGTTTTAGACACAATAACTAAACTCCTATTGGTGCTTTTCAAACACCTCAAAACTCCCTTTATTTAGATAAATCAGGGCATATTGTTCCAACACTGTGTTGGCATGAATGGGCATTGTGAACTTATTTTGGCTGTAGCTACAACCTGAATCCCAAACGTTTGACATCTGGAATTCTCTGGCTTTGGATCTGAGAAATATTTTGGATTCAGTCCACTTTCACAAAGCTTAAAATAATTCCATTCATCAAATATTGAAGCACAATTGTCACTTTCATTGATACTGGAGAAAAGATTTATTGAATCTTCTAAATTGCTTTCTACTGAGATAGTTCCTTCAGTTCTTGATCAAGTTAGGTTTAAATGAATTAGCCATTAACCAATATTCTGATAGACCCACTGCAGTATTACCTTCCATGATGCTTTATTTTATGGAAAGAAAACATTTCACAGAGATTGGTCTTTAGTGGTCTTATACAGCTTTGAGGGACCTACAATGTTATAGCAATGGGAAAGAGCCATACTTCAGAGATATGTGATTTCCTCCATGTGGGGGTTCTTTCCATTGATGGAGAAGCTTTCTACTTGCTCTAGTGGATGGCTATTTGAATTCTAGGGGCCCAAACATTCATACATCTGTTGGACTGCAATTCTCTAAACTCGACTAGACAAGTCCATCATTGGGCCCCTTCTTGAAACTTTTCCGATCTGGCAACACTGACCAGGGCTCATATTTCTCTGGCATAGCCTTTGACAGCTTCAACTCTTTTCCATCTACAATGAAGCATTGTAGTATTTTACTGGGAGAAGGATAACCATTGGAGTCCTAGATTTAAAAAAAATTATTTTAGGGTTAAAGGTTTGGTCAAAGCTTGTCTAAGAATTTAGTGGAATGACTAGGTTTTCTTTTTCAGTGTGAGCCAGATTCCTCCACTACATAAACTTCTTTTAAGATCTTATTTAATTCTACATATTTTAAAATCTTTTGGTTATGTATTTTATGAGAATTTTTATGTCATCCAAATATAGAGATTCAAAAATAAACATATTATTTTTTCCACCCTTTGTTTGGATCTAGTTGCATAATCAAGAGGAAAAAAATGTCATATCCATATTTGCAAAATTTTTGATTTTATAGATGCTTTACACACAAATGTACAGAACTTTAAGGCACTTAACCCCCCTTCATCTGATTTCTCCCTCTTATCTGAATTCTACCTTGTGCCTTAGAACTTTGATGAAGGAAATCTTATTTATATGACACACATATGTATATATATGTATATATATATGTGTGTGTATATGTATATAAATTAGAGTAATTTCTAGAGATGTCTGGGAGTATATGAATGACAACATGTAGATAATTAAAATGGACTGTTTGTTTTTTTCATTATGTAATTCTATTTGTTTGAAAAGCTCCACCAGATCTGAGGGTTGCTTTTGTTTTTAGTATGCAAAGGTGCCAAGGCAGATATTGTATTCTTGACTGATGCCTCTTGGAGTATTGGTGATGATAATTTCAACAAAGTTGTGAAATTTATCTTCAATACTGTGGGAGCCTTTGACCAAATCAGTCCTGCTGGAATTCAGGTGGGTAATTCTACAGGCATTTGTGATTTTCTTTTAATGAACTCCTTTTCTTTAATATGTTGCAGTCATCTTTTTAAAAAATTGTATATTTTACTTTAAATAAAATAGCTTTTCAAGATACACTATGTTTTGACTTTTTTGTCTGCCATGGCCCACTCTCACCCATAGAATTTGAATGATTCTGTTTGGCTAGAGGATGTATTGGAGAACTGATGAGACTCCCAGTCTCAACTTCATACTTAGAATGCCCAAGTCAAACATATCCTACCACATTGGAGATATTGAAAGGTTTTTCATGAATATAGTAATATATTAACTAATTCATATATATTCATCTGATATAATTCACTAATATTAATTAATATGTATATGCATATATATTCATTCTACCATTTAGGTTTAGTGTTGAGTCTCTGGAACCCTATTAACATCTTTGGTTATAATTGGTTCAAGAGTTCATTTCAGATAATCATTGTTTCCTTAAAGCATTTTTTTGTTTGTTAAATTGAAGACTTCTAGTCAATTTGCTTTGGTTCTTAATTCAGTTATTATTAGTGTAGGCATGAATTAAACTGTTCTATAGTTACATTTAAGTAACTTGATGAAAATATATAAGTTTCTTATATCCTATGGAACTGATAGAGGAATGGACCTCCTTTTCTCTATAGTAAGAAAGATTTTTAAAGAATTCACTGTTTTTCTTCATTCCTTCCTCCCTACCTCCCTACTCTCCATTCATTTCCTTTCAAGTTTTGGCAGTTTGTTTTTCTTTTCATTGTGGTTACTAAGGGTCATTATAAAAATAGGGACATTTGACAAAAGCCATAGATATTTTCATAAACAAATTCATGACCAAGTTCATTTTTTAGAGGACAGAATGTCAAGGGTCCATCCTTGGGTCCTGAGCCTTGCTTACTTGAATCAACTTCCTAGGGCATTAGCTCCTCCTTCAATATTAGATTCAGAGGACCTTGACATTGGAACCAAGACTATTTATCTTTGATGACCTCCTAAGCTTCCCTGACCTTTGAATTCCAAATCTAGGTCCTAAAACTTTTGAGCTTTTCTGGTCCTGAGCTAGCTTAGTCCCTTTAGTTCAGAGATATATCCTACCTGGACCCTAATTACCTATCCTCCTTTACCTGTTGCTGCCTCTGCAACTGTTCTGGCCTGGTGTCTGTTCCTTCTTTGATTCCTACTGCCTATCTTCCATACATTCCAAACCACATGAATGTGTTTTCTTGGGTCTTTAAAGGAAAAGAGGGCATGCAAATTAATAAATAATAGAACAGATCAAGCTATTTGGAAGTGTGTATAAAAAATTTCTGTTTAGTCTTAGACCAAAACCCAAGATTGCCAACCTCATATTTAACTAATGCATTCTAGACCCAGCATGGCCCATGATACTTTCCAAACTGGGAATCTGGTGCCACAATTTCCATAGTGGCCCCAGACAAAAATGTTGGCTTCTCCATCAGAATACTCCCATGACAAATGACAAATTTAGGAATTTACCCTCCTGGGCTGTTTGGATTGGTCTCACTAGACCAGTCTTCCCGTCTCATACTTACTCTCAGCCAACCTGGAAGCTTCATCATGATAGCATACTTGATTTTTAGTATTCTGTTCATTTTACTACTTAATCACTTAGGTAGCTAACTTATTTTTCCATCTGACCAAGAATAAACAAAGTGGTAAATATGGTATTATCTCAGTTACCTAAAAAATCATAATAATTCGATCGTATATACACATAGCAGTTTTTCATAGCACTCAGCTCCTTATGAGAAATGAAGGCCAAAGGCCATCAAATGTTACCAAGTATATTAAAGTCTCAAAAGTGGAAATAATCATAGTTGTAATCATAATTTTGTGTGCTAATTGTAGGTCAAATTTGTTCAACCTTTTCAGAATAAGATTTCTTAAAGATTTCATACTTGCCTGTAAGCAAAAAAAATATCAATGAATGTTCAGCATGACCACACTTAGAATTACAGTTTTATGTCAGTGTGATGGAAGGACATTTGAATTCAAACTGGCTTTCTCATTTCTAAGTTATGACTGAGTAAATCTTTTGATATCAAAGGATTTTAGTGTTCATCATTTACAAAGGGAAGGGGGGCAATATTTGATAACACCTACATCCATGGACTTAAAAAGAGGGGATATATATGTACATATACACACTCATGCCTAAGCATACCTATATGTGATTGAATGTATTCTCACTGAAGAGTACTATGCAGAGGCAAAATATTAGCACCATCTCATCATTAGTCATAAGAATTAGTGATGTTATTTTTACTATTCAACAAGTCTATGTGCATTTGTTAAGTGCCAGGCATTATTCTAAGCCCTGGGGATACAAATGCAAACAGAAAGAAAGATAGTCCCTGCCCTCAAGAAACTATGGTGAAAGACAGCACATGAAAGGGAGCTGAAAAGGAGATGTATGGGGATGAAGGTATTCAAAGAGTTGGTGTGATAGACAAAGTCCTGTGCAGAGTTCAGGTGTGGATCCTGGAGAGAAAAGAAGACAAGGCCAGCCTGGACTTCCTTCTTAAAATTAAGGTTCTGGGAGGAACCAGACAACCAGAGGGAGAAACTGCAGGGAACTTCTAATGTGAGAAGTATTCTGGGGGTGGAGTGAACTTTCAGAGCGAAGGAATTTCTTTGGCATGGAAGAGAAAGTCTTGTAGAGAGTCAGGAGTACAGCCTGGAGAGAAAAGAACTTTCCTCTATGAAGAATAGAATAGGATCATAGATTTAGAACTGGGTGGAACCTTGGAAGTTACAGTATCTCTGAGATGGAAGGGATTCTAGAACAGAGTTATTGCTTTGAATCCATTCATTTTACAAAAGAGGAAATGGAGACCTAGAGAGGGGCAGCATCTTGCCCAAGGTCACATAGTGATAAAGCTGAGATTTGAACCCAGATCTTCTGACTCCAAATCTAGGGCTCTTGCCTTCTGTGCAACCAGAACTTAAGAAGTGATAGAATTTAGAAAGTACAACTAGAAAATTGACATTTTATTTGTCGTATGGTGTCGGGTAGAGTATGTTGACTCTTTAAAAATTATTGCTGTGATTACTTGAAGATGCAAAAAGAAGAAAGGAAGATTCATGGTGAAATCATGCTTTCTTTCAGGTTTCATTTGTCCAGTACAGTGATGAGGTAAAATCTGAGTTCAAATTGAATACGTATGCTGATAAGGCTCAGGCACTTGGGGCTCTCCAAAATATTCGGTACAGAGGTGGAAATACAAGAACAGGTACCTCTGGCTAAGCCACATTACTTTTTAATGACAATACACTAAAAATGACAAACTGATCTCTCCTCTTTCGCATTTACCTTAATATTCTCCTCATTACTCAATAGTGATTTTGGGAGTTTTTTGGGGAGGAGGAGTGGCAGGGAGGAGATCTAGTTACTGATATTTATTTTATGTTAAAATTGGCAGGCAAAGCCTTGACATTTATCAAGGAGAAGGTCTTGACTTGGGAAAGTGGTATGAGAAAAGCTGTCCCGAAGGTCCTTGTAGTTGTCACAGATGGTCGGTCACAGGACGAGGTCAAGAAGGCTGCTTTGGTCATACAACAATCTGGTAAGTAAATGTCTTTGGTATTTTCTCTCCTTTTAATGCCTCAAAAAAACCTTGAAACATTTGAATTAAGTGTATATAATCATAAAAAGACTTAAATGTATATGTGTGTGTGTGTGTGTGTGTGTGTGTGTGTGTGTGTGTGTGTATTTTACTTTGGGAGGCAGTGTGGCACAGTGAATAGAAGGCTCACTCTGTAATTAAGAGGAATTAGGTTGTATGCAGTTTGGCTGTATGGCTGTGGACAAACCACTCAATTACTCAGCATTCCAGGACAGTCTCTAAGATAGGTTCTTAACTTTTTTTGTGTGTCATAGACCCCTCTGGCAATGTAGTGAAGCTTATCAACTTGTTCTTAGAATAATGTTTTTAAATAATCGAAGGAAATACTAAATTAAAAAATAATTTCAATTTCCTTTGGGGAACTATCCTCAAAAAGAGTGCCATTAACCTCCCGCTTTAGAACAGGGGTTGGTAACACTATTTATGGCACTACCACTTGGGCAGTCTGGTAGAGTCTTTGAACCACTTCTAAAAATGATGTTTTTAAATATAATAAGTACAGAGGAACACAAAAGAAACAAATATGGAAATACAGTTATCAAAATGTTAAAACAAACAAGTTCACGAATCTCAGGTTAAGAACTGTATGATACAGAGAAATTTCTGATCTGCTTCAGTGGAAGAAGTTTCTATAGTGGGCTATAATGCCAAGCAAAGGCAACTTCCAAGGTTCGGATTACCAGCATAGTAAACCCCATTTATTCAGCAAACACTCACAGAACAGAGAAAGTCAAAACACAGCGTAACTTGTTACTTTAGCAAGTAAGTTCTCAATTCAATCCAGGTACTACTCCACCCCTAGACAGTACAATTCATTTAGTCAGTCAAAAGTCTCTTCTCAAATGGAGATTAGTCTCCAATCATAAAGAAAGTACATTCATTTGGTCAATCACAGAGCACAAAAAACCTCAAAGGCTTCCCACCCCTGAATCTCAAAAGGGGCAGGAGAGCACAAAAGGCCATCCACCCTTAAGTTACAACAAAGTTAAGCTCAGCATTGAATACCCAAGGAAAGGGCCTTCTTTCATCTTCACTCGAGGCAAGCCCTCAGCAATCTCAGTTCCTGGGGAGACAAGGCTCAACAAAGCCATAGCCAGTGT
>CM053584.1:236645990-236663995 GCA_028627135.1 Pseudochirops cupreus | reverse complement strand
TGTTCTTAGAAAAAGTGGCAATAGCATCATTATGCCTCAGCACCTCCATATTCCTCTTTTATTATAGAGCTACATGGCTTAACTTGCTGGATTGTGGTCAAGGTCAAAGGAAAATCATTTTACTTCTTCAGACCTCAATTTCCTCATCTTTAAAATGAGGGGATTGGTTTAATAGTTCTTGAAGTCCATAGTCACTTGCCCAGGGTCACACAGTTAGTGAATGTCTGAGGCAGGATTCCAAGTGCTCCCTCTATCCACTACACTGCATTGCTTCTGAAGTTCTTGGTCTGCGGTTGAATACTGTGTAAGACCACCTTGAAGATAACAATTATGTTATTTTCTGTAGAGCAGCATTTGTATAAGGTTGTTTGTTCTGAATACCAGCCAAATTAGTCTGGTTATTAAAGAACCTCTCCTCTCTTCTTCTTTTCCTTTCCCCTTCTCCTTTCCCTTCCCCATTCCCTTCCCTAGATGAGACTCCAGCCCAATATTTTAGAATTTGCATCTGTTTAGTAAGAGATGCTTTGTTGTTTACTTAACAGAGACCTACATCCAGATGGCTTACCCCCTTCATACACCATTATCCTGTTATTCCGACTTCTTCCAGAAAGCCCCAGTGATCCATTTGCAATTTGGCAAATAACAGACAGAGATTACAAGCCTCAAGTTGGAGTGATTGCAGACCGTAAGGAAGATTTTGCTTAAAGAAAAACCCGTGAATTGAGATTTTAAGTTGCTCAAGATAATTTACTTTTTTTCCCAACTGATTTCATTTGGTAACATGATTTCAGATTTAAAGTTTTGAAAATCTAGAACATCAAAAGCATTTAAACATCATTTCAAACCAATGTAGTATTTGAACTGTTTCCAACAATTATGATTTTGCTAAATCTCAATAACAAAAGTATTCCTATTTACATACTCAATTGATTTAATGATGGGCAACATACTTCTCAACATAATCTTTAATTTTGTATTGACTACAGCTTCCAGCAAGACATTGTCATTCTTTAACAAAGATGTGAGGGGTGAAGTTCAGACAGTAACGTTTGACACAGATGAAGTAAACACACTGTTTTATGGAAGTTTTCACAAGGTAAACATTTAAGGTTACATAAGCATTATTTTGTAGAAGAGAATATGACTTAAAAATGTACCTTATTTTTCTTTTGGAATTTCATGGATGCTCATGTTGGGTTGGCAGAACTATAGCTATGTCTAAATCTGGAGCAGATATCTTTTTTCCTTGGACTATTGATCTTTAAAATTTTTTTAAAGCATAGTAGTCTGCTTTTTCCCCGTTTATGGAAAGCTGGTGGATGTCTGTGAAAGATAGATTGAACATTTTTCAGTCAATCCAAAGAAACATTAATGAATATAAAAGCAACCTAAAAAGTTTTGAATAAGAATTGTTTTTTCCCAAACATGAACACAATTATTTTTCCAGCTGTCTCAGTGCTTAGTTTATGTGACTGCAGAACTGATAACCACACAGAAGTATTTTGTCTAATGTTCTAAGGATGATTATTTCTTGTCTGTTTGGTAGTCAGAATTAACCAACTAAGGTTTTTTAGTACACAGTGTAGAAGAGAGGATTTGTTAGATTTGTATGGTATAGACATACGATTAGTGAAAAATGAAGTACATGGAATTTGGAAATGTTTAAAAATGAAAATAAAAAATGAATAAAGAATCTGTCATTTTAAAATGATGCCTAGCTATACTCTAAAGTAAGTGGCGATACCTCCTGTTTCACTAGCTGTATAAAATTCCTTAAGCAAGATGTACAGAATAATACTCATCTATAAAAGATTTGCAATTTCTAGTCAAATGTGAATCAAAAGTGAAAACTGATGCACCTTCCTTTAGAGCTTTTGGGTACTTCTTATTCCTCTAATCCCAAGAGGGAATCTTTTTTTTTTCTTCCAGAGTGACTCACTCTCTCTCTCTCTCTCTCTCTCTCTCTCTCTCTCTCTCTCTCTCTTTGTCTCTGTCTCTCTCTGTATCTGTCTCCCTCTCTTCTTTTGAATCTGATTATTGGATCCCTGTCAGTGACATTCAGAGAATCTTCTGTGTACAATAAGGACTCCTCATTAACTAGGACCCAAAAGCAAATTAAGGGAGGGAAATTTATGAATATAAGTATCTATATTGGATCTTCCTATTTTTCCATCTATTCAATAACTCACTAATCCTCATAGAAAAGCCCAGTCCTGCTAATTAATGCCTCACCAGAGAAGTACATTTCATTTTGGCATTTGCTGTTGGATATAGCAGAGATGTCCTTGGTGAAAGATGTTGAACCTGGTAAATTTCAGAAGAAATCATTTGGCATCTGGATGTGTCCATTAAACTTATATTTGTATATCTTGCTGAGATGAACTTTTAAAAATTATAATTTTCTAACCACACTTATTCTGAACATTTGATGAGATTGTAATCTCATAAATGAACATTGGGTATTTAGAAGTAGGGCTATTGCTCAGCTTGTGGTTTTTATGTAATAGCAATTTTTATGTTATATCCACGTGTTTTATTTCATTTTAGATCACAAAGACAATATTAATTTTATTTCAGAGAGGCCTATAGTGATAGAAACTAAAGTTTTTTATACGACTTTTTATATTGGCAGGACACAAAATGATTATTTTTTGAAATATGTGTTCAGAACTTCTAAAAGAGCATGAGTTGTTGATAATAAACAAAAATGTAGCAATGCGACTAAATACATAATCCCATGTTCATCAATTATTAATTAGAAAGACAAAAACACATTTCTGAACATTAGTTTGAAAAAAATATTGTACACCTGTGACAACCTAGATGTTATCTGTGTATAAAATTGTTGTGTGGAAAGTTTTTTGAAAGCCACAAAGAACTATTAAAATGTGAGTTATCATCAGAAGCAGAAAAATATAAAAGATCCTGCAATTCACTGGGATAATTGGTCAGTCAGTCACTCAGCGCCTGAGAATTCCACTCTGAACTGTGCACTCAATGCTTTTGCACTCTTGGGCCAGTTGTTCACCTTCCCAGTAGTTTAGTTCAGTTTCTTTGAATGTAAAAGAGAGTTTACATTGCAGAAGTTTAGGAAATTGCTATTTGAAAATTCAGTCCAACAAAAGGAATAGATGTAAGAAATAAATCATGAAATTATCGAAGTCTTTTAAAGATAATAGATAACAAGCAAGTTTGGAACTTTCAAATATGTTTTAGTCCTTGAGTAGGCAGGTATGTTGATGGTAAGCACTAGAAAGGCAAATTTCTCATTAGTCATTATACATGGATTTTTATTATTTTTAAGAAACCCGTTTTTATGGAAATCTTACTAATAGTTTATATTAAAATGTAAAATATTTTCTGATAAGAAGCATGTGAATATATCCAAATGTATTGCATATATTTGTTACAACTTTTGCTTTTGCCTCATGGATCAAAGCTTTGAAGCTACAAGTGACCTTAGAGGTCATTTGATTCAACAACCTCATTTTATACGGGAGGAGACAGGCCAAGAGAAGGTGAAGAAGACTTGCCCAGACTGTAGAGTTAGTAGAGCAATTATTTAAACACAAGTCCTCTAGATTATGAGCATTTGTGAGAAATTCACAGTACTTGAATTTCAAATAATTTCCTTTTTGGGGATAGCTTAAAGTAATTAATTTTATTACAAAAACACATACTAGCCATAGACAAATATAATTTTGCATTTATAATCTTTATCAAGCTAAACTAATGTCCTGATGACAAATCCATATGGAAAAATATTTACTGTTTGAAAAAAAAAATCACAGGGGCAACTAGGTGGCGCAGTGAAAAAAGCACTGGAGTCAGGAGGACCTGAATTCAAATGTGAGCTCAGACACTTAACACTTGGACCTTGGGCAAGTCACTTAATCCCAATTGCCCTGCCTTTCCCCCCTCCAAAAGGAAAAAAAAGAAAGAAAAGAAATCACAAAATTCTCTAGAGATTACCCTTCTACTTATTGACTCAGAATAACTAACCATGTACCTCTTAGGCATGAATTTCTGCTCCTTTTAATTTAATGTCAGACTTTTAAAAATATTCAAGTTCTTACTTATCGGGTATATGTTATGACAAATGGAAATACTGAATATAAGTATAGGCTTCAAGAATTACTTAGAACCATATTCATACTTTTCTAAAATAGTTTAATAGTTTGCATTACTAAAGTTGACCAAAAAGACACCAGTATTAGTTGACTTTCAAAGAAGATTGAATGCTAAAAACCTTCAGTTGGAGAACTGTGAGAGGATGAGTATTATTTCCTTATTGGGTAAGATGGTAAAAAGGAGTGCTCAGGACTTAGGACTTGAGGAACATAATGGAGTAAAGAGAAATCAATGAGAAATCAAACTAAATTAATTTATTTTGAGCTTCCTTTTTTTTAGTAAGTTTTTTTTTTCTGATGCCTTTAGCTTTTACAGCACAGTTATTCTTGGCTATAGATTGCCCTATGGCACAGCCTCCAGAATTGAGCCCTTGCATTTAACATAGAAAAGCAGTTAGTCAAAAACAACTTATATAGTGACCTTTTCTGACAATGTAGGTAATAATCTGTCTCTGTTGTCCTCTACTTTTCAGTTTAGAGTCTTAGAAAATGCAGGTATGGTTCATCGGATATTCTTTTTCTTTCTTTTTTTGGATAGATCAGGATTAAGTGACTTGCTCAGGGTTACACAGCTAGTAAGTTTCTGAGGCTGGATTTGAACTCAGGTTCTCTTGAATCCAGGCCCCGTGCTCTGGTGCACTGCATCAACTACCTGTTCCACACTGGATATTCTTTGAGTTGCATTTTTAATGAATAAAGTCATGGGCCTGGAGATGGAAGTTTCCCATCAATTATAGCAGCTTCTTGGCTTGTTCTTCATAATCTGTCTTGAATACAGTCACATCCAAGGCCCTTTGGTTCTGTCTTCTCATTTTATGATGAGAAAACTGAAGCCCACAGAGGTTCACTCAGTTGTTCAAAGTCACATGGGTAGGAATCTTCTGAGGTGGAATTTGAATTCTGAGCTTCTGGCTGCTGGTTCAACTTTCTTTCCACTGTACTGTAGGGTAGTGGGACATTACAAACTTCAAATATCACTCTTGCCTTCTGACCCTGTTGAAAACTAGAGATCTTTATAGAAGAAAGGGGCTTGGGAGATTTGTGTTCTAGTCTTAGGTCTTTCGCTATTTATGTCACCAAACAAGTCACTGTTGGTGACAAGTTCCCCTCTCTGGTTTTCAGTTTCTTCACTTGTAAAGAGAGAGCATTGGAGTCACTGATGCCTCAGGTCCCTTTACCTTAAACATTCTCCGAATCTCAGTACAGCACACTTTTGCAGTAAAACATAATGTGACATAATAGTCATTTCATTATTAAATGTATTTTTCTCTTCAGGTTCATATTGTAGTGACTTCAAAAAGTGTTAAGATTTACATAGACTGCTATGAAATTGTAGAGAAGGACATCAAGGAAGCTGGTAACATCACAACTGACGGCTACGAAATTCTTGGGAAGCTTATTAAAGGTGAAAGGAAATCGGCTGCAGTAAGTAGCATGTTTCCATTTCATGTGGTACCTCAGTACAGTTTAATGTTGAAATTGTGTTTATTCACTCAGAGAATACACATTTGGAAGAATTTTCAATGGGCAAATGTGCTGTGGATAAAAGAGTGATTTATTTAGTCATGGTATACTAGCTAGGATCTCTAGCCTCTGCAGAGAAAAATCCCTAAACATTCCCAAGTTAGGTCACACCCTGACTTGATGTCAAAATCCCCCAGTTAATTAAAATTAAGTTATGCTATTATGTTGGCCCTAAGACATAGTCTTAGCAAAAAAAAAATTATGTAGTATTTTTTCATTTCATATAATTGTGCCTTTAATATGTATGAAGCATTATTTTTAGACTTTCATTAGACCCTCATGTAGCCTCGCAAGAAGTGACTTATCTCTTAAAGAGTAATCATTTTTACTAAAAGATTACTCCCAAGAAGAAGGAAGTTTTGTTGAATTCATTAACATGTACCTCCTAGACATGAATTATTGATTTTTTGTGTCGATCGTGGGTTTTTCTACTTCCTTGTAAACCAGTTCTAGTGTTCTGTTTTTTTAAAAAAGATGGCTTTGAAGTCTCAAAGCAGATTGGTCTCTTTAAATTCATAGTAATTTTTAGAGAACATGAATATTGCTTTAAAAACAAATTCACTTTGGTTCCCCTGAATTATAGTGTCACAAAGATTATGAACTGTATGTTTCAAGAAGAATTGAGTAGCATAGAATTTTGTTATTGTATCATGACATACAAAGATAGGATGCTGTAGTTGATAAGAGAGCTAACTCAAAGTCAGAAAGGTTCAAGTCCTGTCTCTGTTACAGACTGACTGTGTGACCCTGAGCAAGTCACTGAAGCTCTAACTGCTCTAGGCAACTCTTTAATACTCTAAATTGCCTAGAAGGAGCTGATCTGCTTTTGTAGAATGGATTACCTCATCCAGGAGTTCCTGATGCCAATGAAATCACAGTTTTAGTCTTTACCTATCATGGCATTATTGAGATTTTAGATCATAGTGTTAAAAGTATAGCATGAGCTTTTTTAAAAATGAGAATATGCCCAATCAATTTATATTTTTATTTCAAGAGAATTTTTTTGGGAGAAAATCTTTCTATGTGAAGGTAGGATTTTCATGTAATACAGTATTAATAGATCTCAATCTGCCCTAACGAAGAACCTTGCAATTCTATTTGTTCAGCTAAATTGGAATACGCTAGCTATTAAAGCCTTTTTTCACTTCTTGAGAAACATTTCTCTTTGGCCACAAACCAGGATCAGGAGCCAGAGTTCATCAGGAGCATTTGGCTTGACTTTCTCCTTCTTCTTAAGTATGGGTGTTTATTTATTTTAAGAAACTGCAGGGAATTTCCTCCCCCACCCCCCCTGAGAAAACAGGAGCACATTACTTATGAAGTAGAACACTTGTAAACTTTTATCCAAGAAGCTGGCAAACTCTCAATTTTGACTCTGAGGAGACGTTGAAATCTGAAATGTTTGCAGTCTCCAGTGAATAACAAGAAAAAAAAAATACTTAGTGGATATGGTTGTTTTGCAGTTCCAAATCCAGAATTTTGACATAGTGTGCAGCCCAGTGTGGACCAGTAGGGACAGATGCTGTGACATCCCTGCAAGGGTAAGTATTCCTGAACTGGATGCTGTCAAAAATCTTACCAGTAAAGTCTGCTGACAGTGAGAAGTTGTATTGGGAAAGTAACACTCAGCAGCTGTTATCAGCAAACAGGAAACCCAGGAATATGCAATGGCTTGTACCTTTATCAGTTATCACGGTTCATGCCAGTGTTTGATGTGACCCCTCCCTTTCCAGCTGAGAATGCGTAAGCCCATATTAGGAAATTCTCAAGAAGCATTGCAGTACATTAACTAGAAAAGTTTCACCCAATCCCCAGATTTCTGCTAATGCTAAGCATTCCTTTCTGCTTGTAAAATGCTGGCATGAATTTGTCAAATAAACTACCTTGTCCTTAGGTTTCTATTATTTTTAAATAACAAAAATGAACCACATTTCATTGTGAAGAAAGAACTCATGTTTGTACAAGTGACTGTTACAATGTATTGGCAAGTTCGAGCAGAAAGAGCATGATTGGAGGAGTCAGAGGATCTGATTTCAAGTTCTGCCTCTGATATTTACTACCTGAGTGACTTTGCTTGGCAAGTTAATTAACTCCTCTGGCCTCAGTTTCCTCATCTGCAAAAGGAGAGGATTGGACAAGATGGTTTCTAAGGCCCCTTTCAACTCTAAATGTGTCATTCTATGATGTGGTTGAACTTTGGGCATGCAAAGCTGAGTATAAAATCACAGGATGATTTTTGTCTGAGCTAGATAGAGAACACAGCTAGGGCAGCTAGGTGGTGCAATGGTTAGAGCACTAGGCTTGGAATCAGGAAGGCTCCTCTTTATGAATTCAAATGTGGTCCTAGAAACTTATTAGCTTTGTGACCCTGGGCAAGTCACTTAACTTTGTTTGCCTCAGTAGCCTCATCTGTAAAATGAGCTGAAGAAGGAAATGGCTACTCCAATATCTTTGCCCAGAAAATGTCAAATGGGGTCGTGAAGAGTCAGATGTGTCTGAAATGACTGAGTAATAACAAGACAGAGAACACAGGGTCAGAGAAAAATTACACTAAATTACTAGTGATTCTAAATGTTCTTTTAGAAGTGTTGCTTTGTCCTGTAAGGTTTCTTAAAGAAAATAATATAACTGTAGAAAGAAATTTCATTTGAGAGTCAGATATGAATTCTCATGATCATGTATTATGATAATTAGATCTTTGTCATTTAAATAACAAGGAATTGACTCCCTTGTTTGTGTAAGTTATGAAGAGGGAAACGCGGTTTGTTTTTTTTCATA
Organism: Pseudochirops cupreus; assembly: GCA_028627135.1. NCBI lineage: Eukaryota > Metazoa > Chordata > Mammalia > Diprotodontia > Pseudocheiridae > Pseudochirops > Pseudochirops cupreus. Next base: position 236,655,563 of record CM053584.1, on the reverse strand, counting down.
ATGGCTGATTACTGTTCTCAATAATCCAGAGAGATGAAGCAAAATGCCCTGCTTTTCCAAATGCTTGCACGTGTACTCAGGACAGTGTTGGACCTCCTGGACCACCTGGACCAGCGGTAAGGAAATATAAAAAACATTTATACAGTTTTTCTTTTTAAAATTGTAGATATGGTTTTTCTTTTGGAAAACTGAGGTCGTTAAAACACAGGTCACCCTCCTGCCTGATGCTGTGAAGGTTGCTCTCCTTTTTTTAAATTAATGTTTTTCAATTAATAAGCATTTTTTTCTTCTTCCTATTTTCCATTCCCCTTTCCCTTGTGCTTCCCTCCCCCTCCAAAAATTAAAAACAAACAAACAAACAAGCAACCTTGTTACAAAATAGGTATATTAAAACAAAATAGAGTCCCAGGTAGACCATGTCAAAAATGTGTGTCTCATTTTGCATATTTAATCTTTCACCTCTCTGTCAGGAAGTGGATCTCGTTCTTCATTTCTGGTCCTCTGGAATCATGGTTGGACATTGTAGCAATCAGAGTTTTTAAGTCTTTCAAGGCTGCCAGCTCAGCAGCATGTATCTTTTGGTATTAGATTCATGCAGCTGTAATGGAGGATAACTGGATCAAAAATACTTTGACTCTGGAATTAGAATTCATTTTCTTGGCATCTTCTTATTCAATCTAGAACATATTCAAATACTTAGACTGTAAAAAATGTAAATTTGCTTTCCCCCTGGTCATTGTAATGCCTTAAATGATTCTTCAAGATGTTAATAGAAACTCTCTGGACAAGTCTTAACAGGGTTAAAGTACAGATGCTGAGCTGTGCGCAGATTACTTCAAATTTAGAACATTTGCATTTTATGTGTCAAATACATATACAGCCCAGGAGATTCTTCACATTTTTGGTGTCATGGATCCATTTGGCAGTCTGGTGAAGCCTATGGAGCCCTTCTCAGAATTATTATTTTTAAATGCATAAAATAAAATACATAGCATCACAAAGGAAACCGATTTTGTTGCAAGGTATTGAATATGTATGTGTATATAAAATTCATAGACTCTAGTTTAAGAACTCCTGCTGTAGGCCATAAAGTATCAAATTATAGATACAAAATGATATAAACCAAAGAAGGTATACAATATAAGGGATCTAGCCTCAAATCCTGCCTCTGATATTTATTACCTGTGTGATCCTGGGCTAGCCAATAAACCTACACTCATCTAAGCAGTGAAAGATATTTATGGTTAATGTGGATTTTGTTCTTTGGTCTTATGAGAAGATATGGACAAAAGTTGCTCTAGGACCAGTAGGATATGGATATGTTACAATCTACATTGTTGGAGGAAATACCCACATCATTGAGATTACATACCTCTTAAAGCATTGGAGATTATTGTCAATTGTTTTTAGTTTTTTTTAACCTATAATGAGATAATTGTGTATTATAGGTTTTCTTGATCATTGCCTCAGTTTTTAGGAGATCTATAGATTCTTATTGGTGGAGCTACACCTACTTTGTGTTACTTAGAGATTAAAATCAGGTTAATCTTTTCTTAAAAGATTTAACTGCCCAATTCAATGTTGGCTAATAGGTTTTCAAAATAGTACATTATATTTTCCAGCCTTTTAGGTAATATTAGTTTTTTCCCCAAAAATTCTTAAATTAGTTTTGAAGCTGTATTAACAGTATAGGTATGACAAAATGTAAAACTAAGATGTGCAACATGCGGAAGTATTTATTTTCTTGATTTTTGTCTTAAATATTTGCTTTGGGTCCTTTTCGGTCCAGAATGGTGATATTTTAGACTTCCCTGCAGTGACAACTTCTTTATGGTTGTTTGCATAAGTATTATTATATTTTTCCTTATCTTGATACAGAAACAACATAACAACATATAATATGTATATTTTAGGGTGGTCCTGGTGCCAAAGGTCCCAGAGGAGAAAGAGGAATTAATGGAGCAATTGTAAGTATCTATCTGAATTCTACTAAAAAATTTTTGCCTCTTTTTCCGTTGAGTTATTGATTTGAAGTACCATCACTGTGATATATCACTTTGAACAAGTTGCCACAGCAAAATTATCATTTATGTTATTCTTATGAGGATTTTGTAATGGTGACTTCAGCCATTCTTGAAAATGTTTTTAAAAGTATAAAACTTGACACTAGGCACTTATAAGTTCATGTTAGTTACTATTTATTTTCAACAGAAATGATGATGAGGGAGAGGGAAGGGACTCACACTATTTGAGTGAATGCTGAGGAGAGGAGGTAGGTTGGAGAGGTCATACAGTATATGATGAGGACGAATACTTTCAGTAAAAGTCACTACAACCAACCTGTTGCTAACTTTGTCCACTAAGTATAGAAGTTATTGGATGGAGTCCAAATATAGGACATAGCTAGAATTCAACCTGCAGCATTCATTTAGAGCAAGAATTGTCAACATTTTAATGGGAAAGAGCCTCTAAGAAATATTTTTGGAATATCTTTGAAAAGTCAACTCATGGCTATATATATGTTATAGTTGATGCGAGAGGTCCTCAGGAACCTCATCTTCAATGCCTTATTCATTTAAGAAATGATTTCATTTAATTCATGCCAATCAATAAAACACAGTGAAGGCTAGAAATATTTGTTTATGATCTTCAGAAGGTTTATATATATACAAGTGTGACACAGTAATTGGAGGGAGGGCCACGAGCAGTTCTTAGTTTAACCTTCACCCATTAGCTAGTCAATTAGTACCCAGATTTGATCAGATGTAATTTTGGAAGGCAGAGATCTGATCCTGAAGGAGATGGAGTGTGAAATGGGAGAGAGTTCAGGTAACAAGAAGAGAATGGAAGTATGGCAGCAGCAAAGTCAGGTCTGGGCTGGGAAGATTGATGCCAAATATTTGCAATAATTTAATTAAGGAAGTAACATGGTACAGTGGGTAGAATGCTGGGCCTGGAGACAGGAAGACTCATCTTCCTGAGTTCAATTCTGGCCTTAGACACTTATTAGTTGTGTGACCCTGTACAAGTCACTTAATACTGTTAGCCTCATTTCTTCTTCTGTAAAGTTAACTGGAGAAGGAAATGGCAAATCATTAGAGTATCTCTGCAAAAAAAGCCACAATTAGGGTCATGAAGAGTCACACATGACTAAAATGGCTGAATAACAGCAAGAAGTAAGAAACCCAAGGGATGATTCACTGGGGTCTCCATAATTTTTATTGTGGAGGTTCAAGAAGGAACAAATATGAGAGCCAGGACATTAGTTCTATGGTCCTCCAATGCTAGGGGGCCGCTGTTTATAACATCTAATGAGATTTACCTTTGGTGAGGTCTTATGAGCTGAATCAACACATATATAAAGATGGATATATTTATTTTGGCACAAAGGGATTCATGTTTCTACCAAAAGAGCTTACAAAGCCTGATCTAACTGTAGGATCATCATCATCTTTTTTTCTAAAACAAAATTAATTTTAATAAGAGAATTTGAATTCCTTAGAGAAATGCTTTGTGCAAATGCTAGGAAAGCTTCAGTACAAGGAAATGATTGTTGCCAAAAGCATGAATAATAGGGTAATGCTGAATTGGGCTTCAGAGGGCCTAGGTTCAAATTTCGGCTCTGCCTCTTACTGCTTGTATGGCTATGTCAAGTCACTTACCCTCTCCAGTTATCTTCTGCAAAAAGAAGACCACTGAGGTCTTTTCTAGCTTAAAATCTATAAAATTGAGATCTTATGATCCATCTATGACAGCCTTAGACTATCTTTGCCAGATCATGAATTCTAGCAAGCTAACTAGTAGGTCAGACCAATCAGTTCATGGGTGGGAGAGCAGTGTTCTTGAAACTGAGCTTTCATTTATACTAGTGTTCTGTGGAGAATAGACCCTCAATGAATATTTAATGGCTTATTGTTTAATCAATACTTCCAAGGAGAAATCAGAATAAGCCTCAAGGAAATCAATCCTTGCCTGTATAAGATTATGTTTATGTTTGATACACTTTGTTTGTCTTCCCCCTTCCTCTTCTATCAAGGTTCTTATGGAAACCTAATTAATTTACTGCAGCATCAGCTATATTTTCTTTGCAAACAGGAAAAGGATGCCTGAATGAGGAGAGGGATAAGGTATCATCAGTAAAGAGCTGGGGGAACTGATGCAAGCTTCAAGGGTCTTCTTTCAAAACTGATTTGATCAATGTCTTTTGAGTTATAAAAACAAGCTTCTGACAAATGCAGGTTTTGAAGGTGATAACCTACACAACTCAGGCACTGATTCTTTTGCTTTGCCTTTGTTTATTTAAGGGGCCCCCAGGTCCTCGTGGTGATTCAGGTCCCCCAGGTCCCCAGGGTCCTCCAGGTCCTCAGGGACCCAACGGACTCTCAATTCCAGGAGAACAAGTGAGTAAATTTACTGTATTTTGTGAACCTGGTACATTTAATATTGAATTTAGCTACAACATTTTCCATGATGCTTCTGAAATTAATTTTTTTTCAAGAGCTTAAACTTTTAGTCTGTGAATTGATTTCTCAATGTGGCAAACACTTTAGATTTATAAATAGTGTGTCTATATTTTAAAATAATTCTGCCTAAGCGCGATTATTGACACTTATTTGATAACACTTGTAAGTCATGAACACATCATTTAATTACTTGAATTTCTGCAGACTTTTATTTCATAGATAATGTTTATTCTCCATGTCAGAAAAAATGGATATAGTCTAAAAGAACTGTAAAACTGAGATTTTAATTTTCATTGGAATATCTAAGCATAAAGATTATGCAGTGCCTGAGATAATGATAGTATAGGCACAGAGGATAGAAAGCCAGCATTGGAATCAGAAAGAACTAGGTTCAAATCCTGCCCCCTACACATAATGGCACTGAAACAACAAACTCTTAGTAGGACCTCAAGCAATTCCATAAGGCTAGAAGTTACAAAGCTGTGAAACTATTTCATGAGAAGAGTTGACACACTGGGGGATTTTCCTTCTTCCCTTCCTTCCCCCCCACTCCCATAAAGCAGAGAACATTTAGGAGTTTAGTTGTTGTAAAATCATTATGCATTGTACTTAAGTCTAATGGATTAGAATATGGAGGTGTAAAACATGACATATTTAAAATATATATAGACACATATAAAAGACCTCTAAAGTAAAAATCAAATCTGAAGCAAAGGTGCTTCTGAGAGGTTTCTATTTTCATTGTTTCTCATTGTAGTAAATTCAATTACTTTATATCAATAAGACTGGCTATATCTGTATCCCAGGTATCTTTAAATAAATACATACATACAGATAAACTTGTAAGCCTTATCATCAAGTCAAAATTTTTAACCCATTCTTCTTCTAGATCTATTATACTATCATAGCATCAAATGAATGATAATAAAACAAGTTAAAATGAATTTTTTCTACAAGTTTCATTTCTATAACAATGATTTATATTGAATTATTTTTTCTGTTTCTTGTTCCATAAAAAGATTTGCCACAATATTATTATAACTTGGTTTATTTACTTTAATAATGATAACATCACTGGAAGAATATAATTCAGTACTTTTAATTCACTATTCTCAAAAATGCCCTCAGATGTCTGTATCATTATGCCTACAGTGGATTTGTGAAGTAGCAGGAATTTCATAAATGAAGACCATTTTGTCTTCTTATTTTACTTGGTTTTATAAATCGGCTTAGAGCTTCTATCTTCTTGGTCATCACAGGGTCGACAAGGGGTCAAAGGTGATGCAGGAGAGCCAGGACTCCCAGGCCGATCAGTAAGTTTGTTGTTACAATTTCCCTTCCTATACTTATCAAGTAATATTTGAATATTTAGCCATTTGGGTCCCTAAAAGACTAAAGTTTGTCTATTTGCCCTTCATCATTCTCCCTCTCCTGCTCTAATTTCAATCAGCAAGAATTTATTGATCAACTGATATATGTATAGTTCTGTCTTGGATTCTGGTTTCTGATTTCTTACCAAAGGACTGCCTCCCAACTCTTTAAAAAATATTTTTAACACTTACAAGTGTCCATCTACAATAAAAAGTGCATGAATGCTTTCCTCTTGGGAAAAATTTCCTTGTTTCACTTATATTGTCCATTTTTTGTAGGGATCACCAGGCTTACCTGGCCCACCAGGCCCCATGGGACCTCCAGGAGATAGAGTAAGTTTCCTTTTTTATTATGCTACTTTCAAAGATGAATCTGTCTATTAATTAAGACCTAATACAACTTAACTTGCTCAAAAAGAAAAGAACTGCTTTATTATTTAGCACATTGAAGGCCCAACATAATTGAAAAATATCCAGCTTTGGACTATCCCATGGTCTGTGGTTGGCAATATTGTATGGGAGCCATTATGATTTTTAGCTTTAATAGCTTTGTTTATTATGGATGAAGAAAGGGACTCTGGGTAAGTTGCTTCAAATAACTAGTAGAAGAATATCTTTCTCTTAAGAATAAAATTAAGTGGGGCATCTAGGTGGGGCAGTGAATAGAGCACCTGGCCCTGGAGTCAGTGGGATCTGAGTTCAAATCCAGCCTCAGGCCACACAAAAGTAGCTGTGTGACCTTGGACAAGTCACTTAACCCTAATTGTCCTACCTTCTCCCCTCCAAAAAGCAAAAAAAATAAAATAAAATTAAGTGCGTTAAATTTTGTGTTAGGTGCTGGGGATAAAAAGATAAAACAATGATACAGTCTCTGCTCTTAGCCAGCTTACAGTTCAGGGGGAAGACAACTTGTTTGAATATAAGTATATAAAACCAAAGTAGTTAGGGAGGACACAGCAGTTGTGTGAAGGAGAGATTAGTAAAGGCTTTGTGTAGAAGGCAGTATTTTAGTTCCATCTTGAAAAAAAAGAAATTTTATGCAGCAGAAATGAGAAGAAGATGCAGTTTAAGAGTAAAGAATGGCTGATGCAAAGGCAAAGAAATGGGAGGTAGAGTATTGTATGTAAGAAAAACTTTGGTTTTGGCAAAACAATCTAGAACTGTGAAGCATGCTACTAATTGTGCAAAAAGTGTGCATAAATCCGTTAAAACCAGTCACTTCCGTGAATCTATTGGATATAATAGTTGACTTTTTCCCAATGGTGAATCTTAGGACAGATAATACAAAGTGGTTACAATTAAGTCTATGGGCCTTACTTGCTGCCACAGCATCTTTTGTTTCTGGTAGCAGATAAGTAAAGAAAGGAAATGAAAAACATGTCCTGTGTACATGCTGTTAAAGGAATGTAGCTATGCTTTTGGCTAGAGGAAAAATAGATTAGAAAAAATAGACTGAATGCATGAATTGTAGAATCATTGATGTAGGACTAACTGGGAAGGATCTCAGATCTGTCTGGGTCAACCTCCTCATTTTACAGATGAATAGATTGAGACTTAGAGGTTAAACAACTTGACCAGGGCAACACAACCAGTACATGTGAGAAGTGAGATTTGAACCTAGTTCTTCTTGGCTACAAGTCCAAATACTTTAACATGGATAATTTTCAAAAAATGTGTTAGGCAGTTATGGGATCTAAAGCAAATCTGATGGTATGATGAGTTCTACAAATCAAAAAGATAGATCCACAAATTTGGCTTCTGTGCATGTATTGTGTGAAGCTGATTAATGGTTAGGCTATATTCATCACACACACACACACACACACACACACACACACACACACACACACACACACCAGTACCATTAGTAGAAGCATCTTTGGAAATGAAAGATAGCCAGAGATAAAATTATACAAAAGACTATAGACACGGCAATATGTAGCCCTTCCATTAACATCAAAAGCTTACCCCTTGAAGCCAGATCCATAATTCTTGTGATAGAAAATAATTTCACAAAGCAGTTCACAGGCAGCAAACTGAAGAAGACAACTATGAGGCAGGCGGGAAAAAATCCACAGCAGTAATCTCAAAATATCCCATTCTGTCTGGTAGGAGAAGAGAAGCAAAATGAAAGATCCTGTGACCAGATCTGTTCAAGCCATGTTTCCACCTTTTGCTTTCTCAGAGGGATCCCAGAAAAAAAAAATATTTACATCAAATGACTCTAGAATGTGGTGTGGGTTTCCATTTGTTTGGTGTGTGTGTGTGTGCATGCATTATAAGACAACCTTTTCCAGGGAAACTGATACTTTGTAAATAGATTTAAAATAATTTCCCCAAAATCAATGATTGGGAATAACTTTTCAGCCCATTTTTAAGAAAAGAAGTAGATTACTTTAAATTAATTAATTTCCCATTGTAAAATTCACATGCTACTAAGAAACATGGATCCTTGGGTTGATTGGTTCCAGGGGAACCAGATCATTGATAAATTCTAAAAATATTATTAAAGTTATCCATAATTTTTTGTAGAACTTGAGAAGGAAATTTCCTTTGGTAAAATATGCAAGACTAAAAAAAACATGACCCGACTCAGAAATACTCAGCCAGATTTCAGGGGACTATAGTTGGGACTATAGTTGGGAGCTGTTGCTAACTGTGCAGGAGGATGACTCATTCAAGGCCAAGGCCATCTGGCAGAATAAGGAGAAAAAAGAAATCTGGGACCACTCAAGAATAGAGGAGACTGTGCAGAGACATGACCTGGCTCTTATAGTTGATTCTTTCTTTTTTTTTCTTTTTGAGTCAACCCATTGAGATTACAAATCATGGACATTAAGAGTTAGATTAGGAGACATTGACCAATAAAAAAAGTAACTGCTTATTATGGGGATTTCCTCTCTTGGTAGGTGGAGCAGGGAGGGCAGTTCGTTAGCTTTCCCACTCCACTGCTTTTGTGGATAAAAATCTCCATGAATGAGAGAAACAGTCCTATCAATACATTATCCTGTAGTTACAGCAGAAAAAAAAAAAGAAAATATTTTTCTCACAAAGTTGTCAACTGTGGTGATGATGTCTATTTCTTTCCCCTTATTATAATTCCCTGATGTTTATTCCTCTCCCTCTCCCCTCCCCCCACTTCCTCTGATCTCATTTCCCTTATGTTGTGGTTGTTAGTGGTCGCTTTAGGAGTTGTCACATCTTAATTCCTCTCTGTGTGCTAGTTACTCCAATTTTTCCTTAAAAGGTATTAGTCTGATCAGGCACAACTTGACTCTAACATAGTGGTGTCATTTTGGTCCACTTCAAGAACGAAGGGCAACAACAACCGTTGAGATATTCCTTAAAATTTGGTTGGGGGGGGGAGGGGGGACTAAAGGTTCATTCAGACTGTTGATAACACTTCCTCATCACATGAGTGAAAAAGAAGCCATGAGAACCTCTGGGAGGAGGAATGGGAGAGGGTCTCTCTCAAAGAGCCAGGTCATGTCATCTATTCTTAAGTAGACCCAGATTTCTTTTGACTGGTAGTGGGTCAATGGGTGTAACAGCAAGCACCCCAGCACACCCAGGGTGGCTGCTAGTACAGGTTCTTAGATCTGCTTTTCTAAAGGAAAGCAACTCAAAGTGGGTTAACAATCTTACTTTAATCAATCAAATACCATTTAACTAGTTCAGGGGGAAAAGTCAGCACCCTGAACTTCAGAGAATACAAACAGAAGTTACAAACAAACAGAAAA
>CM053584.1:236585227-236637423 GCA_028627135.1 Pseudochirops cupreus | reverse complement strand
AGACCCACCAACAAGGTCTGAGAACTCAACACAAATCATCAATGTAGAAATCAACACAGACGCACAAACAAGGTCCAAGAGGTCAGCACAAATCATCAGTAAAGTCCCAGGACCTCCAAAACCCTCCTCCAGGACTTCTGTAAACATATAACCAGAAAATCCTCTTTCAGGACTTCCAGTAAGGTCCCAGGGCTTCTGTACAAAGCATCAGAGACAAACATCAACCCAGACAGAGTGGACAAACAGAGTGCCAGGATACCACAAGTTTTTTCCTTATTGACTCTGCCACCATAAGAGCCCTCTTCTCAGTTCTTCTCAATTCTCAGTTCAGTCTTCAGTTCAGCAGCTGCTGCCCTGCCTCCATGATGCTTACCCCAGGAAATCCTGAGTGTCCAGCTTGTGCTCTTCCTTAAACATGGTGTAGTTCGTCCCTGTTCAGCCCCTTCCTGTTACATCAGCAGCAGGGGTTCATATCTCCTGTTTCTTCACAGAGGCTTAATTTGAAACTAGGTGCTAAGTACCTATCAGCTTTCCAACACAAAGAGATCTTCAAATTTCATTACCATTACAGCTGTATACCCAGGGCAAGTTACTTAACCTTCAGTGCTTCTGGCAGCTCTCTAAAGTTTATTTGCCAAGTAGGTAGAGGGAGTTCTTCCATTTCAAGTTTACTATGCTGATGAAGTGTAATAGCTAACATTTATCTGATACTTTAAGATTTTCAAATCACTTCACAAATATTATTTCATTTGATACAACAACCCTGGTTATGCTATTATCATCCTCATTTTATGGATGAGTAAACTAAGGCTGGGAGAAGTTAAGGGAGTTGCCCAAGGTCACAAAGCTAGTGAATTTTGGAGGCAGGATTATGGGCTCAAGTCTTCCTGATTCCAAATCCTGCTCCCTATCTCCTGTGCCAACTGGCTGCTACAGGCTTATCTGAAATAACAGTGTTATATAAATGTGAGCTGTTATTATTCAAATGAAATGACAATAAACATTATTTGCTTTAGGGTCCGTCGGGATTGAAAGGAGAGAAAGGTGATAGAGTAAGTATTATTTATAAAGTTTTATTTATACTTATTTAATGTGTTAAATGTTAATGGTCTGAAAACATAAAAGCACCAAGCTAATGATCTCACTTATTTCATTATTAAGGGAGACGTTGCTTCCCAGAACATGATGCGTGCAGTTGCAAGACAAGTCTGTGAACAACTGATTAATGGTAAATTAGTGTCCAGTGGGTGGGGAGGGCAAATGTGAATAAAAAATGATTTCCTTTGTCTTTCCTTCCTCAGAGAAACAAGCTAGCCCGATTTTTTTTAACGGTAATACCTTCTTTCCATTAAAGGCCAGATAAGCAGGTTCAATCAAATGCTGAACCAGATTCCAAATGATTATCATTCGAACCGCAATCAGCCTGGACCCCCTGGTCCACCAGGCCCACCAGGAAGTGCAGGAGCAAGAGGAGAACCTGGACCTGGAGGAAGGCCAGGGTTCCCAGGCACTCCAGGGTTGCAAGGACCACCTGGGGATCGAGGTGGGTGATGAATACATTTCTGCTGATTTACCATTTCTTCTGTTGATTAAAGGAAGAATGCAAAAGACGAGACTCTGAGTAGCTTACAGAGAGTTGGAAAGGATTAAACTGCATACCCTTTTTAAAAATAGGATGTTCTAGAAATCCTGGCAAAGAAGCTACTTTTGCTGATAATCCTGTGTCTTAAGGCAAGGCCTCAGGTCACACAGCTATATATTTTAGATAATAGGAGATTGTTTTTGGGTTAGTTCAGTCAAAGGAGAATGTTTTTCTGAAAACAATTCTTGTTAACAGTGCAACTCTCTTGGCTCTCAATGGCTCTCATGTAAGAGTCATGACTTTCTTAAATGGTGTGTGACCAGGAGTAGCTCAAGTGACCTCCAGCAGCATTTTAACTTCAAATGCAAGTTCTTCCAATTCAGGACCTTGTGTTATCCTTGCATTTTTGTTTAAATTGGACTTAATGGTAGAAAAATATAATTTTTAAAAAGGAAACATCTGATTTCAGATGTTTCAAAATAATTACATGGATGCTGAGTAACTATTTTTGTTTTGTTAAGATGATAGTTATCATTCTATGTAAAAATTAGATTTTTGTGTAACTGTGGTTATTTTGGCATTGCCTTGGCCTATGAGTATTCTTGAACTTTTTTTGAGGGGGGAGGCAGTGGGTAATAAATTTTTATTTCTTTCATGAAAGGAATACTATACACAAATTTCAATTCCTGTTTTATACATTTGACATGTTTGTTTCATTCAAAATATTTTCCCTGACTTGTGGCCAAATTTGGTCCTTGGATGTAGGTCTGGGATTACATACAAATGGCCCAGAAAGAATTTGGCCCAAGCATAGAACTTCTGTGAAAAATTAGATTCTTTTTTTCACAAAGGAAATGAATTATTTGAATCAGATATTATCAGTTAAGGTGGAAAATATCAATTTCCTTGTTTCCCCCTCTTCCATCTCGTTCTCAGTGTCTTTTATCTTTTAGGATTGCCAGGAGAAAAAGGGGAAAGAGGCACTGGATCACAAGGACCCCGTGGTCTGCCTGGACCACCTGGTAGGTCTGCTACTTTTCAAACATATGAGAGAAACAATAGAAGTTCTCAGATCATACTTTCTTGGAGTCACACTAGTCATTCAGTCCCTTTAGCACAGGACATAGGACTATATATATTTTATTATGTTTTGCTTAAAAAACTATTTAGGTGACTAGTTTAAAGTTAGTGTTTGAGTGAGTGTTTGTGTATATGTGTGTATGTACAGAGAGATAGAGACAAAGAGTGACCTTAAGGGAAGTTTAATTATATTTTATGAAGTTAAACGAATAAAGGTTTATAAAGAACCTAATATGTGAAAAAGCACTGTGTTAAATCATTGTATATAATTTTAGCAATGAAGTAATGATACTCAGTAGTATGAAGTATTGCCCTTTCCATTTTTGGGTAAATCACATTGGTTTTGTTTGGCATCATAGCCAGAATTATGTTTATTGGATTCAAAACTTTAGAGTTAGAAGGGGTTTCAGAAGTCATCTGGTCCAACCCCCTCATTTTACAGATGAGGAAATGAAGACCAAAAGTTGTTAAGTGATTTGCTCAAAGTTATACAGGTATGTTGTAAGGGGCCAAAGTGGAATTTGACTTCAGACCCTCTGCCCCAGGAGCAGCTAGGTGGCAGCGTGGAGTCAGGAAGACTACTTTCCTGAGTTCAAATGTAGCCTCAGACACTTTCTAGCTGTGTGACCCTGGGCAAGTCACTTAACTTTGATTGCCTCAGTTTCCTCATATGTAAAATGAGCTAGAGAAATAAGGGGCAAACTTCTTCAGTATCTTTGCCAAAAAAACTGCAAATGGGATCATGAAAAATTGGACACTACTGAAACGACTGAACAAATGTCTGTCTCCAGACTTAGTTTTCATTCCACTGTGCAATCTAGCATTCCTAGAGAAGATGTTCCCTCTCAAATGCTTGTGCTACCTGCAACATTATTTCATTCACTGATTCTTCATCAACATCTTGACTGGAGTGATTAGTTGTCTCAATGTTCCTGCCTTCATTTGGCTGAGTTAAACATGGTTTTTAAATTATAACATCCACAAACAGCTTGAAACAAATTGGAGTCTCATTTGGTTAGAGCTTTACATTCCTGTTCACCGTAATACAATGTGGTCCAAAAACAACATTACCTCATTCATCTTGGAGCTGTTGAAGAGAAGAATTATGTACTCCTGAGTAGTTTTAATTACAGTCCAATGTGGTTGTCTGATAGAGTTGTTTCCCTTGAGATACTCATATCATAAGGAGAAAAGGAACAAACTAGAACATTCATTGATGTCTGTAGTTTGGCCCTAATCTGACCAAATCATCTTTTTGTGAATAGAGCCCTTAAACTGATGATGTTCTGGGAAGCAACTGTTGATGAGTCACTGGCAAGGAGGTCCCATCACATTTTTGGTTCGCTTTGATGGTTTCATATGGAAATATTTTCTTACCATATACTAGTATATTGTCTAGACAGTAAAAGTGCCAGCTATATTATCTTTAGGATACTTTAGTTGTGTGTGAGTGTGTGTGTGTGTGTGTGTGTGTATGTGTGTGTGTGTGTGTGTGTGTGTGTGTGTGTGTGTGTGTGAGAGAGAGAGAGAGAGAGAGAGAGAGAGAAAGAGAAAGAGAGAGGGAGAGGGGGAGGGATGTATATTCATTTAAATCTCAAACTAGGTCCACAAGGAGAATCCAGAATGGGTCCACCAGGATCTACAGGCTCAAGAGGTCCTCCTGGCCCCCCTGGTCGTCCTGGAAATTCAGGTATCCGAGGTCCAATTGGTCCACCTGGATACTGTGATTCATCCCAGTGTGCCAGCATCCCCTACAATGGTCAAGGATACCCAGGTATGTGGTTGCTGTTTTAGGAATCTGCAGTCAAGTTTAATGAGGTAGCTTTCACAGAAATACTAGGATGGTAGGATCACTTGATTTGAAGATAACTTGATGACTGATTTTGTTAGCTATGTAGCTTGATTATGAGAAAGAAAAGTGTTTTCTTTAAGTTTCTAGAGGAGTAGGAGTTTATTTTACTGTGAGGATTTAAGGGACCATTTTCTTCTTCTCCCACCCCTCATCCCTTGATCACCAATGACACTGTAGTCTTTCACAGAACAAGGGTAAAAACATTACAGCTAAGATTTTTTTTTCTTTTTCTTCTTCTTTTTCTATCGGTAGGAGAAGGGGGCATGCTTGTTAGCTCCAATCATAGAGTGTCAGGATTATTTATACAAAATTAATACATGGATTCAGAATTGTCAGTAAAGTGTCTTATAACCTAATGCAGACAACTGAAAGTAGTTCACCATCCCACACTATCCACGAGTGAGAGCCAATTATATTAAAGGTCCTGAAGCTATTATGTTAAAAAAGCTAAATGTGTCAGGGTGAGGGGTTGGAAAACTTCCATTGATTTCTGACCACAGGAGGCAATCTTGTCTGGTTTGGGCAGGATAATTTGACTCACATGATGTTAAAGGTCAAGTGTGGTACTGTGAACTTTTTCACTTGTTTGCCCTGAAAGCATCTCACAAGTAGAAAAAATGATACAGCTGTTGAATATTGTTTGCCACTACCAAATAGTGCATGACTAGATGAATATCTATATATCTATGTAATATAAGTATATATAACAAACTCCAAATAGTGACAGGTCTCAAAAAATGTATTTTCATACAGTATAATATTCTAATTTAATTTGATATGAATGAGAGAAATTACTATTCTGTATATTTCAATACTGTTGCCAAAGATCAGTTTTGTAAAAATTATATAGATATATGGATATACCTTAACCATTGTGTATTTAGATGAATGAAAGTAGATATGTTAATTTTTTTTTGCACAGCAATTCAACTTTTAAAAACTATCATCTTTGACCTGTTTCAGGTTCCGGCTAACAAATTTTCTAAGTCGCCAGTGCTGCTTACAGTTTGAATACATGAAAATCCTGTTTCTGAGATGTTTGCGCACGTGCTTATTAGGAAATGAGTCTGTATGGAAATGTCATCACAGATATGGTTAATGAACCGCGTTGGCATCATAAAAAGGGGAGACTCTATATACTAACTCTTGAATGAGAAAAAAGGACAGTGGTGTCCACTTATTACTGTTGCATTTCAATCATAATGTAGACAACACCTGCAGATGGTAGTTTAGACAAAAACAACCAACTAAAGCCTTGTTTCTGAAGGAGGCACATAAAACTACTAACCAGTGGAAGTAATACCTTTTCAAGGAAAAACCAAATTTAAAGTCAAAGAGAAATGACTTGTGTAAATAATAAACTAATTGTGGCTTGTAAATGATTTGTATGGGATCCTGTCACTAAAAACACTTACCATTTCTATCAAAAAGCTTCTGCACCAAAGCCTGCTGCTTGCTGTCTGCCAGAATAACACTGTAGGAAAACTTCTAGTCTCTTGCTTGTTAGCAACGTATCTGAGTCAGGGCTTGTGCCTTCTTTTGTATATGTAATCTTGTTTGGGTCCTGTGATTGCCATCTTCTATACCAAAGTTTTTTTTGTTTTTGTTTTTTAAATAACTACTTCTTTCTGTTTTGCTGTAGTCATTGGTGTTTCTTGACCACCAGCTGTAACTCAATCTGATATGAGGAACAGCACCTGAAAATGTTGCGTACTGTATATTAATCCCTGGTGATAGCTAACTTGTACAGTTGTTTTTGACCTCAAGAGTTCAGTGTTTAGATGCCAATCAAACTTCCCCTAAGATGGCCAAGTTGTTCTTTGAACTGATGGTTTCGAATACCATGAATAGCTATTTTGGTACCTACTGAAATACCTATCCAGGTACTATTACGTTTACAGTGCATTGGGCCCCAGGGCCATGGCCCTCTCCAGGTGTTTTGTGCAATGATTGTATTATAATCTGCTGGATCATAAAAACAACAGCAACAAAAAGGTTTCTTGTTAAAGCCTTTTCATTATTTTTTATCACCCCCAAATTCTATGTGAAAATGGAAGTAATCAGAAAACTGTTAACTTATATATTTATGGTTTTGAAATTAAGACTGGATTAACATGGCATAGGGAGGCTGTAGACCTGTTGCTGTGCATGTGACTTCCAAATCGTGACTTAACTATAATGTTGAATCGGACAACTATTTTCAACCAGAGCCTTATGTGCCTGAAAGTGGACCTTATCTCCCTGAGCGTGAGCCCTTCATAGTACCAATGGAGCCAGAAACGACAGCAGATGAGTATGAGGACTATGGAGCAGATATGTCACCGGAAGGACACCCTCCCCAGATGCGCCAGAAAAGATCATTATCAAGGAAACCGAGGAAAATAAGACCATGAAATATGTCTTTCTTTTCTTGATGCAGGGGGGAGGGGGAGGTGGGGATGGGTGGGGTGGGATGGTGGAATTTTCATTTGGGTCATGTTCCCATTTGCAGGACTGACAGAATGTGCCCCTTTTCTGTGATATTTCCTTTTCAGCATTTCCAGATGATGAAACACACCCCCCTGACTGTCCAGCACCATGCTTTGGCAGGTTGTGTCATAGGCGGGATGGGATCTATAGAAATAGGTTTACTTTTGAAATGCTTGTAAAATACTTCGCTTTGCAGATACCGGTTTGCATTTGATGTTCAGCTAGTCCAGTGCAGCAATGAAAATGAAAAAAAAAATTAAATCTCCAAGCTTATAGCTGCTACTTAGTTTGGGAGGGCAATCTTGATTTTGGCAATAGTCCTTTTCTGAGGACTTTTCCCCTTTCAAATGCTTATCTACAATTTAGTCAGTTCACAATTCATGTTACTGCCCTAATAAAACAAAGCAAAACAAAACCCAAAGCCACTCCATTGCCATTATTTATCTATTTTTCTCTCTTTAGTTATATTTTAGGGCATATACTGCTCTTATACATCTCCTTTACCAACCACAAATCTTAAGCAATGTAGCTGAAACCATTGTATCAACTGGGTACAGTTTTATAATGCCTTAAATGTCCTTGATTTAGACACATTAACATTTATGCCAAATTGCAGACAATCCTGCAGAGACAGAATTGCATGTTTGTGTTGTATATTTAGTATGGATTTTTTTTCAGAATATAATGTTTCCTAGTTATCAAAAGCAGTTGGAAAATGTTTGCAAGACTATGGAAATAGAATTGCTGCTTTTATATTTTAACTGCAAATTGTGAATTTCACTGCCTTATATTATTTATTTCTGAAACAAAAGAGGCATTTTTCAATAAAACTACTGAAAATTTGACATGGTATGTTGATTCTTGGATGGGATTTTCTTGACTCTTCATGATGTTACTGCCACAAATAGATTGGAGTCCTTGGAAACGGCTGTAAATTCCATTTGCTCCTCTTACGTTTTAAATTATGCTAAATATTTTTAGAGCTTTTATGCTATTGCTCAGTTAGAGAAAGTGAGAGCTATGAAAACCAAACCAAACAAAATGAAACAAACAACAACAACAACAAGGAAACCCACTCAGAGATTTCAAAGGTTTTATTAGGAATGTAAACGATGTGTGGGATGGTGGAGAAAATAGCTGGGCAGCCTAGGTTACTCCAAAGTAAGGAGGCATTCTCAAACAACCCACTTAATCACTTATGCAATTATTCCCCTATACCATGAAGTGAATAAAACATTTTATATGTTTGGTACAGATTTTAGACCTTGTGACAGCACTTGTCCTCAGAACTTATTTGTCCATCTGGTTGGACTTTTGATTGTCCTACGTCTTTCACGTCCCCAGAACCCCAGTTGGCTTTAGGTTGGCATCTGATCATCAGGGCACTCTGATGTTGAATTCCTTCATCAGGAAGGCTGAAAGAGACGGTCAGATTTCTCTTAAGTTGGCCCAGAAGAATCACAGGGGTCAAGGTGCAAAAAAAAAAAAGAATTTTCAGTTATTGGCTGGCTAGCCAGCTTTATATCACTAATAGACTGATTCTCGTTTAACTTATTGCTCTACACTCAGTAATGGATCATAGAAAAGGGGATAACAGCATGGACGATCCAAATTAATGGCTAAATAAAAATGAATGTATATCTCATTTTGAGATGTAGATTGCCAATAGAAGGTTTCTCTTATTGCCCTAAAAGAGGACTCCATTGTGTTTCCTTGCTTTAGGACTTTGTTTCCCTCAGTGCCAATTATAATGCAGGTCTTTCTTATGTTATAGCAGAGCTGGGAGGTGAACTTAGGTACTTTGACTCCAAACTCAGCATGTCTTCTGCTGAGCCTTGCTACCTCTCTCTGTTGCATTGATCCTCACAACGATCCCTTGAGGTAAATAATATTATCTCCATTTTACAGATGAGGAAAACAAAGCTTGGAGACATTAACTGATGAATTTCCTATTGGTCAGTCAGCTCATAAAGGTTTAGGTTGAAATTTGAACCTAGGTCTTCCTGTTCCTCAATCCACTGCTTTATTCATCAAGCCATGTTTATTGCTGTCATTGAATTATTTTTCAGTGTCTAACTCTTTGTGACCCCATTTGGAGTTTTCTTGGCAAAGATATTGGAGTGGTTTGCTGTTTCCTCTTCTAGATCCTTTTGCAGATGAGGAAACTGAGGCAAATCGGATAAGTGACTTGTCCAGGGTCACACAGCTAGGAAATATCTGAGGTCAGATTTAAATTCACCAAGATAAGTCTTCCTAACTCCACTGTGCCACCTAACTCCCATTAAACCAAGATGGCTAATGAAAGTAGAAAGAAGCATCATCTGTTCAGGAAATGATGTGAAAGGAACTTTATTATTATTATTATTGTTATTAGCATTAAACAAAGTTCTTGGGCAGAATCCCATAAGAGGAAACACCTGGCAGAATGGATTGGCCTATGATGGTTAGTGGTTACTTTGCAAGACTAATGCTTTGCTGAGAGATGTGGTGATAGAAAATCTTGCCTGTCATCAGAGAGAAGTTATTCCATTGATTGTAACAAAAGTTTTCTCAACTAGAATAAATTAAATATATCAACCAGTAAATACCCACTATTGGAATGCTACCTACAACCATAAAGCACACCATATATGAGATGTTTTTAAGAGTTAGTTTTCTGATATACACATGTGCACATACCTCTAGAGGCAACACGGGGTAGTGCATCCTGGGTTTAAGCCCCACTTCTGAAACATACTGATTGTATGACCCAGGATAAGTCACTTACCCTCTCAGTACCCTGGGCAACTCTCTGAGACTATAAATTGCATAGTAAGTACTGATCTTCATTAATAGAGCAAATTTGTTTGCTGGAAGTTTCCTAAACTAATGAAATCATCAGCCTGGACCACAATTATTCACATCTCTGTGTCTGTCTGTCTGTAGGTCTTCTCTCTCTGTCTCTGTCTCTCTGTCTTTGTCTCTGTCTCTCTGTCTCTCTCTTTCTCTCCATCTCCACCTCCTAACACTGCTTACGCTCTCTCTTTGTCTCTGTGTCTTTGTTTCTGTCTTCACATAATGTATGTACACACACACACACACACACACACACACATTCCCTTTATTGTAACTACCCCTGGAAAGTTTCTTCACATTCTTCAAGTGAACAGGTACAAAGTGACTCCATGTTGTAGCACTAATGTGATATTCACAGCACTGTCAGTGACTATGAATATGCTGGCAGAGTTCTGAATCACAAAATATAACAAACTCTCCATATAGAAGATAGAAGCAAAACACTTATTCAGACACCAGAAAACCAAATTCATCATAGCAGCAAAGAAATCTATGCACAATAACACTGCAGAAAGCAACACCATCCCAAAGCCTACCCATAAACAAAAACTCACAAGCCCAGCTGTCTGCTTGCCTGCATCCTTTCTCTTCCCTTTGTTCTAACTGGTCTGACTCCCAGTTTCCTCTCAGCTCTGCTCCACCCTTCCTTCTCCATCTGTTCAGCAAACTCTTCTCACCACAGGCTCCATCTGATTATATTCAGTCTCTTAAGGGTCAGGGAAGATCTTTGTATCAGCAAGCACCCTAGCATACCTAGGGCGGCTACTAGCACAGGTTCTTAGATCTGCTTTTCTAAGGAAAAGCAACTCAAAATGGGTTAACAATCTTACTTTAATCAAACATATCATTTACGTAGTTCAGGGGGAAAAGTCAGCACCCTGAACTTCAGAGAATGCAAACACAAATTACAAACAAACAGAAAAACAGATCAGCAGATGGCTTCCAGTGCCTGACCATTACATCAGTTACCTATTCAGTTACCAGAGAGGGAAGCACCAACATCTGGGTTTTTCACAGCTGGGAGGCTCAACGGCTTCCCAGAGTCTTGTCTGGCCAAATCGCACAACTCTTCTCAAAGTGAGCCCCAAGCCAAAACCTCACATCAGGGCGTATATATAGCCTTCTCCTGGCTTGGAGAATGTCACAGCCCTCTTGACCCACTGCCCAATCACAAAGCTACAAGGCACGGGCATTCCCGAAAAACAAGCCTGGTGCCACAGGCTCCATGTGACCATATTCAGCCTATTAGGGAACAGAGTATACTTTCAAATCTGGGAAGGTTCTCAGAGTCACGTAGCCACTTTAGCAAAGGGCCTAGGGGCAGGGAAGATCTTCAGATTCCCATAACAATCTTCAAATTCCTATTACCATTACATTCAGCTGTAAGATCTTTCATGTTCCTTACATAGGTCAATGGGACTTTAGGGGTAACTGGTATCAACAGAACTTTACAACAATATAACAGAGATAACAGAAAATAAACACATAAAACAGTGTCTTAGGGTAGAGCTTGAGCACCCCATCATTCTCCCTCAAACAAATGGGACCCAAAGTCTTGGGGTAAAGGGTGAAGGTCTGTTCTTTTGTAGTTACTTCCTACTGAAATTGGACATAGAGCTGCCCCTGCCCCAAGAGGTCAGTTCTTTAGTTGGCATCAGGAGCTTTGGTCGATGCCAGATCCAGGGGTGGCTCACCATAGTTGTGGACAGGGAGTGACATCTGGCTTAAGTGATTATGCTTCTGCAGGTGTAAGGTACTAAGCCTTCAGGAAACAAATCTAACAAGTTTAACAGAAAAAAAGTCAAAAAGAAACAAGGAGACAATAACCAGAAACAGGGCAGATATAGGGTCAGCCAATGCTTCTGGAATCCATGAACCCACTATCATAGCCTTATTCATTATTGTTTATTGTCTTCTAATTTGCAGTTTGGGGGTCATAATTCTGGCTAGAGGTATGCTTTCTTTAATGTGAGCTGGGGTCCAACCAATTTCCTCTTCTCCCTGCAGGTGTGGCAAACTTGAATGTAATATTTCAGGAAGATCTGTAGCAGCAGTTCTTACTTCCCTATTCCATCTAATATTAAGCCCCTTTTCTTGGTACATTTTATATAGTTCATTAGTTGGAATACCATCTGTTCTTCCAAAATCTATCCCTGCTCTCAATAGAGTAGTAAACAATTCTTTTCTTGTCAATCTATTCTATTCTGACTTTGAATCTGCTTGCTATTTACTCTTCTCTCTTGAGGAAATTTATCTTTTCCCCATTTTCCTAAGTCAGTTAACCGTAAAATCTTATCCAGCATCCCTGAAAGAGAGCGGCCTGTCTCGAATGGCGTTGAGCATCTCATGGAAGAGACAAAGGATAATTGTTACAATAGAGGGGGAGAACAGGAAGGCAAAAGGGAAAGAGTCAACCTTACGCTCACTGAACTTGGCTTAGGGAAGGAATGACATAAATTCTAAACTGGGCATTTTGCCACACAGGAGAATAGGGGGAATGGGGATGAGAGGTAGGATGATGGAGGGGAGGGCAGGGCGGGGGAGAGGGTTGATGGAATTGCACACTTCTGTAGAGGGACAGGGACAGGGAGAGGGTAGAGAGTGGAATGGGGGGGTGGATAGGAAGAAGGGACATGTAATTAGTCTCTCACAATGTGCCTCCAATCTGTGTAATTACACATGTACAGCCTGTATTTGATGGCTTGTTCTTCCGGTGGGGGTGGCTGATGAAGGAGGAAGAGAAAGAATCTAGAATTTAAAGTTCTATAATCAAATGTTAAAAATATATATGTATATATATATATATATATATATATATATATACACATATATACGCAATTATTATTACTATTATTATTAACTACATCCAACTGGAACTTAAGATACACAGGCGCTGTGGAAGGGAGATCCATCCTGCCCTATCGGAAAGTTAGAGGAGTGATGGGGGAGGACAAAGGAGAGATTAGATTGGGGGAGGGGTTATACAAGGGGATGGCTGTTTGGGGGGGAGATAGGGGAAAGATGGGGAGAAAATTTGTAACTCAAAATCTCGTGGAAATGAATGATGTAAACTAAAATAAAAAAAAAGAAAACATAAAAAAAAAAGAAAGTGGCCTGTCTCCCCAATTAGTAGAGTCAGAATTAGGAGCTTATAAGCAGGCAGAGCCATCTTCACTATGATATTTCTATGAGAAACTGATAAGGGGATAATATGATAAGCATTGGTGTCTCCAACCATGGTATTTGTCTTCATTACCTCTTTCTTTAATTTCCTCATATAGTCTCTAAGCGAGTACCAGAGTCTATCTCCACTAGGCCACATTGAGTTGGTAGCATATTGTCTATTGTATCCATCTGCTGTTAAAGCTAATGGATTGGTCATATCATTACCTTCTAACATATGATGATCCCTAAAAGCTTGCTCTACAAAAGGATTCTGACTAATACCTATAAATTTCAAGCAATCCACACTATCTACCGATACTCCTATGGCCCCTTAATCACTGATTCTCACCATCCAAGATACTAAAGATTCTCCCATCCTTTGGGTGAATTGGCTTAATATGTAGTGACCTCCTTCTGAATAAAATCTTCAATTATATACTGGAAGAATGTATTTCCCCATCTGGTTCTCCTACTTTCTTCACAGTATGGGGTGAAAGTGTGCCCTTGTAAAAAAGCCTCCTCATCTAACTTTGTTTCATTTTCCTCCCACACATTCTCCTGGCAATTGTTGGGGCAAGTAGGCTCAGCCTGTGCTAGGCCTGCATGCCCATTCCTTTTGCTAATTTTTTTTCTTCTTTTCTGAGCCAAACACACAGCAGTCTTTCCTTCTACCACATAAGACTTTCTAGCTTACTTTTCTAAAGGAAAGCTTGCACACTGTAACACAGAAAGTTTCTCATGTAAATCAGCTAATTTCCTTTCCATCTGAGCTTTTTTCTGCAGCAGTTTGTCTCTGCTTTTACATATAAGACGGTAACTTGTTAGTAAAACCCAGTCTCTTCTCCCGCCGGTTCTTTCCCTGGTTTTATTGGTATTCCTTGCAAACATCTTTCTAAATTTCTAGGTTCTCCCTTCTGTAGCCTTGGTTCCCAGTTTTCACAGGGTCCTGCTCCACCCATTCAACAAACTCTTCCCACCACAGGCTCTATGTGATTACATTCAGCTTATTAAGGGTCAGGGAAGATTGTAAAATTCCCTTAGGCCTATTAAGGGTCAGGGAAGATCTTCAAATTCCAATTACCATTACACATGTACAAATGGAATCTTTGAATTCCAACTCCAAAGGCAATTGGACTCTGATGTTTTCATGTACCTTTCTCCATTAAGCTTATTTTTCATTGTGAACATCTCCAGTCTCTCCAGACATTTTTCTTTTCTCTGTTCTCAACATTTCTCAAATCTTTCCCACATTGTAAAAAAGTAGAAACCTGTCATTCATAGTAAAAATAATTTTAAGATAGATGTTAGAAATAATTCCTTCCGGAAACTATAAGACTTATGGTGAATATTGAGGTATTAGGGTATCACCTCAAATTATGATTATTTCAATGAAATCCTGAATGGAAATTGAGGAATGGACAAGATAATTTGTTTAGATACCTTCCAATCCTATAACTCCATGAACTATAAATAATTAGGCTTGGATATTTGGGAAACTATTTTGGCAGAAGATGAGCAAATCTTGCATTGCACCATGGTGACTTTTTTCCTATGCACAAGATTCAAATTTCTTACACAAATCTTTAACTTCTTTATCCTGTATGACTGATAGATACCATTTAAAATGCAATGAAAATGAAGCTTTGCAATAATAATGATAATAACTGCCACTTATGCACCATTTTAAGATTTAAACATTCATATACAATTGATCCATCCATCAATCTTGCAAAGTGGGAGCTATTATTACAGATCTGAGGTTAGATTTTACAGTTTAGAGGTTAAGTGACTTGGGCTACTAAGTGTCTGAGATTCTAAGACCATCAATTAATTAATCAATAAGAATTTGTTAAACACACACTTGGTGTCAGATACTGTGTTTGGCATTGGAAATACAAAGACAAAAGTGGGACAATCTCTACCTTCAGGAACTTTTCTCTCTATCAGGGGAAACAACAAGTGCATTTATAAGTAGATATAAAACATACGAAGTAAATGCAAAGTAATTCTGGTGAGTAGGTATGTATTAACGGTTAGGACAGAGGATTAAGAAAAATCTTATGTAGGAGTGTGGCACTTGATTCTCAATTTTGAAGGAAAGTAGGAATTCTAAGAGAGGATGTAAGGGAGGAATGAATTCTAGGCGTGGGGGAAATAGCCTGGGCAAGGGCACAGAAATGAGAGATGGAATGTTCTGTGTGATGAACAGTGAGAAATTCAATTTGTCTGAAACAAAGAGTTCGTGAAGCAGAGTGAAGTATAACAAACCTAGAAAGGGAAGTTGGAGTCACTAACTCCATTTCCAGTGCCCTTTCCCATACCATAATAACGGAAAAGGAAGGTAGCAGCTACTTTTACACCAGTTATAAAAAAACAACAACAGTTGTCTGACATTGTCCCACATTGCTCCCTGTTATACACTCAGCTTGTGTTTCTAGTTCACCTGTCTTCTCTCCTACTCACTTATTTTCCTAGGGTGCTGCTAGTTACGTGCTATTAAAGTTTTTCTCAAATTGAAATGAGGACATAAAACTCCAATGCATAATGCTTAATATGCTTCAGTTTTCTAGTTGGGGGCATTGGCTCATTTCCCAGTCCTAAGAGGAGTTAGAGACAATGGGAAGAGTGTTGTCTCTGGAGTTAGATAGAGGTCCTGAGTTCAAATTCTGACTTGGACACTTACTGGTGTGACTTTGAGCAAATTACTTAACCTCCCTATGTGTCAGTTTCCTTTTCTGTAAAACAGGAGCTGAAGTTGGGGGCCTTTAACATCCTTTCTAGATCTAGGCCTAATTCTGTGATCCTTCCTCAAAGGAAAAAACAAAGGCACTGGCTCTCTTTCTTACAAAGGTCAGCCATGAATCGATTCTCAACTTTGAATGAGAGATATCTGGGGGTGCAGATGTGCTAACAGTGGAACTCCATCTGAGTCCGAAGAGGAGAGACTGGAACTTAGGATGTGGGTGTAGTCTGTTAGCAGAAAGAGTTTATCACATATTTTTCCATCTTGTGAATTATCAGTTTGTTTTCAATTACTTTGTTTTCTAAGGCAATGACAAAGGGCTCCATTAAAAAAAAGTCCTATCCTCAGAGTACCTACTGAATGCTACTCTCCTTAGTGAAAGTGTCACAAGCTCCGACATGGTTGTGCCCATTTTTTCTACGTGTTTTAGACTTAGCTCAAACTCTACTTTCTACAGATAGCCTTTCCTCATCTGCCCCCTTCCCCAGTTGCTACTGCCCTCACTCCCAAACTCCCTTGTATTTATGATGTGTTTATTCTGCATTCTTTACATGTTTTCTCCTTTGATAGTTTCATTTTTGTCTTTTAATCCCCAATGCCTTACACTGTGCCTAAGAGACACAGAGTAATAACAGTGATAAATGGGTAGTATTTAAATAGTGTTTAGGGTTTACAAAAAATTTCACAAATTTGTCACATTTTATACTCATACCAATCTTGGGAGGTAGGTGCTATTATTACTCTCAATTTACAGATGAGGAAACCAAGACAGACAGAGGTTACGTGATTTGCTCAGGGTCACATAGCTAGCAAATGTCTGAGGATGGATTTGAACTTGTGCCTCACCTGACTTCTAGGTTCAGTGTTTCATCTGCTGGGCCACCTAGCTGCCTAATAAAGCTTAATAAGTGCTTATTAATGGTTGATTTGGGTGGTTTTTATTTTGTGTTGGATGCTCAATATTAATAAAAATAATCAGGATAAGGACAGGAATTGGACCTGAGATTTCATCAGCATAAGGAACTCCTGAATAAGCAAACTCCATCTGTTAATGCACGGTCGTACCTTCTCCTCAACTGACTGTCTTAGGGAGTTGCCTAGAAGAACCCAAATAGGTTGTGACTTGTCCAGGGTCACATAATTAGTATTTGTCAGAAGCCTATTTATAGAATGTTTTAAGGCTTTCAAAGTCCTTTCAGAAGCACTTTGATATAGCACTTTAAGGTTTTCAAAGTACTTTCAGTCAGTCAGTAAACATTTGTTAATTAGCTGCTATATGCCAGGCACTGTGCTAAACACTATGGGTACAAATAAGGAAAAGACGGTCCCTGTTCTTCTTTTTCTTCTTCTTTTTTTTTTTTTTTTTTTTGCTTTTTGGAGGGCAATTGGGGTTAAGTGAGTTGCCCAAGGTCACATGTCTAGTTTTTGTGTTAAGTGTCTGAGGCCGGATTTGAACTCAGGTCCTAGTGACTCCAGGGCCGGTGCCCTGCTCCACCTAGCCACCCCCCACATTCCCTGTTCTTAAGAAGCTTACAATTTAATGGAAAATGACAACATACAAAAGTTGAAAAGGATGGTAGTGGAAGAAAAGAAGATACTGACACCAGGGTATGAAGAAGTCCAAGCAAGTATAGCCAAGTGTGAAAAGAAGAGATGGCTGGCCTGGGGGCTCTGCTTAAATGGAGGTTCTGGGGAGGGGGGAGCTTTCCTGCAATTAATTGGGCACCTGGGTCAAAGGGTAGTGCTCCAGCTTATGTGATCTTATGGGATGAAGAGGTTCTTGAGGGTTTGACGGTGATGTTGTCCGAAGGAATTCAGTCAGGGAGCTGGGTAATGCAAATAATGTGATACCCTCCTGTACCACATTGTCTCATGAAGTAACTAAGGCAATCAGACGGCATAATGCATAGGGTATTGGACTTAGAAGCAGGAAGACCAGTCCTGACCCAGATGCTTTCTAGCTGAGTAACCCTGGGCAAAGGACTTTGCTTCTTTGTGCCTTAGTTTCCCCATTTGTAAAATGAAAGGGTTGGACTGAGTCTCTAAGACACTTTCTAACTCTAGCTCTATGATACTATGATAACAAAATATATTATACAAATAAACTGCATGAGGAGGATCATAACACAGTCATAAGAAAGCTTCCTTTTCCTTAAAAACACATATACTATTGCATACACCTTAATTGATAGGTAGCTAGATGGTATAGCAGGTAAGAGTGCTGGGCTTCGTATTAGGAAGACCCGAGTTCAAATTCTGTTTCAGACACTTAGCTGTATGACCCTGGGCAAGTCATTTAACCTTTTTCTACCTAGTTTCCTCATCTGTAAAATGAGGGAAATAATTGTACTAACCTTTCAGGTTGTTGTCAGGATAAATGCAAAGTACACCACAAACCCTAAGGTGCTATATAAACACTAATTACTATTATAATTGTCATTTCTTTTTGTTTATCATTCAGGCCAACCTATTTACTGGCCAAGGTTACACTTTCTAACTATGATATCCTTCTTCCATCAAGAGAACTTAAATGATAACTATCTATTACAGATAGATAACGTGATTTTTGTAATAATTAAACATCTCTCCCCTCCACAAGTACTTGTTTTTCAAAGGGATAATGTAACTCAACTCTTGGCAGCTTGATGGATTCCCCAAACTGGGTCATTACATGTCTATTGATTAAATTAAATTCAGCTCATGTAATGTGTAAATATTTCAGATCTTCTGATAAACAAGTAAAATTCCAGACTAAAAATCATTTCAGTTCATTTAGGGCTCAAGAATCGACTTACAACCCAAACGAATGCAGTCTGGCAATCACTCTGACCACCAAAAACATTCCACCCTTGACTAACATATTTGAATGAATGAAAAATAATAACACATCAACCAGGAGTCAAAACACTCTTTGATATGTTGTTGAGTATGGCTACTAGAGTCTCAGCTACTAGGCGATAGGAGTTTCAAATGAGCCTTTTTTGGGAGTTTTGGTTCACGTGGGTAGCCAACCATAACCACCGAGTTTCATGTACTTTCCATGTGAAATCAGAAGTCTCTTCCTGGAACTTGCGGAAAGGGAGGAAATGCCTTTGAAACCGGGGCTATGCCTCCACTGAATCTGTGGCCGTCGATATTTACTCGTTAGGTCTTTAGTCGAGTCTCTCCAGCCAAGTCTTGCCATCCAGCACAGAAGCAGATGTCAATCAACTCAATAAAGAACAAAACCGTTTTCCTTCTTATTCTGAAGGAGCATTTATTTAGTACCTGCTATGGGCCAGATCTTTTACAAATATGATCTCATTTGAGCCTCACAACAATCCTTGGAGGGAGGTAGTATTATTATTCCCATTTTATAGTTGAGGAAGCAGAGGCAAACAGATGAAATGACTTGCCTAGGGTCAAACAACAGGTCAATTTCTAAGGCTGGATTTGAAGTCAGGACTTTCTGACTCCAGGCCCAGAACTCTATAGACTGTGTCACTTAGATACCCACAAAGAGACAAAGCTAATTTCAATCTCCTTTGTGAAACGCAGCCATGATCTTTCCAAAGTTCCTTTATAAAGTTATTGAGATAGCCCCCCTTCCCCATATTTGTTTAGAATGATGGTATTGTAGAAAAGATCAAATTGGGCAAGACTAATGATTTGATTGTGCAGGGAATTCCTAATGAGGCAACTCTTTCTATGGAGTTTCAAAACTGTTCCACAACTTACAGTCTTGTTGCTGCCTGAGGCACTGACATACAGCCAGTACATAGCAGAGGCAGGATTCAAACCCGAATCTTTTAAAATCTGTGACCAGTCCTTTATCCATGATGCCAAGCACCAGGTGGTGCAGTTGAAAGAGAGCTGGATCTTGTTTCAGGAAGATCTGAATTAAAATCTTTCCCCAGACACTTACAAGCTTTGTGACTTTGGTTAAGCCTATTTGCCTCAGTTTCTTTATTTGTAAAATAAGAATAATAGCACCTACCTCTCACAATTGTTGTGAGGATCAAATGAAATAATTTTTGTAAAGCTTTTTTGAAAACTTTTTTTTTAATTTTTGCTTTTTGGAGGGCAATTGGGGTTGTGACTTGCCCAAGGTCACAGGACTAGTTTTTTTTGTGTTAAGTGTCTGAGGCCGGATATGAACGCAGGTCCTCCTGAGTCTGGGGCTGGTGCTTTATTCACTACACCACCTAGCTGCCCCTTCTTTGCAAACTTTAAAGGACTATATAAATGCTAATTATTATTATTACTACTGAATTCTAACAGGTATTCTAACTATAATTTGTATGTAATTTTAGGATACATTTGTGTAATTTTGGCATAAACATTATATAGGGAAACCTAGAACTATGGGAATCTGGCAATCTAAATACAGATTTTTATGTGATGATAGAGAGAAAATATGCTTATGTCCACTATTATTTATTAATTTATTTTTAAGTTAATTTAGTATTGTCACTTTTTTTTCCTTTTGGAGGAGGGAAGGCAAGGTAATTGGGGTTAAGTGACTTGCTCAAGGTCACACAGCTAGTAAGTGTTAAGTGTCTGAGGCTGGATTTGAACTCAAGTCCTCCGTCAGGGCCAGAGCTCTATTCACTGCACCACCTAGCTGCCCCCATATTGTCCTTTTTGATATATTGATAGGGCTGAACCAGGAAAAATGAGTATTTCTCCCGTTATTTAAATCTGTCTTTGTTTCTATAAAGAATGTTTTATGGTAGAATTCATATAGTTCTTTTGTGTGTCTTAGTAAGTATACTCCTATGCACTTTTTATATTCTCTAGTTATTTTTAACAGAATTTTCCTTCATATTTCTTCCTTCTGTGTTTTCTTGGTAACACACACACACACACACACACACACACACACACAGAACGGGCAATGATTTGAGCAGGTAAGTTTATTTTCTACCCTACAATTTTCTAATACTATTAATTATTTCAGCTAATTCTTTACTTGATCTCCTAGGCTCTATGAAAACAATCATGGAACTTGTAAAAATCTATAATGTTTCTTTTTCTGCCTATTCTTATTCCACTGGTTTATTTTCTTCTCCTATTGCTGTAGCTAGCATTTCTCTTACTATATTAAATAATGATGATTCTTGTTTTTGTTGTTCAGTCATTTTCAGTTGTGTGCAACTCTTTGTGACACTATTTGGGGTTTTCTTGGCAAAGATACTAGAGTGGTTCACCATTTCCTTTCCCAGGACATTTTCCAGGTGAGGAAGCTGAGACAAACAGGGTTAAGTGACTCGTCCAAAGTCACGTAGCTAGTAAGTGTCTGAAGCTGGATTTGAACTCAGATCTTCCTGACTCCATGCCCAGTGCTCTATCTACTCTGCCTCATCCTGGCTCATTCTTGCTTTACCCCATGGGGTCTTGTTAGAAGGGCTCCTAGGTTATCCATATTACATATAGTGCTGGCTCTTGTTTTAAGATAGATGCTATGGATTGTTAAGGAAGTATCTTTCCCTCTAACTTTTTTTCTAAATTTTTTCTTTGATATTTTTAGTTTTTTTTTTTAAACATGAGTATTGTATTTTCTCAAAAGCTTTTACTGAATTTGTTGATATAACCATGTAATTTTGATGATTGCTATTAAAATAGTTTAATGTTGATGTTTTTCAGCATATTGAACAAGTTGCGTTTTTGGTATAAATCTTATCTGGTCACAAAATACAATATTTTGAGTGATCTTATGAAGCCTCTTTGCTAATATCTTATTCAAAAATTTAATGTCAGTATTCATTAGAGATATTATGCTATAGTTTTCTTTGTTTTTTCTTTCCCTAGTTTAGGTATCGAAGCAATATTTGCATCTTAGAAGATATTTAATAGAATCCTTCCTTTACTATTTTTACAAATAGCTTATCTTTTATTAGAATTGATTGTTCTTTGATGGTTGATAGAATTCCTTCATAAATCCATCTTATTCTCAGTATTTTTTCTTTCATTTATTGTTCAGTTTATATTTCTAAGATTGAGTCTCAGTGTCTGAAAAAGATATTAGTTTACTTCAGTAAAATTTTCTGTCTCAGCATGATTGGATGAAGTAGTTCCTAGTAATTTTTGTAATCTATTCTTCATTTTTCTTCATTTTTCAATTTTCATTTCTGATGCTGGCAATTTGTTTTTACTTTCTCTTTTTAAATAAGACCAGAAAAAAGGTGATCTATTTTTAAAATAGTATCCAGTTTTATTTATCATATAATTTTTTTTGCTTTTGTAGATATTAGTATCATATTTGATTTTTAGAATTTCTATTGTAGCGCTTTTTTTTTCCACTTTCTTTACTTGTACACTCAATTCATTGATTTATTTTTTCTTTTTTGGTTTGTGAAATTTTTAAAGATACTATTTTCCCCTTGGTGACTCATCTGGTTGAATCTCAAAAGTCATCATTTTTTATATCATTATTGTCATTTTCTTTGGTAAATTTTTTTATTTTTGTATGATTTTTTTTTCTGATACAGCAATTCTTTAGGGTTGTTATATAATATCCAATTCACTTAAAATACTTTCTGCAAAAGCACTTTATTTGTTTATTGCATTTAGTCGGTAAAGGATGTTTGCATTTGTTTGTGAGATTTTTATGCCATAGTCAATTTTTGTAAAGACACCATGCATTGCATAGAAATATGTACACTCTTTGCTATGTATTTCTCCCTGAATGGGGTGATGCAAAGTGAGATCAGCAGAAACTGACCAGGAGAATGGTATAAATACTGTATCCAACAACATACCTAAAGGAAAATAAAAGATAAATGGAACTTCAGCAAGACACAGAAAATTTTATCATTTTGGAGTTTGGTTCTATTTCATTTAGATATTTAGTATAACATGTATTTCAAACTCATATGCCTTATTTGGTATCATTGATTATTTGTTTTAATTGATGGTCATTAAGTTTTACGATTTTGTATTTTATAGTAATTTTATATTTCTTATAAAATAGAGTCAGCATGGCATGGTGGATAGATTTTCTTCCATTTTTTCAGTTTTCTGACTTTGTTCTATTGCTTCTTGATCACTCATTGATTCATTAGCTTTCACTTGACCAATTTTAATTTTTAAGGAATTATTTTCTTCAGTGAGGTTTTGTAACCTTTTTACTATTTAGCCAATATTAATTCTTAAGGAGTTTTCTCTTTAGTAATTTTGTGCCTCTTTTACCAAGCTATTAATTCTTTTTGTAATTTTCTTGCACAGATCTCATTTCTTTTGCCCATTTTCCTCTATCATTTTTTTTATTTTTAAAATCAATTTTGCTCTATTTTTATTTTGTTCTTTAGTTTTTCTAGGAATTCGTGTTCACCTTATGTCCACTCTACATTTTTTCCCTTTGAGGCTTTGTTTATATGCTTTCTAAGTCATTGTCTTCTAAGTTTATGTTTTGAGCTTCTCTGTTACCATAGTAGATTTTTTTTCATCAGTACCAAGTTACTTTACTGGAATGTAAATGGTGGTAGATTTTTGGTAGAGATTATGAAAAGGTCAGATAACCAAATGTACTGAAAGATAGTAAGAGTGACACAGACAGTTCCCAGGTGTGGGGGAAGCCCGGTTATGGCTTAGCTTTCATAGTCACTGTCTCTAAGGGTGTACTTGTCAAAAAGATATTCTGCCATGCCAGAATCGGGGGGCCTCCATTTTGCACAGGTTCGTTACGTGGTGAACTTGACCTGTTCGTCTAGGTAGTGGGTTTTGATGAAATCACCTAAGTGGGGGTCAGTTATTCTTGTCAGTTGCCAGCTTGTGCAATTCCAGTAACGACTGACTGACATTTTTTCCAAGTGCAGAGCACACTCCATTGCGTTCAGCCCGCTCTCCCAATCCTCGCGGTCGGGTTTCTTGATGTCCTGCAGGAAGATGCGGCCGCCGCGCTGGTTCTGGAGCTTCATCAGCTTCTTGGCGTGCTGGAGCTCCTCGTGCGACTGGTGCAGGAAGTACCTGGCGAAGTTCTTGAGCGCCACGTTGTTGCGGTGAAAGTAGTAGGACAAAGACAGGTAGACGTAGGAGGCGTAGAGCTCCAGGTTGATCTGCCGGTTGATGGCGGCCTCCGAGTCTTGGTAGTAGTTCTGCTGCACCTGAGAGGGGGACGGGGTGGTCATCCCAGCGGCGGATGCGGCGGGGAGGCGGCTGGGGTTCGAAAGGTAGAACGAAGTGTTGGTTAGTGGAGGTGAAGGTGAAGCGGCTAAGGGCGGCTCCGGCCCGGAATCTAGCCTCGGGTTCAGTTCAAGCGCTATTGAAGCAGGACACCACAGCGACTCTCCTTCCCTGCGCTTCTGGCCCATAGTAGCTTTTTATGGTTAGTTTCTTTTTTCCTTGTTTGCTTGGTTTTAAAGCCTACTTCTTGACTTCAGACTCTTTGTTAGAATTGTACTCTGCTCATCCCTGGGGGGCATGACTGGCTTCAGCTTCTGACTTTTTATGTTCTGCTTTCATAGCTATCTGGGGCCTGTAAGCTTTTGGTGCTGCCAATGTGGTGTGATTCATGAAGAGGTCTGGTCATGTCCTCGTGGTTTGTGCTTCGGGCCTTATACAGGTAGAGTCCCCACTTCCTCATAACTGTGACCTCTCCTCTTTGCCCTGAGACTACAAATTGGACTGTGCCCCAGAACTGCACAGTGGGTGACAGGGCTGCCAAATGGCACCTAATCCTGTTCCCAGTGCCAGTGCAAGGTTCTCCCGGGATCTCTTTCTTACCATGTGTTCAATCTTCTTACCATCCCTGTCTACTGTTACTGCCCCATAGCTCGTATTCACTTCAGGGGGATAATACTGAACTTCTGGAAGAGGAAAAACTTAGGAGGGAGACAGTCCCTGCACATTCTGCCACTATCATCTAGTTTGCTTTCATTCCAAATATGTTAGAGGCCATAATCTTGGGATTTTTGAGGGATATTAGTGGAAGATGAACTCTTCAAAAAGATGCTCTTCAACTGAGTGCTTAAAAGATAGATAAAGACAATTTATTGAGAACTATCAAGCATATGGATTATAAGGGAAAATCAACTCTGTAACAAATGTGCAGTTAGATGATAGATAAAGCATTCGATAAGTGTTTAACTAGGTACCATAGGCTGTGCTAAGTGTTGAGGATACAAGTATAAGCAAGCCCCTCCAGGGGTTCAGATTTTAATGGAAGACAAGAAAGGGAAACTAAAAAGGGGGAGACAGACAGAGAGAGATATACACAGAGAGAGACAGAGACAGAGAGACAGTGAGAATCTATGAACCATAGGGGTATAACTTCATTTAAAAACAAAACACTTTCTGGTTCACAAGACTACTGGAGGAGGGAAGGATGCTTGGTTATGAGCCAAGGAGGCCCACCTTATTCATAATAGAAAGTCAACTCATTCCTATTACCAGTTTTGGGAGATTTCCTGTATTAATTGGAGTTAGATGGGAGTGGCAAGGGCTCTTTTATGCTGTTGTTCCAATCCAAATAGCTAGATGGCTTCTTTTGTTAGCAAAGGTACTGTCAAAGATGATGGAATTGAGGAGGGGTTTTAATGCAGTGTTTAACGTGATTATGGATTTATAAAAATAAGAGCCATCCCCAATGATAAATGGCTAAAGAATAGAAACAGACAGTTTTCAGAGGAAGAAATCAAAGCCATCAATAGTTACATGAAAAAATGCTCTAAATCACTACTGATTAGAGAACTGCAAACTTAAAACAACTCTGACATACCACATCACCCCAATCAGATTGGCTAGTATGAAGGAAAAGGAAAAGGACAAATGTTGAAGGAGATGGGGAAAAAATTGTTGGCTGGAGCTATGAACTGGTCCAACCATTTTGGAGAATAGTTTGGAACTATGCCCAAAGGATTATCAAACTGTGCATAACCTTTGACATAGCAATACCACTACTAGACCTGTATCCCTAAGAGATCAAAGGAAAAGGAAAAGAATTTATGTGTTCAAAAATATTTATAGCAGCTCTTTTGGTGGTGACAAAGAATTAGAAATTGAGTGGGGTGACTGTCAGTTGGGGAATGGCTGAACAAATTGTGGTCTGTGATAGTGGTGGAATACTATTGTGCTATGACAAGCAGAGTGGTTTCAGAAAAATCTGGGAAGTCTTATACAAACTGATGCAAAGTGAAGAAAGCAAAACCAGGAGAATATTGTACACAGTAATAGCAATATTGTAATTATGAACAGCTTTGAAATACTTAGCTACTTTGATCCAGACTGATCCAAGACAATTTCAAACAACTAATGATGAAAAAAAATGCTATCTACCTCCTGAGAGAGAATTGTTGAACTCTTAGTGTGAATTGAAGCAAACTTTTATTTTTTAAAACAAAATAAATTTTAGTTCACTTTTGTTTTTAAAAATATATAGCATTTTGGAGGAACAACAGAAAATCAGAGACCTTGTCAAAACTCAAGTTGAATATGACTGGTTTAAAGGAGTCACAGAAGGAATCGCAGAAGAGAAGGGATGGACATAGGAATGAATAAAGACTTTCTTCTTCCATGAATCATATAATCTTTGACTTAGAAGGGATTTTGGAGGTTTTCAACACTCCCTCACCATGCAAGTATATTCAAAGACAGCCTTTGATACTGAGACCAGCCACTGGTTATTTATGTGAGAGATGCTAACTCTTTTTGGAAATAGGAGAAAATAGGGGAAAAGGAAGATCCCAGGATTCACTATAGCCTTGAAAATTCACCAGCAAAGCAGCTTTCCAATGCAAAGTCAATTCATTCAGTTTTGGGAACTCAGGTTTTATTTGCAGATTATTTAAACCACCTAACTATTTAGTAGTTGCCAGGAAATTGCATCTTTGGTTTATTATTCTCCAAACATAAAAATCTGCCATCCCCTTGAGTTAGGTATTAGTGATCACCTACCAGCAATCTTCACATGGACCCTAATAAAGTCTGATGATAAAGAATGTAATTTCCAAATAATTTTTTTCTTAGGCTCAAGTTCTTACTTTCCTTTGAGCATTTCCACTGTTGTCATTAACCATTAAATCTAACTGTAGAGTTTAAGGGCACCAAATAATTCTAGAATTATAAGGGTCAACCATAGTAGATTTTCCTAATGGTCAACCAAAGTCGAGAAGTTTTAGCCTGAAAATATGTTCAAATTGTAACTAATTTGGCTGTGATGCTAAGAGCATAGATAATTGATAAAAGGCCAAAATACTAATAGTACTCAATGTGAATAAAATCAAAGCAATATGAAAAAAGAAAAGGCAGCACGATAACAGATAGAGAGTCAGCCTTAGAATTTGGAAGACCTGGGTTCAAGTCCTGCCTCTGACATGTATTAGTTGTATGACCCCTGGCCAGTCATTTAACCTCTGAGTAATTCAGGCAACAAAACATACTTTTTTACTTCTTAAAAAAATATAAAGTAATTTTGGGAGGAAACCAGGAGGGACTATTGGTACCTAACTCCCTTAAGTTGGTATCTTTCCCTTGCCTTTGCTAAGGGACTTAGAGTTCTTCAGTAGCCCCAGAATACAACTTCTTGTGACTCGTTTGACTAGAAGCCAATAGTAGTCAGAGAAGTAATTTCATAATAGGTGCAGCATGTTTGGGTCTACTCTGGTTTTTACTATTTTCCATCAATTCATGAGTGATCTAAACCTCTCTTGGGAAATTGAGACATGGCTTGGTCATTCCTACTAAGAAGAGGTACTACAAGCATTCGTATTATCGAGTGACTCTCGGTACAACTCTAAACCCTCTGCTTGCTGAAGAGGAATTATGGGCCACATCTTCCTGGGGGTAGCATTTCCTTCTGATTAACATAACATTTGTAACCACTATATTGTATGGCTTTAGGAGTCGTCCTTCATCTTGACTTTTCCATGGGGTACTGCCAGTGTGGCCCAGGACATCCTTTCAAGGGCTATCCAGATTCTTCTAGTGATATCCAGGTCCCATATCATACTCTGGAAATTATGAGACTGTTCTTGGACCTCCCTAATGGGAGACACTTGGTTGGTTACAATAAAATAGGTCTTTTGAGTTCTGTCAGTTTGTGAATATCTGAGGTTTCATTTGCCCTTTAGAAACTGGGTTAAAAATGTGTCCACTTTCAAGTTGTGTTTTAAACAGACTCTTTTTTCCTCCCAATTTGGAATGACTCCCTTAGCATGGAGAAACACATCAGTGGAAATTACATAATTATAAGTATGTTCCTTTTCTCGCAAAAGTACCCAAATTAGTCAACACAATTTGGGGTAAAGAGAACTATGCTGGGTTTCTTGAAGACTGGGTTCTTAGGCCCACCTCCGCTCTGTGCCTTTGGATTAAGACCTTAAGTTCTTTGAACTTATTAACAACAATTAAAAGAGTTGGGCTAGATGTCTCCTCTAACTACTATTCATTTTATGATTCAAACATAGAATTTGACGTTCAGTGATTTTTCAATTGTATTTGACTCTGTGAATCCATGTGAGGTTTTCTTGGCAAAGATACTAGAGTACTTTGCTATTTCTTCCTTCAACTCATTTTAGAGATGAAGAAACCAAGCCAAACAGGGTTAATTGACTTGCCTAGGGTCACATAGTGTCTGAAGCAGGACTTGAACTCAGGTCTTCTTTATCTCAGGCCTGGTATTCTATCTACTGAGCCACCTAGCTGCCCTGAATATAGAAATATCATTGTATTTGTCTTAAAACACTATAATTGAAAAATAGAGGTAACAAATAAGATTCTTGCTTTCATTGCACACACTGGATGAAATGGAAATCTTTTTGAGCCCTGACTGGAAATTAAATTTTTTTGCTATATGAAAGCAGACCAAAGTGAAACTAGGTGTCATTTGGCATTTGAATGCTGGAATAATAGATAAAAATCAAGGAATTGGTTAAGGTATTTGGAGAAAAGTTGAAATGTAGGCAGGCTTTTGGAGGTGGGAGATGGGTTTCTTGGATATCAAGGGTTGTATTTGAGGAGAATCAAATTAATGTGTGTATGATACAGGGTTGCAATGATCATTTATAGAGATGAGTTAAAGATTCCAGTTTGAGAACCTGTTTAAATGGCCCTGGGAAGTAATATATAGGGGTGTGTGTGTGTGTGTGTGTGTGTGTGTGTGTGTGTGTGTGTGTATGTGTAGGTGTGTGTGCACACACATTGTGATGATCTTCAGAGGATCTTCCAATTCAATCAAAAGAAGAATTCCTGGGGAAGTTAAAAATCTCAAGTTGTCCTTTCAAAGTAAGATCAGCAATAAGGGCTCAAAGCACCTTTGTTATCAGTGAGGACTCTGAACATCACTTACCCTCCATTTCCCTCGGAGTACCTCTCCCTCCATCAGTTTAAATCGGCTCTAGCTCCCAGGTCCAGATTCCTTTCTCCTTTTCCGCAATATCTGCTGGTCAAGAAAAGGATACTATAAAAATACACTAGATTTTACTTGTTGAGGATTCTCCATTTCCTTTGGGATTTTAGCAGAGTGTGCCCAATTGCTGTTGGAATTCCAGTGGATCAGATCTGTTTCCACCGTCTTCCCTGACTGCTTTATCTGTCTTTTAGAAGTATGTCCCCTCAATTAAACTGGATTACTTTATTGTCCTGTTGTGTGCTCCATGTTTCTTTGAGTTGGACTTTTGGTATAATGAACGCTTCTAAATTTGCATAAACCCACACACATGCATACAAACTCACATAAATTTCTTCCCCTTTTTGGAAACGAGTAATTGCATATATTAATCAGTATTACACACATATAGATATATGTGGATGGGTATATTTATGTGTGTATATATTTGTATGTGTGTGTGTGTGTGTGTGTGTGTGTGTGTGTGTGTGTGTGTGTGTGTACATATAGACCTACTAGTTACTTAATCTCTCTTGGACCTCAGGTTCCTCATATGTATCAGAGTTATCTTTGGTTCCAAATGGTATGAGCCTTTGATCCTTAGGTGAGTAGGACTGGGAGCTTTACTGTCACCTATAGAATGTATGTCTTGTCTTTCCTATTTGGAACTAAGCTCCTAGGAAGATCTATAGTAGAACAGAGATAAGAATTGCACAGAATGGAAGGTAATGAAAGTTTCAATCTGTATTATAAGAGGAATGATCCACTTACATCCATAAAATCATGAGTCACTAGAGATTGAAGTACAGATTTGGATTATATGTGTACATATATATATATATATGTACATATATATATATAATTTCTAAGAAATATCTGTATATATATAGTATAAATAATATAAAATTTCTAAGTATGTGTGTATTAAAAAAAAACATGTGTATATAGGGCAGTTAAGTGGTACAGTTGATAGAGTACCAAGCCTGGTGTTAGGAAGACTTGAATTCAAATCCAGCCTCAGACACTTAAATAGTTGTGAGACCCTGGGCAAATCACTTGATCCTGTTTGTTGCAGTTCCCTTATCTGTACAGTGAGCTAGAAAAGGAAATGGCAAACCATTCCAGTATCTTTGTTAAGAAAATCCCAAACGAGGCCATGAAGAGTTGAACACAATTGAAATAATAAGTATATATATTTATACCCACCCTCCCACACCCACACCCACACCTATACTCATATACATATATATTCGTATATATGTGTATACATACACGCACAAGATATGGTGTTTTTTTATGACTAAATTTAAATCAGAAACATGTACATTGATGGATTGTCATCCATCCCCATCATATACCATAGACTTGTCAACAGGATTTTTGAATCTCTTTTTTTTCATTGTGAATGGTCAAATTTTCAGTGCTGTCAATTTAACTGAGGACAAGCAAAGTTTAAGGTCTCCATGTAATTAGTACAACTCAGTTTTCAAAAATGAGCACTTGGCTGAGTGCTCATACCAAATGAGAATCCTTGTTTTTTTGGCTTGTTTCTTTTTTTTTTTTTTTTTTACTTTGAGCAGGACAGCTTCCATGACATTTGTGAATAGCTTAGGGGAATGGGTTCAATTTGTTACCATTCAGTAAATGTTTATTGAGAGCCTACTACATACCAGGCACTCTACTAAGTGTTGGAGATAAAAAACAAGAAAAAGACAGTTCTTCAAGGAGTTTACAATCTAATGAGGAAAGACAACACACATATCTCCCAGTTTAATAGTTTGCTGTGTGCCAATATTCTGCAAATTGTGTCTGTAAGTTATACTAGCCAGAGGAACTTACATAATTTGAATGTAGTCATCTCAGAACCACAGACTCCAGGTCAGAAGGGATGTCATAAGTCATCATAAATCATTCTGTAAGAATCTCCTGTATTACATATTTAATAAATGATCATCCACTCTCTGTTGAAAAATC
This sequence comes from Pseudochirops cupreus, assembly GCA_028627135.1. Taxonomy (NCBI): domain Eukaryota; kingdom Metazoa; phylum Chordata; class Mammalia; order Diprotodontia; family Pseudocheiridae; genus Pseudochirops; species Pseudochirops cupreus. The sequence continues at coordinate 236,606,420 of CM053584.1, read as the reverse complement.
TCCAGGGAGGAACTTAAGATACACAGGCACTGTGGTAGGGAGATCCATCCTGCCCTACCGGAAAGTCAGAGGGGCGATGGGGGAGGACATAGGAGAGAATAGATTGGGGGAGGGGTTATACAATTGCGATGGCTGTTTTGGGGTGGTGAGCAGGGGAAAGATGGGGAGAAAATTTGTAACTCAAAATCTTGTGGAAAGGAATGATGTAAACTAAAATTAAAAAAAAAAGAAAAATCTCTGGTGAAAGGGAATTTGCCACCTCTCAAGTCAACCCATTTTACATTTGGCTAGTTCTAACTGAGGAAAATTTGATGGAAAATTTTTCATGACATCAAATCCAAGTCTACCCTTTTCAACATGTACCCATTGCTCTATCCTGCCCTCTCAGGCCAAGGAGAAGTCAAGGATGACACCTTATCTGTAGCCCTAAAGTAGAGGTTAAGAACATGCAAATAATGGATTCCTTTGATAGTCTAGCAAAACCTATGGATCTCTTCTCAGAATAATGTTTTTAAGTGCATAAAAGTGCATCAGATTACAAAGGGCATTAATTCTATGTAAAAACAATAAGTTTACACACCTCAGATTAAAAACTTCTACATAGGCTGCTCCATGTTCTCTAGAGTCAAACAGTCTCTTATAAGCAACAAACCATAGTCACAATGATAATATAACAGTGTACTTATATTTTCTCTCAGTCTTGTGTAGCGGTCAAGATGTCATCTGTTTTAGAGTGACCCAAGAAAAGTGTGAAGATGACCACTTACTCAAAGTAGGAGCCATTTCAGATGTAAGCATCCTCTGGCTGCAAACATTAGCACTAATATTCAGTTGCTTCTCTCTCCTCAATTTAAAGTTCTATCAGCTTTTAACTGTTATATGTGATTTTCTTTAAGGTATTTTTTTTTTTCCGGGAAGCACTATTTGTACAATAAGGCTCCAAGAGATCCACGTTTCCAAGGCAGCTTGAATCAATTTGGCCTTGGCACACTAAACCCAGAGCCCAAGTGTCTCATTCCATTAGTATGCAGTCCTTTGGCGTGGGTACCATTGCTATCCACAGTACTTTGTTCTGTGGTCATCTCTGTTTTCCATGTTGCCTTATCCATATTTCACATCCTACTTTCAATGAGCCCATAGAAATTTGGGAGACAAAAAGAAAGAATGGTAGTGACTTTTTGTAATAAAGTCCACTGTGAAGTGGCTGACTGAATTATTCAGGAATAGCACCAAGATATTAATTTAATCTTGATGTAATTTATCATCATTCTTTAATTGCCAGAGTTTATATTCCTGAATGCTTTATATCAGGACAGGAACAAAATGTTAGGAATAAGGAGCCAATTAGCCCTTAGATTATACATATTAATTGATCTTGGCAGATTAGACAATTTATGCAATTCTTGTTATAGCTGGTGTGAAACTGATTTTCTTTCATATGGAGAAAGAATATCACAAGCTGGAGATGGATTATTTCCTTGTAGGTGATAATAATGTTATTGTATGATTATTTTGAATGTCTCTTCTGTTCTAAAAACTAGGCTGTTTTTGAAACATAATGTCTTTCTTTTGAATAGTGTTGAGTGAGCCAAAAAGGGGACGTTGATATTTGTCAAGTATAAATGAATTTCACTGAAACTCAATATGATGTACCATGTCCCATAAAGGATCAAATCATGTAGTAGATCAAAAAGGCCGTATGGCATAATGCTAGATTTGGAAACAGGAAGACCTCAGCTTAAATCTTCACTCAGATACTATACTGCTAGCTGTGTGATCTTGGAAATGGTACTTAAACTGTTTGGGTCTTAATTCCTCCTCTCAAAAACAAGAGTGTTGGACTAGATAGCCTCTAAGGTATCTTTCAGCCTTCAATCTATGATCTGATAGCCACCATGGACTAAGTCATTTGTCAGTTCTCCCGATACAGGATGGAAAACCTAACACAGGGTTCTTGTTCTTTTCCTTCCATGCCGAGATTCATTTTTAACATTCAAAATAATTTAGCTGAGGTAAAAATCTTGTATAGTAAAAGGTAGAAAAGAAAACAGTTGTAGAGAAGGCTATAAGTTGAATTTTTGTGTTTTGATTAAGGGGTGTTTTGTTGGCTTGTGGGATAACCCTTTGAAGTGTAATGATTTCAAAGAGAGACAGCCACATTTTAAGGTGGCCAGAACTTTGTAGATGATAAGAGTAGTATGTGTATGTGTGTGCATGTGCACGTGTGTGTTTATGCATACACACATTTGTTACCTCACAATTTAACAGTTAATAAATCTATAGCAGCTGTTTCTGGTGAGAGGAAACTAAGTTGGTGCCCATAGATGGGAAATTACAATTGCAGTACAGGGCTGTAATAGAATATTGCTGTTTTGTAAGAAATGATAATTACAATAAATACAGAGAAATGTATAAAGACTGCATGAATTGATGGATTTTGGTGAAGTAAGCAGAACCGAGAAAGCAATATATACAATGACAAAAGCAATGTACTTGGAAAGAACAACTACCACAAAAAAATAAGAAATGAATGTTGCAAAATTATAAAGAACAAGCTTGGTCCCAAAGAAGAGACATGAGAAGACACTTTCCTCCACTTCTTGGATGTCAGATTTTAAAAAATATTTTGATTGTTCTTTTTTCTTTTCTTTCTCTTTCCATTTTTTTTTTTTAGAAATAATCATTTATTATATATTATGTCTCTCTGGGAGAGATGGGAAGAGAGAATACTACAGGGAATTGAAGCCATATAAAAAAAAAGATATTGATAAAAATTATTTAAAAATTCAATAGATACTTTCCTATGGAAAGACATTGAGTAAAAGCAATGGTAGAGTTTAAAAAATAATCTCAGTTTTTGCATTTATTTCAGGAGAAAAACTCTAAAGGCAGCATAGTGTATTAGAAAGAGGGCTAAGCTAGCAGTTAGAAGACCTAGGTTTGAGTCCTAGGTCTGCCACTATTAGTTGTGTGATTTTAGAAGTTACTACATTTCACTGGGTCTCGATTTCCTTGCCTATAAAATGAAAGGGTTTGGATGAAATGAATTTTTGGTCTCTTCTAGTTCTATAAGACAATTCAGTCTCTTTCTCTCTCTATGTATGTATATAGAGATATACATATATGTGTATATAAAGTATATATGTTTATGATATATGTATATCAATTATTGAATTGAAATCATTGCATCAAAAATCAGTCACTTTAAAAATGGTTCTGAATAAATATTGAAGAAATATCCTTTTCTGTGAGTAGCAATGGAAGACTACCTCTCATATAGTTTGGGAACCCTTTCCATACAGAATAAGGATCATCAAAGGGTGCTCTCAAGTATTTCTAGGACCTAAATGTGGGGAGGAGATGGAGAAGAGGAAGATGGAGCCAGGATAAAGTTCATTGGTAAATAATTGCTAAATAAGCCAAGGGGGGCTCTACTGAAGCACCAAACACGTGTTCAGTCTCTGTGTTACACAGACCTTCCCCACTCCAGTCATTCACACAGTTATTCACATATGGTATACAAAGATGAGCTGAAGCCTACTTAGGAAATTTCAGTTTGCTGACTGTCAACATTCTTTGCGTTTATGCAGTTAGCAGACCAGTAGTAAGAACAGTTTTTTCCCCCCTTTTTCAGTGTGCATCTGTTTCCTTGCCTTTTGTAGGATGTGAGCTGCATTTGGTTTTTCAAGCCAATTCTGACTCAATGGAAACTAAAAAACTGGACAAATCCTGATGGAGGTGTTAGTGAGCTTATTATTATTCTTTCTTCACTTTCCCCTTTCAGAATTATATCGATGGGCCCTCACCAGTGTGTACTTGATCATTTATGTGTATTGTTTTTCAGAAGGTCATCAACAGGTCATACTCAAATGGAATCACTCAAGAAACAATGATAGAATGTGATGTTATCCCAGTCTCAGGCACAACTTGTTATAACTTAAGAATGTATCATCCTTTCTGAAGAGTTTGATGTTTTCTCAGTGGTTTGTCCTGGCAGATCACACTGTAAAAGCACAATATTTTGTCTGAAAGGGGAGGGTAAGGTTTGGGAGCTCGATGTTGGAAGGCCTTCACTGTATCAGAACATTAACCTGGATTCCAGAAATTCAAGTCATGCTTTTTGATATAAACTTTTTTAAGATATAAGATTTATTTATTTATTATTTATTATGATTTAAGATGTGAAAATTAATTTTATGGAAATAAAATGATGTCTATTGCTTAGGCCTCTATGTCTTCCCCCATAGAATGATGCCATTGTCTCCTGTTCTTTGATGTTCTTTGATGTCATTTCAAACTTTAACATTCTAAAATCATATGTATGTTTTATAGTGTCAGGGTGTCAAACATGCTACAGACTCCCAAGTGTAGCCAAAACCAGATTAAAATGTAGTTGGGAAATATTTAACAAAATTCATGAAAATATCATAGAATGTAGATAATGTTAATATTGAGTTTTTAAGTCAATATGGAGCCAATGGGCATCCTTATGTATGAATTAGTGTCCTCTGTTTCTATTTGAGTTGACAGGGGCTGAACCTGTAATTTCATTGGTACAGGAAATTCCCACTCTAAACTCCTTCTGCTAATGCAGGTTGACATTTTTTCTGCAACTTAAAACATCAAAGAATTGCCTAAAACGCTAAGGGGCTAAGTGATTTGCTCAGGATCACACAGCAAGCATGTTTCAAAGTCAGGACTTGAACTCATCCCCCAGACTTCAAGGCCGGCTCTCTATCTACCACACTATGATTTCCTTTTATCCAGGTGGTATAGATTTCATTGTATTTACATGGAAGTGTTTTTAAAAAAAATTCATTAGCTTTGTTGGTTGTTTCAAAGTTTGACCTCTTGTCAGTACTCCTTTGGGCTTTATTTGTGAAATCTGAAATCACAGAGTGTTCAGATGCTACTCAATTCAACTCTGCAAACATTTATTGAATGCCTTCTATATGCCCGACACTGTACTAGATGCTAGAGATACAAAGAGAAAAAAAAAAGAATCAGATCCTGCCTTCGGGGAGCTCATATTCTACTGTGGTTTCCCACATACATACATAAGTAAATACAGAATAACAAAGCAATTTGGGAGTGTGTGTGAGGAGAGCTATAACAACTGTGGAAAGTTGAGGATAATGAAAGACCTTTTGTGTATATATTCCAATTGAAGATAAAAAAAAAACAAGGATTAAGTAGAGGGAAGGACAGAGAGTAGTCCAGATATGGAGAATAGCCTGTGAAAAAAGACAAGAGAAAGAATGATGTGTATAGGGAACATTAAGTAGTTCAATTTAGCTGGATTGCCTGGGGTCATACTCTAAGGAACAGGAAAGTAAGTTGAATAAGTTTTTGAAGGGCTTTAAATGCCAAAAAGAGGAGCTTGTATTTTTATCTTAGAAGTACTAGGAAGCCATTGAAGTTCTATTAGCAGGAAAGGATGGTCAGAGTTTTAGGAATTTCAATTTGGCAATGGTGTGCTCGATTGACTGAAAATGGGAAAGGTTTGATGCAGGGAGACTTCTGAAATAGTCTAGGGTATAAGAGATAACCCATCTGAACTAGGGTGGTACCTATGTGAAAGAAATTAACAGGAGTAATGCAATAGATATTAATGAGGTAGAATTATTAGTCTCTGAAAATTGATTACATATGGGGTCTAATGCAATGAATAAAGCACTGGACTTGAAGTCAGGATAGGCTTGAATTAAAATCCTGCCTCATACACTTATTAGGTGTGATCTTGGACAAGTTACTTAATCTCTCTGAATTTCCTAATCTGTAAAATGGGGATGATAATAGGACCAACTCAGGGAGTTTTTGTGAGGACCAAATGAAATGTCATGTAATGTGCTTTGCTATGACAATGATCATAATGATGATGGAGAGTGAAGAGTTTACAACTCCAGGGTTGTAAACACAGGTGATTGAAAGGATATTGGTGCCTTTGACAGACACAAGGAATTTAGGATGAAGGATTTTTTTGAGGGGGATGAGGAAAGCAGTTATTTTTGTTTTAAGTTACATTGAATTTGAGACACATATGGGACATCCAGGTGGAACTCTCCAGCAGACAGGTGATGATAATTGGCAGGAGCTTGGGAGAGAGGTGATGGCTGCATTTCAGAGTCATTAGAATAGAGATGAAAATTGAATAATTTTGAATTGATGAGATCACTGAGAGTAAGAAAATGAGTGAGTCTAGAACATAGCCCTGGGATAGGTATATTTACACATATGTGTATGGGGTAGGATATTAATTATGATCCACTAAAAGAGATTGAGAAGCAGAAGAGTACAATGCCACAAAAATCCAGGTTGGATAGGGTATCTGGGGGTGGTCAACAGCTTCAGACACTGCAAGAAGTCTAGCAGGATCAGGACTTTAGGAAGATTATTAGATTAATCAAATAAGAGATTGATATTCTTGAAGGGAGTACTTTCTGTGGTGGGGTGAATCAGAAGCTAGATTTCAAGGGACTGAGAAGTGAATAGGGTATGGTGACTAGGTAGTAATGAGTGTACATCGGTTCCCCCCACCCCAGGAGTTTGGCTATGAATTGGAGGAGTGATTGAGGGGATAGCAGAGTTAAGTAAAACTGTTTTAAGGATGGGAGACATTTAGTATGCTTGGAGGCAACAGGGAAGAACCAGTAGATAAAGTGAGAGTAAAGAAGTAAAAATGAGAGAGAGAGAGAGAGAGAGAAAGAGAGAGAAGATAACAGATAAATGTGGTAACCTCCTGGAATAGAGGACAGAGAACAAAAGCATGTAAATGTGGCATAGTACGAAGTTCAATCTCCCTAGAATCAGTGCACCTAGGTTTAACTCTCATCTCTGTGTGTGTGACCTTGGGAAAGTCACTTGACCTCTCAGCCTCAGTTACCTCATCTCTTAAATAAGGGGACTGGAAGACAAGGTCTTGGACTGGAAGACAAGGTCTCTGTGGCTCCTTCCAGGTCTAGGTCTAAAACCCCAGGTTGATGGTTTGGTCTTGACAAGGAAAAAGGTCAACTCTTTCTTAAAAAGTGGAATAAAGAAAAGTAGAAATGGGATGATGTAAGTGAGGATATTTGAAATGTAAAATTGGGTTGCTCTCACAATGACCTCAATTTTCTTGATACATTATAAAGTGAGATACTTTGCTGAAGAGAGATGAAGGAATGAGTAGTGTAGGTGACTTGAGGAGAGAGGAGAAAAGGCTTGGACTAGATTGTGTGAGCAAATAGAATAAGGAAAAGATTTCCAAACATTTTGCCTCACATACTTACTAGCTGTGATGTTGGGTAAGTTACTTAACCTTTCTCAATTTCTTAATCTGTAAAATGGGGTTGATAATAGAACCTGCCTCAGGGAGTTATTGTGAGAATTACCTGACATTAGGTAACATAACATTTGTAGTGAGCACAGTCAGCATGATTATGTGACTTCCAGGAAAATTTAATAGTATGCAAGTAGGAGCAGAGAGATCACAGATGGAAGTCTAAGATGGGAGTTAAAATAGATGAAGGGCAAGGGGACAAAGGGGTAAGAAATGAAAGGGTGGAGCACAGTTTAAAGTCAAACAGAAAAAACACTTTTAGATTTTGTTTTGGTAAAAATTCTTTTGGTTACCAGACGCAAGGATATGACTTACAGAGCTATATGTAGCAGGATCCAAACAAACATGACTCAGATAACATTTGATTCACTACGTGAACTATTTAGCTGAACAATTAACCAGATTTTTTTTTCACTGGGATTTGTGGTATAATTTATTGTCTCTTGCCCTTCTGCTTTCAAATATATACTCTAGTTTTCCTTCCAGAAACAAATTTAAAAAACCTGGCAGTCCTTTGAATTATTCCAGTAGGCTACTTTTTTTTTTCTTTCCTCACCAAACTGCTTGGAAGAGCAGTCTATTTTTCATGCTTCCACTTTCTCACTATTCCTTAATCCCCTGGAATCTGACTTCTGCCTTACCACTGTATTGAAACTGTTCTTTCCAAGGTCATTAATGTTCAACCAAATGAAGGATCGTTTTCTCAATATTTATTCTCTTAAATCAAAAAATAGCATTCAATACTACAGACAACTTTTTTCTTCCTAGAGTTGTTTTTCTCTATGATAACAAATTATTTGATTTCTTCTACCTCATTGGCCTCTTTATCTCTATCTCCTTTGCTTTATCTTTTCCAGATTTTAAATGTGGCTATACTGCAATGCTCAATTTTCAGTCCTCTGCCATCTCAATCTTTATTTTTTTCTTTCAGAGATTTGAACTAGATGGTTAACACCTAATTCTATATCTTTATCCCTGACTTCATCTATAACAGTGGTTCTCAACCTTCCTAAAGCCACGACCCTTTGATACTCGTATGTAGGAGTATCTGCATGTGGGTGGACCTGCCTGGAGAGGAATAGAGGAGCAGTGTCTTGGTTCCTAAGACCATTGGAAATGTGTGTTTTCTGATGGTCTTTGGTGACCCCATTTGACCCCAAAGGGGTCGCGACCCACAGGTTGAGAATCCCTGATCTAGAAGCTTCAGTTCTACTTCTTTTAACTCTACATAATTTTTTTTACTATCTTCTCAAATTCAACATGTTTAAAACCATACCAAAACCATTTTAGTCTCTAAATTTCCTTGCCTCAGTCAATAGCATGATTATTCTTGCAGTCTCTCAGAATTATAGATTCATGTAATTTAAGAGCTGAAGCGAAACTCAGAGTATAGCTAGTTCAACTTGTGCCTGAATAGGAATCCTCCCTATAGTATCACTGTGAAGTGGCTGGTCATTGAATCTACAGTGGAAGACTTATAGTGATGGGGAACTCATTACCTTTCAAGATAACTCACTTCACTTTTGGACAACTGCAGTTGTTAGGAAGTTTTCACTGATATTAAACCTAAAATCTGACTCTTAACAATTTCTGCCATTGTTATTTCTTCTGCTATCTGTGGCCAAGAAGAACAAATCTCATCTCTCTTCATTGTAATAGTCCTAAAATAGTTGAAGTTGATTATCTTGTGCCATTTATAACTTCTCTTGGAGAGCATTTATTTTGTACTTTAAGGTTTGCAAAGAACTTTGAAAATATTATCTCTTCTTAACCTCACAACAATACTAGGTGATAGATGCTATTATTCTTTCCAATTTGTGGATGAGGAAATAAAGATAGACTTAGGTTAAGTGATTTGCTGAGGGTAACTCAACTAGTAACTGCCTGAAGCTAGATTTGAACTAAGGTCTTTCTGACTCCACATCCAAAAATAAAGTGTCCTAACTATCCTCGCTACCTATATGAGAGTTGAGCATAAAGTCAAAGGACCCAAGTTCAAATCCTGGTTCCTATGCTTGTTATCATTATTAATGTATATATGTAACTTGACCTCTCTAGACCTATTTTCTCACCATTAAATTGTGAGGACAGGATGGTGTTTGGATTATATAATCTTTAAGGTGCCTGAAGCTTGAAATATATCTATGTCTACATAAAAAATGGCATGTCCATTAGGTGTTCATATGACGTGGTTTCCAGCTCTTTCATCACCTTGGTCTTCCTCTTCTGGATTTCCTCTGCTTTGTCAATCTCCCTCCTAAAATGTGGTGCCCAGAGCTGAACATAATACTCTCAAAGTGGCATGATAAGGGAAGAATAAAGTGGAAATATTATTGCTTTCATTTAGGATATTATACTTCTTTTAATTCTGCCAAGAACATACTGGCTTGTGCTTACAGATTATGAAAACCTTCAGATCTTCCTTTACATCAATTACTTTCTAGAAGCACTTATTTCTCCTTCCCATACTTGTAAAGTAGATTTTAAAAAACCCAAACTTCATTGATTATTATTAAATTCAATCTTATTAAATGTAATCTATTGCTCTCACTTGTTGAGGTCTCTTATTTTTTTGGATGCTGACTTTTATTTTCAAAATCTTAGCAAGGGGCATGACCTCAGCTTTGTGTTACCTGAAAAATTGGTAAGCATGACATCTATTCCTTTATTCAAGTCACTGACTTATTCCAGAGAATAGAACCCAAGACAGGTTCCCAAGGAATTCCAGTAGAGGCCTTCAAATTTGGATTGATTCACAAAAAAAGTTTCTTTTTATCTGACCATTTAAGCAATTTTGACTCTACCTAACTGTATTATCACCCAAGTTACAGGGTATTGTGATGAGACTTTCAACTGTCTTGTTGAAATCTAGACATAATATGATGGCAGCCCTCTAATTTACTAGTCCAGTGACCTTGTCACATACAAGGAGATGAAGTTAGTTTGGTGTGACCTGTTCCTACTGGTTGTTAGTAATAATCATGTCCTTTTTTTAAGTACCCCCAAACCATCTCTTTGTTCATGCCTTTGGTTAAGAGCTAGAACTTTAGAGGTGAGCTAATCCAATCCTCTCATTTTGAGGATTAGGAAACTGAGGCTCAAAGTGGTGAAGTAACCTGCCCAAGCCAGTAAGTGGAGAGGAGCTAGGATTTGAACACAGGTCCTGTGACCCCAAATCCATCTGTATGATGCTGGTACAATATTCTCTTTCTACTTTATACCTACCTTTTTTCTTTTTGGAGGGGGGAAGGCAGGGCAATTTGGGTTAAGTGACTTGCCCAAGGTCACACGGCATGTAAGTATTAAGTGTCTGAGGCCGGATTTGAACTCAGTTCCTCTTGACTCCAGGGCCGGTGCTCTATTTACTGCACTACCCAACTGCCCCTACCTCTTTTCTTGTAGTGTATAACTTTGATATAATTCTAAAATTTTATTGGGAAATGAAATTAAACTCACTCGCCTGCAGCTTAAAGAACCTACCTTTTAAAATCTTTGATTCTGTGGTCCAACATGTTAGGGATTTTATCTCTGCATTTACCTCGGTAACTGATAGACATACTGAACGTAATAAGGGCAAGCAGATATGCCTGAATCACTTCATTAACATTCACACATTCATAGCTCTTCTTAGGTCTTTCCATTTGGCCAACTCTGGATTTACCTAACTGTACTATAATCTAGTGCACTTCTTGCCATCTTATTCACAGTGTATCCTGATGGATTTTGTTAAATGCCTATTGATAGCCAGGAACATTATCCTTAAGACAGACACCCTTCCTCCCCCAACATCTCACAGTCCAGTATTTGATTCAGAAAAGGAAAGGAAACCAGACTGACGAGACTTGATTTTGACAAAACTGTGTTGACTCAATGATGAGCACCTCCCATTTTAAATACCCATTTTTTTCCCCTTTTTATTTTTCTTTATTTTTCTTTTTTTTTTATTTACTCATTTACTTTTAATTTACAAGATTCAGTTCCACAATCACTTGAGTTTCAGATTTTCTCCCCTCCCTTCCCCCCCTCCCCCATGGTGGCGTGCAATCATGTATAGGATCTGCAAATACTTTCACTTTGTACAATAGTTTGGTCATATAGAAGGGTTGTAACCAATGAGTGATCACTGTAAATACCCATTTTTTTTGAGGATGGAGAGAGTATAGAATGAGATTTATTATTTAATTGGTGTAGAGAACTCTTTCCATTGATGCAGATTAATTCCTGCTTTGCAACTTAACAATTTCAGAGACTTTCCTAGGGAAATTGAGAATTTAAGTGACTTCCCAAGGGTAACAGCCAGGATATGTGAGACTGCAGCAGTTCTCAACCTGTGGATCAAGCCCCCTTTGGGGGTCAAACGACCCTTTCACAGGGGTCACAGGGGTCGCCTAAGACCATTGGAAAACACATATTTCTGATGGGAAAACACATATTTCTGATGGTCTTAGGAACAGAGACACTGCTCTTCTAAGGTTGAGAACCACTGTGTTCTCAACCACTATATCTTCCTAGTTTCAAGGCCAGCTCTCTATCCACTATGCTACAGCTGCCTTTTTGTAATTAGAAGCTATCATTGAAATATTATATACTAGAGCAGAGGTATCAAACACTTTCGAGTATAGTCCAAACCAGAATAAAATATAATGGGGAAATATTTAACAAAAAGACAATGAAACAAATAATATTAGAAAGTGGTATTCCAAGTCAATATGTAATCTATAGGGATTGTTATGTATTGTTTAGTGGCCCTCATTTCTATTTGAATTTGATATCACTGTTCAAGAGTTTTACAGGAATCAAAATCAATCTCACTGGCTCCTTCCCCTTTAAAAAAAATAAGGACAATTGCCCTTATCCATTGTTGTAACAGGCAGGTAGGTGGCACAGCGGATTGAGTGCTGGGCCTGCAGTCAGGAAGATTCATTTTCAAGAGTCCAAATCTGGTCTCAGACATCTACTAGTTGTGTGACCCTGGGCAAGTCACTTAACCTTGTTTGCCTCAGTTCTTCATACATAAAATGAGCTAGAGAAGGAAATTGCAAACCACTTCAGTACCTTTGCCAAGAAAACCCCAAAGACGGTCATGAAGAGACAGAAAAGACTGTAACAATCAAACAGCAACAACAGATCCTTGTAGCATTACTCATGTTCATGTCCCCGCCTGTCCCTCCCCCCCCCCCCCCCCGAGATTATAGAGATCTAAGCATCACATGCCCTGAATGTAGTTTGTTTGGACCTGATGAGTTAAAAACTCATTGAAAGCAGGTAGGTGTTCTCTTATCATCTCTTCACTTATGTTTCATCTCACTGTTAATATTTTATGTGCTATCCTTCCCAGTCTGACAAGTCTACTTTTTGCAAGACAAATACAATAATGAAAGAATTACACTGCTAATTCTCATTTAAAGAAATATAGGAAAATTGCCTGAGATTTTAGGAATAAATTGGAGGGAGAAAAAGATAATGATTTCTTTTGGTGGTAGAAAAACAAGTGAAGGAAAAAGAGAAAGCACAAACAACAGCTACAATAAGAATAGAGGTGGGGGATAGGATGTGCCTTTCTGTGAGAGAGGTGACAGATATGCCAACTTCTCAGGAAATGCCTTTGTCTGGGAAAAATAGAGAAGGAAAGAAGAAGATGAATCATCTAGGAAAATTTAACAGAAGGAAGAGATAAAGAGGATGAGTCCCATAGGGAAGATTCTTACTGAATGCTTACAAATAGGCATATAGATATGGGAAGGAGTAGGGGAAAATAGGTGGAATGAAATCTAATGTAAATGAAAGGAAACAAAAGCAATTAAAGGAGGAAGATGAAGAAAATATCCAAGGGGTTTGAGGTCTGCACAAATATAGTATAAAGCAGAGGTTCTCAAACTTATTTGGTATACTGCCTCCTTTAAAAAAATTACTCAGAGCTCCCCTGGAAATCTACTTTCTTTAACCCTTTAACATTTTTAAAAAAAAATTTACATCATTTCAAAAAATATAATAAAAAAAGACACATCTTAAATTTAATAATTAATTGTAAATTTGTGGTTCCCCCCTATACTGAAGTTTTGATGATGCAGTATTTTGTCATGTTACCTTATAGTATTGTATCATAAATAAGTCATAACATGAACGTATTCCTGCCGATGCATGCTGGACTTCCTGACAATGCGCAATACACTTGTCTGCCAACACTTGCTTGTTAAGACCTGCTAGCAGACTTGGCAACTGATCAGTTATAATTTGCATTTTGCGTATTTATTTGGAGAATAAAGAAAGTTATCACTATGACTTTAACTCTGTTACACAACAGATGAAACATGTATGAACGATTCTTCAACATTTTCTTCTCTCCTTTCCTTATGCTTCCATCATCCATTTATTTTTATTCAATGTCCCCCAATTGCACCTGACTCTACTACTACCCGCCTTGAATCATTCCAGCACTCTGGGGAGCAGTATCACCCACTTTTGGAACCCTAGGTATAAAGAAAAGATTCTTAACATTTTATTTTCTGTCATGGACCCCTTTGGAAGTCTAGCGAAGCCAGTGAAATCCTTCTCAGAGTAATGCTTAAAAGCATTTAAAAATGCATAAAATAAAATAATAGGAATACAAAGGAAACCAATTATATCAAAATAGTTATCTATATTTTCCTATAAATATTTGTGTATCTATGGTTTTATCTATCTATCTATCATCATCATCATCATCACCTATCTATCTAGTTTTCTGACCTCATGTTAAGAACTCCTAGAATATAAAGTGTAAGATGAAAATGAACTGAAATATTAATAGATTAGAACCAACAGGGGTAGCCTATAGGATTTTGAGTTAGAGGATGAACTTGAAAAAGAGAAATGAAAGAAATAAAATTTTGAATTCTTATTTATGAAGAAATAAGATGTGATTTAAAATTTGAGAACATTATTTTTCCAAACAGTTCCCTGTACTCATTTTTAGCTTCTAAAATGTTCTTAAAATCTGTATTGGTCAAGGAATTCTTTGCATAGTCATATACATCTCCTTAGGGGACATTTTCCCTTTCCCGTTAATTGAAATAATCTTTTGTTTGTGTCATCAGAACTTTGTTCTTGAGAGAATTCTGTATCTGTAGGGTCAATTTACCTTATATCAATCAACAGGTATTGTACCTACTATGTTCTAGGCACTATAGAATTTTAGGCCATGGAATCTTACTGATTTTTTTTTTGTAAATTCAAAAATATGCTTTCTCCAAATCTGGGGTGGGCACCAGCCCATGTGTACTTGATGTCCCCATTCATATTTGTACAAGCTTTAAGATGAAATGCTCACTTCCTCTCTAGTTTTATCAGATTTCTATTTTTGTAGATATTTCCTTGGTGTTTGTTGGAATTAATATCAGTCAACAAGCTTTTATTAAATACTATACGTCAGGTTCACTGGAGATACAAAGAAATGAAAAAAAAACATAACCCTTTTTCTCAAGGAGCTCACAATCTCTTCATGGAGACAACATGCAAATAACTATGTACATGCAACATTTACACAGGGTAAATATGAGGTAATTTCAGAAGGAAGGCAGTAACATTTGGAGTGGAATGGAGTGGGGAAATCACTGACAAGGTCATCCTAAAGAAAGCAGGATTTTAGATGAATATTGGAAGAAACCAGAGGAGATAAAGACAGAAAGCATTTCAATCAAGTCATACATAATTACCCTGTGTTGCTTTGATATGTCCTCCCCATTTACATTCCTATAGTCGTGTTTATTTTTTCATGGTTCTGTTTATTTAACTTTGCTTCAGTTCACATGCATCTTTCCAGGTTTCTTTGAATCCTACATATTCATCATTACTAGTTGTGTACATTAATATACCTTTGTGTTATTATACCATTATTCATTTAGATAATTCTTTAATAAATGGGTATGTTTTTCTTCCAATTTTTTGCTATTACAAAAAGTGTTGCTATGAATAATGGGGCCTCTATTTTTTCTTTCTATTTTTTACTTTCTTGGGGTATTTGCCTACAGTGCTCTTTCTTTCCTAAGGTCTCATTCTTCAAATAGGAGATAGTGATGAAAGCATAATTATGGCCTTCCGTTTCTTGTCTAAGACTCCATAATCCCCAGCAATGTTTCTAGGTTCCTCTTGATGGTATTTGTCCTCCTGTGAATCACTATAACTGGTGGTGGTTGTCAGGTTTGACAAATCTCTGGAGGCTTTTCATTGTGTTCCAGATGTTAAACCCAGGAAGACAGTATATCACTCTGTTCATGCCAGATTAACATACAGCTGTGTTGCTGAATTGCTCAGCAAGAAGTCATCAGTCACCATGATTCATTAGTTCTTTCTCTGACCTGTACTCTATGGCATTCAAGGATCCTGGCTGTACTTGTGGATCCTTCTCATCATTTCCTGGTGTTGTGCTTCCTATTCGTTGTCATGCTCCATTCTCTTTGGGAAGAGCCTTGAGTCTATTGTATTGCCAAAGTTTCATGGTTTCTCCTACTATGAGCTGTGTTTTTCTCACCTTCTTGTGTCTGATACAAGGTAGGATTTCATTGACCTCTTAGATTCTTTTTCATCTTTGTTTTCCCTGTGAAGCCCTTCTTGAATTTGCTCAAGTAACACTTTGTTCTCTGTGATAAGCCAGAGAAAGTAGAAACACATTCCTCTAGTCCTTTTACTTTCTCAGTAGTAGGGAAATAAACTTGTATTTTGTGCACACATATTTATTATGTGAGATTGGCAGAAACACAATCAGTGTAATCTCTACAGGTCATTGGACCATTTTCTTCAGGTCATTGGAATATTCTCCTTGCTCTTTATGCTTATTGCATACAGTTGTATGATGCTTGAAACCACTCTGCATACCCTTCTGGATTACTATTAAGATGTGACTTGATTGTCATTTCTCTGATCAAAACTATTTGAGGGCTCCTCATAAGCAATATTATTTAACCTGGCAGTCAAGGCTTTCCACAAACTGATTTCTACAAATTGCCACAACTGTACCTTCCATTTTTCCTTAACCGTGAATCTTCAGTTCTCTCACTAAGAAGGAAACAGGCAGACTTTTACACACAACATTCTAAGTCAGATATAATTGGCTAAAAGGTGTGAGTTCTACATGGTCCTACAACACTTGTTTATTGATTTTACAAAAGTATTCAATTCAATAGAGCAAAATGCCACCTGAAAGCCTCTCCTACAACAAGATGTCCCATATGTTTCAAACATCATAAAAATTCCTCAAATTTCTCAAAATGATATGACATAAATAACTTTTTACCCTGTAATTAATAATGCCAGTCACAATAAATCCAGAGTCATATTATGTCAAAGGCATTTGCAACTATCATGTAGGAAATACAGAGCAAAGTTCAGATTAAATCTAATCATATCATCCTGGAGAGGTACAGGATACAAAATACAAAGTGCTCCCACCCCTAGCCCACAGTAAATCATGATCTTCTCGATTTGCATTAAATACCCAAGGAGAAGTCTTTTCATCTTAACTCCAGACTGGCTTTCAGATGTCATGGTTCCTCTTCCATGGTCCCAGCTCCTGCCTGAATCTACCCAACTGTCACCTGGATTAAAGGGCAGACAGTTCTCAGTTCCTTGTTCAGCTCCTTGTCCAGTTCTCTGTCCAGTTCCTTGTTCAGTTCCTGTTCCATATTGAAACTCACAGTGTCCAGTCCACCTCAAGTCCTTCACATTTTCTGTTCCTAGGAAGACAAAGCTTAACAAAGCCACAATAACATTCATGAACATTGCTGGCACCATCATCAATTCACTTTCTGCCTGTGAAATCAACATAGACCCACAAATAAGGTCTGAGAAGTCAACAGAAATCATCAGTATAGTCCCAGGACCTCTGAAAACATCAGTAAGACCCTTCTCCAGGACTTCTGTAAACAGACAACAAGAAAACCTTTTTTCAGGGATTCTGAACCATCAGTAAGGTCCCAGGGCTTCTGTAACAAGAGCAATGTCCTCTATCAGCAGACGAATCTGATGAAGTAACATCAAAACAGACAGACAAAGTACCGGCACCACAGTCATGCTTCCTCCCTCTTCTTTTCTCTCCCAGCCTGGGCTTCTCCTTATTTGTGGTCATTAAGCTCCTCCCTGTTCCACTGCTTCCTGTTGCATTAGCAACAGGGGTTCACAAGTTCTATTTCTTAACAAAAGACTTGATATAATCATAAACAAGCCTTAAAAGAATCTTGAACTGAAACAAGGAGCTAAATAATTAAATAGCTGAAACAAGGTGCTAACTACTTCTTTGCTTGCCATTACAAGAACATGGACAAGAGTTGCAGAGGATAAGGTGAAGGATGGATTGTGACCTCTGCTGCTGCATAGAGTGCCTATGTTATACCTATACTAGTGAGATCAGAAATCTTTTAAATTATGACAGTAAAATTATTTTTTGCTTTTAACATAGTATTCACTCGTCAAATAGCTATGTAACATAATGGGGAAAATATTAGATTTGGAGTCAGAAAACCTGGGTTTGAATTCCAGCTCTTCTATTAATCCCTTCTGTGTTGCCATTTGACCTGTTTGAACCTCAGTTTCCTCATCTGTAAAATGTGGGAACTGAATTATATGATATCTATGGCAATTAAGGGGATAAATCTTGTGGTCCTGTTAAATACTCACTGAATTCTCACTAGGTGAAGATAATGAACTAGACACAAGCATAGGGGTGGAGGAGTAAATATAAAGAAACATGTACATAATCTTTGTTTAGTTTGAAGGAATCTCAGAAGTCATCTAGTCCAACTCATACTTGAAGAGAAATCCTCTTTACAGCATCCTTGACAAGTAGTCCCAGAGCCTTTGTTTGAAGAACTCTAGGAAGAAGTGAGACTCAACTTCCTGATGTAGCCTATTCATCTTCGGACAACTCCTTTTTCAAATTCTACCCTTTGCTACCAGTTCAGGCCTTTGGGGGCAAATAGAATACATCTAATTCTTTTTCTATATAATATTTCTTCAAATACTTGAAGAAAGCTATTATTGTCTTTTTTAAAGTCTTCTTTTATCCCTGATTTCTTGAGCAAATCTCCATATTGCATCATCTTTAGCCCTCACACCATCCTGTGTCCTTTCCTCTTAATGGACTCAAGATTTGTCAGTGTCCTTCCTAAAACATATGGCTAGATTTGAAGACAGTATTTCATAGTGTCCTGATTAGGGCAAAGTTTACTGGAACTATTACTTTCCTCATTCTGGACAATAACTCCTTCTTACTACAGCCTAAGAAAGAACTTGAAATGTCGTGAAAGAGCTTGATCCTTTGACCTTGAGAATGATGAAGAAAGAAAGGAAGTGTTGCTGCAAGAATATGAATGAGTCTTCTTTGGAGGTCACTCACACAATCTTCTTTTACATACCACACTGCATCAATTGTTAGTTGGCTCTCTGTAGAGGAAGGGATAAGTCCTTTTCTTGCTCAGAACTTGGATTGGGAAAGCCGCTATAGTTTTGGGCTGGGCATGGTAGATTAATAGGAAAATAAAAGGTATGCTTGCTCTCAGAGGTAGTTAATATCTTAAACCCTTTAAAATTTTTCTATAATTGAAGTAATCTTAACTTACTAGCTAGATAATTAGCTCCTTTAGGGCAGGGACATCTTTTTGTCTTTTGGTTTCTCAATTACTCAAAATTAGACATCCTTTTGGTGATCTTTCCCTCAACATTGTAGTCACTGTGTATCAAATTCTAGTTTTCAGCATGTTATTTTGCATCAGTTCATATATCTTTTCAATGTTTGTCTAAATTCCTCGTATTCATTATTTCTTACTGTACAATAATGTTCCATTTCATTCAGCTATAGAAGTCCATTTAGCCATTCCTCTTTTGGCAAATACCCACTGTTTCCTGTTTTTTTCTACTGCCAAACATATAATTACTAATATTTTGATGGGTCCTTCTTCCTCTGAAAACTACCTGTTCATGCATATCCTTTGATCATTTATCAGTTGGGGAATGACTTGTATGCTTATAAATTTGACTCAGTTCTCTGTATATTTTAAGAAATGGGACCTTTATCAGAGACACTGGTTGTAAAAATTCTTTCCCAATTTTCCACTTCCCTCTTAATCAAAATGACATTCTTAAAGCGTTAGTATGACTGTGATGCTGAACAAATTCCAGTGGGCTGCTATTACCTCTAAGACAAATATTCTCTGATTGTAAGTTTCTTGAGGGGAGAGACTGTCTCACTTTTGTATTTGTGTCCCCAGTGCTTAGAACAGTGCCTGGAACATAGCAGGCACTTCCTAGATGCTTTTTCATTCATTTAATATACATTTTGAATTATACTTATATGGGTTTGTGTTACCTCCCTCAGTAGAAGGCAAAATCCTGTTTGCTTTGCCTCTGTAACCTCAGAACCCAGCACAGTGCCTAGCACCCTGTGGGTGCTTGCTAATAATATATATTATAATAAATAAAATATAAATGAAAATGAATTAAAATAAAAATACTTAATAAATTCTTATTAATTTATATTCTCAAAATCATGTGATTTCATTCTTTTCCTATAGAATAAAATTTGGAAGACTTTGCCTGACGATAGGAAGTTTTTTATATATGCTTGTTGATTGACTGACATTTAAAACCCTCAGCAGTCTGTCTCTCACCTCTTTCCAGCTATATCTCTCCCTACTCCTCTAAAGGAACCCTCCACTACACACAGAGTGGTGTATTTAGTGTATTCATGAACACACTTGGTATTCCTGTCTCTTCACTTTTACTCACACAATTATCCCATCCATGGAAAGCCCTACTCTTTCCTTTATATCTAATTAATCTCAACCTGTCCTTCAAGGTCAAGATCAATTCTATTCTTTTTATAACTTCTCTGACCATTCATATTAAGGTAATCTCTACTTTCTTCACACTCCTATAGTACTTTTTGTCTATAGCCATCTTTTGGTACTTATCATATTTTAATGCTTTTAGAGATTCATGATTTTATCGTTGTGAGTACTGCCTCTATCCATTCACATCTCACCACATCTATAGTTTAGTTTCAGGTAGTGCTACAGCCAAAACAGTTCTTCATCTGGTGTCCAATCTTCTTTCTGATAATGAACACCTCAGAGTTTAGTTAGGCTGATCTTGCCATGGCAGATAATCTTAATCTGGGCTTAGTCAAAGACTTTCCAGCTAAGTAGGACCTGTCAGAGCTAGTAATATGTTGGTGTAGCTCTTGAGAAATCAACATCATCTTTAAACCACTATGAGGCACTGGAGTAAGATTTTATTGAAAGAACACTTACATTGTTACATATTTTCATTAGTTTTGTCATTTCTGTAAGCCTTGCCTCCTCAAATCAGTTTAGTAATGAGGTTAAAATGGGGAGTCTGGTGTGGACAGAACACGTTATCTTCATCTATTGACCTCTCTGGCTTCCCTCCTTCAAGTTCTGTCTAAAATTTTATGATCGAAGATGGCGGCGTAGCAGCAGCAACATATCGCAGCTCTCATATAGCCACCCCAAAATACCCATAAAATAGGACTCTAAACCAATCCTGGAACTCCAAAACGCACACAAAGATACTTCCCACTAAAGTCAGCTTGGCTATGAGGAACCATATCAGCACTGTGAACCGAAACTAGCCTGGCCTGAAGCCGCAGCTGTGCCCCAGGGGCAGCTGGACGGGAGGAGCTGAGGAGCCTCTCAGGTGAGTGGATTAGCAGCAGCTGCGAGTGGGATTTGTGAAAGGGGGAGACAAGCAGTCCGGCCAGAAGGCCTCCAGAGCAGAAAAGCAAAAGGCAGAGGTTTTGCACCCGCCTCGGCATTGCGGCTTCCCTCCCGTGGCCTGCAGGCAGCAGGGGGACTGAGCGATTGTTCTCAGGCCAGGGCTCTCGCA
>CM053584.1:236569000-236584727 GCA_028627135.1 Pseudochirops cupreus | reverse complement strand
AGGAAGGAAGGAAGGAATGGAGGGAGGAAGGAAGGAAGGAAGGTAGGAAGGAAGGGAGGGAGGAAGGAAGGAAGGTAGGAAGGAAGGGAGGGAGGAAGGAAGGAAGGGAGGGAGGGAAGAAGGAAAGAAGGAAGGAAGGAAGGAAGGAAGGAAGGGAGGGAGGGAGGGAGGGAGAGAGGGAGGGAGGGAAGCACTTGGTTTTTCCTGTATGGACGGATAAAAAAGCCTTCTAATACCCAATTTTTGTTTTTAATCAAATCAATTTTGCCTCAGACCACCTAAGTGAAGGATTTGCTTTACTATTTCCACCCACAGCCAGAACTTCTTTCAAATTTCACCTCCTACAAGAAAACCACCAAAACAAGTTGGATCAAGGATTAGATACTGAATTTCTACAACCATCAGATTCAAATACCTCATAAGAAACCTATATTAAATTTTCAACTTCAAACATGCAAAACAGAACTACTGTAACGTTTGGCAACTCTCTTAAAATGCCAGGCTGTCTTTTGTCTGTTAGATACTATCATCCTGTCAACGGAGCCCTCTGTATCAAAAATACAGTGAGCAAATAAAGTTGTGAAATCATAGGGTTTGAGCACTGGGAGGGATTCTACAGAGCATCTTGAGCAATTTCCTCATAATATAGATGAAAAAAAATGAAACTCAGAGATGAAGTGATTTGCCAGAAGCTAGACATTCACTGGGTGTCAGTGGCAAGAGCTACAACTCAGGTCTTCTGTTTCTAAATCCATTGTCCATTCTATGACATCATAACTAAATCTAACAGAAGCTTCTATTTTCTAATATAGCTGATCTCTTGTGTAAAAAAAGTCAATTAGTGAGAATAAATAGATTTGTGCTGAAGGGAAGATAACAGATCTAGGAGAGTTAATTGTAAGCCAGGTCAAGTTCCAGCTCTGCCCCTAATTTGCTCCATGACCTTGACCAAGTCACTTAGAGCACTAGTGTCAAAATTAAATAGAACTGGGAACTGCTAGACCGTACATAAGGATCTCTGTGAAGCATATTGACTTAGAAAATCACATATTAACATTATTTATGTTTTGTTTTCATTTATTTTGCTACATACTTCCCAATTACACTTTAATCTAGCTTAGCTGCACTCGGGAGTGTTGTTGGGCTCATGCTGCTGTGGGCCTTTGATTTAGAGAATCTCAGAGTTGGTTTATTTTTGCCATACTGACTATAAAAGACTGCTGTTGTTGTTTTCACAAGGAGGAAGGGTGAAGTGGGAGGTAGAGAAAATAAATGCTCATTAAGAAAAAACAATAAAAATAATAATGAAATATTACTGTGCTATAAACAATAAATATGATTAACATGGAGAAGCCTTGAAAGATTTACATGGTCTGTTGCAGAGTGAAGTAAGCAGAAAGAAGAAAACAAAATGAACAATGCAATCACAAAAATAACAAAGAGTGAAATGACCAGACCCAAGAGAATGTCATATACAGTAATAGCAATATTGTTTGAAGAACAACTCTGGGCAACTGTAATGCAAAGCAAAGGCAACTTCCAAGGTTTGGAATACCAGCATAGTAACTCTTCATTTTATTCAGTGATAAATTAAGGCAAAACATTCACAGAAAAGAGAAAATCAAAATACACCATTCACCATGTATATTTCAATAATTTAAGTAAGTCCTCTATTCAATCCAAATACTACTCCACCCCTGGGCAGTACATTCATTTGGTCAATCACAAAGTCTCTCTTCTCAAATGGAGATTAGTTTCCAATCACAAAGAAAATACATTCATTTGGTCAGTCACAAAGCACAAAAAAGTCAAAAGTTTCCCACCCCTGGATCACAACTGAATTACAAGTATCATCAGTTAATGCTGAGCACCTTCTCAAAAGGCTCAGTGGAGAGCACAAAAGGCCATCTACCCCTAAGCTACAACAAGGTTAAGATATCATCACAGCATTTAATACCCAAAGAGAGGTCTTTTCTTCATCTTGCCCCAAGGCAAGTTCTCAGCAATCTCTGTTCCTGGGGAGACAAAGCTTAACAAAGCCACAAGATACATTGCCAGTATCCTCATCAATTCACTCTCTGCCTGCAGAACTGTCCCAGAACCCCTAAAAAACATCAGCAAGACCCTCTTCCAGGATTTCTGTACACACATAAGAAGAAAATCCTTCTTCAGGGCTTCTGAACCAACAACAAGGTTCCAGGACCTCTTCAACAACAGCACTGTCTTTCACCAGCAGATGAATCTGGCAAAACAACATCAAAACAGACAGACAAAATACCAGCATCACAGCCATGCCTCCTCAGTTCTAGGCAGCTCTGGGTGGCAGTTCTCAAAAGTCCTGGGCAGCTCCAACTGGCCCTCAGCTGTCTTTCTCTCAGCAACTCTGGCCCCCAGAAATTCTTTTCTCTCTCTGCCTCCACAATACTGCTCCCCAAAAGTTCTTCTGACCTCCTCTGTGTGGGCCTGTCTTTAAATCGACTGTACCAGCTCCTCCTAGTTCAGCCCTCTCTCTTCATGTCAACAAGTCCATTCCACAAGTGGGATTCACAAGGTCTGGGTTTTAACACTTAACACCAAACCAAGACAATGCAAGAGGATCTTTAAATTCCATTACCATTATAGCCATATAGTCCACTTTATAGAAAAGGAAACTGATTACTGGAGAAGGGATATAACAATCTGTTGGGATCTTAATTTCGTCATGTATTGAAAAAAAAGAGGAAGGGAGATGTTCTAGGCTATATAATCTCTAAAGTCTCTGCTGGCTGTAATGCTGTGTTTCCAAGTATAGGCCATTGACTAGCTAGCTGGGCCACAGAAAAAGATCTTTGATCTGCATTTAGCATCATGGAATAGTAATAATAATCCAGATAACCTTGCTTCTTAATCATCCTTTTCTTCCTAATACATCATGTTCATTTGCCCCTTTTAGGATAAAACACAAATCCTTTATGTTTGATTACAGTTGGTTGTCCTTAATTTAAAGGAAGAAAAATTATTGTTAGTGTCTTACAGTCAGCCTTCTTCAAGGATTAGTTTTTGCAAATTCCCTAAAACTAAACTCACTAAGAAATATATCTGCACCCAAGGAGCATTACTGGATACTAGATAGGGATGAAAAAGTCAGTGAGGACAATCCACCATTGCTTGGGACAACCTCCCTATCAGGGCTAGAACTGAAACTTTTGACTTCTCTCCAGCATATGCAACTGACTAGACTGATCATGATCAGCTTAACCCTTGGATGGTTAACTGCCCATGATTCCCTCAGGTCAACCCAGAAATAAATAATGCCTAGCACAGTGTCTAGCCCATAGGACATAGTTTTTTAAAACTTCTGGATTTATCAAATGGAAACAACTTTTTTGAAAAAAAAAACATAGCCAAAAAAAAGATAATTTCAAATTTTAGAAGAAAAGAAGAGGACAAAACAAAACAAAAAATCTCTCTCATCAGGAACTTTGGGCTGCTCTTTTCCTTGTACAGAGCAAACTATAAAGTATTCACTATATATTTCAGATACCAGCCTCACTTCAAGTTCTCATCTTATAAAGCAACTACTTTAATGAAATGCAGAGTCTTCTTCTACCAACTTGAGTTCTCTGAGTTATTTAAAACCAAAAAAAAGGCATTAAAATGGTATTAATAAAGATGCTGACAAACCCATGTGCACAAAGCCCAGAAAATGAGTTTGCAATGAAAGTGAGGGTGGTTGGTGCCCATTGTCATAAACGAGGTACTGTAACTAGGAAGGTCTGTGCTTTTCTCCCATGCTGTTTAAATTAATCTTTAAAACCTCATGCATGTGTAGTTTGTTCCACACACACCCTGAAATGAAATGCTAATGCAAACAACAACTTAATTCCATATATCTGCTAATAGTTAGGAGCCCTACTTCATTAACGGAAGCAAGTTTCCAACTCTGAGGCAGAAAAGGTCTGCAAGGTTAAGACAGGGTGTTAAGCAACCATAAAGCTGGTGCAGCGAGAAAAGCTTTATAATATTCAGTGCCATAAGCCTTTGAGCTCAAAGTGTTTCCCTATTTCCAACTGCTCAGAGGCTGAAGAAGACAGGAGACATTCACTGGAAAGGATGTAGCAGTACCACACAGAAAGCATCTTTGTGTTGGTAGATGTAGTTCTGCCTTCTTCCCCATCATGTCCTCAAAGCCTACATCCCACAGAAAGGCCTCCTGGAGTGTTTGAGGGACACCTCCCACCCAAGATGATGAAAGAAAAATGCCCAGAAAGTACAGGAACTTCAAAGAATTGGCAAGTTCCCAGTTCTGTAGATCAATCAATGAGCATTCACTAAATACCTAAGCATTTATTAAGATCCCAATGGGTGGCCAAGGCCCCAGCAGGTAAGAGGGCCTCAGTTTCCATTGCCTATTGCTCACCTGGCTCTGGATGGCTCCTCCTAGCTGAATGCTGTCCCCCCAACCCCAACCCATCCCCACAAGAGATAACCCAGAGTCCAGCTCCACTCTGACCTGTGAACCCACTACTCTTTTCCCAGTAGTCATTAGCTGGAGATATGGCTACCAGCACCATTTGGATGAGCAGGAATACATCAGCTATAACTTTCTGGTGTGATGGTGAACCACTTGACCTTACTCTCTACTCTGCCATTACTCCCTAAAATCCATAAGATCTTTCATTTTCCCTGCCACTCAACTTTCATGATCTCCATCTGACTTTCTTTTGTATCCTAAGGCCCACTGAGCTTTATCATCCCCTCTTTGCTGCACTCTAAAAGCCACAACGCCTTTCTATTTGCTCTTCAGTTCAGTCTTCCAATAATTCTTTTTTTTCCCTAATTAGAATATGAACTCCTTGAGAGCTGGTTTTGCTTTGAGGGGAAAAGGAGAAGGAGGGAAGGGGACAATTATTTATTAAGTACCTACTATGTGCCAGGCACTCTGCTAAGTGCTTCACAATTATCTCAGATAATGAATTTTGAGTGCAAATTGAAGTATAATTTTTTCACTTTATTTTTCTTATTTTTTTTCAACATGGCTAATATGGAAATACGTTTTGCATGATTTCACATGATATTATATCACATAATATTGTTTCAGACTTCTCTCCAGCGCATGCAACTGGCTAGACCAATCATGGTGAGCTTAACCCTTTGATAGTTAAACTACCCATGCTCTCCTCAGATCAACCCAGAAATAAACAATATCTAGCACAGTGTCAAGTCCATAGGACATACCTATTAAAGACTATGAGATCTATTGTTTGCCATCTCAATGGGTGGGTGAGGGCAAGAATTTGGACCTCAAAATTTTTTAAATAAATGTTAATAATAAAATTTTTGAAAATAAGAAAAAAATTTGAAAGAAATATTCTCATTTGATCTTTTTTCTTTATACCCCCTAGCATATAATAAGTGCTTGAGAAATGCTTTACCAGTTCAATTCCATTTCACCTATCGTTTGCCACCATTGTGGTAATTTTTGGAGTCACAAAAGTGAAACAACCTCTGCCACAGGGAGTCTACATTCTACTAGAAGGTATATTTTCACCAAAAAGCAAATACAAAAAGAAAGATATATATATATATATATATACATATAATTTATATACATATAATATATACATAATATATATCATTTTGCATGTGTATTACAAAATGATAGGGGATGGGGGAGAAACTAACAGCAAGGGAGCTAGGAAAGGCTTCTGGAAGGAAGTGGCAATTAACTGAACCTTAAGGTTCAGACTAGGGTTTGAAGATATCAAGGTAAGAAAGAACAGCTTTCCAGCCAGGAAAAGATGGAGGTGGAATATCATATATAAGGAGGGGAAAGTAGATCAGTTCAGTCATAGAATGTATTACAGGTTAATAATATGTAATCAGTGGAAAGATAGGCTGCAGACTATGAAAAGCTCTAAGTGACAAATTGAGGGGTTGATATTTTATTCTAAAGTACTAGAAGCCGTGAAACTTCTTATAAATGAAATGACACCATTGGGCCTATCCTGATTTTTGCTTTATATTACAAACACCATGGCCTTGTGGATATGGAGCCAATGTAAGGACCTGGGTTCAAGTTCTGTTTCTATGACCCTGAACAACCCATTTAATTCTTCTGTGCTCTAAGCTACTGTCTAAAATTATAAATTACAGATTACATGACAATTTGTACTAATAGAGGGAGATTCCTCCGTCAAGAATTCCTTATACCAGTAAATTCAGAGGTCCAGTCCTCATCCTTCTTGTTATTACTGTGTCAAATGTTAATATCAACATGGTCTGCCATTAGATAAAATCTCCTTATGTCCAGAGTAGTATGAACTGGTCAGTTAACAGATGTTGTGGTTTTTTTTTTTGCAAATATCCTAGCCCAGGGATGAGGAACCTGTGGCCTTGAGGCCACATGTAGCCTTCTAGGTCGTTGGGTGTGGCTTTTCAATTGAGTCCAAGTTTTACAGAAAAAATCCTTTTATTAAGGTTATTTGTTCTGTAAAATTTAGACTCAGTCAAAGGGCCACACTTGAGAACCTATAGGACCAGGGTTCCCCACCCCTGCCATAGCCTCTATTCTTAACGTGTGAGAGTCAAAAAGGAGAAAATCCTACTTTAAAGGATTAACTTGAAAGAGATTTCTTTTACATCCAAGTAATGCATATCAGAAGTAGGCATTGCACAATCCTAAAGTAATACACAGGTTCCTATGAGAAATGAACATACAAATATTTTCCCTCAATAAATGAATTTCTGTTTCTAGTTGACTGCCTGATGTGAATGAATCCTAGACCACTGACTCCAATCCTGACCTCTCTCTCTTGAATTCCAAACCTGTATTTGAATTGTCATTATCAGGAGTTTGCTTATTTATCCATTTGCAGCAATATCATAGTTTCATCTCATACCAGGTTCCTTTCTAGCTGTTTGGATTTACAGCTATAATAATTTGCCCCTCCCTCCCTCAGCTCCAGCTAGAATGTCAGGTCCCAGGAAAATATTAAGAATAGGGCTTTGTGTAGCCCACAGAGGAAAGTGAGCCTCCTTCTCCACCCTGCCCCTAATTCAAAACTGATTTGTCCCTTGAAGAGGATGAGACACTTCCAAAAGCTCTAGGATCTAGCCTGAAGCCTAGAATGTATAAAAGGTATGCTGTCACCACAAACCTGCCCAGAGACCATCTTAGCAAGTAGAAACCTGACATGTGACTTGACTAGACTAAAAGTTGTGGGTGAGGGTTTAATGACACAGATCTTATAAGGATATCTTCTCATCACTCCCTTTTTTTCTCCCCTTCTTTCTTCTCTTGGCCTTTTTCCTAGTAAGTGGAACGGCAGCTGGTAGCTGGGCTCCTCTGGTGGGGTAGAGGAAGACCAGACACAGACTCTTTCCTCTTTCTCTCCCTCACTCCCGTCTTTGTCTCCACTCATCCCATTAGCTAACAAGCTAGCCCACATGTATAGTGTTAAGGTGAGCTCATACAAGGCCCAGTAAAAGCAAACTAATTCCAACCTCTTTGCAGGACAGACCTATGTGTCTCATATTTTTGCTCTTAAGAATTATAAAAGGTGTTCCCAAAGTCTTAGTACACTAAAGCTTTAAACTGCATTAAGACTTTTGGAGACACCCTGTACTCTTAGTTTATGGGCATAATCACAATAGATTTTTATGTTTGTTACTGAGCTACAGATTTCCCTGAAAGCTTTACTTTCTAGTAAAGTCTTTACTAGTCTTTACTAGTTCTCATTAAATAACTCTCTCTCTCTCTCTCTCTCTCTCTCTCTCTCTCTCTCTCTCTCTCTCTCCCTCTCTTCCCCCTCTCCTTTCTTCCCTCCCTCTTACTCTTTCTTTCATATATACATATATATGATCATTTTAGTATATATGTGACATAACATATATGACTGATATATCAGTGATCTGTGTGTATATGTGTGTGTGTCACAAAATTATGGGGGGGAGGGGGTTGTTCAATTGAGTTCAATCCATGAAGTGTCCTATTATCCATCACTGCAAGAGTTCCAAGGTAAGAGAGAAAAAAGCAGATATCAAGGGAAACGTTTAAGAAAAAAAATCCTTTAACAGAATGAAAAAAAGAATTTCTAGAGTTTTTTTAAAAAATGATGCTCTTAACATGTCTAGCTAGATGGTATACCAGCAATTCAAATTAACAGTTTCCAAATTAGATTCCTCTCTTCTGCCCCATCTTCCCCAATGAGCTCCTGCTCCTTACTTCTCCATTTCTGTTGATTATGTCACCAAAACTGTGGAGCCATCTTTAACTTTGGCTTTTCCCTTAACCATACACATCCAATCAGGTGAGAGGCCTGAAGAGTCTGCCTACAAAATACCTCTCCCATCAGTTTCCCCCCTCTACCCACACTTTCCATTAGACTGTGAGCTCCTTGAGAGCAAGAACTGCCTTTCGTCTTTATTTGTATCCCAGCATTTAGCACAGTACCTTGGCACACAGTCAGCATTTAATTGTTTATTGACCGACTGCTCTCTTCACTTCTTACATAGACTAATATGATGGCCCCCAAACTGGTCTTCCTGCTTCCAGAATCTCTCCTATCCAATCATTTCTCTGTATTCACAAGATCAACCTTCCTAATATACAAGTCTGATCATGTCACTTACTCAGCACCAAAAATTCCCTTAGCTTCCTGTTGCTCACAAAGTAAAGTCCAAATTCCTTGGCAAATACACTGGCATTCAAAGTCCTCTATGATCTGGCCCCAACCTATCTTTCCAGACTTATCTGCCACTCCCTTCATGCCATGCTCTCATCAAGCTAGACTATTTTATAGAACTTTAGAACTGGAAGGTACTTCAGTGGCCACATAGTCCAATCCATACAGAAAAAAAATCTCCACTATATCATACCCAAGGAGCCCATGACATTTGGAGGCATTCCATTCCACAAATGTACAGCTCTAATTTTTTGGAGTTTTTCCTAACATCAAACCTAAATTCACCTCTTTGAGACTTCAACCCCATTTCTCCTAGTTCTGCCCTTTGGTGCCAAACAAATTAGAATAAATCTAATCTCTCTTCTTCTGTGTAACAGTCCTTCTGATATTAAAAGGCAACTATCATGTCCCTCCTGAATCTTATTTTCTCCATGCTAAACACCCCCATTTTCTTAAACTTGCTGCTCCCAAAACATGCCATAGACTTTCTTGACCCTCTTTCTTTGCCTGTTCTTGTCCCTCTGCCCAAAACGTCTTCACCCTTCATTTGTCTGTCAAAATCTTATGCCTCGCTGTTGATGGAGTTGTGAACTCATACTACCATTATATAGAGCAATTTGGAACTATAACAGCTATAGGACTATAAAACTATGCCTACTCTTTGACATAGCAATACTGCTACTAAGTTGTATCCCAAAAGAGATTTTAAAAAAAAGAAAAAGGACCTATGCATACAAAAATGTTTATAGCAACACTTTTCTGGTGGCAAAGAATTGGAAAATGAGAGGATGTCCATCGATTGGGGAATGGCTGAACAAGTTTTTCTATATGATTGTGATTTAATACTCTTGTGCTATAAGAAATGATGAGCTAGATGCTCTCAGAAAAACCTGGAAAGACTTACATGAACTGATGCAAAGTGAAATGAGTAAAATCAAGAGAAAAATTGTGTACAGTAACAGCAACATTGTAAAATGATGAATTGTGAATGACTTAGCTAATCTTGGTAATACAGCAATCCAAGACATTTCTGAAGGACTTATGATAAAAAAAAAAAATACCATCCACCTCCAAAGAAAGAACTGATGGAGTCTGAATGCATATCAATGCATACTTTTTTTTTTACTTTATTTTTCTTGTGGTTCTTTTTATTCTAGTCTATGTTTTATTTTACAACATGACTAATATGGAAATAAGTTTTGCATGACTATATAAATGCATAGCCTAAATAAAATATCTGATGCCTCAAGACCTTACTCAATTGCTATCACCACAAGATCCTACCTGGTGAAAAATAAACTCCCCTACTTTCCTCATCTGTAAAAAAGGGGTAGTAATGCTTATATTATGGGGTTATTGTGAGGAAAGCATTTTGCAATCACCTCAATGTGATTAATAAAGGTTACTTGCGCATTATTATTGTAGCTAGTACACCTGGTTATAGAAAAGTTGTTGATTTGGCCTGAGGAAGGATTAGGGCTAGAAGGAACCTCAGGGCCACCTCCTCATTTTACAAATGAGGGAACTGAGACCCAAGGAAGTTAAGTGATTTGTTTATGGTAATATAAGTAGTAAGTGTGACTCTAAAGTTCATGCTCTTCCTTCTGTACCATACAATAATCTTTGTGGCATATCTAGACCAGGACCCAAGTATTCCTTTCCAGGTAGAAAGGTTTACTCCCATACAGATGTCCATAATTTTCCATATAGAGCATACTTTCTGTGTATATTAGCAGACTTACAGTCTAGCCCATGGGCCCAGACTCTTGGCTTTGGCTCATTTACTTCAAAAAGAAGAGTTTGGGAAGATGAAAGAATAGATCAGAAAATTCCAAGTTCTCCAAATTTCCCCCACAATCAAGACAAAATAAAGCCTTACAGCAAATGTAAAGCAGTAAAAATAAACAAGAGTTGGGGCAGAACAATGGTCCTCCTGGGAAAACTGGAGAAGATCCAAAGAAAAATCTCAGGGCCAAGCTTTGGTCCCTGTGAAGAGAAAATACCTCCAGGCTAGCTCCACAGAAACAATGAGTGGTGAGCCCTTGGGTTAACTGGGTTAGGAAGTAGCCTCAGTGCCAGTCACAGAAATTTTCACCTCCCAAACAGTGTAGGGAGTTGAGTGTCTGAATGGAGGAACACTGAGGAAACTTCTGCTGATAAGGAATGCCAGACACAGCTGTGCCACTGAGACATGGCCCTGGGAGAGAAGGAATCAGCACACACACAAGTTAGTGCAGAAGTAGTATGGCAGGGCCACTGCTGGCTATAGGTACTTATAGGAGGGTGGAGCTCTTGGTTTTGGTCCCAAGTCAGAGGGGAGAGCTGAAGGAGGATCTAAAGCCAGAGGCACCATCCCCCACATCCCAGGACTAGAGGTGATTACAATAATAAGTTGCTACAATTTTTTTTTAATGAGCAAGCAAAGGAGAAAGAATCCAACTACAGAAACTTACTTTGGGAATAGAGAAGACTGGGGTTCATCTTCAAAGAAGGATACTGAAGCAAAAAAAGCCTCTCCTACCCCCAAAGAGTAATGTCTAATGGTCACCTACCCAAAAGGAAATCATAGAAGAACTTTTAAAAGACTTTAAAAATTAAATGAGAGAGAATTTTTTTAAATAAGAAAAATCCAAGAAAAACAAGAAGATAATGAAAAGAAAATTAACCAATTGGAAAAGGAGATGCAGAACCTTAATGAAGAAAAATGATTCCTTGAAAATTAGAATTAGGCAAGGGGAAGCCAGCAAAGTCATAAGAGACCAAGAAATGACAAAACAAAATACAAATGAAAAATAGAAGAGAATGTGAAGCATCTCATAATAAAATCACTAATCTGGAGAATAGATCAAGAAGGGAAAACATAAGAATAATTAATTAATAAGAATTTTAAAACCTGAAAGCTACTATCAAAAAAAGACTATTGATACAATAATACAAAAAATAATTATAGAAAACTGTCCTGAAGCATGAGAACAAGAAGGGAAAACAGAAAGAGAAAAAAATCACCAATCACCACCTGAAAGAGATCCTATGAGGAAAACCTACAGGAATATCATAGTTAAATTCCAAAACACCCAGCTCAAGGAGAAAATATTACAGGCAACAAGAAAAAAAAATTCAAATATGGCAGAACCACAACTAAAATCACACAAGACCTAGCAGCAGCAACCATAAAAGATTAGAGGTCTTAGAACACTATATATCAAGGAGCAAAAGAACTAGGGTTGTGACCAAAAATATCATACCCAGCAAAGTTAAGCATAATCCTTAATAAAAAAAAAATGGATATTCAATGAATTGCTAGACTTTCAGGATTTTCTTGCAAAAAAACCTGAACTTAATAGAAAATGTAACATATAAGATCCAAGAGAAATACAAAGTATATCCATCAAAGACTAATTACAGAGGATTCAATAAGGACAGACTGTTCATTTTTTATATGAGAAAATGTAAAATGTCTGTCTACGATTATTAGTAGTAATTGGGTAGTTCAAAAGAAACAATGGGGTAGACCTGAGTATGATGTGATCCTAAAAAGTAAAACTGTTTAGGAAAAGGTTCAAAGAGTAATTATCTTATACAAATAATATGCAAGAGAAAGAACTGACACAGAGGAATTATAAGGGGGAGGAGAGCTTGTAGTTCTGTAACCTTAATCTCATCAGGAATGGGTTAAAGAGGGAACAATACATATATATCTAGAAGGGTATAAAAGGCTTCTAAACTCGGAAAGAAATAAAAGGTTAAATAATGAGATTGAGAAGGGGGAGAGGTTAAGGGAGGGATTGTTAGAGGGAACCCTACTCACATCAGATGTGGGTTAAGGAGAAAACAATAAATACATTTAGAAGGGAATAAAATAGAAAACATTAGGAGGGTGAGGGAATAGGGTAAGGGGGCAATATAGAAGGGTATCTAGATTAAGCAGAGTGGGATAAAGAAGGAATAACATACATATCTACATATATATATACACATATATGTGTGTATATATATATACATATATACATATATATGTATATATATATATATATTTGGAAGGCTATCAAAGTCTTCTAAATTCAGATAGAAACAAGAGAGTAAGGAGAAAGGGTGGGTGGGAAGAGGATAAAGAAGGGTGGGGTAAAAGAGGGTACAATATATATATTTAGAAGGGTATAAAAGTCTTCAAATAGGATGGAGTATAGAAGGTTGTCTAGATTAACAGGAATGGGATAAAGAGGGAATAACATATATTTGGAAGACTATAAAATTCTAAATTCTGGAAGAACTTGGACTGACAAAGGAAGATGTTATCCACCCTCAGAGAAACAGAGGGAAAAAAAGTATAGTACAGTCTTACATAGATGCATATGAACGTATATGTCTATATATGAGAATGACTACAGATATCTAAGTCTATGTATGTATATGCAAGTGCATGTATGTATGTGTACATGTACAAATATGTTTGTGTGTATTGTATATATACGTATGTATATATGTTTTATGTGGGGGGGGGGTAATTTTAGCCTTCTTGGTGAGGGGAGAAGAAGAGGAGGGAAGAACAAAGTAAAAGGTACACAGAAAAGAACAAAAGAAAACTCACAAGGAAGCAAAGATGGACTGCTCTGAACACAATGTATTGTATTTACTATATAGGCTTTCTTGAAATGAAAATTTATTGTTGTATATTGTGAATACTCTCACACTCTGCTGTGCACATGGCAATACTTTTTTTTCTTATTTTGTATTTAAGTTTTAGTATTTAGATTTAAAATAAAATTTTTTAAAAATAATTTCTCCTCCCTGCCCCCAATCAGGCCTGATCTTACCATGAAGTGTTTAAATTCATTTGGCAACTCCTAGTTGGCAGTAAAGATTTTAGTGACTAATTCCCAACTATCCCCTTTTTCACGTCTCTCCCCAGGGATCTAAGAAGGCATCACAGCCTCAGGCAGCTGCCACAATACAGCCACTGTATCATCTTCTTTCCGGGATGCCTTTTCAGTAGCTTACATTCCTTC
The DNA here is from genome assembly GCA_028627135.1 of Pseudochirops cupreus. NCBI lineage: Eukaryota > Metazoa > Chordata > Mammalia > Diprotodontia > Pseudocheiridae > Pseudochirops > Pseudochirops cupreus. The sequence goes on along the minus strand of CM053584.1, from coordinate 236,571,055 downwards.
CCCACCCCTCCTCCACAAGCAGTCTGTAGTATTGTATAAAGCTCTTTTAGGGCTTTCCAATCACAGTTTGTAGACATCCACAAAATGAACAATCTCCAATAAGGATCTTTTCCTACCAATGAATTGCACTTACCACCCAGTTGACCTTGGGGGTTATTTGCCTCAGCATACGATTATACAAGGATCTTAGCATTCATTGAGCTCGCCTGATTCAGTTGTTTAGTTTCATCTATAAAAAATAATCTGCTGCCTGGATCCAAAACCATAAAAATAGCCTAAAAACATATATACATACATACATACACACATGCGCGCGCACACACACACACACACACACACACACACACACCATCACCACCACCACCTATGGATTCTTGCCGTGCTAGTGAAGATATCTGTGACCCAAAACATATATGTGTGTGTGTGAATGTGTGTGTATGTATGTATGTATGTATGTATCTCCTGTTGTCCTGATCCATATCTGACCACTGGCCCCAGATGACTCCGGAGGAGAAAGTGAGGGACTTTGCACAGCCCTTCTTCACTATAACCCAATTCACTTGCAAGTCATAGTATCATCTTCCTGATGTCATGGTCCTCTCCAAGAATGAAGGACAAAACCACACAATCACAAATAGATAGGTAAAGAGATAGATGTAAATAAAGATGTGCTCCTCCTCTGTGAACTCTTTTGGACTTGGCTTCAGGGAAAGGAAGGGACTTTTCATGATAATTCAGCTATCTTCTCTCACCTCAAACCCATCAGAAAACACCAATCTATTGAAGTTAATTCAGGCTTAGATATTCATTCTAATAGATGTAGATTAAAAAACAAAACAGTGCTAAAAGAGTAAATATCTAATTCAGACTGAAATGGTGGTTAAAGTAATTTAAAAAAAAAAAAACAGTAATGGCCACCTTCCTGAATGAGCATAATGTCCTTTCCCTTTCCCTTCTCTCTCAATGTAGCTTGGGAGAAAAGTGCCTGGCTATGATAGTGGATGGCATGGGCTATAGCTATAGGGTACTGCTGAATGGTCCCGGACTGGAAGCACTCAGTACAGAGCTGAGTCCATGTCTAGGATCATGTGCTTACCCTGCTCATCTTCTCCTACCCAGGGGCCCAATCTGCAACCCATCTGTCTCCATGTGGCTCCCAATCACTCCTGGCTTCTGCTGCAGGTATAGGCTTGACTTCAAGGGCATGTAAATGGAGGATGCCAGATGTGCCAATATCTAGCCAAAAACTGCTTCTGGGTTTCAATATAATCACACGATATGCTCTTTTTTTAAAAATATGGATGTTATTCTAGATGCTCTAGATTGCGTCATATAAAATCTATAAAAGTATACAGAAAACTCCCATTCTCAAAATGTGCATTCTCAGTTTTGTCGCACCTCATTACCACTGGTCCTCTCCTTCCTTTCCAACTACTAATTCAGAAAATTATTTGACCTCTTTAAGTGGCTTAGTTAGCAAGGTATCACCAATGTAGCATAGTATTTGTTATCCTTGCCACATGTCCTCCACTGAAACAGCATAGCAAGTCAATCATTCTATATACTCCTTTAATTTTCAGATTTTCTGAATCCAAGTCCAGTGCTATGGAGTGGAGATTATAGACATAGTCTAGGGCCAATGAAAAAATAGATGCTTTTTTTCCTGCTTACATCCCCTTTAGCTTTTAGATCATGGTTTATCCATCTCTCCTGGGGAGAAAGAGAGGAAGATCAAAATGGACTTTCTAGAGGTCTGCTCTCACGATTTTAAAAAAATGTATATGCAGTAAAGGAAATCCCTCCCTCTCTTCTCCTCCCACTTTCCCAATAAAGAACAGATCCTAGCACCATAGGAAGACATCTTCCATTGAATCATCATCTTCCTCTACCACTGCAAATAAAACTGGGCAATGTTTACAAAGCGAACCTCAATGGGAGGACTGTCCCCCAGCTGTCACAGATCAGACAGCTTCACAAACAGACAAGAGAAGGAGCTGCAGGAAGAGCAAAGTTGGCTTCCAAGCTTGTCTGTCACCACGGGGGGGGGGGGGGGGG
>CM053584.1:236548150-236568500 GCA_028627135.1 Pseudochirops cupreus | reverse complement strand
GAATCAAATATTTGATTTGGTTAGAGGATCAGTTTCTAATGTAGATTGTCAACATCCAAATGAAAGACTGCTTTTGATACATCTCTCTGTCATTTTTTAGGGAGCAAGAAAGTAACAGCATAGTACAGCCATTGAACAGTACTAAATGATCAGTGTCCATAGTCTGAAGACCTAGGTTCAAGTCCTAATTCTAGCATTTCCTAGTAAGATGACTCTAGGCAAGTCATTTAACTTTTTCTGAAACTCAGTTTCTTTTTCCACAAAAAGGAGGAAAGAAATTTGGAAACCTTAAGGTACTAGATGAATGTGGGTCATCATCATCATCATCGTCATCATCATCATCGTCATCATCATCGTTATCATCATCGTCATCATCATCATCATCATCATCGTTATCATCATCATCATCGTCATCATCATCATCATTGTTATCATCATCATCATCATCATCATCTTATCTTTGGTTACAAAAATAAAAGACTTCAAATAAAGTTTTTTATGGATTTCACTGTAATGTTTATAAAGATATTAGTTAAAATATTTCTGTTTTCTGGAAATATTGATGACATAAATTTTGGTGAGATTATTGATAGACACATAAATTTCTGAATATATTGAAGGTTAATTCTGAATGACATCATCATGCTAGCCCAACTAGGCAACTTGACGCTATAGTTTTAGAATACTTATTGATGGACTTGAGAAGCTTTTTTTCCTATGGCAACTCAGAGAATTAGACCCCTAGAGAGAGTTTATATTTATTCAGTATTTATATCATATCTAGTAATCACAGTTGTCAATATAGCAGGTATTTATTGAATGCATCATCCTCTATGTAATGGCCAAGTATAATCTAGTAGATTACTAAGAGACTCAGGAAAAGGTCTTCAGCACATTGGGCTGATCTCTTTTGGAGGATTTAGAAAGGTAAGAATAAGAATTATAAAGATGAGAAGATACATCAGTGAAGAAAGGACCAACATTGATGGAGTCATCAAAGTATCTGGTGGCAGAAAATAGAAGATCAAATTGTTGTTTGTCCTTCATTTTGAAGAGGATCTATGACATCATGGGTGGTTCTCTTGACCTAAGAATGAATTGGATATAATTGAGGGAGGGTTGCACAGAGTTGTCCTTCTTGCTCTCTCTTCCAGAGTCATCAAAATCCTATGGCAAGATAAAAGTCAGGGTGACTGTCAGTGGCTTAAGGATGAAGTGGATGACCGTGGCATCTTTGATATCTGACCAAGCTCTAAGAGTTGCACAGTACCTGCTTCAGCCTCCTTTATGGCCATTGGAACAAATTGTTCTGATCTGCCCATTCTGCTAAAGGAAGTCTTCACAAACTTGAGATCTGAGGCCTGTTGGTTACTCTCAGAGGTCTGCTGAGATGGTTTTACTGATGTGTGGCCACTGTGTATGCTACAGCTTCTTGGAGCCACAGGAAAAAAGGGGACACTAAAGGTAGTTGAATGGCCCTAGAAAAAGGGCTCAGAAGGCCCTGATACCAGAGCTGTTAGTCCTCTACGAATACCCCATATACCCTACAAAAAACCAGATACAAATCAGCTGAAAGAACTTTGGGCTTAACAATGTGGTGCAGTGAAAAGTATAGTGGATTTGAAATGAGGGATCTGGGTTCAAGTCCCAGGTCTACCATTTAATAATATGTGTCTGACTTCTTTCCCTCTCCCTTGGTGAGCTCATTACCTCTCATAGATTTAATTATTATCCATCTGTTGGTGACTCCTGAATCTATGTATTCAACTCTGGCCTCTCTTGAGCTCCAGTTTCATTCCAAAAGCTGCCCATTTGAACTTCCAAGCAGATGTCTGATAGTCACTTCAAACTCAATATGTTCAAAACAGAACTCATTATTTTTTCTTCACTTCTGAGCTTTCCTGTTCCTGTCTAGGGCACTACCATTTTTCCAGCTATCTACCTCTGAAACTGTGTTGTTAGCCTGTATGTCCAGTTAGTTGCTAGATTTTTAGTTTCTCCTCCATGACATTTTTTTTGCTTCTTAACCACTTCTCATTACTAACAGTCAGCTCAAGTATCATATTCTATAGTGAAATCTTTCCTAATCCCCCCATCTTCTGGTGTGCTACTTCCAAAACTGCCTTGTATTTGTTTTGTATATGATTTATATGTTTGTATAGGAATATGCTGCCTCTTCTCATAGATTGTGAGCTCCTTGAGGTCAGGAACTATTCATTTTTGTCTTTGTATCCTCAAAGTCTTGCACAGTGTCTGGAACATAGTAGATGCTTAATAAATATTCATTGAACCAACCAGTTACTCATCTAGCATTTATTAAGCACTGTGCTAAATGCTGGGGATTCAGAGCAGGAAAAAACCCCAAACAGTCCTTGTTCTCCAGAAGCTTACTCCTACTGCTGAAAATTTAATGGATTCCTTTGGTATCCTAGCCATGAACTGAAGCAGAAATTAAACATTATGAGGCTCAGCTCCTCCCACAGAACCACACAGAGTTGTCTTACATTTTACATATAAGGAAACTGAGTACTAGAAACTCATTGAATGATATTTTTTCCCTAACTTCCTCTTAGACTACATCTAAAATACTGTGTTAATTTCTGGAGGCTGCATTTTAAGAAGGGCATTGAAAACTGAAGAACATACAAAGGAAGGCAACAAGAATGGTGAGGCTCATCTACTTCATCTCATATAGATACTGGTTAAAGGAACTTGAGATTAGAGGCATTTAGTCTAAAGAAGAGAAAACTTGGGGGTGGATGGGTGGAAATAATAGCTATCTTCAACTATGGAGTACTTTACCTTGAAGAAGAATGAAACTTTGTTTGGTCCCAGAAGGCAGAATTAGGAGCAATGGTGTGGAAATTGTAAAGATAAAAATTTGAGCTTGATATCAGGAAGAATTTCCTTATAATTTTAGGTCTTCAAGAATGGAATGAGATACCTTGGGATATAATGGGTCTGCTTTCAAGCTGAGGTCTTCAAGCCAAGGCCAAATGGCTGCATACTAAATATGTTGCAAGAAGGATTCTTAATTAGTAATGTGTTATACTAAATGGACACTGAATAGGAAGCTCTGTGACTCTATAAATAAATGTTTGTTGAGAGAACACACATTTTCGTCTTTATTGAAGACCTCCCATGATAACAATGAGAAAGCCATCTTCTTTTTTCTTGACATGTTATCTATGTCAAGCCTTTCTTCTGTAGGGCTCACTAAAATTAGATATGAAATCTAGAATCCTTCATCATTTTCATACTCGTTAAAGTTGCCCATCAATTGGATAGTTGGAATTGTGTAGTGAAGAATTTTCATTGGGGATCAGGGCAGGTAAATTTCCTCACCAAAGCTGCCTGTGAGCCCCAAGCCACAGAAGTCATGATGAATTGAGCCAATATTATCAAAGTTTGTTTACGTATGCATTTTAACATGAAGTTTGAAACATACTTTGCCTCAAATTAAACCAATTAGCATATAATTACCACAATGACGATTTTTAGCTTTGTAACTACGTGAATAAAGAAACTTGACCTAACAGGCTTACCTGGTGTCTTTCCAGTTCTTTTAGGCAAGGCACTTCTCCAGAACTCATTACTGGTTTGCATCTGGAATGTATTGCTGTAGGAAAGCAGAAGGCCCTCACTAAGTTGTGAGTTTCTTCAGCACCATCTTTATAAGGAATATGATGTCTGGGGCACACAGCACCCTGCTTTCAGCTTTCACTTGGTACTCCTCTTCAGACCCCTATTCCCCAAGACCTTTCAAGTGTATCACCTTATTGGCAAGGGGGTTGATAATGGAATTTTTCCTAGCTAGAGGGATGACTGAAAGGTTTTAGGAGACAGAGGCCTTGCTTGGCCCAGGAATTTTTGCTCTCTTTTGGGCAGATGCACCAGCAGTCAGCCAATGGCAAGGAAGGGTCTTATTAACCCAAACTGAATGTAATCATGAGCAATCACAACCTTGTATGATTCATTGTCCCACTTAAGTTCTCTGCCTGCATAGAATTTGCTGTTTGCCTGAATGTGTTAGCCATGCTGTGAGATATAGTGAATTTGTCCCCTCTCTTTTCTTTCTCCCCTGTGTCATTGTTATTAGACCAACTGATAGCAGGATTTTCCCGCATTGAATCTTGTTCCTTTGTTATGTGTACCTCTAGAAAGCAGCTTGTTTCCAAGTAAAGATTAGCTATTTTTGTTGCATTCTGAGCAAATGCAGATCATATGAGGGAGGGTAAGTCAAAAGGCATCTGTGATGTTTGATAAACCCAAAGACCCAAACTTTTGGGACAAGAACTCACTATTTGATGAAAAGTGCTGGGAAAACTGGAAAACAGTACAGCAGAAACTAAGCATAGACCAAAATCTTAGATTATATGCCAAGATAAAGTAAAAATGGGTACCTTATTTAGGCATACAAGTTGATATCATAAGCTCCTCTGAGTATGGAAAAGTTTACCTGTCAGATCTATGGATGAGGGAAGAATTTATGACCAAACAAGAGATAGCTTTATGAGATATAAAATGGATAATTTTGATTATATTAAATTAAAAGGATTTTGCACAGGTAAAACCAATGCAACCAAGATTAGAAAGAAAACAGAAATCTTAAAAAAATTTTTTGCAGCAAATATTTGTAATAAAGGCCTCATTTCTCAAATATAGAGAGAACTGAGTCAAATTTATAAGAATACATATCATTGCCCAATTCATAAATGGTCAAAGGATATGAACAGGAAGTTTTCAGATGAAGAAATCAAGATATTTGTTGTGATATAAAAATGATTTAAATCACTATTGATTAGAGAAATGCAAATTAAAATAACTCTGAGATACGATCTCACACTTATTAGATTGGTTAATATGACAGAAAAGGAAAACGATAAATGTTGGAAGGGATGTGGGAAAATTGGGACACTAATGTACTGTTGGTAGACTGTAAACTGATCCAACCATTCTGAAGAATAATTTGGAACTATGCCCAAAGGGCTATCAAACTGTGCATAGCCTTTGTCTTTTTTTTTTTTTTTAATTTTTGGAGCAGGGAAGGCAGGGCAGTTGGGGTTAAGTAACTTGCCCAAGGTCACACTGCTAGTGTTAAGTGTCTGAAGCCAGATTTGAACTTGGATCCTCCTGACTCCAGGGTCGGTGCTCTATTCACTGTGCCACCTAGCTGCCCCTGTGCATAGCCTTTGATCCAGCAATACCACAACTAGGTCTGTCTCAAAAAGATATTTAAAAATAAAAGGACCTATTTGTACAAAAGTAATTATAGCAGCTCTTTTTTGTAGTGGCAAATAATTGGAAATTGAGGAGATGTTCATCAGTTTTGGAATGGCTGAACAAATTGAGGTATATGATAGTAACCGAATACTATTGTGCTATAAGAAATAATGAGCAGGATGATTTAAGAGAAAAAAAAAACCTGGAAAGACTTATATGAACTGATGCGAAGTGAAATGAGCAGAACCAGAAGAGTGTACACAGTAACAGCAATATTGTATGATGATCAATTGTGAATGACTTGGCTATTCTTAGCAATACAATCAATGATCCAAGATAATTTCAAAGGACTCATGACAGAAAATGTTATCCATCTCCAGAGAAAGAATTGATGGTGTCTGAATGCAGTTTGAAGCATATTGCTTTTCATTTTATTTTTCATTTTTTTGGTCTGTGTTTTCTTTTACAACATGACTAATATGAAAATATGTTCTGCACGTTTGCACATGCATAAGGTATATCAAATTGCTTACTATCTCAGAAAGGGAGGATGGGAAGGAGGAGGGAGAGAATTTGGAACTCAAAACTTAAAAAAAACAAATGTTAAAGTTGTTTTTACACATATTAGGAAAAATAAAATATTTTCAAAAAGAGAATTTATGTCAAACTGCCTTTGATTTAACAATTTTGTTTTTAAACACCCTTGTTAACCTCACAAAGAGAGGCTAAGTAGGGCCTAAGACTGGAGACATTTACTCTGAAAGACACCTACACTGACCTTTCCACTTATGTTCAAGAACTTTTTTTAGACATTCAGAATCTTTGATTGTGTGAATGACTGAGGAATTTGTTCCAGTGGACTAGATGTATTTTAATAGCATTCTGATATCAACCAGCACCTGAACCGTCATTTTGGGGAATCAATGTGCCCTTGAAGAATGAATAGAGAAAAGAACCCACAAATTAAACTCAGTGATGTTTCCCACGCCCTTTACATTTATGATAATGATTCCTGATTCTGAGACACTGAGTTGGATGGTCCTATTTCTTATAAATTAAAGTCATGATTTTTGCTGATAAAGAGCCCTAGACTTTGAACACTATTTGGAGACCCAGTCTCGCTGTATAAATCTCGCCCCATAACCATAACCTCTCAGCCTTAGTTTTCTCACTTGTAACAGAGAGAAAAAAATACTTGCACTATTTGTGTTATAAATTTGTTGTGAAGATAGCGGTTTGTAAACTATGAAGCATTAAATAAATGTAAATTTTTATCATTATTGATAAAGTAGCAGATAATTAATGACTTCCTCAATAGGGAAAAAGCCTGGGTTTTATAACCAAACACTAGAAAAGTAAGGATCAAGAATATACATGTAATAGATTGTTATGACTTTGGACAAACTAGTAGGAAAGCCATTCCAATTTTGTTGAAAGTATGAGTTATGGAAATTTTGAAAAAAATCAGTTTTATAACTTTCTAATATAGAATACCTTGAAATAAAACAACAAAAAAAAGTCCCAAGTAGAAGTGCTTTGGGAACCTGCTTTGATGAAGAGATTAAAAAAAATCACTTATCACATATTTATAGCAAATTATTTCTTCTATGGTGCTTGAGAGTACTGGAAAAACCAGGCTCATATAATTTAAATTTGCTCACGATATTGTTGCCCGTATTGATTGGCTTGTTACTTTGTCAAACATCCTTTCTTCATAAATAGTACAAAGGTAAACTTCAGTATGACCACTTTCAGAATGATCTCAGTTTCAAATTATTTGAGTTTAAATTAGGATTCTAAGGTCATAAATCTAGAACTTAGAGGGACTTCAGAGGTCACCTAGTCTGATATTCTCATTTTATACAAGTCGAAACCAAATTTCATCATGGGTGGCAGCTAGATGGCACAGGTAGGACGCTGATGTCAAGGTCAGGAAGACTCATCTTCCTGAGTTAAAATCTGGTCTCAGATATTTCCTAGTTGTATGACCCTAGGCAAATCACTTAACCCTGTTTGCCTCAGTTTCCTCATCTATAAAATGAACTAGAGGAGGAAATGGCAAACTGCTCCAATATTTTTACCAAGAAAACCCCAAAAGGGGTCACAAAGAGTCAGAGATGACTGAAACTACTGAACAGCAACAAAAAAGATTAATCAGGGAAGCCGTTTGCCCCAGATCATTTAGGTAGTAGTTTTCAGAGATGGGATTAATGGGATTTGAAATCAAGGCCTCTGATTCCAAAATCAGCATTTTTCTATTATGTCACATATTGCTTTGTATTTTTATTTTTATAATTTATTTTTATCCAGATATAATAACCAAACTATCTTCTACATTTAGAGCTTTGGTTCTAGAGCAAGAAAACTTAGGTTCAGATCAAAATTACTTTTTTAGTTCATTTAATCTCTCTGGGCCTTGGTTTCCTCATCTGTAAAATGGAGAGGGTTGGCTAGGTAGCCTCTAAGTTTTCTTCAAACCCTAGAAGTAGAATTCTACTTTGCTACCATGAGTTAATAGATCAACCTTGATATTTTATCTGTTGTAATGATTGTTTATGTTGCTCTAGTCCACATGTCATGATCCTCACATTTTTCTAAAAGGTCTGGAGATACCTGTGACCTTGAAAAGGAGCCAGTATAGTTAGATGATAGGTAACTAATGAACAGACAGCCCTGATATGTCTTTAGCATTCAAAGAATTTCAGTTGATCTAGAAGAAGGATTCTAGCACTTTGGTGAACCTTCAGGGAAGGACACGGACAAAAGACATAGAATGAGAAGGTATAGATGAATCATAATCTTCATTGTAGGATGGAATGCCCACATGGATAATCAGAGATTCACAGGATCATAGATCTAGAGTTGAAGGAGAACTCAGAGACCATCTCACCCAACCCTCTCATTTTACAGATGAGGAAACTGAGGCCTGTGAGGATGAACTGAATTGCACAATGTCACATAAGTAGCAGTAATAGTAACTATCCAAAGCCAAATTTGACCTCAGGTCCCCTGACTCCAGAGCTAGTGTTCTTTTTGATAACTTCCTTTTTATGAGTTCTTAACTTGGGACACATTAACTTATTTAAATTTTTTTTTGAGAACTGCATTTCAATATAATTTTTCTGTAATACTGTTTACTTCAGTTTAGGCATTTAAGAACATTATTCTGAGAAGGGGTCCATAGACTTCATCAGACTACTACATGACACAATCATTGTCCTGTCATTTTTCAATTGTGTCTGATTTTTCATGACCTCATTTGGGGTTTCCTTGGCAAAGTTATTGGAATGGTTTGCTATTTCCTTTTCCAGCTCATTTTATGGATGAGAAACTGAGGCAATCAGGATCAAGTGACTTGCCCAGGGTAATATAGCTAATAAGCATCGGAGGTCAGATTTGAACTCAGGAAGATGAGTCTTTCTGACTTGTCTCAGCACTTTATCCATTGTGCCACCTAGCTGCCCACATGACATCATGATGATGATGATGATAATTATAGCTAACAAATAGCGTTTAAAGGTTTCCAAATTGCTTCATATATTAGCTCATTTCATCCTCACAACAAACCTGTAAGGTAGATGGCATTATCATCCCTATTTTATAGTTTAGGAAACTGACGCACAGGGAGCTAGTACGTATCTGAGTCAGATTTTGAGGTCAGGTCTTCCCTGACTCTAAGACTATGCTCTATCTACTGTGTCACCAATTTGCCTTAAAAATGGTTAAGAACCTCTGCTTAGACCAATCAAAACACTTAATTAAGTATGGAAATGTACGTTGATCACTTATGTCAGGATGTTTGGGGAAACATATGGGGTGTAGGTCTGGAGCTTTGTGGACTTTTACCTTACAGTACTTCTTGGATAACTAGAAGAGCCTCAGATAATAAAAGAAGGAATAAAGGAAAATTGTAAGTGGCCAATAGATATATTTTAAACAAATTAGCTACATGTAATTAACTATGTATAACTAACAATGTGCTAGTCACAATATAGAGTTTCTTTAGTAGCTTATTCATATTAAAATATGATCATTTGTTATCTTTAAGTTTTAGCTAATTGCTAACTAGGTACTAAATTCAATTGTGTTCAGATCCTGGAGGAGTATATGTGTTAAATTTTTGTGCCTTCTAAATTTCTGTGGCCTAGGATAAAACCTTGATTCCCCTGTCTTAGTAGCAACTTTTTCCACTTGTCCCAATTCTACTCTTTCCCCTCTCCATTCTAATCTTTCCTCTCATGGAAAGACTAATATAACATGCCACTTGTCTCCTCAGAACTCTTCAGTGATACTATATTGCCATCTAAACTTTAAACATTTTAGCCTTGAATTCAAGGTCCTCCAAAATCTTATTCCACCTTATCATTTTAGCCTTATCTCATTGTTCTTCCCTTCATGTGGTCAAGCTTCTATCCAAATTAGACCCCTTTCTCCCCTGTTAAATTCTCTGCTTCATCTCTTTGCTTACCCCATTCCTCATACCTGAAACTCCACACTGTCCCCATTTCCAGTGATTGAAACCACATATCTCCTTTAAGGATGAGTTAAGATGCTCTGACTTCCATGATATCCTTGATCTATCAATCTATAATGGACTTTCCCCTGGTACTTAGCAAATAACTTTAGGCTTCATGGTTTTTCATATCTTACTTTTTAACTTACTTTATAACTACTTATCTAAGTATCATATAAACATACAAATCATATAAACTTCACTAGGAGAGGTTCAATGTCTTTCTTATTTTTTCTCTTCCCCCAAACCCTAGGACAATTCTTTGTATGTAGTAGGTACATAAATGTTGCAGCTTTCTTGCCATATCTTTAACTGTGTAGTCATTGCCTCCTCTGTCTCAAAGATATCCTAGTACTTTGGAGTAAAATTTGAATTATTCAGGAAGTGGTTGGGAAGGGTAGACCACTAAATCCAAAATGTAGAACATTAAGGTAATTTAATTTAAAACTAAGGTTAACCAAGAGTTAATTCATGTCACATCCTGTTGTAAATTGATTTTCTTTCCCTCAAGATCTGTTACTAAAAGCCAAAATTTGCAAAACCTTTTATGTATATTCCCTTTTTTAAGCCTCACAACAACATTGTGAGGTAGGTACTATTATTAGTACCCTGCCACCTCCACACCCCCATTTTACAGATGAGTCTCAGGGGGCTTAAGTGATTTGCCTCGGGTCACATAGTCACTACGTGTCAGAAATAGAATTCAAATCCAGGTCTCTTCTGATGTGAAGTTTCACACTCTTTCCACAAACCACATACTGCCTCTTGTATAAAACCATAGTGATGCCTTTCAGCAAGAAACCATCATTTTTGAAACCTTTCTGGGCAGAGATTTAACCTTCCAGCTTACCTCCCATATCAAGTAACCCAGTAAGAACAATAGAACCATAATATCATCCAACTCTTGTGCTTTATTTGTTGATAGAATTAATTTTTAATAAATTAATAAGTACAACAGTGCTTTGTTCCAATTAACCTTATTATTGGTGTTAGTTATTACATTGAACATTTCACTTGAGTATGATCAGAAACATCAGCTTTTGGGATTTGCCAATTGATAAATTGCCAGACATCATAATTTTTCTCTGAGAGCTCTTTGATAGAAGCTGTATATATATATATATACACATATACCTACCTGTACACATATGCACACATATACGTACACATATATATTTGATTTTCACCCAGAGTATGTATGCATGTATGTGTGCATGCTTTGTGTGTGTGCTTGTGTGTGTATGTGTGTGTGTGTATGTGTGTGAGTGAACCTGTGATTTCATCACTGTAGGGAGTTCCTGGTGAGGAAATTCCACTACCAGTGAAGATCCTTACCTTTTCTACAACTTAGAATCTTAAAGAGTCAACTTGGGGCACTCACAGGTTTAAGTGACTTTCCCAGAGTAATGCCACCAAGTATGGGTCAGAGACAGGACCTGAACCCAAATAGAAGACATGATACTTGCCACTGAAGAAATTGCTACATGTGTACGTATATCAGCAAGCACCCCAGCATACTCAGGGTGGCTGCTAGCACAGGTTCTTAGATCGGCTTTTCTAAAGGAAAGCAACTCAAAATGGGATAACAATCTTATTTTAATCAATCAAACATATGTCATTTACCTAGTTCAGGGGAAAAAGTTAGCACCCTGAACATCAGAGAATGCAAACAGAATACCAACACAAGTTAACAAGCAGAAGTTACAAGCAGACAAAGAAACAGATCAGCAGATGGGCTTCCAACCATCCGACCATTACATCCATACCTACTCAGTTACCAGAGAGGCAAGCACCAACATTTGGGTTTTTCAAAGCCGGGGTGGGGCTCAACAGCTTCCCAGTCTTGTCTGGCCAAATCACATAACTCTTCTCAAAGTGAGCCCCAAAACAAAACCTCAGGGCATATATGTATATATATAGTCTTCTCCTGGATTGGAGAATGTCACAGCCCTCTTGACCCATTGCCAAATCACAAAGCAACAAGGCACGGGCATTCCCAAAAAACAAGCCTCCAGCCACAGGCTCCATGTGACCACATTCAGCCTATTAGGGGGCAGAATATACTTTCAAATTGGGGAAGATTCTCAGAGTCACTTAAGCCTATCAAAGGGCCTAGGGGCAGGGGAGATCTTCAGATTCCCATAACAATATGTGGTTTTTATTCAGAACCAGTGGATGACTAGGGATGCCATTAATAAACTTGTCAAGACTCAATTATATTGAAGCATAATTATCAAAATTTTAAAAGTTTATGGATCTTGGGTTTAGAATTCCTGCCTTAAATCAATTCTTCAATCTCACACTGATCTATAATTCCACTTCCCTCCCCCCCCCCCCTTTTTCTGTTATTCAAGACCATAATATCTACCCTGGCTTTGATTTCCTCTTTGCATAGTCATGACCCAATAGCTTGGAGTTCCAAAATGCAGTTCCTTACCCTTGAATCATTGAGCAGATATCTGGGTTCCTTTCAAGATAATCTGAATTGCAAACAAAGTGAGCTATCTTCTCCTTTAGCACCTCAAAGAAACATTTTATCATTTAGATCAGGTTATCTATGAACTATAAGACCATAAAATTTAGATTTGATAATAGGCTCCCTATAATTACTAGTTTTGGTCAAGGAAAGAGAAGATACAAGCTCCAATAAGATTTTTATCTAACTACCTTTTTAATTGTTCTTTCATCATTTGCATCTTCCCAGTCTTTGTTCCTGGGTCATCTCCATGTAACTTCTCTGCTTGCATGCCCATATATTACTGGCAGTATCCTCCACCATCAAATTTCTTGTATGTACATGTTGTATCTACTTAGTAGATTCGAACTCCTTGAAAGCTGATCTGATTTCTCCTCATTTTCTTCTCCCAGTAGACGGCACAATGCCCAACACGTAGTAGCTTCTTAAAACAAATTTACTGAATTGAATGTCTTAGAGATTGAATATTTTTAGAAATTTCCTTTGTGATTAAAACTGACAATTTATTCTATTTGCTGATTTGGTGGCTTATCCCAATTGACCTTTCTCATGTTCCCTAGGCAGATTTTGGGTTGTTAAGATGTTAGAAATACTCTTTGGAATACATTTGGAACTTAATTTGGTTTGTCACGAACATGTTGGGATTTCCAGGAAAGGATAGATTTTGGGGGTTTGCTTAACCTACTTTATAGACTACCTTACTTTATACAATAACAAAAAAGGCCTTCATTTTCTCTATTAAGCCTTTTTAATGGAGTCCTTTTCTCTTCTTCAGCCAGATGTGAAATTCCTTTCCAGATTTTAAAAGTAAACTCTCTCTGGTTTGGACAACTTCAGTACTTGTCTAACTGGCCCATGTGAATGGGGAAGAAATAGCAGTTCAGTTATGTCCGTGTGTATCTTATTTCAGTTTTTCCCCCTTCAGCATATTTCCTTTGCAGACATGGTCAGACCTTCAGTTTAAAGGGCTGGGACTTAACTTGAGACCACATTCAAAAATTATAGACTGAATGCTTCTGATCTCTAGGGAACTTTATGAACAACTCTATTCTGTGGGCTAGAGAATTACACTTAAAGCCTGTGAATGTTTGGTGAATGCAATCAATTTTGAAGAAACCAGGGACCCGCAAAGAACAGCCATAGTCAGTAAATATTACTTAAAAGACTGTGATAGAGAATCCATTCTTGTGGCCTGAAGCTTTCAAGTTATCTAATTCAAGATATTATTAGTTTGAAAAGTAGTAGTTTTCTTTAGTAAAATGTTGAAACAGAGGCTAAGCGATTATGTTGAAGAAGAGTTAACTGCAAGGGGTGGTCAATTGAGGTGGATAATTTCCAAGGTTCTTTCCCACTCTATGAGTCTATGATTTTAGAATTTGAGAATTTAGCCTTTTTTTTTTTTGGAAAGAAGGAGGGGAATTGCAAGGAAGGCTGGTGGCTAGTACAAGTTTACTATTTCCTTGAGAGAAGTTAGCCTCAGATTTAGCTCAGAAGATCTGTGACAGAAACAAAAGACTTTTGATGACTCAATATGGTGTCAAGACCTTCAACAAGGAGACAGAATTTTATTAATCACCCTTGTCATTTGGGGGACTAACAAATTGGCTGACTGATGGAATGCAAACCCAAACAAAGTTATTGAGAGACTGGGCAACTTCACAAAATAGCAGGACCACTCCACCACAGCCACCTGTTGCTCATAGGAGAGGTAATTGAGCCCAGGTGGAGAGAACTGATGGACATTTACCTAGGCAAAAGCTGAGGAAAAGAGACTGCTCACCATCTGGGCAAAAGGCTTTCTGATCCACAGATCGGCGTTGAAAGTGGTGCACCCAGTGAAGGACTCTGTGGGTATTATTACAGGCAGATACATTGAACCCAGAGGCAACTCCTTTCCTGTCCAAAACTGTTACAGATGCAAGTAGGGTACAGATTCAATCCCACGGAGCGGCGACATGCTAATAGGCAACTTGACGTGGTTGCTAGTCCAAGTGTAGACAAACAAATCTACAATCATTCTGATGGTCAGCCCATTCCAAAGACTAACTGTGGTGTAGGAGCACAGAGATCAGTCAATGACAGGAGAACTAGGCTTGTTAGACCAGCTACTAGGCTAAATGGCGATGCTACAAGTAAACCTTAAGATATGATTACACACACACACACACACACACACACACACACACGTGTCTCTAATATTGTTGTAAATACACACATATGTATATATACAACACTAAAAACTGCCCTTACATACCTTACATGTAATTGCATTTATTTTTTGTTGTACTTAGGAATTACAGAATACTTAAGTGTGTTTGTTTCTAATTTTGCTGTTATGTTCGTGCTATTGCAATGTCTATTAATTGTTTTGTGAATATTCTACTACGTATAGTTAAGTTATATTTCATGTGTGGGCCTATCGATAGCATTATTATTGCAACTAGCTAACTTTGCTCTGTTCATTAAACATGCTTCGTTGCTTTTGATTGTTGTGTACTATGGATAAGCATGTACTTTTGAAATGCATGTTGTTTTTTATATGTAGTTATATATGTTTGTTTCATGTGCAATCAACTTTTAAAAAATCATACTATGTTATGGAAATGCTTATTTTATTCCACAAATCAAAAATAAAATAAAGCATTTTTTAAAAAAAAAGCACACTTATTTCAAAGCAATGATATTAATATTTATACCGTATAGTTAGAAGTTTGAGATTCGCTGTCAGCTTATCTTTTCAAGGGACTGAAAAAAATTTTGACCCAGGGGATGAATGTAACCTGAACACCAAAGCCCATTGGTATGGGACTCTCTTCTCATTAGTAGAGATCAATGCCCCACACCTTAGTGAGGGGTGAGGCAAAGCTGGTGAAGAGTGAGAGAGAAGAGAGATTACAGGTTATTTTTGCTTCCAATTTTGAGAGAGAAGATTCATGATGCCAATCTCTTTCCAGGTCCCTGAGGGGAAAGAAAGACTCTGGGAAGAAGCCAACATATATACCTTCTTTTATGTCCTTGTTCCCAGTTTGCTACTCCAGAGACACTGGGGAATTTTTCCCTTAGAGAAGATAGTGGAACTCTTTCATGGTTGAACTGAGATATTTTATTCCCAAAGGAGAGCTCCTTCAAACTATATTGTCTGTTATATATTTACTTTTAATGTAATATGTCCTTTCTTTGATTTCTGTTTTCTGCAGACTTGGATAAATGAATTTCTTTACAATTTGCTATATATGTTCACTGTGAAACTGGTATTTGGTGGAAAGGGAGTCAAGTTTTGGATATAAAGCTTGGGTTCCCTGCTTCCTTATTAATATTTAATTTGAACCCCCAAATTGCATCTCCTAGTCTAATAATATTTAAGACAGCAGATAGATATAATTCTAATCAAGTAACCCCTCTGTCTGAGAAAAGCAGCATGGTCAATCTTTGGTCTGAACCCCTTGCTTCTCCTCCTGGCAGGAATTAAAGTATCCCTTGTTGAAGAGTAAAGGGGAGGAGAAGCTATAACTCTCTACTCTTTCTTCCATGTGATCCATATTGAGAAAACCACAATACTAGAGAAATATTACTTTTTGAACTTGATCCTTTAGGGATCTAATGATAGTTTTTAAACTGGAGAATGAGTCACCAAAGAAGTGTTTTAGGAAGATTTATATGACATTAAGTGTTGAATTGGAGCTGAGAAAGGCTGCAGGCTATCACACACAAGAGGCCATCTATGAAGTGATAAAAACTTGAGGTCAGATACCAGCAAAGAGGAGAGATGGATGTCAGAGAGATTTTAAAGTTAGAATTGATAGGATATGGTGATTGATTTGATAAAGAATGAGGAAGTGGATGAGGGAGAGAAGAGAATCAAAGGTAACTTGGTGGTTTTGAGCTTGGTTACTGGAAGAATGCTGGTATCAGTAACAGAAATTGGGAACCAAGGCAGGGGAGTCATTTTTGTGATTTATTTTTGGCAGGGGAGGGAAGAGAAAATAGAGGAAGAAAGATGATCAATTAATCAATGTTTTAAAAGGGTCTATTATGTGCTAGACTCTGTGCTGAGTGCTGGGGGTGCAAAGCAAAAAAATTAAAGAGTTTCTGCTCTCAGAGAGATTCGAGACAACATGTACACATGTACAAAATACAAAGTCTATGCAATTTTGGTGGGAAGGCACTAGGAGCTGAGAGGATCATTAAAGGCCTTGAAGGGGAGATCATGCTTGAGCTTAGCTTTGAAGGAAGCTGGAGATTTCAAGAAGCAGAGGTGAGGCTGGAGGCCATCCTAGGAATAGGGGACCTCTTGGGCAAAGATGGAGAGTCTTGAGGGAGGAATAGTAAGTAGGCCAGTCTGGCCTCTAACCAGAAACTGTGAAGGGGAGTAAGCTATAATAAAGAAGGAAAAGTGGGTTGGAGCCAGCTTATAGATGAAAGAAGTTGTAGTAGGAGTCAGAAACTTCAGCTCTGCAGCTAACAAGACCTATGGCAAGTCACTTTCTCTTTCTGTCACAGATTCCCCTTTTGTAAAATGAGGGGGGTAGGATGGACTAGATGTTTTTCAAAGCTCTTTCTGCCTTTTACAATCTGTTATGAGTTTGGATTTAGGTTGAGGTTGAGGTGATGGCAGGACATTCAAATTGAAACATAAAGCAAGCTGTTGAAAATGTGGAACAGGAGCTTGGAAGAGAGTTCAAGGCTAGCATTTAGGACCTGGCATTCAAAGCCCTCCACAATCTGGTTCCAACCTACCTTTCCAGATTTATTTCATCTTACTCCCTTTCATATGCTCTGCTATTCAGCCAAACTGGCCTATTTGCTCTTCAGCAAATGTATATTGCCATCTCTCACCTCCTACACTTGGAATATCCTCACTTCCACCTTCTAGGGTCCCTTGCTTCTTTTATGGAAGAAGGCTTCCTTGAAGTGTTCTCAGTAAACAGTACATTCCTTCAGTACATCTCTTCTTAGTTGTAAGTGCCCTATCCCTCTTCAAATTATCTTTAACTGACTGACTGATCTGTTACAAAATAGGTGGGTCCACATGGGATATTTATATCCAGACGAGTTGTCTAAATGTACAGATATAGCTTATGGGGTGGTATGGCTCTCTCTCTCTCTCTCTCTCTCTCTCTCTCTCTCTCTCTCACACACACACACACACACACACACACACACACACACACACACACACACACACACATCTGAGGACTGATCCACTTCTGCAGGGAGGAGGAAAGCAGCCAAGGTTCTTGCCTGTGGGCTACCTGGGGAGTTGAGGCAGGTAGGCCCCAAGAGTACCCTGAGTCTGAGATCTCTTTTCCCTAGTCTCTGAGAGGGATATTAGGCTAGAATATATCTGTCTTCTTCCTACCTCCTTCCTCCCCCTCATGCCCTGCTCCCCCAGGTCTGTGGGCTAAGGGTACAATGTTTAAGATTTTAAGAGGAATGATGCTTCTGTAGTCCCTCTTAAGGGGAGCAATAATTCACAGAGTCAGACGTGACTGAAGTAGCTGAGCAACAAGAACAGTAAAAAACTATTAGCTTAGCTGCTTCCAGCCCAATGCTGATTATACAAAAGACCGTTATATATAGTGAGTAAACCCATTATCAAATGAAATAATATTTGTAAAGTGTTTAACTGCTTATGTGCCTGGCAAATAGTAGGTGTTTAATAAATGCCTATTCTCTTCTTCTTCACCTCACTCCCCACCCCTTTTCCAAGTAAACAGCAAGAAGAAATTGAAGAAGTTATATAAATGAGAATATTCCCCCCCCTTTTTTTGGATGGGGGAAGGCAGGGCAATTGGGGTTCAGTGACTCACCCAAGGTCACCCAGCTAGTTTTGTGTTAAGTGTCTGAGGCTGAATTTGAACTCAGGTTCTCCTGAGTCCAGGGCCAGTGCTCTGTTCACTGCGCCACCTAGCTGCCCCCAAATATTCCAAAGAATACACAAAAGGGAATGAACTCTTCAGCTAAGAACAAGATGAAATCTCAGCTAAAATCAGGACAAAGTGTCTGATACCCAAAGATATCCATTCCAGCAGCATCTAGGGAGGTAAGCTTGAAATAAGAGACATGTTTAGAAGCTAGCTTCCCCTACATGTCTGCAGCTTCTTTCTCTATATGACTTTCCTGAAGAGTATCTGGAACCATATGAGTCTCTCTCCCAAGAAGCTTTGGCACCAACTCTATCCCTCATTTATGCAGGTATGCAGTGTTACGCTCAGTCTTCTCTACCAGAGGTAGGGAACCTGTGGCCTCAAGGCTACATGTGGCCTTCTAGGTTCTTCAGTGAGGCCCTTCAACTGATTTCAAACCTTACCAAAGATTCTGTGAAGTTTGAGTTCGGCCAAAGGTCCTCACTTGAGGACTTAGAGGGCCACATGTGGCCTCGAGGCCACAGGTTCTCCACCCTTGCCCACACGGGTAGCCAATGTAGCTCTCCTCTTCTAGAAATTTAACCTTGAAAAAGATTAAAATCAGATGGCAGTGTGAGGGGTCAGCAGGATCAAGTGAAGGTTTTTAAATTTTCTTAGTATATGGACAACTTGTATAAATTTAAAGGGGGAAGCAGAAGGAGTCACTAGAGAAGGAATTACTAAAGATTCTAAAGGGAGGGGTTAATTAAGGGAGCCAGGTCCTAGGATCAAGGATACACATGAAGGAACAAACTTACTACCACAATCTCTTCAGCATTTATTTTTCCCATCTTTTGTCATCTTTACCAATTTTCGGGGTGTAAGATAAAATCTTGAGGTTATTTTCATTTCCATTTCTTATGTTATTTGTCATTTGGAGCATTCTTAATATAGTTTTTTAAAATAGTTTGCAGTTCTTTTAAGAACTGGTCTCTCTTTTTGGGAATGGTATAACTCCATCTGTATATCTGTCACACACATACACTATGTATATATATATTTATATAATGTATCTATATCTATACCTATATCTACATATCTATATCTATATCTATCTATCTATCTATCTATCTATCTATCTATCTATCTATCTATCTATATTCATTATTTATATACTGGATACCAAACTTTTATCAGAGAGATTTAACACAAGAATTTTTTCCACATTCTACTACTTTCCTTTTCATCCTAGTCATACTAACATGTTTGTGTAGAAGTTTTTTTCCTGGTTCCTATATTTTATCTTTTATGCTTGTCTCTGATATTTGGTTAAAAATTATAGCACCTACTCTTAGCTGTGAAAGCTTTATCATATGTTTCCTGTTTGAGAGGCAGAACCAGAATGGCAGATTAGAGGCAGCACCCCTGCTGAACTCTCTCAACATTCTCCTCCAAATAACTTTAAAATAATGCCTCAATTCAAATTTTAGAGTTGGAGAGTCAACAAAAGTCAACAAAAGGGGAGGATGAGACATTTTTCTGGCTGGGGAATACTTAGGAAGGAGCTATAACACTGGGGTGGAAGACTGTTTAGAGTATAGGTATGTGGCAACCTTAGCAGAAGCTCTCAGCCCAGAGATGGTAAGGGAGTTGGGCAACAGATAAAAAAGAGATAACAAGAGACCCTTTGCTGGCACTGGGTACAGCTGGTGCTGACTGGAAAATCCATTGACCATAGGCAGTTCTGAATAGCAATTCCATGGCAGTGAGAAGAGCTGGTGAAGGAACAGTGACTCTAGTTTCAGTACTAAGACCAAGAGGAGTGCTAGTACTTGTGTCTAGAGGGGAGCCAGAATCCTTCTTGGGTAAAGACCAGAGCCTCAACAGGAGAGCAGCGATCATACCTCTCACAGGATCACACCACCTTTGAAGCATTAACAAGTTATTGACCCCCAGAACTAACTCTGAAAATAGCAGTATGAAAAAGTCTGAAACTTGGGACCATGCCTCCCTAACCCAAGGTAAGCAGAGCCCAAATTTATCATAAAGTTTGAAGTCAAGAAATAAGAAAGGGAAATAAGCAAACAACAAAAAAAAGAACTTGGTCAAAAAAGCTACTAGAGTGGCAGGTAAGACAAAGATATAAACTTAAAAGAGGACAACAATGTGAAAGCAACAATAAACAAAGTCTTTTTTTTTCTTTTTTTTAAATTAATAATAAATTTATTTTATTAAATTTTTTTTGAGTTACATATTTTCTCCCTGTCTTTCCCCCGCCCACCACCCCAAGAC
>CM053584.1:236523989-236547650 GCA_028627135.1 Pseudochirops cupreus | reverse complement strand
CCCCCCAACAATAAACAAAGTCTTAAAGAAAAATTCTAATCAGATCCAAGCCCAACAAGAATTCCTGGAAGAGTTAAAGAAAAAGATAAATGGTAGAGGAAAAATTGGGAAAAGAAGAGACTCATGCAAGAAAATTATGAAAAGAGAATTAGCTTGGTAAAAGAGGCACAAAAAGTACTGAAGAAAATAATACCAGCAAAACATAATTGGTCTCATGGTAATAGAGGCACAAAAATTCTCTGAAGAAAAGAACTCATAAAGCAGAAAAGACCAAATGGAAAAAGAGGTACAAAAGCTCACAGAAGATTCCTTAAAAACTAGAAATGGACAAGTGGAAGCTAGTAACTTCATCAAGAAACAACAAAATAAAAGAATTAGAGAAAGAAAAAAATTGAAATATTATAAATAACAACTGACCTGGAAAATAGATTAAGAATAAATAGTTTAAGAATTAGATTACTCAAAAGCTATGATCAATAAAAGAGCCTAAACATCATATTTCAAGAAATTTCAAGGAAAACTGGTCTAATATCTTAAATTCAGAAGGTAAAATAGGAATCGAATGAATCCACTTATCACTTCCTGAAAGAGATCCCAGTATGAAAACTACTAGATATATTATAGTCAAATTCCAGAGTTCCCAGGTCAAAAAGAAAAGACTTCAAGGAGTATTCAAAATACTTTAATTCAAATATTATAAAGCCATAGTCAGGCTCACACAAGATTAAGTAGCTTCCAGATTAAAGGAGCAGAGGGCTTAGAATATGATATTCCAGAAGGTAAAGTATTAGGATTACAAAAATAACTTATCCCCCCAAAACTGACATATTTTTATTAACAATCAACATCAAGGTAAAAAGATATAAAAGGCAACTGGCTGCAGTGGAAAGCTCTCTGAACTTGGAGCCAGAAGACCTGGGTTGAAATTCCTGCTCTGATGCATACCAAGTGCCTTTAGGCTAGTCACTTCATTAAATATTCTGCTATTATATGAATCTTATAGAGTTTCTAAAGAGTATATATTGTGTATATATACACATATATTCTAACTATATTATGTTTAGATATAAATATATAATCACATTATGTCATATTACATCACATCACATCACATCATGTCATGTCACATCATATCATATCTTATATCATCATATCATATATCATATCATATTATGTTATAGACATATATTTGTCAAATCCCAAATGCTATTTCATTGTAACATGAATTTCTAATATCTACTGTGAGATGTTCAGGTTGGAGAAATTTTGTCGACCTGTTTGATGAATATAAGTCATTTTCTCTTTGTTTGAAGCTACAAGGTTCTTTTCAATCACAGGGACAAAACATTTTCATGAGAGTGGAGCTAGCAAATACTTCCTTCAGTTCCTAGTGCAGTGCTTTATTTATTTTTAATGAAGCTGACCTCTGACAAGGCAGTCTATACAAAAAAAATCTTATCACAACATACAAGAGCAGATGGTATAACTTTGCCTCACAACCTTTAGGGATTTTGGAAGAGGAAGTTTGCTAAGTAAAAGAAAACATGCTCTCAGCAGGCATTGCATAGGGAATACTGTTTCATTATAGTGTTTGGTATTTAGTTTCATCCCTCCATGGAGTCCCTTTGTTTGTGACTCTCTTGATAGTGGGTTTTCACGGTCAGTTGTCAGTTGGAGGATAGGGTCTGGGGAAGAAACCAATGATTTTGTGGTTCTTCTTGGAATTTAAGAATAAATCCAGAATTTTTCCCCTGGCTTTCATTTGCAATTTTCTTGAAAAGAACTGCCTAAAGATGACCAAAGAAAGAATTATATCAGGTTCATGTTCAATCTTGTGATTTAACAACCTAAAACCCCATCTGAAAAATGTATTCTGAATTACTATTTGACTAATCTGACTCCAGTCAAAGAATCTGGGTTCAAATCCTCTCTCTGATACTCACTACTTGTGTAGTACTTACTACTACTATACTTTGGGAGTGTTGGTCCCCTCTAGATATAAGATCTGTGGTGAAGTCTGGTCTCTGACACACTTTCTGTGAGACTTCGGAGTCTAGGCAAGTCACTTAATCTT
Organism: Pseudochirops cupreus; assembly: GCA_028627135.1. Taxonomy (NCBI): domain Eukaryota; kingdom Metazoa; phylum Chordata; class Mammalia; order Diprotodontia; family Pseudocheiridae; genus Pseudochirops; species Pseudochirops cupreus. The sequence continues at coordinate 236,545,576 of CM053584.1, read as the reverse complement.
TTAGTGCTGACCCCCCCTTCCCCCTTATAATTCCCTAAGATTCTGAGCAGAGCAAAATGGTAAGAGCACTGGATTTAGAGTTACAGGGCCCAGTTTCAAAGTTCAGTTTTGCTTCTTATTATTTGTCTGACCATATCACACACACCCTTCTCCTCCCCCTCCCCCAACCACAGTATACCTCAGTGACTTACTTCAGGATCAGATATAAAATTCTCTGTTTGGCATTCTAAGTCTTTCAAAGTCTAGCCTCTCCCTACCTTTACGTTCTTTTTTCCACTTACTCTTCAATCCAGAGACTTGGACCTCCTTACTGTTCCACCTAGGAGTAGCTAGGTGGTGCAGTGGATAGAGTGCATCGCTTAATAGCTACATGACCCTGGATGAGTCACTTCATTTCTGTTTGCCCTAGTTTTCTCAACTGTAAAATGGGAATAGCAATGGGACCCACCTCCCAGGTTTGTTGTGAGGATCAAATGGGACAACATTTGTAAAGCTCTTAGCACAGTGCCTGGCACATAGTTGGTGCTATATAAGTATTAATTTCATTCCCCTCTCCTTTCCACTATGAATGAGGCTCTTCCTCCTCATCTCTGCCTCCTGGCTTCCTTGAAGTCGGAACTAAAATCCCACCTCCTTCAGGACGTCTTTTCCAACTGCTTTCAATTGCATTGTCTTCTCTCAGTTAATTATTCCCTATTTGTGTATATTTGTATAGCTTGAGTGTACATAATTGTGAGCTCTTAAAAGCAAAGGCTGTTTTCTGTTCTCTCTCTCTTTGTCTCTCTGTCTCACTCTGTCTCTCTTTGTGTCTGTCTCTTTCTTCTTTCTCTCTGTCTCTGTCTCTCTCCCTCTCTTCCCCCCTTTCCTGTGTGTGTCTTTCCCTCTCCTGTCTCTCTCTCTCTCTCTCTCTCTCTCTCTCTCTCTCTCTCTCTCTCTCTCTCTCTCTCTGTGTCTCTCTCTGTATTTCTAGTGCTTAGCACAGTTCCTTGCACATAGTAGGTACTTAACAAGTGTTTATTGATTGACTGACTAAGGGGATTCGATCAGATGACTTCTGAGGCTCTTTCCAACTCTGGATCTATGATCTTATATGAGAGATGATGTTGGTATAATTTCTTCCATATTCTAGTATGAAAGCCCATTCTGATGGTTGTGCAGCACTTTCTGTGCCAATGGCTTGTCCATAGGGCAGAGAAGGGAGAGTTTTCTAGATAGACATTACTTATTTTTGCTACTCATAACAATAACTAAACTTGTTTAGATACATAGCAGTCCCAGGATCTCTGTTATTCAAAACTAACAGCAGTATATAGAAGGAAGAAAAGTCGACTTACTTTATTTGGAACCACATTCTCCCCTGTGTTCAGCCCTTTTTCGTCTGTCTCTACAGAAGCCAACATTGTGGTAAGATGGGCAAACAACAGAGCCTGGAAAAATACGCTTGACTTCTCCCTCCCCATTCCCTTCAAACAGTTTATCCTGTGCATCTTCAAGGTATATTACACTTATATTGTAGTTGATACATGGAAAAAAAATCAACATTTTGTTTTATGAATCCAGATTGTGGGTTTGGCAGTGTGTATGTGTCTCTTCTCTTGGCATCTGTGAGCAAGAGATGGTAACTGATCCTTTTTTCCACTTTCCTCCCATACACATGTCGAGAAAAAAGACTAAACAAATGCTCCTTTAAAAAAATCCTAAATGAAAACAAGTAAGAGAATGAGTGGGAGTAATGACAATGGATCTGGTCAAGTTAGTCTAAGGGTCACCATTAAGAAGTGGACAGAACAATAAATGAAGTTCATTCCTTTTGCGGAAAGCTCTTTGAAATTTTGGTAAATATTTCACTCTTAACCTGGTCTTAATCAAATATCTGTTGATTCTCAAACTATGCTTCAGAGGGACAAGAGGAGAAGTGGGTAGTAGAAAAGGAGGTGACCTTATTACACTCCTTCCCTTCATGCTACTGCCTTCTCTCTATTGATTGTAATTCATCCTGCCTATATATTCTTTGTACATAGTTGTTTTCATGGTGTCTCCCAAGAATGTAAGCTCTTTGAGGGCAGGAACTATTTTAGCCTTTCTTTTTATTTCCAGTGCTTAACAGTGCTTAGAGCATTGTAGGCATGTAATGATAAATGTTTATCAACTGACCTCCTTTGGAGAAGTGAATTATCTTCTGGGTGAACAAGATTAGTAAATATGAGATCATTAGGAAACAATACAGGACAATAAACAATCGAGGTTAAATTTTGTAGCACATGTTATATTGTGCCAGAGGAATTAATAGAAAGGGAGAGGGAAACTATTGGCAAAGATTGAATTAACTGGTGCAGGCTTCAAGGAATTAATAGGCAAAGGAAAATGGGAATAGCTTTTGAGGGGAGGCAGAGAAAAAGTGTAAATGAGGAGATATGTAAATAAATGTGTATGTTGTGGAGTGTGTATGAATTTTTGTGTATGTTGTCGAGTGAATTATTTTTCAGGTTTGGGCTGGACCATATATGGCATCTCAAAAATCTTAGTATGGTTTTAAGTTATGAAAAACATTTTTGGGGAATTATATATATGAATTTACATTAAATAGGCACATATTCACACACACATACATTTGTATGTATGTATCTATTATGTTAGACACAGAAGATCTGGGTGGAAATCTTTCCTTTGAGACATACCGGCCATGTGATTTTTGGGAGGTCACTTAGCCTCTCAGTGCCTAAAATAGCTCTTTGTGGCAATAGATTATAGAATAACTGCTGCTTTTAATTGGTATATAAATTTTTCTTATTGAGAGTTTTCTTTAAAAATGAAAAAATATGTTCATATGTATTCATACGGGGTGTGGGTGTGACAGTATGTAGTTTGAGCCATGACTATGAATTTTATGGAACCATGGACTGACTCAATTAGGTAGGAGAAAGCATAGCATGGTAGAAAGGGTATTAATTCTGGAGTCACAGGATTTGGGTCCAAATAATTCCTCTGACATCACCTGTGTAACCTTGGCAAGTAAATAAACTTCTCTGTAACTCAGTTTTCTTATCTGTCAAATGAGGGCATTAGCTTAGATGGTGACTGAAATCCTTTGTAGCTTTCTAACTATGATCTTATAAGTTTAATGGGGACTGGAGTGGTGTCTAAAGTATGTACCTGAGGTATTAAGGTAGACTGGAGACAGAAGTCACAGGAGTTGGAGAAGTTGAGGGGTTGAGAGACCAATGTGTTAAAGGGGAAAGAAGTGAAGCAGAGAATAAGACTGTACTTATGGGGAGTGTGATCTGGAGGTTCAGACATGACAGTAAAAAAGATCTGGGTTTGATGAAATGATGTTTAAAAGAAGTGTGGTGAATTAGGGGATATGAGAGAGGGAAGAGCTAGTATTGGAGTGTGCCAAGAGAATTGTCTTCAATAAAAAGCTAGGTTTCAGTGGGCACCAGAAGACAGAAAGAATATTAGATAAAGAGACAGAATTAAGGGGAATTAAATTGAAAGGAAGGCAAGGCTAGGCAAGGTAGAGCATAGTCATAAGCATTATTAAGTGTTTACTATATGTTAGACATTGTGCTAAGCACTGGGGATACAAATACAAGCAAAAGGAATGATAGTTCCTGCGCTCAAGGAGCTTACAATCTAAAGAGGGAAGATAATACACAAAAAAGATCTGAAAAGTGGGGAAAAGGAGGGATGTGTAGGGGAGCATGGTGTTGAAGTCAGGAAAGTCAGAAGCAAAACCAGAAAGGGGATGAAGTATAGCTGACCTGGACTCCTCCTTAAAATGGAGACCACGAAGGAACTCACTAATAGGGGAAGTTGGCATAGAGAGATTCCCGGGTGAGATGGTCGTAGGGATAATTAACACTTCCAGGGTGAGGAGATCAGGTACTCAGGCAGCTCAGGAATAGAGTCAAAGACTTGAAAACTAGAAGCAAAACCTAAAGCAAAATTTCAGAGAAGGAAGAGAAGGAAGAGAAGGAGGTGCTAGGATTGCTCACTATTGGAGAAGGGCACACATAGCTTCTGCTACTCTTTGAGTAGCTTCCAGGTAAATCTCAGGCCCTCAGGCCAGGGTACTTCATCAGAAGCAAATCACCCTCAGGTCAAAAGGGAGGAGAAATGAAGAAATTAGTTCGGTAGGGGACTCCAGAAGTGGAAGCTCAGGGATCAGACCTTTTGGTTGGGTAGTACTGTGCAGGGGAGAAAAAGGAATGCCTTCTGGCAGAAAGAAGCAAATCTCTTAGAATATACACTGTTGAGGCAAAACCCCTGCCTTCCTGTGCTCCTTCTTACTTTGGGTATATAGCTGCACTTGGAGTCAGGAAGATTCTACCTCTGATGCTAGTGGTGTGACCCTTAACAAATTACTTAACCTTTATGGGTTTCACAGGACTCATATACAGAATTATCAAGAGTTTTGATCTATTTAGGTGGAGAAAGTTTCCATAACAAGAGTTCTTTACATTGATAAAATCATAGATCCTTGATCTATCTTCTTATCTATAAATCTTCCAATTTTCTTCTACTTAGCCAGGAAAATTTTTACTAAAGGAAAAGTGACAAAGTTCAGTAGTGGTTTTAATTTTGAAATGCTCCCATGAGGGTAAAAACAAGTGCTGTATGAAGAGAGGGTATAGAAGGAGTAGAAGGAATGAAGAAGATTAATTCAGGCCACGAAATGGGAAATAAGAAAGTGACATTAAACAGTAAAAGGCAACAATAATTTGGCCAGAACACTCTCATCTGTATAAACACAGCTGCCACACAACAGTGGACCTCAAAGCAAATCTACCTCACAAGTTGAAGAAATGTGATGTGTAACTCCTATGTAAGTGAAATTTAGGATCTTAGATTAAAGCTTATAGTGAAATTTCTGCCTTAAAGATAATCTCCTTCACCCTTCGGACTGTGAAAATAGATTTTGTTATCTATACTCATTGTGGCACGTTTCTTGACAATGAGAGAAATGATATGTTAATTTTCGGAGTAGGGCTCAGCATGGAGGTATGGATAGAACAAATTACACACACACACACACACACACACACACACACACACAGAGTACTCCAGTATTCCAACTATTGGAAAGGAGAGGAAAAGCAGATGATCCAAAAAATGTATGTAGCTTTGGAAGGCATCCAGACACTAAGATGCAAGAATGAATAGAGACACACACACACACACACACACACACACACACGTGCATACAGACACCCTCCCTACACTCAGCAAGTGTCTCAACCTCTGCCAAACAATCAAATGTTGAATGTATAAGTGTAGTTGACTTCAAAGGATTAATTGCTGTAGGAAATGTACTCTTCCCTAATTTAATAAATTATCAGGTTCTGCTTTATGTTTTACAATAGAAATAATGCTCTTTGAGATCACATTCAATTTTTATGTCTCTTTGTAGGTGACCACTTTTAGGAGAAGATCCTTTTTTCAATTGTTGTACATTTAAAGGTCGATTTACTATTGTCTTTTTTGACCCTTCCTCTTCCAAAGTAATGTTAAATTATTTTTCCAAGAGCCAAACTTGGGAGAAATTTATAGTAGGAATCATTTTGGTCATGGGTTCAAATCTCCATTAGACTTAAACTTTAAACTTAAACATTAAACTTAAAGCTTAGTACAGTACCTGCACAGCACCAGGCGTTTCTATCGTTTCAATTGACACAAAATTTTAAAATAACTTGAAAAGTAACTTTTCATGATGTAACTATAACAACGTATTTCAAACACAAATAAATTACAGGTTCATGTATGTTTTTGAAATAAAAGTTCATTCTATTAAATCTGATATATACAAATACACTATCAATTGATACAGCTTGATCCTTTGAGGTATCTGCTCTGTCTGTTTAAAATCTTGTTGACTGACATATGACTGACTGATTTACTAACAACTAACATTTACACAGAACTTTAAGGTTCGCAAAGTGCTGCACTGGTATTGCTTACTTTGATTTGGTCCTCACAATCCTGTGAGGTAGATGCTGCTATTATCTGCATTTTACAGATGAGGAAGTTAAAATGAGAGAAGTCAAGTATCTTTTTTGGCCTAGTGTGACCTTTAGGAGTCACCTAACTGAATAAGACTTTGTTGATAAAATTCAGGGATCAGATCAGATTTTCTCCAAGGTTTTTTTTTTCCCTAGCACTGACATTCTGTGATTTTTTTTTTAATTTTAAAAACTCTAATGTATTGTGGAAGGATAATAAATATTTCCTATTTTCAGATAATTCTAAAATTGCTTTCGTGAAGTATCTACTTAATCTTACCTTTCATGGAGCTTGAAATGAAATTATTAATATTACAACTTATGACTTTCTTTTCTCCTTACTAACTCTGTTGTTCATCCTTTGTTCTCTAAGAGGACCAATGATGTCAGGAGGGTGATGTCTTGACTTGTGAGTGAATCTGTGAGTAGTAGTAGCTGCCCCACTGGGGACCCAATTGTGCAGTTTCAGGTGGGCAATGCTGCTATTTCCTTCCTCCTCTTCCTCCATCTCCTCCTCTTCACCCCCACTCTGCTCTTCGCCTTTTCCCTCTGTCAGTGTCTGAAATAATACCCTTACATATGTGTGCTCTTTCCAAAGGAATATAAATTTTGATCTCATACTTCACAAGATATCTTGGGGTTTGGGGGCTAGATGTTTTTCTTCTGTATTTATTTATTCAATCAGTGATTTTGTTTCATAAAGTCCATTGGGAATCAAATGAAACTTCTTGACTATGCCTTTAAACTCAAGTCACTCTGACTCTCACCAGTTGGCCAATAATAGGTCCCAGTCCAAGCCCTTCTTGCTCATTGTTTGGGTGGCTCAGAGTGAGTATAAATAGCAATTATTTTTGGTCTGGACAGAAACTGAGGGTCTTCTCTTTCCCAAGGAATTCTTTTGTGAAGTCAAACTAGGCCATCTTTTGCCTCAATTCTCACCTGGCCTTTAATCACCGATTGTATGGGAAAGACCTTAGTTTAAACAGACCAGGGTCTTCCACTGTATCTGGGGCCATTGCCAGTCATCCTGATCTGTGCCTCCACACTAGACTTCAATGACTCTGGAGGGGAGAATGAGGTTGATGACTTTGCACAGCTCTGCCTCACTTAAATCCGATTCACTTTTAAGTCAAGACTTCACCCTCTTGGTGTGAAGGTGTGAAATCCTTGGTGTGAAGTCCTTGGTCCTCTTTGAGAACAAAGGACAAGCAATAACAACTAACTCTGTCTACATAATGTCTTTATTACTCCCTCAATGATTTTTAATAAACAATCTTTATTTAATGACCAACAAACTGACATAATGCTCAATGAAATGGACCACATTGAATAGGTGAATGAAAAATAAGACATTCAGGGGCGGCTAGGTGGCACAGTGAATAGAGCACCCTCCCTGGAGTCAGGAAGGACCTGAGTTCAAATATGACCTCAGACCTTAACACTTTCTAGCCCTGTGACCTTGGGCAAGTCACTTAACCCCAATTGTCCTGCCTCCCCTCCCTCCAAAAAAAAAGCCAAAAAAAATTGAACATAAAAAAACCTTCATTAAATTTATGTGGTCAACGTACTAAGTTAAGTGGTAAGTATAGACATAAAACGAGAGACAGTTCTTGCCCTCAAGTAGTTTGTTCTATGATAGGGGAAGTCAACACATATAGGCCATGATGGCCCCTGAAGGGAGTTTCTTTCTTGGAAGTCACAGGCAAAGTGATAGAACCACAGGACAATAAGTTGACACATCCTTTCCAGAAACAATGGTAGAGTTGATTTAGTTACTATTTCCAGAGCCTGAGTTAAAAAAAAAATGAGGGGAGGTACACGTAAGCAGGAAAATGGCTGGGGTGAATTATGCTCAGGGGCCTGGGGAAAGCTATATATAATGCTGCATAGGCTAATTGGGGAAAGCATGTCCCCAGGGAACTTCAGAACTGAGTAGCTTAGTTTCTCCAGGGCATGGCACCTAGAGGTCTAGTTCAAAGGGTGCAACAGTAGTGGCAGCAGAATGGTATTTGAGGTCGATGGCTGATGTGAAAAATGGAAAGGGCAGTAGGGCTGGCTCTTATAGTGAACCTTCATCAATCAAGACATAAGATAGGTCCAGGTAAATGGAAGGATAGCTTATAAATTTCCCTCAGAGAGGCAAATAAAGAAGCAGGTGCTGTTGATTTCATTAGGGGACCAAAGACAACATACTTTCATTAAACCCTTGCACGTTTCATATAGTAGCATCAGTGATGATTGTAAATAATGGATGTATCATGAAGATAAGTAAAGGTAAGCATCTACATTTGTTGCAGAAGATAGTAAAAAAAAAAGTTAAAGAACTTGATAAGATCATCCAACATACTAAATTAGACTTGAGCATTTAGTGACTTTAATGAAAAAGTGATGATGGAAGGTGTAGCAACAACCACACTGGCACACCCAAGATGGCTGCTACCACATGTTCTTAGATTTGCTTTACTAGGAAAGATAGCTGTTTAAGGGGTCAACAATATTTTTTAATGACATTCACTTGTTCAGGGGAAAAGTCAGCACCTTGAACTTCAGAGAAAATACAAACAGAGAAAATAGAAGCACAGAAAGCAACAGGTAGGGCTCTGACTGCCTGAATCAAAACGGTATTGCTATACACTGTACATACATCCCTGGATCAAGAGAGCTTTTAGATCTCAGCAGTCGGGAGCTCTGAACATACAGCCCTCAGAATCTCTACCAGGGAATCACAAGATCCTTCACTTCTCAGAGTCAGAAGGCATCACAACCCCTGGTGACTCAGTGCCTAATTAGAACTTAACAAAAGATGTGAAAGCCTTCCTACAAGTAAGCCTCCCCTAAGCAAGCTTCCCTTAATGTGCTCCAAGCGAGGCTTATTAATGAGCAAGGGAGATCTTAAATCCCACTAACGTTACAGAAAGTCAGCACAAAATAATGGAAAAATACAGTTTGAGATCAATAAATACAAGAGACAAGTTTTATAGCCTACTTGGAAGCCTCACACTTGTATAACATGAATGCATTCTTCAAGAAGAGGGTGGGAAGTCCCTGAATGTGTTGAATACTGAATATCAGAAAAAAATACATTTTATCTTAATAGGAAAACATGACTAACTATAGAATGAACATTTATAACATTGACCAGTTAGGGGAAAGGCCATAATTAAAAAGTTGATTTTTAAAATAGTAAATGTGAAATCAGAAAGCAGATAATGACAAAACTGCACGTGACTATAGTTATGCTTTGGACTTCAAAAATGGGAAATGGACAAAAGTAGCAACACTGACTTTGTCCGTTTCTTAAATGTTTAACTAATGTTGATGATAACTTACATTTCCATATTGTTTGAAGTTTACAAGGTTCTTTCCTCGTAATAGTCCTGAGAAGTAAGAAACTTGAAGCATTGTTACTCATTTTAAAGGTGGAGAGATAAATCTCAGAAGAGATACAGTTATTTATTCATGGTAGCATCATAAATAATAAGTGGTAGAAGAGAGATTCGAATCTAGGTTCCTTAGCTCCAAGTTCAGCACAGCATTTTCTACCCATATCAGATGATTCCAAATATTAATCCCAGCAAGGATACTGAAAGAAGCCAGAAGTCACCTCAGCCAAAAACCCTTAATATCCTTGAAAAGAGGGAAGATATGATAGCCAAGGGCAACAGCAGTTGAGAATATCAACTCATTAAAAAATATATTACAGAGGAAAAATGCATTACAGCAGAAAAATACATTACAGAGAATATATAAAAATATGTTATGAAAGACTGACCACCATCACCTCTTAAAGTAACAAAAAGCAGTTGAGGAGACAAGAAGCCTGTTGGGAATTTGGCTCAAGAACTAGCTGACCCATATCATCCCAAGAACATTCTAAGTAAAACGAGAAGGAGAGCACCAAACAAACATGCAACAGAACAGATGTGAGAGTGTTTTTAATAGTAATCTGTTTTCACTGGTAATGACAATGGAACCACCATATTTGGAGTGCACATCTTCAGTACTTTCTGTACGATAATACTTAAGAGGATGGAATTAGGAAAAATGGCTGGATCAGAAAAAAAACATACAGATAAAATTTGTGTTCAATATAATTGGCAAGGAACTAATTTTTGAGACATCTCAAAGATGGAAACATTTCTAAAGGGATGGAAAATACAAATCAATTTAGCTGACCAAGTACTTATAATTAATGCCTTCTACATTCTGGACACTGTGCTAGGTATTGAGGATAAAAAGAAAAAAGAACAAAACAAGACTGGCCCTCAAGTCGCTTATATTTTCTTATGGGAGAAAACAATACATATTCAGAATATTAAATTAAAAATTTATACAAAGTAATTTTTGGAGTGGGACAGTCAATTAACAACGGGGGAACTTGAACTAGATAGGCTTCCTGTTAGAGGTGGCCTGGAAGAAAACCAAGAATTCCAAGAGTTGCAGAGGAGAGAATGCCTTCCAATTACTGGTGACAATGGACCTGTACAAAAGCATAGAGTCAGCAAATGGAATTTCGTGTTCTAGGGAACAGTCAATAGGCCAGTTTGTATAGAACATAGAGGGTATGAAGGAAAATTATGTGCAAATAAGTCTAAAGGTAGATTGGAGCCAGATGTGAAGGGCTTTATAAAACAAGTAGAGGCAAGACATCAACAACTTGCAAGCATCTTTTCTATATTACTCCCAGAGAGGAGAAATAATACGGGACATTTGTGGGATTTAGCATTATTTTATTTATTTGTTTCTTAGTCAAACAGCTTAGATTTTATTTCTGTTTTTCACCATTTAAGAGTGTCATTAAAAACATAATATCTTTATAAGAACGGCTTATGTACAAATCAAGGATTTCCTTGATGGAAATATGATATAGGAACAGGAATATTTTGCAGATAATTTCTATAACAGACAATATCTTTATAGAAATATTATTGATTGAGAGATGCAGAGATTACAAGATGATATTTATTTATTTATGTAGTTTTAAAAAGCATTTGATTCAATAGATCAATATTCAGCCTTGGAGCATTAAAGAAGGTTTTGAAATTATATGAATGTTTAAATTATATAAATACACATCTTGAAATTACATAAAATTTCATTTTTGAGACCCTGTTCTTTATTGAGATGGGACTGATCTATTCTAGTAATTAAGGGCAGTAGATCATCATCATAGATTAAGAGGTGTAAAGGTGCCTGGGTGAATAATGGCATAGCCCAAGTTGTGATTCTCAACAGTAGGGTAAGGTCAGGACGAAGGGTTACAAACTATAGAGGAATGTAGAAGCCTGATCCAGATTGATGAAGCCAAGATGGGAAGATTAGTGCAAAGCTGGATAGAGGGCAATTTTCAAAGAAAGTAAGAGAGTGAACTTGAAAAAATTTGTTGTTGTTAAGTCGTTTTTCAGTTGTGTCTGTTACCACATTTGGGGATTTCTTGGCAGAGTTACTGGAGTGGTTTTCCATTTCCTTCACCAGATGATTTTTTTATATGAGGAACTGAGACAAACAGGGTTAAGTGAGTTTCCAGGGGTCACACAGTAAGCGTCTAAGGCCAGATTTGAACTCATGAAGATGAGCCTTCCTGACTCCAGACCCAGCACTCTATCCACTCCACAGCCTAGCTGCCTTGGAAATGAAAATTATAGGTCATTAAATGTGACTTCAATTTCTAGAGCATACATGTATTATTAAAGAAATGGCTGATGAGTATCTGGAGAGAAGTGACCCTGAAGCCAGTAATGCTTCAGTAAAGAACAGAACATGCCATACTTACCTTATCTCCTTTTTTGGACAGGGTTATTGAACTGGCAGATATTAAGATGGGAAATGCTACAGATATAGTTTGATTAGATTTTAGAAAGGTGTTTGATAAAGTATCTCTTGCTATTCTTAGAGAAAAGTGAAAGAATATAGACTAGACTAGATGATAATGCAATTAGTTAGATCTACAGTCGGTAAAATGGATGAACTCAAATAGTTTATTCAAAATCATTTGTAACCAAAAGGTGAAGCTACAGAAGACATCAGTCTGAAAAACACTTCCTTCCCTTTCTGAGAGTGGGAGGACTCAAAACTCCATCTATTTCTGTCCAACTAGACATGGTTTTGGGCAGGGACTCCCCTTTAAATCCTGCTCCCTCTTCTGACTTTCCCTCCTTCCTCTTTCAGGTAGATGAAGACACCCCGTAGGCATTCACAACTGTACAATAGTTTGCTTATATCTAGAAGCAATAGTCTAGATCAGTGGTTCTCAACCTTCCTAATGCCGGGACCCTTTAATACAGTTTCTCATGTTGTGGTGACCCCCAACCATAAAATTATTTTCGTTGCTACTTCATAACTGTAATTTTGCTACTGTTATGAATCATAATGTAAATATCTGATATGCAGGATGTATTTTCATTGTTACAAATGAACATAACCCACAGGCTGAGAAATGCTGGTCTAGATCGAACTGTGGGCCACAGACCCTGAGAGGTCACAGGGTCAAAACTGTTTTAATAATAATATTAAGGTGTTATTTGCCTATTAAAATACTTCTACCTTTTCTAACTACATATCAGTTTGAGTCTGGATTTTCTTCAAATACTTCAACCAAAGCAACATATCACAGTAAATTGAATGCAGAAGCAAATATGAAGATCCAGCTGTCTCCCATTAAATCAGACATTAAAGAGACTTGCAAAAATATGTATAACAAAGCCTCCCTCCTCATTTAATTTTTTTTTGTTTTGTAAAATATTTTTCACAAGATTTGTTGCATTTAGTTAACATGTAATGGCTATATTGTTGTCATTACTGTTTCGTTGTTTTCAGTTGTGTCTGATTCTGTGTGACCCTTTTTGGGGCTTTATTGGAAAAGATCATGGAGTGGTTTGCCATTTCCTTCTCCAGCTCGTTTTACAGATCAGCAACTGAGGCAAATAGAGTTAAATGACTTGCCCAGGGTCACACAGCTACTGAGTGTCCGAGGCCAGATTTGAACTCAAGAAGGGAGGTCTTCCTGATTCCAGGCCCAGCACTCTATCCACTGTGCCACCTGACTTCCCCCAATAGGTATATTATTGCACAACCAACATCAATACTTACATCCCCCTCAAACAAAGGTCCTTTGGGATCCTCAATAATTTTTAAGAATGTGAAGCTGTTCCGAGACTAAAAAGTTTGAAAACTACTCATCTAGAGGTAGCTAGTAAATAGAGCCCTGGAGTCTGGAGGACCTGAGTTAAAATCCAGCCTCAGACACTTAACACAAAACTAGATGTGTGACCTTGGGCAAGTCACTTAACCCCAATTGCCCCACTTTCTTCTCTCCAAAAAGAAAAAAAAAACTACTCATCTAGAGCCTTTGCTGGATCTTCATTCAGATTATGGCCATTAACTGTGGGTGTCCCCCAAGGCTCTGATTGCCCTGGCCATCTTTTTTGCGTAATATAATATAGTTAGTATGGTATGGCATAGTATATTATGGAACAATATATTTCGTATGGTATGACATGGTATGACATGGTATAGTACGGCATGGTGTAGTACAGTATAACACAGAATAGCATAGCATAGTATGGTAGACATTTAATAGCATCTATAAAATTTTCTTTGATGATTTCATCAAGTCCCATGAGTTCAATTACCATCTCTTTGCAGATGATTCACAGATCTAAAGTGCACCATTTAGACAATGAATTACATTTCCCAGAATGCTTAGCTAACATCAAACTTCTTCTCTGCTGAGATCTTTAACAATATCCCAGGGGGATCAAATACCACAATGCTGTACATTCTTTGTGAGTTACTAAGCTGTCAGATCATGGGAATGATGCCTGATATATCTGCCTAGATTTTAGCAAAATGTTGGATGAAATGTCTCATGGTATTGTTTTGGATGGATTGAGACATATGGGCTAGTACATTTGGATGGATACATAATTGATTAAATGACTGAACTCAAAGAGTAGTCATTAGTAGTTTGATGTTGATTTGGAAAGAAGTGTGAAGTGGAGTACACCAGGGACTTGTGCCTGGCCTTGTACTGTTTAACATTTTTTATTAATTTTTTAAAATCAATTTTTTATGACTTGAATAAAAGCATAGATAGCATTCTCATCTAACCTGCAGATGACACTGACTTGAGAGAGTTAGATAACACACTAAATGACAAAATAAGGAACCAAAGATATTCTATTAGCCTGGAACAAATCCAATAAAATGAATTTCAGCAAGGATAAATTTACGTCTTATAAATGGTTTTAAATAGCTAATTTCAAGATGGTGTGTGTATGGGAAGGGGGAAGACTAATTAAACAGAAATTTAGGCAGAAAATTAGACAGAAATATATCTGGAGATTTTTTTATACCATAAGTTCAATGTTTCTATATTGTGGCATCGCAAACAAAAAAGCTAACGTAACAACTGGGATAGTCGTGGCTTCTAAGAAAAGAAGTAGGTAATAATCTCATTATGCTCTGCCCTGATCAAGCAAACATATCTCCATTTTAAAAAATGGAGATAACACTTTTTCTACCTAATTATTTCATAGGGTCATGAGGAGGAGGATGTTTTGTAAACATCTAAATTTGAGCAATTATTACAACAAAATTCTAATCTGAAAAATCTGGTCTATTACTTTATCATCAGGTTCAAACAGAAATGGTTGGATAAAAGAGGTAGGAACAAAATTGAAAAGGAAGGAATTAAGAAAAGTGAAATGAAGGATACGCAGGAAAGATAGGACAAAGTAAATAAAACTGGAAATAGGGAGAGGAAGAAACAGCCACCCAGAAAAGAAAGAAGAAAGAAAAGAAGAGGAAACAAGAACTGAACCAGACATGTATTTTCAGATGTGACCATTTTATTGTTTTATTTTGATTAACTATATGTATTTATAATAATGGAATAATTGAACAGAGAGAGAGGAGGCTGAGAGGAAAAGTGGGTTAATAAGCAGTAAAAGATAATGGGTAAAAGAAAAAAAGTTATATTTTATTTACTGAAATAATTTAATTGTGAATGGTTGCTAAACAAGTTTGGATGGTTACAACATTGTTTAAAATGAAATTTTCATTACAACATTTAAAAATTTTAGAACGTAGAAAGACAAATTAGAAATAGAAAAGAGAAATAGTAAGTTTGTTGGATGAGAAGTTTGATAGAATAAATGCTATAAAGAGCAGTAAATCAAGTCGCAATTATGGGAAAGTCACCCCACAGTGATGATGGCTTTCCCCAACTATAAACCATTCCCAAGGCTTTCCCTAAAATATTGCAAAAAAAAAAATGGAGGGTAAGATTCTCTTTTTTAAAGAATCTATAGCAATTCTTGTAGACCATTAAGGCCCTAAAAAATTTCCCAGAACTATGTCTTCAAATGATGGTTTGAATTCTAATGAACATGTTTTTTAAATAGTATTTTATTTTTCCAATTATATATAAAGACAATTTTAACATTAATTTTTACAAAATTTTAGTTTTCAATTTTCTTTCCTACTCCTGTCCCCTCCCCTCTTCCAGGATGCCTGAGATTATTGCAGGATCACAGTAAACTCATCCTTGTCACTCTTTTGTGCTTCTCATATGCATGTTATTTCCATTCTTTTCCTCAAACTCTACTTTCAATCAACTTCTCCTTCATCCCCTTCCTTTCACATCCCTTTCATCCTGTGGTACACAGTGAAGCCTAGTTATCTTTTGAAGATTGAATATCTCTGAGCACCCTCTACAAAACTGTCTTCTTCCTCCCTATGACCCCTTTAAGGTTGCAGGTTCCCTAAGAACTCTTGCCCGCTGTAAAGTATAACAATAAATTTTTACCAACTTGACTCAGAATGCTTGAGCCTGTGAATTCATTCCAGACTGCCCACCCAAGGACTCTGGTCACTGGGGTCCCTGGAAACACTTATCATCCCTCTTCACCACCTCTTGCCTTCAATTAACTAGATTTGTCCCAGATACCAGAACTACTAGCTACAGCTCAGTGCAATCTTTTGAATTAAAAATAACTAATTTGTTCCAGGCTAATTGAATAATAACTAATAATAACGAATTAACTAGCACTATGTGCTAGACTCGTTACAATTTTTTTCTCGTTCTGTCCTCACAGTAATCTTGGGAGGTATGTACTCTTACTATCCTTATTTTAACAGATGATGAAACTGAGGCAAAGAGAGGGCTAGTGACTTGCAGAGAAGGCTGAATTTGAACTCTGGTCTTCCTGACTCCAGGCTCAGTGCTCTGTCTTCTACACCACCCAGTTACCTTTATCCTCATTCCCTTCACCCCTTACAGAAAAACTCAATTAATATTTAATAGGATTATAGACTTAAAGCTCACAAGAACTTTAGAGGCCTTCTAATTCATTTTACAGTAAATTGAGACCCAGAAATGTTAAATGACTTACCAAAGGTCACACAGGGCAGCACGGTCACACAATGGCTAGAGTGCCAGGCCTGGAGTCTGGAAAGCATGACTTCAAATCCAGCCTCCAATACTTACTAGCTCTGTGACTGTGGATAAGTCACTTAATCCTGTTTGCCTTGGTTTCCTTATCTGTAAAATGTACTGGAGAAGGAAATGGCAAACTACTATAGTATCTTTGCCAAGAAAGCATCAAATAGGGTCACAAAGAGTTGGGTATGACTGAGAACAACTAATGAAAGATTACACAAGCAGGAAGCATCAAAGGTAGGATTTGAACTTAGGTTCTCTGACTCCAATGTTCTTCCCACTACAAAAGAATGCCTCTCTAATGTCATTTAGAAAAAATAATCCCTCTTTTTAATTGACTGAGATATAACACAGCAAGGAAAGGATAGATGAGAAAGCATTTGAGGAGTAACATCTTCCTGTGCTTGTCAGCAGCTATGAGCACACCAGCAGCTGGCAGGCTATTATGTTTACCAAGGAAAGGAACAGAAGGAGAGGATATTTGATTTCCACTGTTTTTTTAGGTCAGCATATTTAATCCAGAATTGAAGTAGAATTTTTTTAACCTTTTTTTTTAAAGTATGGTTTGTTTCTGAAAGGACATGGCTGGACATTTTATGAGAGTGACTATGTTACACTCAATTGAAAAAATCTGGTGAAGAAGAGAATTTGAGGTCTCTTTTGACTGCACCCCTTTTCCCGTCAGCTTTTTCAACTTCCAGTGAAATGTATTGTCCATTTTCTGCAACACCTTGATAAAGAAATGAGCGCTAACAACTGAGACCAAAAGATTTAATAAGGTTAGCTGACAACAAAAAAAAAGACCCTGTCGATTTATCCTAAGATGTACTAGATTCTCCAAGTAATGGGACAAATAACATACTTTAGAGCAATTAGAGCCTGACTCAGGTGGTATTTTAGGGCTGAAAGCCAGGCACATTTAATTACCCAAGATGTGCACTAATTTCTTTGGTATGTGATGCTTTGTCTTATTTTTCCACGTACATGGAATTTTTGCCAAATTAAGGAAAACAGGCTAGCATCTTTACTGAACTAGATTTATAGCTGAAAGAGACCTTAAAAGCTGACTAGTCTCACCCTTTTATTTTACAGCTGTGGCCCAAGCATGTCAAATGACTTGCCCAAAGGAAAACAAAAAGTGGAAGAACTGGGATTTAAACCTAGTTATTCTCTGACTCAAAATTCAGTGTTCTTTCTACTGTGAAACCAGACAACCTATCCAGAGAGAAGAAATTATTTGTAATACATCCTTAAGTTATATATTTTAGGGAGAGACCTGGTGCCTTAAAATATAAATAAGGAAGCCTATGACCCATGTAATAAATCATTTAAAACCCCAGAAATGAGGGTGCAATGGCAAGAAAACTGGATTTGAGGCCCTGGAACTTAGGTTTGCATCCTGGTTTTGCATTAACTCCCTATGCCATTTTTAGACCAACCATTTAATATTGTTTTACCTTTGCTTACTTTTAAAAAAATTATGGAGTTTATCCAGATGATCTACAAGGTTTCTTTTAACTTTAAGTGTATGGACATTAGTAAAGCTTTTATGCATTTATAAACATCACACTATTCTATTTTTTTGGATAAGAAATACTATACAGAATACACAATCTCATTAATTTTGCTTCTCTAACTGTGGAGCAAGTGAATTTATAAGGAAAATCCTTCCCATTAAATATATATATATGAGAATTCCTGCATTCCAACATTTGGGCCACTAAAGTGTCAGATTGCATAGAGGGCTAGATCTAGAGTTAGGGAGTTTGTTGTTCAGGTTTTTCAGTTGTGTCCAACCCTGGGCAAGTCAATTAACCTCTTTTGCCTAAGTTTCCCCATATGTAAAACAGGGATAATTACTGTGCCTAACTCCCAGGGTTGTAATAAGTATGTAAAGTATGTTGAAAACCTAAAGTGCTCCATAAATGTTAGCTATTACCTCCTTTCTTTCTTTCTTTCTTTTTTTCTCTTTCTTTCTTTCTTTCTTTCTTTCTTTCTTTCTTTCTTTCTTTCTTTCTTTCTTTCTTTCTTTCTTTCTTCACTTTGGAGTCTGGCAGACCTGGGTTCAAGCCCTCTCTATGACACATTCTGGCTGTGTCACCCTGGGCAAGTCACTTAACTTCTCAGGGCTGCAGAAAACTCTTTAAGATTATAAAATGGTGAACATGCAATTTATTTACTTTAGTATCAGAAATTTCTTCATTTGGTAGTTTCTGATACCAGTGAAATCACATCCAGTTTCTGTTGTTATTCTGTTACTCACCCCTATCCCATAATGCCACGGGGACTGAATTGTAGAGGTATTTCTTGTCATGATGTGACAATAATTACACATAAAGGGAGAAACTCAGAGTTTATTGGAGACATCTGCTAATCTCCCAATGGGAAAAAAGGAAGTCTCCCTATCACAGTAATAAGCAACCTACATATTGTAAATGGTCACCCCCATTCTCTTGAGTTGGAAGTGTATGATTTAGAGCCTTCCCTGAAGTTAATGGGAATTGACAAAACATATCTGTAGCTATAAACAGCAGCAAGTGATTTACCCGAAAGATCTTTAAACTGTCAGTAAATGTCACAAAATGAGTTCATAGCAGGTTAAGTAGTCAATGTGTACTCATTAAAAGTCACCTTTAATGGAGCTCCAGCTAGGATCTAAAGGTGACCTATTTCTAAGGGAAGTAGAGAGGCTCTTTGGGATTGGCAGAAACGGCTATGAGTGCAGACTCCTGGGGTTTGAAGGGTACTTGAAAGGTCACCTAGTTTTTTCCTCCTCCATTTCAGACAGTCTTTACATTAAAAAACAAACAACTCCTCCAAACTCAAACTGATTAGAATTAGGGCTTGAAGTTCCCACTTTAACATTGATAATAATAATTTTATTATAGAAGCACCAAGGCCTGTCTCTAACAGTTTTATTCCTTCCCATACCACATTAAGGGTAAAGGTTGGACTCTCAATTCTGTGATTCTGTGAGTGTGTTCATGGAAGGTATTATTCTAAATCATACTATGAAACTAAGAATGTTTTAACAGCAAGTTCTTAAAGTAAAAAATGAAAAGAATTTTAAAATAAAGCATAATTGGTTATGTTTCTATAGGTTTTTTTCTTTTTACAAAATAGTTTCCTGACAATCTGTAAGGTAGATTAGCACAAATACCTCCAATCATCCTCATCCTCATTCTCATTGCTGTTATTATAATTGTTTTTGTTATTCGTAATAGAGGTAATAGTTGTAGTAGCAGTAGTAGCAGTAGTAGCAGTAGCAGCAGCAGTAGTAGTAGTAGTAGTAGTAGTAGTAGTGGTAGTAGTGGTAGTAGCAGTGGTACTAGTAGTAGTAGTAGTAGTAGTAGTGGTAGTAGTGGTAGTAGTGGTAGTAGCAGTGGTAGTAGTAGTAGTAGTAGTAGTAGTAGTAGTAGTAGTGGTAGTAGTGGTAGTAGCAGTGGTAGTAGTAGTAGTAGTAGTAGTAGTAGTAGTAGTAGTAGCAGTAGTAGCAGTAGTAGCAGTAGTAGTGGCAGTAGTAGCAGTAGCAGCAGTAGTAGTAGTAGTAGTAGTAGTAGCAGTAGTAGTAGTAGCAGCAGCAGCAGCAGTAGTAGTAGTAGTAGTAGTAGCATTGCTTTTGGGTCAGATCTATGATTTCAGTGATGTCAGGAGCTCCTAAATGATAGAGCTGGTTCTGTAACTTAGAATTTTAGAGAATTATCTGTGGGAGTGAGAAGTTATGATTTAAGATTATAGAATTGTAGATTCAGGACTGGACAGGATCTTCAAGGTTATTGAGTCACGTCTGCTACTTGGGCAGAAAAGGAAATTAAGATGCATAAAGGTTAAATGACTTTCCCAAGATCACATAGCTTTTGTGTCAGAAGAAAGAATAGAATCTAGGTCAGCGTGACTTAAGATCAGCTCTCTATATACTACCCAAAATAGAAATCTTGTCTTTTCTCTCTTCACAATACCTCTTACATGTTCACCCTTCTCTTTATTGTCTCTTTTCACATTGTCACCACTTTTTTTCAAACCTTCATCACCTCTTGACTAGATCACTGTAATAGCTTCTTGATTGTCTTCCTGTCTCAAATTTCCTTTCTCTAATCTATCCTTCACTTAGCTGCTAAAGTGATTTTTTCTTAAGTGTAGGTCTAACTGGGTTAGGCCTTTTAGCCCCAGTCAATAGACTCTGGTGGTTTCCCTTTTCTTCTAGGAACAAATATAAAGTCTGTTTGGTATTCAGAGTTCTTCATTGCTTTAAGAAATGATAAGCAGGATACTCTCAGAAAAAAATGGAAAGACTTACATGAACTGATGCAAAGTGATAAGCAGGATACTCTCAGAAAAAAATGGAAAGACTTACATGAACTGATGCAAAGCGAAATGAGCAGAACCAGGAGAACATTGCACACAGTAACAGCAATATACAATATACAATACAATGATCAACTGAATTACTTAACTATTCTCAGCAGTACAACAATCCAAGACAATTCTGAAGTACTTATGGTGATAAATGTTCTCCAACTCTAGAGAAAGAACTGAAGGAGTTTGAATACAGATTGGAACATACTTTTTTCTTTATATTCATTATTTTTCTTGTTTTTACTTTTTGGTCTGCATTTTCTTCCACAACATGACTAATGTGGAAATATGCTTTGCATGACTGCACATATGTAACCTATATCAAATTGCTTGCCTTCTCAATAAGGGTGGGGGGGGGCAAGGGGAGGAAGAAAGGAAGGGAGAGAGGGAGAGAATTGAGAACTCAAAATAAAAGCAAAATGTAAAAAATTGTTTTTATGTGAAATTGGGAAAAATATTAAATCCTGGGCAGCAGGGGGGGGGGGGGGAGGGCGAGGGAGTGCTTCATTATCTATCTCTTGCTTACCTTTTCAGTCTTATAGTTTATTTCCCTCTGTGAATTCTTCCCCAAACTTGGAATATTCTTCTCTTATTTTCCCAGATTTGTTTCAAGATTAAGCTCATCCCGATTTCTATGGTAGGAATTTCCTAATTTTCTCAACAGCTAGTGCATTGCCCACTGAATTACCTTTCCATCTATTCCATATATACCATACATGTGTCTAATTATTTGTATGTCATCTCTTTACTTTAGAATATGAACTTCTTCATATTTTTATCATTTTAAGTTA
>CM053584.1:236478545-236523489 GCA_028627135.1 Pseudochirops cupreus | reverse complement strand
TGGTGCAGTGGATAGAACAGTGGGCTTGGAATCAGGATGACTTGTCTTCATGAGTTCAAATCTAGCCTCAGGTACTTACTAACTGTGTGATTCTGGGCAAATCATTTAACCCTGTTTGATTCAGTTTCCTCATCTATAAGAAATGAGCTGGAGAAAGAAATGGCAAACCACTTCAGTATCTTTGCCAAGAAAACCCCAAAAGGGGTCATGAAAAGTCAGACATGACTGAAATGACTAAACAACAAGTAGAATTTGCCAGATCTTGGGCTACTCTGGCACCACTTTTAAGAAGCCAGGGTCACCCTTGTGTCATAAAAAGTTAGATGACAGTCAAAAATGAAAGACTTGAATTGGAAAAGGGGGAACTTGATTTGTCAGGGTAATGTTCTGGACACTAACTCTCTGCTAGACAAAATTAGTGATTTCCATTAGTCCAGAGCGTCTGTCTTTAATACAAGGATAGCTCCTAACACTTCTGGTTGTGAGCTTAGCATTGCCAATGTAAATTCATGCCCGATGTTGGATCTGGAGCCTGGCGGGATAAAAGAATGGCAAGGAGGTGTGAACTTCTCCTTTTCAGCCTAATGGCACATTAGGTTAGATGCTTAATTGCCTTGGATATTTATACTCCCCGTTCATTGAATGGCAGCTGGGATCTGTAGGGCAAAAGGAAACCGCCTGCATCGTGGACACATCTGGTGCTTGTGCAATGAGGCCTACTACACTGCTGAAATCTTTTACACTGCTTCCTTTCCGCTTCCTTAGATCTGTAAACTAGTGTTCATATTCTGGCTCCCCTTAGCCCACAAATAATCTCTTCTCTTTCTACTACTCACTGCTTAGCTAAACATTCACACACACACACACACACACACACACACACACACACAGACACACACACACAATCACACTAGTCAGTGGAATAATGAAAAAAAGACCCATGACTGCAATTTGAATTCTACCTATAATGTGCGACTGGTCTTAAGATCACAGCTTTAAAGCCGGAAGGGCCTTTGGAGATCATCTAGTAGTCCAAGCCCTACATTACAGATGAGGAAATGAGGCCCAGAGAAGTTGAACGCAGTTATTTTCATGTCTTCTACCCATCAGAATGTGAGTTTCTTTGGGAGCAGGGATTGTCTTCTGTGGATCTTTGTATCTCCAATGCTTAGTAGAATGCCTGGCACATAATAAATGCTTATTGACTGACTCACTATCCGTGATCAAGAATGTGGTAGGGATGAGATTTGAATCCATTGCCTTTGACTCCAGATCTAGTGCTCTTTCCACTATAACAAAGGACAAAGGAAAAAAAACCGGGCCTGGTAAATCACCGTCAGTAACAGTACATAGCAGGAATTTATAGTGGGGCAGGTAGGTGGCACAGTGGATAGTGCTAGGCCTGGAGTCAGGTCTTCCTGAGTTGAAATCCAGTCTCCACCATGTGACCCTGGGTAAGTCACTTAACTCTGTTTGCCTCATTTTCCTCATATGTAAAATGAGGAAATGGCAAACTACTCTAGTATCTATGCCAAAAAAGTCCCAAATGGGGTCAGGAAGAATCAGACATGACTGAAACCACTGAACAACAACAAATTATAGTAGAGTTACACAGACGGGGAGTCATGCAATAGGAAGGGCTGGAGAGAAAAGGCACCAAGGTGCAGGCCCCTCTGCTCTAAGACTCTTTTGTCTTGGTTAGCAGTCTTTTTGAGGAATATCATATACGTACACACATATGCACATACATACACACACGGTTAAGTGGTACAATGAATAAAGGGCTGGTTGGGAAAACAGTGTTACTGTGGGAAAGCCGCTTAACCTCTCAGTCTCTGTTTCCTCACCTGTAAAGTGGGGAGCATTATAGTGTCGTGAAAATCAAATGAGATAATATGTGTAAAGTGCTTTGCAAACCTTAAAGTGATACATCAACTATTATTATACATGTATTATATATAAATAGGTACACATTATTTTCTAGGGGGAATTTATGGTTTCAAGTAACAGATTAGACACCATCCTCTCTGGTCCTTGTTTGGCACCTGTTTAGAAAACCTTTGCCTACCTCACAGGCTTGGTAAATTCCTAGGGGAGCCCATTGTTTGACTCCCTCTTCTCTGTCTGTGTCTGGCTTCCCTTCTGAATACTAGAAGTTGTCTTTTGTTTATTTCAGACAAGTTCTATATTCTCACATCTGCTGCTACTCCCCATAATTACATTACCCAGGTGAGTGTCCTACATTAGTTTTATTTTTAAAGTATCAAGGAAAATGAATAACAACAGAAGGTGAAGTCAAGTCAACAGAACACAAAGCAACAAGGGGAGGTGATAAGCACAGGCAGTGGAAATATGGTAGCTGATGAGTTTGCAACTCTCCAGAGAAGGAAAAAGGAGCACTTTATCAGTGTCAGCCCCTTTGACTGGGAACCTCTGTGACAAGAGCTGCCTGAGGGGGGCCATCTCAACTTAATCAGATTCCACCTGAAGTACAACCAGAGGTTGTGTCTCTAGAAGCAGTGTTTCTCATAATTCTTCTGGTGCTGTCCTACCTGTCTGTCTTTCTCTTAAGATGAAGATTGCATCCACTCCTCTTAAACACTGCAGCTCTCTCATCTTCTGTCTACTTCCCAGAACTCTCCTCAAACCCCAGTCCCCTATGCACATAGCCTCCCAGAGTTTCTCAACAAAATATCCATTGAATGCATGTATTCTAGGATATATTTCTCAAGGCAGCACTACAAGTAGATGACATTTGTGCAGTGATTTAAGATTTACAAAGTGCTTTATATACGTTATTGCATTTGAACTAACAAAAGTCCTATGAGATGAGCCTGACAGGGTTAAACCCCCATTTTACAGATGAGGATACTAAGATTAAGAAAAAAAGAGACTTGCCCAAGGTTAAACAACTAGCATGTGGCAGGCAGAGGTTGAGAATTCAACCCAGCTCTTCATGACTCCAGGTTAAGTACTCTATCTACATCAAAATACTGCCTAAGTAAAGATGCTAGAACACAGAGAAGATCAGTATGATGTAGATGAAAGAGCATTGGCTCCAGAATTATGGAAACTGGGTCTAAATCCTACCTCAGATATTTATTACCCATGTGACCTTGGGCAAATCAATTGCTCAATGCCCTTGGCTCCCAGTTTTCTCAACTGTAAAACGAAGTTCTTAGTCTAGTGTAGCAGCAATCAACACAGCACACTTGAAGGCTGTTGCTGAGAATATGTATATATACTTTAAGGGTCAAATCACAAGGTATAATAAGCATTCTATTTACTCAAAACTAAACTTTTTTCAAGAAACTAAAGCACAGCATTCACAGCATCATAATAACTTATTACCAGGGTGGCCACATGGCCTGAAGTAGACACAAAAATATATAACATAACATAGCACACCCCCACCTTATACATTCTTAGGGGGGCAAAAATCTTTGGGGACTGAACAACCAGCTCCTCCTCACTCATGTACAGTCCTAAAATATTTGTTTATACAATCAGGAGATCCCAGGCCAGGGTGTTCCCTTAACATAGCACATCCCCAGGGGTAGCAGAGAACACAACACACTCCATCTATAGGTCACAGTATGTTATAATCTCCTCGATCCAAAGTGTCCAAGTAAAATTCCCTTGGAGATGTGTCCTTCTCCCCACCTAGGCTCCCATACGGCACTCTTAGGTGCACACATCCTCCCATGAGCCAAAGAATCTGAGTCCCAACACTGCTTCAGCCTCTGCTTCCAAGTCCTGAGGGATGACTGGCTGTTAAAGTCAACAGTGTGGGTCCCCAGGGGTTATGGCACTTCTCCCCACCCCACCATAGACAACTCCACCCCTGGGTCCCAACCCATCCCAGGGAATGTAGCAGGAAAGCATGCTCACTGTTCCTGCCTTGCTGCAAAGTTTTTATCTTGACTTGGGGCTGAGGCCCAAGCTCCAGAGTTCCTCTTCCTGCAAGTCCAAGGGCCGACTACTTCCCTGCTCCACGTGTCACCTCACGGGAAAGGGACTCTTCCATTCCAAACTCTCCCTGCTTCTGCCTGGGTCCATGCATAGCAGACTCCAGGGGCTCCTGTCTCCAGCTTCTGTCTCTGCCCCGCAAATACCCCAACTCTGGGGCAGCTTGTCCTCTGAGGGGGAGCACTCTGGTCTGGGCTCTGGGCACAGCAAAATAATGCAATATTTGGGAAATAGACAACTCTCCCAGTCTCACCAAACCCCATGCTTTCATTTAGTCTGCACAGAACCTACTGACAGGAGGGCTGCTAGCACAGGTTCACTCTTGATCTATGAGAGGTCTCCTCTCTGCTACTAACATCATCCATTTGTTCAGGCAAAATATCCTTCCCATAAGCAAGTATTCTTTTAAGAAAAAGGGCTCCAAGGCAATATCTTACCTCAGAACATATATATATAGCTATATATAGATATATATATATACACACACTTTTGACTAATATGCCCAGAGCCAGAAGGCACCAAAGCCCATGTGACTCAGTACCTGATTGACTCGGAGTCAAAAGGTGCAAATGCTTTGTGATCCAGCACCTAATTGAACATCAGTGAACTACCAGGGTTCAAAGGAGATTGATCCTTCAGATGTTTACAATCTAGCATGAGCCTGTGAAACTGAGGTTGTTATGGCCATGGATCCTGGAAGCTAAACTCTTAAAAAAAAAAAGATAAAAATCCCACCTTGCTTATATTTACAACCAGATAGCCTCTGGGGCCCCTTCTAGAACAATGGTTATATCCTCTAGGATGTTGAAAGGGAAAGCAAACAGACATGCATAGAGTTTCTGTAATGTATACCCTAAAGAGAGCCTGTCATACTTACCACTGGCGTGCTGGCACATTCACTACTGCTCTATATACTTTTCTGAAAGAGAACTACTAATTCTTTTTCCAGTCAGGGAGAGAAGAAAAGATACATTTCCATCTTTTA
This sequence comes from Pseudochirops cupreus, assembly GCA_028627135.1. Classification (NCBI taxonomy): domain Eukaryota; kingdom Metazoa; phylum Chordata; class Mammalia; order Diprotodontia; family Pseudocheiridae; genus Pseudochirops; species Pseudochirops cupreus. The sequence continues at coordinate 236,518,535 of CM053584.1, read as the reverse complement.
GGAAATGGATTAAAATGTATTCTTTTAAGAAAAGAGGGAATAGTTCATCCCACATGAGGGTTATCTGACAAGTTGTTCTTCAAAATCGTTATTGTCACTTAGATCAAAAACAATTACCTCTAGGTGTTCCCCTCTATTGAGTTCTAAAGGTTAAAAAAATTGCTTCCATTTTAAATTTCATTCTGGAAGTTTATGTCTTCAGTCCCCAAAGTATTGCTGGAATTCCTGAATGGAAAGAATTAGTTTCAACCAAATATAGAGAAACAAAGGCACTAAGCAATTTTAGTGGGCAAAGCTCTAATAAAAGGATAAATTTGAACTTAAAGGGGGAGAGAGAGAGAGAGAGGGTGAGAGGGTGTCTTGATCTTTCTGGTTGTAAGAGCAGGAGACTGGTAACTTCCTTGTAAACAATATTAATTTAAGACCAAGTAGTAATGCTGTTCATTTGTTTCAGCCATGTATAACTCTTCATGATCCCATTTGGCAAAGATATTGGAATGGCTTGCCATTTCCTTTCTAGCTCATTTTACAGTTGAAGAAACAGAGGCAAACAGGATTAAATGATTTGCTCAAGGTCACACAGCTAATAAGTATCTGAGGCTGGATCTGAACTTCTGAAAATGAACCTTCCTGATCCTAATCCAACCTAAGTGCCCCGCTATATATTGGCAATATATACTTCAATCCATTACAGTAGCCCACAATTTCTCAGAAGAGAAGAGGTTGGTAGGTTTTTAGATAGTTAACTCTTCTCTTTGGATAGATGCGAAGTAACTCCTCAGTTACAATTGTAAGAAGTTTTGGAAGCCCTCTAAATGCACGACTCTAAGCAATTCTAGAGAATCTAGAGAAAGATCTGTTTAGAGAAAATGATGATGATGGAACCTCTTGCACCAATATGACCAAAGATAGGAATGTTCAATTCAAGAAATATATCCCAGGGATACAAAAACAATTATGAAGACAACATCTGCTCTCAAAGAGCTTACATTCTACTGGGGGATGGGAGGATATAATGTATACAAAGAAAAGTGAATAGAAACTATGAATGCTTGTAAGTATAAAGTAATTTTGAGGGTTGGGGGTGGTAGTAAGTACTCAAAATGGGGGGTGAGGTTGGATCAGGGAGCGACTAAAAATAATTCAAAGTGTTTTGGCCAGTGGTGGAACAGAGAAACTTAGGAGCTTAGATACACAGAATTCAAGGTTTTACATGCTGATACATGACCATAAAGTAATTACCCCACAATGTATGCTTCTGAGTGTTTTTCCCCTTAGAGATGTCACCTTGGGAGGGGAGACACATTTTCTAAAGATGTAGTCAAGACTTAAGACATATTTCATAATGTCTTCCTAGAAGAATACTCTCATTTTGGGACACAATCATTGGAAATTCAAGACTTCTTTCTGGAGATTGTCTTCAGAGGCCTTATGGCATAGTTTAATTCTTGTTTACTCTGGAGGAAAAGGGTCAAACTCAGAGGTGGTACACTTTTATCCTTTGAAGATTTATTTCATTTTAGAAATATTCCTCAAATCTTTCATAGCCATGTCAGGTAAGTAAGGTACCATCTTTGGCTAAACTCCCACCCTCTCCACTCCTACATACAAGGTGTGACTGTAAAATAATGGAACCAATTTTCTATTACAGCATGCAAATTGACTCTTAAAGGCAATTCCAGAGTTGAGGGAGTTCCAAAAACCATCTGAGAATTAATGAAGTAAGTACCTAACTTCCCAAGTGATTACTTTGAAAAGTGATTCTTAATTGGAGGTATAACTTCTGGCATATTGGTTTAAAATTATGTCTTGATATGGTCACACTTAGCACTGGCATAAATACCAGACAGCCCTTTAGGTGCCCAGGAAAAAGACAGAACCTTTTATCCCTGGAGATATTTATTTTTCAGTTGACCAGAGGGGCCCTACCTAACATTTTTGTTTGAAAGCCCAAAATTTTAACTGGAATTCTACTATAAGTTTTGAGATTCCTCATTGTTTGTTGCTATGATCCAGACTGAATTATGTGAAAGTGCTGGTCATTCACATCTTTAATCAATTCATAGACTGATGCATGGTTCTATTTACTGAGTTGAATGGATATTAAATCAAGGCAACAGATTTTTTTTTTGAGGCTACTTTTGTGATGCATCTCAATCCACTGGCTCTTTTTAAATGGTGCCTTCATCCTTGCCTGCCTAATCAGTGACAAATTTTGGAACACCATATCTCCTTTGAAAATCTGTTTCGCCATGACATCTGTAGGAGTTGGATATGTTCCTTTCTGGCAAGGGATGTGGTCTCCTTGCTTGGAAAGTACTCTACTTCTTTTAATCTCCCAGTGAAGCTATAAACTTCTCAATAGACACTTTATGCATATTTGGCAGCTAGCGTTTTCAAAGTGGAGCAGCCAGCAAAATTGGAATTCAGTGTTACCAAGCTCCAGTGATTTAAAAAAATAATTCATGTACAGAATATTTTAGATGAGGCGATGTGGTCAAGTGAGTAGAGCATGTCTCCGGGAAGCTGGAAAAGTTGCAGTTTCTTCCGTAATAATACCACTGATTCTCTGTTTAGGGCTTCCTCAAGGATAGTTTTACTGCTGTGACTCCACATAAATAAATTAAATGGGAATAAATTAAAATGTTCATATGAATAGTATAAATGTGATAATGTTTGGTGTGAAACATCTTTGTTAACAAAAGCAGATCTCTTTGAATTTACAGACAAGGAGAATCCAACAAATGACTTCAGATGTCTGGGAGTTTGCTGACTCAGTAGATTTAGCCACTGGATGATTGAATAACTTCTTAAATTCTCCATATCAGAATTTTTTCCCCCCCATGTAACCATGTTGGAATAATGTAATTCATTAGTGCTCTTGTTTTCTGTCCCTGCCCCAATCTAAAAAATTGCTTTGAATTAATTTTGTATAAATGTTTTATTTACTGATCTGTGTATAGGTTATTTTCACCCTATCAGATTTAAGCTCTTTCAGGACAGGGGTTGTTACTTTCCTGGTGTTTGTTTCCTCCGGACCTAGAATAGTATATGTCACCATGCTAGAGGTGGTGTGGTATAGTGGATAAGAAGTCTGGATTTAGAGTCAGAGAATCTGGGTTCAAATCCCACCTCTGACATCAGTGTGACTTTGGACAAGGCACTTAACTTTGCTTTCAATTTTCTCATCTTTAAAGCAAAGTGATTGGACTCAATAAACTCTAAGGTTCCATCTGCCTCTAAATATATGCTCCTATGATCAGATAGGTGCTTAATTAGTATTTATTGAATTAATGTATAGTAGTAAAAGTAACAACAACTAAATAGCTGGCATTTATATATGGCTTTAATGTTTTCAGAGTGTTTCACGGATGTTACCTAATTTGAGAATCACAACAACCCTGTGAGATAGTTACTATAGGCATTGTTCAGTCATTTTTCTGACTATGTCTAACTCCTTGTGACTCCATTTGGGGTTTTCTTGGCAAAGACACTGGAGTGGTTTGTGTAGAGTGCCCCCCAACTTGGACTCTGGGGACCCTATTCTATTGCTTACCTCTTCCAGCTGCTTTCCTCCTCTCAGGCTTCGGTCGTCACCGGCTTCAAGACTAGCTTGAAGAACTACCCCCCACAGAGCACCCAGGACTCGGGCAAGCGGTAAAGATGTTTATTGCAGCGTATACAGGAACAGAGAGAGCTACACGCACGCGGTTCCCCTTTTTATACCCTAGCTTTTGATTCCCGCCTCAGAGTGCCGTCATAGCCTGGTGAGCCACTCACGTATAGCCCAGAAGATAAGGAGACATCTCGCATGATCATGCCTTCTTCATTGAGACATGCGCGGGCCTCTACCCCGTCCCCAGGCTGTTGTGGTGCACCCCCAGCGGCTGATGACATCAAACACCCTTACAGGTTTGCTATTTCCTTTTCCAGCTATTTTTACAGATGAGGGAACTAAGGCAAACAGGTGACTTGCCCAGGGTCACATAGCTAGGTAGTATCTAAGCTCAGATTTGAACTCAGGAAGATGAGTTATGTTGTCTATCTATCTATCTATCTATCTATCTACCTATCTATCTGTCTATCTATCTATCTGTCATCTATCTATCTGTCTACCCATCTATCATCTATCTTATCTCTAAGTGTATTATTCTATGACTAATTTATTTATAAAGCAGAATCTTTAAAAACACCAACAAAAGTCTTTGGTTTTCTCTCTATGCTAGATATCGGATTTGAAGAGACCCACTGACATTTTCTAATTCTCAGTGTTGTCATTTTTTGGTATTTGTAATGTGAACATGTCTTTCAGAGTTGCTTTAGATTTTCTGTTGCCTTACAGTTATTCCAGAATAAGCTAAGAACCCTAAATCATATTTGGGAACAATTGCCACAGTTATAGGAACCAAGAACATTGGGAATAGAAGTTAACATCTTCATTGTACATGATGAGAAACAACGAATATCCTGGTGATACTTGTCCACATCAGGAAATATTAATCTAACTACTTCGGGGTCTTCTGCATTTTGCCACCATTTTTTATAACTGTATATCTGTCTATATCCAAAGCTCTGTTCCCTAGACAGAATATGGAGTCTCTGATTGCAACATGCAAAATGGCCTGATACAATGCATTTTTCCCACTCACTCCTGCTTCTCTACATTCTGGAGGTGTTTGAAAGGTTTCTTTATGCGTGTCAACAGAAAAGTGGTGGATTACAAGTGTAGAATGGGGTACACATTTTTAAAAATAAGTGTCAATAAAATGTTTATTTTAAAAATTCAAAAAAGCAAAAGAAACACATTTCTTCAGCTTATCTTTTGCTTTGCTTTTTCAGCTTACAAGGAATTAAACCCTCTGCTCTCACTTGTAGGCTAATAGAAATGGATTTGAGTCCCTTGGATGACATGTATTAGATTAGTGTGATGTTTGACTTTTGTGATTATAATTCTGTAGTTTCAGGGAGAGAGAGCAGCTGAATAAAATGACCTTTCATGAATAGAATGTAACTTTTATTCCAAACCCATTGTATCCTTTAATAAGTTCTGGAATAAAATGCATACTTCTGGACAAAAATAATGGTAGGTTGTATTCCTGTAAACTGTGAAGGGTTTACAGAGGAATAAGTTGATTTGAGCTAAAAATGGGTGGGCAAATTATAGTGGGTAAGAGACAAGGGAATTTTGTATCCCTTGCTCCCTTGTTAGAGCTCATTATTTTTTCCTTTTATAGATTTTACTTTGTTTAGTTTAAATTATTATGGTTATTATTATTATTTTACCATCAACAAGTCATATATTTTTAGTCACAGTACTACACAGGCAAATCTCTCATCAGTATTTTCAGTTCACTTTTAAATTACACAGAAGTTACTTCCCTCCATGTGACATAAACATTTTGACTTGTTTCCATACCAACCAGCAACCTTTAAAAGCTTAGATTTTTTTAGGGAGGAAAAGAAGTTTGATGTATGATCCATTTTAAATTCTGTTCAAGTATTTCAGTCAATTTTTAATTAATGATACAGTGGTCTCTGAGAGAAGGTTCATATGCCCCTAACCTGAAAGAATTTAGTTCAAGTGTAAAGGAAATAAGGCTGCAATAAAAATGCTACTCAAAATTTAAAAAAATGACACTATTATAGTTTTGGTCTTGACCTGGCACCTAGGGTCAGATTGCAAGCTGAAAAAATGATGTCTTACTTTTAAAACAGTCTTCAGGGACCCCTGGCCCTACTATTCTTACACAACCTACACTTATGAGGGAAAAAGTATCATTTACCCTGCAGGGTACTGTGCAAATATCCCCATTTGGTTGCTGAGGTCATCTGCTTGTACTAATACCTAATGAGAAACTACAGTTGAATTTGGGAAGAACCGGTGAAAGTTTTTGCATCCAAATACTTAGTTCTATGAGAAATGGTGGGGTATTGAGTAAAGAACTAACCTTTAAGTCTGGAATATCTGGATTCAAGTTTTACCTCTGACACCAACTGTCTGGGTGACTCTCAACATGTATCTATATACACTCTAAGGCTTTAAGTTGCAGAATATGGGAAAGGAAGATCTACATAGGTAAAGGCATTTTCCTTGATGGATATACTCTCTATCCCTGAAATCATAGGTCTAGCCAAAAATAAAATTTGGACATATACTTTTGAGAGCATCTATAGGAAGGATACATGGATGGGGTAGGTCCTTAAGGTCATGCTGTAGGTCAAGGAAATCCAATATTTAAATTGAAGAAGAGAAGACTGTGTGCTTGTGTGTATGCGTGTGTGTATTTGTATGTGACACTGAGAAATACCTGTCTTAAATTATTTGAAAGGCTGTCACATAGAAGAATTGAGAATTTGCTCTAAAAGGAAGAGCTAATAAAAATGGATAGAAGTTCTAAAGAGACAAATTTACACTTGATAAAAAGGGAGAAAAATCTTCCTAATAATTAGAACTATCTGAAATTAGAAGGGGCTGCTTCAGAAAAACTTCCTCATTAAGTGGAAACCAAGGCTGACTCCTTGTAGTGAGGATTCTTGTTCAGATACAGGTTAGATTAGATCAGCGGTTCTCAACCTATGGGTTATGTTCAATTTGTAACAATGAAAATACATCCTGCATATCAGATAGATTCATAACAGTAGCAAAATTATAGTTATGAAGTAGCAACGAAAATAATTTTATGGTTGGGGGTCAACACATCATGAGGAACTGTATTAAAGGGTCGCAGCATTAGGAAGGTTGAGAACCACTGGATTAGATTAGTCTGAGATGCCTTCTGATTCCAAGATTCTATAATTCTGTGAGTTGTTAGCCTTCTGTAGGGAGCTTACCTAGATCCTTCTTTCATGCAGTCAGTCAGCTACCATTTCATGACTCAATGGAATGGTTCTAGGCTGAAGTTGTAATTTATTCCATTGTCAGATAGGTCAGGGGCGGGGTAGGCTTAGCTTGAATCTAGTGGGAGTAGTGACTTGATCAATAATGAATTCAGCATAGATTACAAGCCAGAAAACAAGATAATTTCAAACTGAGGCTGCCAAGGTCTTGTTCTTTTCTGATGGTGGGAAAAGAGGTGACTTTTTTTCCTTTTTTTTTCTCAGCCATGTCAGCTTATTTCCCAGCAGTCAAATCAAACAAGGCTTGAAGACAAGTGTGCCAAAATAGGCGGGGTATTTAACTGAAGAAGAATGAATGACTTTGGCACAGCCCCTTGTCTCTGCCTGTACAACAATTTTACACACCTGATTACCTACAAAGATAGCCCTTTAAGCTATAGATCTTTCTCTGTGAAAGTTTGGGTGTGGAATGGGCGATTCCAAATGGGAGACTTAAATAAGGTGGATGTATGAAGGGAGATTATGTGGGCTTGCATTTACATGTAAGGCCCTGAGGTGCAAGGAAACACCCTGTCTATTGCTAATGTTATGCAAATCCCACACAGAGTAAGCAATAATAACATTTTTGGGGCATGAATATGAGCCCCTTCCATCTGTAGCAAATGTTCTTTGATTTTCTTGCCTGATATGACCCTTTAAGGGAGAATACTATTTCTAGTGTCATTCATTCTGTTTCCTTTTAAAGATAATAGAAAAACACACACACAATCTCACAAATCAATTTGTACAATGCCAATTTATTTTTCACTGCAATGCAACAACTTCAAAGCACCAGATTAGGTGTGTTTGAGTCTTTTTTTCAAGGAAAATTCTTGGAAATTTTCAGATGGTGAAATCTGGTGGTGGGTAGTGTTCCATTATGGGGAAGATTCTAAGGTGATTCTGTCTTTACTGGATCTCAGATTCAAAATTGAGAATGACGATTTGCATCAACTTCTTCATTTTACAGATGAGGTGAATAAGGCCCAGAGAGGTGAAATACTTTCTCCATAGCATGTGGAAGAATTCAGGTTCAAACTCCCATCATCTACCTCCAAATCCATCACTTTTTTTTTTTCACTAGAACATACTATTTCAATGGAAACAGAGTTTCTAGATCAAAGAATGTCACAATATTCTGTACCTAATTGAAAAACTTGATACAAATGAATAAGTGGGACTGGGTAGCATCTATCCAAAAATTTTGAAGAAACTCTGACATCAAAGACATCTGGAACCTGTCATTGATAAAAATATGACCTGTCATTATAAACAGCTATTATCCTGGAGGGCTATCTTAGTATCAGTTAGACTCCTAGACCTAAATGAGGTATATAAGCAAGCTTTGAAGGAGACATTGAATCTTCTTCATCAGATGAGCTAATGTAATAAAGGATAAGATCCATAAATGTGTAAGTAAGCTGGATCTAAAGGCAGTATTGCTCATTGAAAGACAAATCACATGCAAGAGAATGTGGTTTCTTTGAGTGGATAGTATGTGGACAAGAGGAAATCATTCTCCTAGTCATTGGAAGGGGTATTGGATGTCAGATGACTTGGGTTCAAATTTAAGCTCTGGTGTTCACTATATTTGTAGTCTTGGGCAAATTAACTTAATCTCTTTGAGTCTGTTCCCTTATCTGTAAAATGGAAAATTTGGACTAAACGACCTCCAAAGAACCTTCTAACTGTGTTGCTGATCCTTTGGCTATATTCCGAATCAAAGACTATTTAAAAAAGTGAGTCCTCTTTTATTTGTTGTTGTTTTTTTTTGTCCTGATTAAGAAAGAGACTAAGACACAACAAACAAAGAGTAAGGAGAGATGAGGAATTCCTCAATGATGAATAATTAACACTGAATGAAGTCCTTCAGGAACCAGTTTTATTTAGCAATTTTCTAAGTTATTTGGAAGAGGGATCTCACACAGAAGTAGTAATATATGAGAATGACACAAAGCTCTTTCAGATAACAAAATTCCAAGCTTATTGAGCTGAACTGTAGGAAGATTTCATAAAATTTTATGAGGGCTCAGGAATAGGAAAAATATGCTTCATTTTGAGTCAGAATAAGATAAATCTCTTGTACAATTAAACATTTGAATTATATAGCACATATAGTACTTTAATTTAGCCTACAAAAACCTTTATGTGCAGTATCTTATCTGGTTTTGATGATACTCCATGAGGTAGGTAGTATTATTATGGCAATTTTACAGAAAAGGTAAGTGAAGTAAGTGATTTAGCTAGGGTTATACAACTAGTAAATATCTGAAATGGGATTTGAACTCAAGTTTTCCTTCCTCCAAGTCTAGCCCTCTACTATTACTACTCCTGCTCCTACTCCTACTGTTCTACTAATTCTACTACTGCTTCTACTACATAACAAATAGCACTAACTATGTGTTAGGCATTGTGCTAAGTGCTTTACAACTATTATCTCATTTGATCCTCTTAGCAACTCTGCAAGGTAAGTACTATTAATCTCCCTATTTTGCAGATGAGGAAACTGAGGCAAACAGGGCTTGTGATTTGCCCGTGGTCACACAATTAGTAAATATCTGAGGCTAGATTTGAACTCACATCTCCCTGACTCCAAGCCCAAGACTCTATCCACTATGCCACCTAGTTGCCTTATATTATACCAAGATATGTTTTTCATTTGTGTGGATCTACCCTTTGCCAATTTCTCTTTGCTTTTGTAGATGGCCTTCATGAGATGCAATGTCTCTCCCCAAAAATTCATTCCCTAGTTGTCAACTTTCTGGTGATGAGTCTGTCTATCTTTGGCTAGGCAGCTTTTTGGAGGACAGATGCATACCCTGTCTGGCAAACAGGCTTTATGAAATCAAGTTCATGCCCACACCATATTGAGGCATGAGACAGAGACTTTAATGGAATCCTTTTTAGAGGATGTTATTGGAACTATCAGTGTGGGGAACAGGAAACATGGGCAACGAAAACTCAACTTATGAGATGATGAGATCTATGTTATTAATTATTACACAGAAAAGGTATTTCAGGAGAGAATATAATATGTAGTGCCTTTAAGTGTTCCATGCAATTACTCAACATTGTCAGGGAGGATAAAGAGAAAATTTTGTTCTATCCTTGTACAAATCCATGGTGTGTCTGCCAATAGAATACTATATACTGTGTGAGGAGGCCTCTCAAAAAGGACATGGGGAAGCTGGAGAAATTCCAGAGAAAGGCAACTGAAATAACAAAAGTAAATGGGGGATGGGGTGAGAGTAAAAGGAGTTAAGTGCCCTAAGAGAATCATGTAATAGGACTCTGGTCTGGAAAGACAAAAACAAAGGAGAAAGATGATTAAGAGGGCATTTATAAAACATGTGAAAGGTAAGAATAGGGTGAATATGAACTTATTCATTAAATCTCAGACTAGAAGAACTAAGACATTACTTGTTGAAGCTTGATAGAATGAATAAAAGGAATTCCTATGATATATAGTGAGTATTAAACTCATGATATTCTTTACCAAAAGATGCACTACATGTACAAAACATTAAATACTAAAGGAGGATTAGAGAGATTCATGGCTAATAGGCATGACAAAATGATTAAGAGAAGCCAAGGCTCTTTGAAATACATCCCTGAATGTATTGTTTCCCAAAATATATCTAGGTGTCATAGTAAGAGATGAATATTGGTCTTCATGAGCTATTGATATTCCAATTCTTTAAGTTCAATTAATTCTTGGAGTTAGATCAAATTGGTGAGGACCTTCCAATCTATATTTTTTACAGGTCTCATATAGAAGAAAGCTAATGATTTTTGGTTTTTTTTTTGAGTTTCTTTGGATTTTATGCATTTTTCATAAGTCCAAAAAAAATGGTGACCCAAAAGTCTTAGTGCCATTTTGAGTTCTAATAGCTTAAACTCACACTAAGACTTTTGGGCTATCTTCTATTCTGTCCTCATTCATCTTCTGAAGTACAGAATTTTTCCTCTGTATCCCTCATTTTATTATATGAATTACGCTTGCTCTTTTGTAGGGTTCATGTGAATTAGACTCATCTCCTCAACTAAAATTTTAAGTTCTGAGTGGTAGAGCCAAGATGGCAGAGTAAAAGCAGGGACTTGCTTGAGCTTTCCCCCAAACCCCTCCAAATACCTTTAAAATGACTCAACGAATTCTAGAGCAGCAGAACCCACAAAATGATGGAGTGAAACAAATTTCTAGCCCAAGACAACTTGAAAGGTTGGCAGGAAAGGCCTGTTAAACCATGGTAAGAGAGGAGTACAGTCCAGTGCAAGCTATGCCAACACAGGCTTTGGGTGTGACTGAATCATTGGCAGCAGTGCTGCTTTCCAGACCACTCAGCCCATAGATGCCAAAGACAGCTTAGAAGGTCATCAGGAAAGGTCTGTGGCACCTGGGTGAGAAAGGACCACAGTTCAGCACATGTTGTACCAGCACAACCCTGGCCACAGCAAACCAGGAGCAGGCCTTGGGAGTGACTGAATCAGCAGCAGCAGGGCAGCAGCTGCTTCTAAAGCTCTCAGCCCACAGATGGTAAGAGGATTGAACAACTGGTCAGAAGGAGATTACAGGGGTCTTTTTGTTAGCACTGAGGCAAAACTTCATTGCTTTGCCCATATTTGGATATTGGTTCCATTCCCTGTGTGGTAGTCACAGTGTGAGGAGGAGCACTAGCATAGCAGAGCTTGTGGCAAAAGTGGACAGGAGACCCTCCTTGAGATTCCAGAGCACAAAAAGTCACTCACAGACTAGAGCACAGACAAAGAGAGTAGTAAACACTCAGATTATATCACTTAGGAAGAACTGAAAATTTACAGGTTCCTAGAAGTATCTCTGAAAATAGCTGCACAAAACCCTAGAAGTTTGGGACAATGCACCCTCCACCCTGGAAACAGAGCCCTACTTTACAAACAGTCAAAAGTCAAGTAATAGGCTGGGAAAATGAGCAAACAATGGGAAAAAAAAACCTATGACTATAGAAAGTTATTATGGTGACAAGGAAGAACAAAACACAAACTCGGAAGACAACAAAGTCAAAGCTCCTTCATCAAAAACCTCCAAGAAAAATATAAATTTTTCTCAAGCCATGGAAGAGCTCAAAAAGGATTTTGAAAATCAACTAAGGGAGGTAGAGGAAAAATTGGTAAGAGAAATAAGAGTTATACAAGAAAATCTTGAGAAAAGAGTCAACAACTTGGTAAAGGAGACAGAAAAATACTGAAGAAAATAACACCTCAAAAAACAGACTAGGCCAAATGGTAAAAGAGGTCCAAAAAGCCAACAAGGAGAAAATGCCTTAACAAGCTGAATTGGCCAAATGGAAAAGGAGGTCCAAAAGCTCACTAAAGAAAATAATTCCTTAAAAATTAGAATGGAACAAATGGAAGCTAGTGACTTTATGAGAAATCAAGAAACAATAAAACAAAACCAAAAGGATGAAAAAATAGAAGACAGTGTGAAATTTCTTGTTGGAAAAACCTCTGACCTGTGAAATAGATCCAGGAGAGATAATTGAAAATGTTTTGGATTACCTGAAAGCCATTAAAAAAAAAAAGAGCCTAGAGATTATCTTTCAAGAAATTATCAAGGAAAACTGCCCTGATATTCTAGAACCAAAGGGTAAAATAGAAATTGAAAGAATCTATCAATCACTTCTTGAAGTACATTAAAAAAAAATCTACCAGGAATACTATAGCCAAATTCCAGAGTTTCAAGGTCAAGGAGAAAATGTTACAGGCAGCCAGAGACAATTCAAGTATGGTGGAGCCACAGTCAGGATAACACAAGAATTATAGCAGTTTCTAAACACTAAAGGATCAGAGGGATTAGAATATGATATTCTGGAGGTCAAAGCAGCTAAGATTATGACCAAAAATCACTACCTAGCAAAACTGAGTCTAATCCTTCAGGGGAAAATATGGATATTCATTGAGATAGAGGACTTTCAAGCATTCTTGATGAAAAGACCAGAATTGAATAGAAAATTTGACTTTCAGATGAAAGACTCAAGAGAAGCACAAAAAGTTAAAAAGGAAAGGGAAATCATAAGGGGCTGGATAAACTTAAACTGTTTACATTTATACATGGGAAGATGACATTTCTAACTCATAAGACCTTTCTCATTATTAGGGCAGTTAGGAATACACACATACTCAAATATGTGTATATATTTTTGTGTGTGTATATATATATATATATATATATATATATATATATATATATGTGTGTGTGTGTGTGTGTGTGTGTGTGTGTGTGTATGCATATATATACACATATATATAGGGCACAGGTGTGAGTTGAGTATGAAGGGATGATATCTAAAAATAAAATTAAGGGGTGAGAGGAATGTACTGGGAGAAAAAGAAAGGGAGAGCAAAAATGAGGTAAATTATCTCGCATAGAAGAGCCAAGAAAAAGCTTTTACAGTGGAGGGGAAGAGGTAGAGTGAGTGAACCTTATTCTCATCAGAATTGGCTCAAAGAGTGAATAATATACATATGCAATTGGGTATGGAAATCTTTTTTACCCTACAGGAAAGAGAGAAGGAGAAGGGGATAAGAGAAGGGAGGGGTTGATAGAAGAGGGGTGGGGCAAATTGGGGGAAGGGATAATCAGAAGCAAAATACTTATGAGGAGGGACAGGGTGAAAGGAGAGAAAGAATAGAATAAATGGATGTGGAAGGAATAGGTTGGAGGGAAATACAATTGGCAATGGTAACCATGAAAAAAATTTTGAAGCAGGTTTCTCTGATAAAGGTCTCATTTCTCAAACATGTAGAGAACTGTGTCAAATTTATAAAAATTAGAACCATTTAATTAGATAAGAGCCATATTGATAAATGATCAAAAATGATCAAAAGATATAATCAGTTTTCAGATGAAGTAATCAAAGCTATCTATAGCCATATGAAAAAATATTCTAACTCATTATTGATTGGAGAAATACAAATTAAAACAATTCTGAGGTACTATCTCAAATCTATTAGATTAGCTAATAGGACAGAAAAGGTAAATGACAAATGTTGGAGGGGAAGTAGGAAAAATGAGACATTAATGCATTGTTGGTGGAGTTGTGAACTGATTCAACCATTCTGCTGAGCAATTTGAAACTCTGCCAAAATGACTGTAAAACCATGCATACTTTTTGACCTAGCAATACCACTACTAGGTCTGTATCCCAAAAGAAATAAAAAACAAAAAAGGAAAAAGGCCTATATGTACAAAAATATTAATAGCAGCTCTTTTCTGGGGATAAAGAATTAGAAATTGAGGGGATGCTCATCAATTGGGGAATGGCTGAACAAATTGTGGTATGCGATTATGATGGAATACTATTGTACTACAAGAAATGATGAGCAGATTGCTTTCAGAAGAACTTGGAGAGACTTGCAAGCACTGATGCAAAGAGAAATGTACTGTGTACTATGTAACAGCAATATTGTAAGATGATCAACTTTGAATGACTTAGCTATTCTTAGTAATACAACTATCAGAGACAACTCTGAAGGACTTATGAAAAATGCTATCCAGCCTCAGAAAAAGAACTTGTGGTGTCTGAATACAGATTGAAGCATGCTTTTTTTAAACTTTATTTTTTTGTCTGTTTTCTTTTACAATATGACTATTATGGATATGTTTTGCATGACTACACATGTATAACATATCAAATTGCTTGCCTTCTCAATGGGGAGGAGGTGGAGAGAGAGGAAGAGAATTTCTAACTAAAAGTTTTAAAAACAAATGTTAAAAATTATTTTTTCATGCAGCTTGGGAAAAATAATACTAAATAAAGTTTTAAGCTCCTTGAGGAGGAGCACCAAGCCTTTTTCTTCTATTATGTTCCTGATAGTGTCTGCCACAGTGCTGAATGTGTTGAATAAATACAGGGATTGTTAACTGATTAGCTTGATAGTTCCAGTTACTTGAATGATCTCTAACAACATTTTAGGTTAATGCAACTCACAGTATTTAACACTATTCTCATAAAAAAGAGACAATGCATACAGGAATCCAACCAGAAGTATAATTCCTACATGGTCTTCTTTGTAGGGAATGGATTGGACTAGATGACTTCTGAGGTCTTCCAGAACTCTAAGACTCTTTAATTCTATGTTTTATGTTTACCGAAAAGATAGTATAGTTCAAAGATTTGTTTCAAAGCAATTATCCTTAAACATTTCTTTTTAAGGAAACTGTTCCTTAGAAGAGAATTTTGAGTTGATTATTTTAGCAAAAGACTAAATGAATAGAAACAGAACAACACTGGTTACTGCTGATCCAGGCACACCCAGTGATTTCTATTCAGCAACATATACTTGAAACTCAGTACCATGAAACTGCATTCATTTAGAAACCACGAATTCAGGATTTGCAATAACTTTGAAATGACATAAATAATTCCCATTAATAAAAATGTTTTGAATTCATTTTTCCTATGTGAAATTTGAGGGTTTAACTCACAAATCAAGTGCAAAACATCAAAATTCAGTATTTGTTTCATGGACACAATCAATTAAAATTTTCAATGAATCTTCAGCTACTGACGCTGGTAGTGAATTATTATGTGTTAGAAGACTTTGGGCAGGTAGGTCTGCAGTCAGGAAGACTCCTCTTACTCAGTTCAAATCCAGTCTCAGACACTTACTAGCTGTATGACCCTGGGCAAGTCACTTAACACTGTTTGCCTCAGTTTTCTCATCTGTAAAATGAGGGGGAAAAGGAAATGGCAAACCACTCCCAGTATCTTTGCCAAGAAAGCCCCCAAAGGGTGACCCTTTTTGAAGAATCAGACAGGACTGAAAAACCACTAAACAACAATGACAAAGGGCTTTGAATTTGTGGTGCATTAATGGGTATGTTTGTGAAGTTGCCTCAGTGTCAAAGGATCAGAAAGTTTTGGTTAGGTGGTTCCTCCCGGAGCCTTTATTTAAGGAGGGCATCCATGCCAGTCACCTCTTCATGACTGTTGCTTGGTGCCTCCCACCAAGAGCCACTCCTAAGAATTTCTCCATGCCCCATGCTCAATATCTTACTCCCCACCTTCCCACCTTCCCTACCCTTTTGAATTTCTCCATATATTATTTTCTCCATTAGAGTATAAACTCCTCAAGGGCAAGGACTAGTTTTTTTGCTCGTATTTGTATTCCCATTTAAGGTACACAGTAAGCACTTAATAAATGCTTGTTGACTGACTGTTGGAGATGTAGGAGACTTCAGGTAATATCTTGTCCAACCTCCCTCTTTTTTATAGAAGAGACGAATCACACAAAAGAGAAAAGGTTTAAATGAAAGTGAGGTTGAGTGCCAGAACTGAAATGCTTCTTGTTTCAATGTTTCAGATAATTTGTAAGGCATCATGAAATAATCTCCCTCAAAATGAATAATCAAAATCTGGTGAACAAGCGAAAGCAATTTGAATTTTGTGAATTCTGTGAATTTTGTGGGGATCATAATATGTACACTCAGAAAATCAAATTGTCCAATGGATCCATGATCACATCAGTTTAGAAGACTCCTCTAATGATACATGTTAAGAGGTATATGGGATGTTCAGGAGGACTAGTACCTTTGGTGTGAGGACTTGCTCATTTACTTTTGGTGTTCACCTGATTCATCTAGCTCTCATCTGTGGCTCCAAAAAGCTGTAGCACATCCAAGTGGCCACACTCTGGTAAAACATCTTGACAGATGGGCTAAACCAGACTGAGGGTAACTGACAGGCCTAAAACATGCCAGTGAGTTAGGGGAGTGTTTACCCCAAGCATTTGAAGATTTTCCCTATAGAAATGGGCAGATGAAGACAATTTGTCCCAATGGCCATGAAGATGGCTGAAGCAGGCAATGTGGAGCACTTAGAGTTTAGTCAGGCTTGGAAGACACAAAGGCCAAGGTCATCCACTATATCCCTTGCCATTGCCAGTCATCTTGACTTTTGTCCTGCCGTTGGACTTTGATGACTCAGGAAAAGAGAGTGAGGCTGACGACTTTGTGCAGCTCTGCCTCACTTTAATTCAATTCATGCAGAAGTCAAGAAGTCAATATGTTACCTGTGATATCATTGGTCCTCTTCAAAATGAAGGACAAATACAACAACATAGATCAACCAGAATTGCCCATCCCAAGTGATATCCGTGTTCTCCAAAAGTTTTCCATAAAGTATCTACCCAATGTGTTAAGAGATCTTCCCAATTTTCTCCCAACATCACAAAGGCACCAGTACAAAATGCTGGCTGTCCAGTTGTCATACGACAAACAAATATTGCAATAATCTGAGGAGTAGCATCAGGTCCTGGCATTCTCAACCTAACTACCAGAAGGCAGCTCTACCTCTATCTCCCTTTGCACCCCATCCTGATCCTTTTGGAGGAGCTCCAAAAGGTAGGATATACATGAAAACATAAAGGCTTACTTCCTCATTTATTATCCGTTGTGTTAACCTGCTCTCCCTAATTACTCTATCCATTGCTGATGTGCCCTCCTAGACCTGTCCCTTCAGCTTAGATCCATTCACAGAACACAGATCAGCCAAGCAATTTCCAAATGCTGTCAACTTAGCTATTGCTTTTCAAAGTTGGAATTAAAGTAGACAAGCATCTCTACTTTATGAAGCATGCCTAAAGAATAAGAAATGAGGAAGGACTCAACAACATTTCAATGTGAAATACCTTCTGTGAAACAAGAATCTCAGTGATATCTGGAAATCCCATCTTTATAACCTGCTTTTCTGCTTTGGATCACACAGAGACGTGCCAAAGTGTATAATGGCATCAACTAACACAAATTCATTTAAGAGTTTGAATAATGAGTTGGGTTTGTCAATTTCATGCTGGGAAAGAATAGTGTCAGAAGAGTTAAATATCAGGATGAGCTAAAGCCTCTGGGAAAGGTTAAGGATGACAAAAACAGATTGGGAGAGGGAGAAAGAATTGTATGGGATGATAATAACAGGCGACAGAGATAAGACTGGATTCAACAGTGTCTGTTACATGTTTAACAAATGATACTCTTTGGAAAAATACTCATAACGCCCTTTTAGAGTTTAATCTCAATTACTAACATTTTCTCCATTACTTTTGTAAGTCTAGACCATCAACAAAACAATAACTCAAACTCTAATTTGTAGCATTTGCTGATTTCCAAGGTATAATGCTCAGAGTCAGTAGGAATTGACTCAGGCATACCCTTGTTTGAGTTTTTCAATTCTAATTTTACTTCTGCTTTTTATGCCAGAGAGAATGACCTTTGGACTATCAAGGGCAGGACAAAAGTGGCTAATAGAGTATTAAATAGGAAAACAGTAAGTGACCCTAGGTGAGGTCAAATTACTAGGCTGAAATAATCTCCATTCTAAGGTAGTAACAGAAATGATAGATGAGCTCCTGTAAAAGATCTCTGAAAAGTCATGGAGAATGGGATCAACA
The DNA here is from genome assembly GCA_028627135.1 of Pseudochirops cupreus. NCBI lineage: Eukaryota > Metazoa > Chordata > Mammalia > Diprotodontia > Pseudocheiridae > Pseudochirops > Pseudochirops cupreus. The sequence continues at coordinate 236,500,238 of CM053584.1, read as the reverse complement.
TGAAGCAATGCCGCAGCTTTTGGAAAAGGAAAGAGAATGGATTCTGGAAAATGCTTATGTTAAAATTCAAATTTATTAAAGTAATGAATAGAAGCAACGATCATGAAGAGTTCAGTGTAGCCCTTAGTAATAGAGCACTGTTTTTCAACAAATTTCACTTAACTATGAAAAGTTGTCAATGTTTTCATTTCGTCTCTGTGTAAAGCCAAGAATAGGTCGATACAATGGAAAAGTGTTTTTAAACTGCAGTTAGAAGGCCTGGGTTCAAATCCAACCTCCTTAATTTAATTACTTTAATTACTAGATGATTTTAATCAGATCACATTAGCTCTCTGGGTCTCCATTTCCTCATCCATAAAGTGAGGTGGTAGGATTGGGTGGCCCTGGGGTTCCTTTCCTGCTCTAAATCTATGATTCATCCATACACTGTAGGACATTAGAAGATTTTCTGATTCAAGGGTTACTTTTATGTAGGAATGAAATTTAATGAAATCAATAATTAATGAATTAGTTTCTTTTTTTCCTTCACATTTTTAGTCTGGGTTAGAAAAAGGATTAAAGTTGGACCTGGGATTTTATTAGTCTGAGGAAGATCCAGAAGAGGAAACAAACTTTACCAATTCAAGTTATCATTATCTCCATAACTTATAGTCTTAAAATGTTGCTTTGATGTAGGAATTCTTTTTTTTCGATGATTGCATTTCATTATAATTGTTTTCCTCTGTAAAAACATTATTTTGAGAAGTGGACCACAGTTTTCACCAGACTGTCTTTCCGGCTTTGAGGCCTCCTTCCTATCCACCTAGGATAGCTAGGTGATACAGTGCATAGAGTGCCAGGCCTGCAGTCAGGAAGACTGATCTTTCTGAGTTTAAATCTGGCCTCAGACACTTCCTATCTGTGTGACTCTGGGCAAGTCACTTTACCCTGTTTGCCTCAGTTTCCTCATTTGTAAAATGAACTGGAGAAGGAAATGATAAACCTCTTCAGTATCTCCTGGGAAACCCCCAAATGGGGTCATTATGAGTCAGACACAACTGAACCACAACAACTCTATCCAATATGCCATATTGCTTTTCTTTTTGTCATTAATCACTACTAAATGAGGATTACTTACTCCCCTTGTCTCCACTAAGGGTCTGATGACCAAGGAAAGCACTTAGTTTGCTTATTCAGTCCTAAAGAGAGAATTTGAACATTCCTCTGCCAGCTACTCTATTGACCCTAACTGGATAAAATGATCTCCATAGTAGAGGAGGGATCGAAATGTACATTATTCATGGCATAAGGTTGGTTTTTGTGAACAAAATCTTCCAGAAAAGAAAATGGTACTTAAAAAAAATTCCTGTCTTTTCCTGGAAAGAGGTGGGAATGTGTTGTTTATATCTGCGTGCCCCTGGAGAATATACAGTTCAGAAAAGTTGGGAATGCTTCAAAAGGGGAATATAAAGAGAATTTTTAAGAGAGGAAAAAAGCACAATCACACGATTTTTAATGTCATGAATGCTTTTCTATAATCAAGTGGCAGCTCGAGCAAATGTTCATCTGGCTATCAGAAAGCTATTGCATTCAATGCTTGCCAGGTCACTTCTTCAATATCATTGGCTAGGATGCAGCCTTTGAAAATTTCTCTTCCCTTAGTTTAGTCTAAACATATTGGTGAATAGCATTGCATCTGTGATCCAAATGTCAGTGGTCCCCACCAACTTAGTAAAGTACTATCTTGTAAGGAACACTTAGGAATTTGTGTTCTAGGAAGATCGTTGTCATTTAAAAATGTTAACACTGAAAAATTACCCTGTGTTTGAAAGGAGAGAGCAAAGGTTTTAGCTCATTTAGGAACTTTATGGTCTCCTTGTTTGATGATGCTCCAGTAAACAATTCTGATCTTATAAATTTAAAAATAAAAATGTTAAAGCATTTAATTGTGCTCAATGATCCTTCCTTAGCTTTATTTGCAAAAAGCTTTGAGGAAAAACTTCATTGTTTATTCGGAAAAATAAAGCTGTCAGAATAGGTTAATATTCTCAGAATTTAAATTTAGTTTCTAATAAGAAATCAAGTACTATAATAGAAAAAAAATTATAGTTGAGAGCTAGTGAGTCCCTATCATAACATTTATCTCTAACTTAAAGGATTGTAGATACTAAAAACTTAAAAGGGACCTTAGAGATTATTTAATCTAACTCCATCATTTTACAGGTCAGGAAATTGAGGTTCAGAGAGGTTGTGACTTGCTCAAAGTAATATTGCCAGTAAACAGTAAAGTTAACATTTGAACCCAGGTGCTTTGATTCATCCAACTGCACCAGGAGTTATGCTTTCAGTTCATCAGTGTGATTCTGAAGCCGATGCCAACAACTCCCAAAACCCATGTAAACCATTGCATTCCCAGTGGCTGGAGTTTGGTTTGAATGTGACTAGTTTCATAATGAAATGCTGTTATCATTCTATCTATGGAGACTACAAGGGCTAACAGTTTCCCTGAAGACATATAAGGGTTCTATAGCATTATGAAAAGATTAAACACTATGCCTCCAAGACCAGCTAATGATGGCTTTATTCAATATTAAAATATATTCAGAGAATTCTCTTTTGGAATTGATCAAACAGTAAAGAAAGAGAAAGACTTGATTGAGAAAAAATGTTAGCTATCAGAAAGACAGCAGAAAGGTTATTTATTATCATAGATGCAGTGCTGATAATCTTAGACATTTTCTAGTCCAAACACCCCTCATTTTTGAAAATGACAAAACCGAGGTTTTGAGGGGTTGAGTAATTTTCCCAAGGTCACAAAGCTAGTAAGTGGCCAAGCTAGGATTAAAATCCAAGTCCTCTGTCTCTAAACCTAGTGCCCTTTCCAGGTAATAACTGAACAATGAATTCTTATGTTTTATGTTTTAATGTTTTCTACCTGTACCTATCTTATGGTAAAGAATTTCATGAGTTTTCATACACTTTATATCACATGGGAATTTTCTTTATTCATTCTATCAAGTTTCAACAAGTATCACCTTAGTTCTTCTAGTCTGGGGTTTTGATGAATAAGCCCATATTCACCCTGTTCTTACTCTTCACAGGTTTTATAAATAGCCCTTAATCATATTTCTCCTCAGCTTTTGTTTTTCTAGACTGGATTCTTGATTATTTTACATGATTCTTTTAAGGCATCTCATTCTTTTTGCTCCCACCCCACCTCCTATCTCCTTTTGTTGTTTCAGATGCCCTTCTCTGGAGCCTCTTCAGCTTCATGTCCTTTTTGAAAAGCCTCCTCAAACAGTATATAGCACTCCGTTGGTAGATACTCCATGGTTTTGTGCAGGGATAGAACCATTTTTGTAAAGGTGCCATGTACAGCCGTGAAAAGTTTTGCTCCTTTCTACTCTCATTCACTGTTTTCCAGAGGGTTATCACATCTAACTTTTCTAAAATTGTATTTGTTGCCTTAGCTTTTTCTTATTTATTTTATCATTACATTTATCTAAGTCAGAGAAGGATAAATTGAGGTCCCCATTAACATAGTTTTATTTTCTATTCCTGTAGCTCATTTAACTTTTATTTCAAGAGTTTAGATAGAAGGGCATTCTGGGAAGATGGTGGAATGGGTTGGGGATTTTCAGGTTCCCCACATTTCCTCCATGTGCAGATGAGGGTAGCCACAGGGTGACTGTGGAGCTCTGAGGTGAAGGGGTAGGGTAGTTGTCTTCCTTAGGTGGCTTGGGATAACTTCAGAGGTGATGGGAGCTCCAGAGGCTGAGGTTTAGTCTGGGTAGGGCTCCAGGGGGCAGCTTCATTGAGAGACTGAATAGGTCTCAAGAGGTTTCACCTCACAAACTTTCACGTTGGGGCTTCTGGGGCTTTCACCTTATGAACCCTTGCCTCGCAGGCTTTCTTATGGCTGAGTGGGGGAAGATTGTTTCTGGAGGCCAGGTCTGATGGGAATAACTGGAGATGATGCAGGGGCATGGCTATGGGTGAGGAGGATTGAGCACAAGCCCAGTGAATGCAGTACCCACAGGGAATAAGAACATTTTTGGAACAGTGGTGATACTGAGGGGGGTTCTCATGGACAAAATCTTCCAGAAAAGAAAACTGCATTTTAAAAAAATGTCCTATCTTTTCCTAGAAAACTAACTCTGGCTCAGAGGAAGAGAAGAGTCCCTGAGGTTGAGCTCCCAGATAGAATTCAGAAAATAACAGGGACAGCCTGAGGCCTATGGCAACATTACCCACAACTTGGGATCAAAACATGATTAGAATAATGAGCTGCTAAAAATAAAATCAAACAAAATAAAAATAAAAATGAGTAAGATACGAGGGGTCAGAGTTAACAAAGCAGGGACTCACCTGAGCTATCCTAAATTCCCCCTCAAACACCTGTAAATAATGCCCCTAAGTCAGTGGTTCTCAACCTGTGGGTTATGTTCAATTTGTAACAATGAAAATACATCCTGTATATAAGACAGTTACATTACGATTCATAACAGTAGCAAAATTACAGCTATGAAGTAGCAACGAAAATAATTTTATGGTTGGGGGTCACCACAACACGAGGAAGTGTATTAAAGGGTCACGGCATTAGGAAGGTTGAGAACCACTGCTCTAAGTGAATTCTGGAGTGAAACAATTTTTCAGCCAAAGACAACTTAGAAGATAGGCAAAAAGATTTTTTCTCACTGGGGTGAGAGTGGAGCATAATACAACTCAGCCAGTGCCCTGGAAAGCCAGCTGCAGGCCTTGGGGGTGACTGAATGGGCAGCCCTGGTTTCAGGAGCTCTCAACCAGTGGTAAGTTGCTTGCACAGCTGGTTAGAAGGACATTACAGGGAACCCTTTGCTATAGTGTGTGCAGGACTTTGTTGCATTGCCCAGAAGCCCTTAGATATCACAGTTCCAGGATGAGAAGAGATACTAGCACATTATAACATGTGGTCACAGGGGAACAGGGACCCTGGTCAGAGTTCCATGGAGGAAAAGAGTGCTTGTAGTTGCTCACTGAACAGAACATAGGCTAGGAGAGCAGTCATCGCATTTCTCCTTAGATCATGCTACTTTAGAAGAACTGAAAAATGACAGACCCCCCAGTACTAACTCTAAAAACATCAGCTGCAAAACCTAAAATTTTGTGCCTGAAAAAAAATGAAGACAGTACTCGCTCTACCCTGGGAGAGGAGCCCAACTTTAAAATAAAGTTAAAAGTCAAGAGGGACAATTAGGTGGATAGAGTGCTGGACCTAGAGTCAGGAAGATTCATCTTTCTGAGTTCAAATCTGGGCTCAGACATTTACGAGCTATGTGACTCTGGGCAAGTGATTTAACCTTGTTTGCTTCTGTTTCCCCATCTGTAAAATGAGCTGGAGAAGGAAATGGCAAACCACTCCAGTATTTCTGCCCAGAAAACTCCAAATGGAATCACAAAGAGTCAGACAAAATTGAAAACCAACCAACAACAAAAAGTTTGAAAAAAGGTTTAAAAAATGATCAAATCACACACACACACACACACACACACACACACACACACACAAGCACCTGATCTTAGAGAAGTTACTATGGGCATGGGAAGGTGAAAATTCAGAAGAAGACAACAGAATTAAAACAGCTATATGCAAAGCCTTAAAGAAAAAAAAATGGGAATGGAAGAGCTCAAAAAGGATTTCAAAAATCAAGTAAGAGATGTAGAAAAAAAATTCAGAAAATAAATGAAAGTGATAAAAGAAAATCATGAAAAAGAGTTAATATCTTGGTAAAAGAGGCACAAAAAATAATTAAGAAAACAACACCTCAAAAAACAGGTCAAATGAGGCATGAATATCCACTGAAGAGAACTCCTTAAAAAGCACACCTGGCCAATGGAATAATTGAAGAAAATATCTTTTTAAAAAGTAGAATTAGTCAAATGAAAATGCAGGTCCAAAGACCACTGAAGAAAATAATTTCTTGATATTTAGAATTGTGCAAGTGGAAGCTAATGACTCTATGACACTCTACAAGCAAGAAAAAAAGAATGAAATTCAAAAGAATGAAAAAAAGAAAATGTGATTTGTCTCATTAGAAAAACAATTGACCTGGAAAATAGATACAGGAGAGATAATTTAAGAATTATTGCACTACTTGAAAGCCATCATCAAGAAAAGAACCTAAATAACATCTTTCAAGAAATTATCAAGGAAAACTGCTCTGATATTCTAGAACCAGAGGGTAAAAGAATCCATTGATCACCTCCTGAAAGACATCGCAAAAGGAAAACTCCCTGGAATATTATAGCCAAATCCCAGAGTTCCCAGGTCAAGGGGAAAATATTGCAAGCAACCAGAAAGAAGCAATTCAAATATCAAAGAACTACAGTTAGGATAGCACAAGATTTAAAAGCTTCCATATTAAATGATTAGAGGATTGGAAACATAATATTCTGGAGTGCAAAAGAATTAGAATTACAACCAAGAGTCACCTACCCAGCAAAACTGAATATAATCCTTTGGGGAGATAAATGGATGTTTAATGAAGTAAAGGACTTTCAAAGGACCAGAGCTGAATAGAAATAGAAACTGACTTTCAAACTCAAAAGAAGACTAAAGCACAAACTTCTCTGATAAACACCTCATTTCTCAGCTTAGAGATAACTGAGTCAAATTTATCAGAATAAAAGTCATCCTCCAATTGAAAAATGGTCAAAGAATATGGACAAGCAATTTTCAGATCAAGAAGTCAAAACTAGTCATGTGAAAAAAGTGCTCTGTCTCACTACTGATTAGAGAAATGCAAATTAAAACAACTCTGAGGCATCAACACACACCTATAAGATTGGTTAATATTACAGAAAAGACATATATTGGAGGGAGTGTGAGAATTTGGGGCACCAATGAATTGTTGGTAGAGTCGTGTTTGACTGAATAAGTTATGATATGTAATAGTAATGGAATACTATTATGTTATAAGAAATGACAAAAAGGATGATTTCAGAAAATCCTGGAAAGACTTACATGAGCTGGTGCAAAGTGAAGGGTACAGAATCAAGAGAACATTGTACGCAATAACAGCAATATTGTGTGATTATCAACTATGAATGACTTAGCTATTTTCTCAGCAATACAATGATCCAAGACAATTCCAAAGGATTTATGATGAAAAATGCTATCCATCTCCAGAGAAAGAACTGATGGAGTCTGAATACAGGTTGAAGCACACTTTTTTAAAACTTTATTTTTCTTGTTTTGTTTTGTTGGTCTGTGTTTTCTTTCAAACATGCCTAATATGGAAACATGTTTTGCTTGGCTGCACATGTATAATGTATATCAAATTGCTTGCCTTTTCAATGAAAGGGAAGGGTGGGGAGGGAGAGAGAAAATTAGGGACTCAAAATAAAAAAAAATAATGTTAAAAGTTGTTTTTACATGTAAATGGAAAAGTAAAATATTAAAAATAGTTTAAATACTATGTCATTTGGTATATGTTTGTTTCAGCATTGACATTACTTCATTGTCTTTGGTACTTTTTAAGCAAAATGAAGTTTCCTTGAGTATCTATCTTAATTAGCTCTAATTTTGCTTTTGTTTTACCCAAGATTATGACTGATACTGTTGCCTTTTTAAGTTCAGCAGAGGCACAACAGATTCTGTTTCAGCTCTTTATTTTAACTCTGTATATATTTTTCTGTTTCAAGTGTGTCTTATAAATAACATATTCTTGATTTCTGGTTTTTAATCTATTCTGCTATCTGCTTCTGTTTTATGGATGAGTTAATCCCATTGACATTCAAAGTTATGGTTGCAAATTGTGTATTTACTTCCTTCTTATTCTCTTCCATTTATCCTTCTCTTTTTTTACCCTGTGCCCTTTTAAAAAATTTGTTTAGTTTTTGATCACTATCTCCCTTAATCTATCCTTCCTTTTATTCCCTTTACTTTCTTCTGGCCCCTTCCCCTCTTACTCCTCTAGTGGGTAAGATAAATTTCTATATTCAACTGTATTGTTTCCTCTTTGAACCAGATCAGCTCAGTGAGGTTTAAGCATTGTCTCCTCCCTCCCAATCTCCCCTCCACTGTAAAATCTCTTCCTTTTGTGCCTCTTTTATGTGAAATAATTTCTACCATTCTTCTCCTTTCTTTCTGTTTCCAGTGCATCTCACTTTTTTTATCCTTCCATTCTTTTTTTTTTTAAGTCATCATAATTGACTCCCTCCCATACCCTTTGTCTATGTAGACATCTTCTAATTTCCCCAATAATGATAAAGTTCTTAGGAGTTACATATAACACCTTTCCATATAGGAATGTAAACCCTTTAACCTTATTAAGTTCCTTGTGATTTCTGTCTTGTTTACCTTTTAATTATTCTCTTGAGACTTATGTTTGAATGTCAGATATTCAATTCAGCTCTGGCCTTTTCATCGGGAGTGCTTGAATGTCCTTTATTTCATTAAATACTCATTTTCCCCCACTGTGGTATTATACTCAGTTTTGCTGGGTAATAATAATATGCCTGGGATGAACTCCCTCTTTATATCTATCTTGTGGAGTCCCTTCTTTTTTTAAAAAAGATACAGCCCAAGCACCATCCTCTGCATAAAACCTTTTCTGATTCTCCCAACTCCTACTTCCTTCTTGCTCAATTTTCTTTAACTACTTTGCATCCCTTTCATCATACCATACAGCACAGTAATATTCCATTGCTTCCTGACTGAAAATTAATATAATTTCTACACTAGCAGAGATTACAGTTCTAAAGGAATAAGAAAAAGGAGATAATTTTTTTCTTTTGGTGATTGAATAATTGAATCTTAGAGATGGAAAGAGACTTTTGATACCATCTAATCTATTCCCTTCATTTTACCAATAAATAAACTGGGTCCAAGAGAGGTTAACTGGCTTGTGCAAGATAAGAAATAACAGCAGAGAAGGGACTAGAATCCAGAAGGAGGAGGTTAAGAAATGTCTGTAGCATATGATGATGCCCAGCCCTTGAAAGCCACTTGGACTGTGTGCTATGCTCACTGAGTACCATTTCCTCTTTCCTATGCCTGCATTCACTTGTTTTTATTTACTAGATTTCTATTTTTTCCTATTTTTAAAATACTAAATACAATTACTGGGCAAATTACTTGATCAAAAAGTATTTGAGGGTCTGCTATATACCAGGCTCTGTACTACATGCTCAAGATACGAAGACAAAATTTAGTTAGTCCCTTCTCTTAAGGAAGTTACACTCTCCTGGGGAAAGCACTATATAAACATAGGGAATGTATGCAAAATATAGGCACAGTAGGGGCAATGAGGAAAGGCTTCAGGCATGAGGTTGGATATGAGTTCAGTTATGAAAGAAAAGATGTGTTCTAAGGGGGAGAAGTGAGAGGTGAGGGCATTCCAGGCATGGTAGATACTTGGGTCAAAGCCATGGAGTTGGGACATGATCTGTTATGAACATTAGGAGGTTAGTTAGACCAGAGCAGAGAGGACATGAGTAGGAGCAATGATACTGATTTTTGTGGCTGTGAGGTGACAAAAGGAACCGCTGATGACAAACTTTGCCTATTTTACATTACCCAGGGCTAGACTTTTGTCTTGTTCTGCAAATTTTCTTTTAGTATAGTTTCACATATGGTGTATCTCTGGTCTGGAAGGCCCCTAGAGATGGTGTAAGGCAATGTGTAGCTGGCTGGTGATGCTACACAGTTGGGTGGAATCAGTTCTTCCCAACTAGGTCATATGACTGACTTCAACAACAGTTTATAATGCTCCCTAAAGAGACAGAAAAGCCTCAGGCTATGCAACTTATAGGGAAAATACAGGCACCAGTCCAGACTCAGTCACACGATGGGTGATTCACATGGAATATGTTTTCTACCTAACACCTCAGATCTCTGGGTAATTCTAGAGCATAACCAGTTGTACTCTGGGCCAAGGCACCAAAGGAGCTAATTTTTGCCAAATTGTCCCAAAATGTTCACCCAGGATAATGACAGGTGTTTCTATTTCACTTCTTTGAAAATCCCTTGGCATGGAGAGAATCTTGGCATGAAGAAATAACCTGTAGGGAGTTCCAAGTTGTAGCCATTCCTTTGGCTAATAAAAGTTCCTCCACCTCTGTCATTCCCTCCCTCCACCCTCTGCTTCCAGGAATTTCTTATTTTGAGAGGTCGCATGTTGGCTTATACCAATATTTGCACCAATATTTGCATTGGAGTCTGACTGTAACTTTGAAGATTTATACTAGTTGTACTCTCTGTCTTCCATTCCTACCTCTCTATTCACTCTGTATGTTAATCTCAGACCCTGGATCCTTTCCTCCTTAGGCTGACCTACAGACACATGTAATAATAATAATAATAATAATAACAGTGATAATAATATCTAGTCTTTTTATAGCTCTTTGAAGTTTGCAATGAACTTTATATGTATTTACTCATTTGATCCTCACAATAACCCTAGGTGTTATTGTTTTCCCCATTTTACAGATGAGGAAACTGAAGCACCGAAAGGTTAAATGACTTGCTCAAAGTCATACAGCTAGTAAATGTATGAGGAAGGATTTGAGTTCAGGTTTTCTTGACTCCAGGTCTTGAGTTCTATCCACCATGCCATCTAGTCTGCCATTTCTTTGGGATTCAGACATATGTAAGGTTCTGGTGATCACATCACCTTTATTTCATTCTTTCATGCTTACTGTCTTTCCTACTAACTTTCTTACGCCCCTTCTTGCCTATTTGGAATCTTTGCTACCTGTCTGCTTCCTCTGTTTTCCATGTCATTTTGTGGAAGATGCCATTTCTTTCTCTGCCTAGATTGGGGGTTCTTAACCTGGGATTCATGAATTTATATGTGTGATATTTTGACAATTGATTTTAATCTAGTAATTTTCTAATTTAATAAATCTAATAATCTAATTGGTTTCCTTTGTAATCCTATGTGTTTTATTCTATGCATTTAAAAATTCTGTTCAGAGAAAGGGTTCATAGTCTTCACCAGACTGTCAAAGGGATTCATGACACAAAAACAGTTAAGAAATATTGTCCTCAATAATTTTCCTGCATGTATTTGTTTTTTCTTCCTGTTACATGCTTTTCTCACCCTCATGTTCCAAAACCCAATTCAGGAAACGTTAAAAATTGATGCTTGTCAGCCCAGTAAATTTCTCAAGGGTAAATGTGGGCCTGGTAAGAGTTCATTGCTAGGTCATAGAGAATTACAGAGATGGTGGGGATTTCTAGAGGGTCATTCCCCTGCCTCAAGGCATGACTACATCTATAGTTGTTCTACACAGATTCATCAGGTAAGGGAATTCCCAAATCCCCCTTGCTCTTCTAGTTCCTATGACTCAATATTACCTTTCCAGAAATTCTGCCTTCTGTCTGAACTTGCATCTAGACCCTTCCTCTCTTATTTTGTTTATCAAAGAAGGCAACTTGACTTTGGGTTCAAACTAGGTTCATCTGCTTCAAGGTAAGCTTTATAGTGTAGTCTGTCATGAAATCTCCTTTGGTATACTGAATTCACCTACAAATAGACCTGAATGCCAAGAGGATCTCACTCCTGACCCTACCTTCCATCACTGGTCTGACATCTCCATGAACCCTTACATCCTCACTATCCTTTCTAATTCTGTTCTTCAATTGATAAATCTACTCCCAAGAAAAGATTAGAAATGAATTCTAAAGCACATATGAATCACAACAGGCAGGAATATTTACATTCAAAGTCTTAAGCTAAAGGGATTACTTTTTTTTGATTAATTTTGGGTATTAATCAGTTGGTAGGGAGATTTGTTTCTTTAATTTTAGTTTTGGTGATGGACCATTTTCCTTTCTGAAATCATACTATATATGTTATTGCCTACTTCTCTGGTTAAGTCAATAGTCAGTAAACACTTACTATGTGCCAGGCCCTGTGCTAGGCACTGGAGAAACAAAGAAAAATAGACATTCCTTGCTGTCAAGGAGCTTAGAATAATTTAATAGACACAAAGGAAAGCTGAAAAGTGCAGGTGGAGGTACGAGGCATGGACACATGATGTTTGTGGAGTTGAAACCAAGCAGAGAAGCTGATGAAAAATGAAAATTAGCTGGAAAATTCTAAACCATCTACAAAGGAAGACTTTGGGAAGAGTTTATTGTTCCACCCTCTAACCCTCCAATCAGAGAGGAGAGACAACTGAGGTTTCTGATAAGGTATTGAGCATTAAAGCTAAATCAGTCTTCATGATTAGATTTCAAGTGATGAGTTGATCCAATGGGAAGCATGATGTTCATAGAATTGAAACCAAGCAGAACAGCTGATTAAAAGTAAAGAAAAAAGAATAAGTCTAAACTGAAATTAGCTCCTACTATTTTGTTCCGGGGTTAGCTATTGGGTGACAAGGTGTATGGGTGTAATCCTTATAACATTGTAAATTACTCAAATCTTAGTCCTGTTGATAGAGGAAAGCCTGTTGCTTTCTTTAGGTTAAGTAGATGAAATTCTGGTAAATCTAACAATCTGAGAGTTGTTCAATTACTCATTTAGCATGCATATATTAAGCATCTATTATGTGCAAGGAGCTATAACAGGCACTGAGGATACAAATACAAAATTGAGAGAGCTCCCATTTTCAAGGAACTTCCATTTGATTAGGTAGAGTACTACATATTCACAGATAATTAAATATAGAATATATTTCAAATAAATGAAAAGAGATTATTGTTGGGGAGAGAGGAGATACTAACAAAAAAAGAGAATCAGGAAAGATCTATGGTAGAAGATGTCATGAAAACTTTGAAAGAAAAGTGGTTCCAAGGCATGTAAGTGAGGAAGGAGAGTATTCCAGTCATATTTAGGACTTATGGATTGAAACCTTCAAATCTGAAGCAAAAAGAATGAAACCAAAATAAAAACAAAAACAAACCAACCAGATAGTCCTACCTCCTACTATAATACTGTTGGTAGCAGAAGTTTCATAACATTAATGCTTTCTTTATACATTTTTTTTCAATTTTGTCACCATTTTCTCTCTATGGATAAATTGAATTGTAGAATTGTATAAAAGAGGTGGACTGAGATCTGTGGGGACTTATAATGCCACAATAAACCCTTAACTTGCCACTTGAGAAAGAGTATGATGGTTCTACATTTTTGTCCTTCCTTGCTTCTGCCCCTTTCTCCCTCTTCCCACTCTCATTCTCTCCCTTCCTTTCTCACCTCCCTCCCTTTCTCCTTCCCTTCCTTCCTTCCTTTTTCTTTCTTTCTTTTTTCTTTCTTTCTTTCTTTCTTTCTTTCTTTCTTTCTTTCTTTCTTTCTTTCTTTCTTTCTTCTTTCTTATCAGTTCTTATTCTTTGATCATTTATCTATTGGGGAATGCCTCTTGTTCTTTTATATTTCAATCTTTTCTTGACATATATTGGCTATCAGACCTTAATCAGAGAAACTTGCTTCAAAGATTTTTCCCAACTTCCTGTTTCCCTTCTAATTTTAACTACACTGATTTTGAATTCTTGCTTTTATACTTATTAATTTTGTTTGAACAAGTCACTTAAACCCTTGGAACCTCTGTTTCCTCATCTTTAAATGGGGGTAGTGATATTTATTCTATATATTTAATGAAACTGTTATGAGAAAAGTCATTTGTAAATCATAAGTGTTTATCGAAGCATAAGTTAAATTCTCCAGGTTTCATTGGTCTCTTCCCTTTCATTTTAAGTATAATTATTAAGTACCTACAAAACATTGAGCAAATCATGGGGAGTACAAATATGAACAATGACACAGCTTCATTAGGTAGAACTTAGAACCTTGGTAGAAGTCTCATTAGATAACATTAGGTACTAGGGAGGAAATGACATATATTCAAAGAACTATAATGGTAAGGTAGAATAGAATTAGTTAGGTGGGGGAGGTCAAACAGAGTAGCATGAGAGCATAGAGGAGGAAGGAATAATTATGACCTAGAGGATCAGGGAAAGTTTCATGGAGAAAGTGGGAGCTAAGATATGCTTTGAAGGAAGAAAAGCATTTTAATATTAAAAATATTACTCTGATAAATATGTGAAGTATGAACTGAAATGCAACTCTATTTTAGAGTTGTCAGGAATCTTGTTGTTTGTCCTTTGTTTTTGAAAGGGACCAAGGACATTTTCAGGGTGATATCTTGACTTGTCTGTGAATTGGATACGAGTGGGGCAGAGTTGCATACTCTCTCCAGAAGAGGATGAATCAACAGGACTTGGCAGCAATAGGGATATATATATCTATATGTATACACACCTATACATACACACACACGCATATATATATATACATGCATATGTACATATAATCTGCAAACAGTCAAATGGATTTTGCTCATTGAGAAATTGAACTAATGGATTAGAATTCAAGAAATGTTTTTCAATGCCAGTTAGTTGCAGTATGATCTCAGACTAGTCACCTATCTTCCTGGGTCTCAGTTTCCTTACCTATAAAATTAGGGTGTTGGTATAGATATATTGATGGGCAGCTAGGTGGCACAGTGGATAGAGTGCAGAGCCTGAAGTCAGGAAGGCTTGTCTTCCTGAGTTCAAATACAGCCTCAAGCAAAAAAAAAAACAAAACACCCAGTCATGTGACCCTGGGTAAGTCACTTAACCCTGTTTGTCTCAGATTCCTCTCAGTAAAATAAGCTGAAGAAGGAAATGGCAAATCATTCCAGTATTTTTGCCAAGAAAGCCCCAAATCAGTTCACAAAGAGTCTGACACGATTGAAATGACTGAACAACAACATAGATATCTTTAAGACGCATTGTGGCTCTAGAATGCTAAGATTTTATATCTTCACTAAGCTGTGAATCCATATTGGTAGAGCGGAAAGAGCATTGGACTTCTATGATATTTAAGGTTCCTTTTAGCTTAAATATTTTTCAGACTATTTATGTAAGGATCGTACAGTCATCTAGTCTGAACCCATATCTTATAAATGAGGAACTGAGGCCCAGAGAGGTAGAATTATTTACCCATGTTCATATATGTAGAAAATGGCAAAAGTGGGATTTGAATTCAGGATCCTCAGATTCCAAATACAGTGAGTGCTCTCTGTCTCCTGAATCAGAGTGATTCAAAACTAATCACATAATATTTGGGAAGTCAAGGAAATGGACTAGGTGATATTGTAATTCCCATTTCTGCCCTCCCCCTACCTGTCCATTCTAAAATCTTATCCAAAGAGTGATAATTAATGTACTTAATGTCCTCGATTTTTGTTCCTCCTTGTTCTTTTATATATGGGTGTGTGTGTGTGTGTGTGTGTATGTGTTCCCAATGATTTGCATGAAGACAGAATGCAAACTTTATATATTTGATGACTAAAAAGATGGGGAGGGTCGATTGCAAGGTTCATTGTGAAGCAGGAATGGTTTTTTGTTTTTTTTTTTTTTTGCTTTTTGGATCAGGGAAGGCAGGGCAAATGGGGTTAAGTGACTTGGCCAAGGTCATATGGCTAATAAGTGTTAAGTGTCTGAGGCCAGATTTGAACTCAGATCCTCCTGACTTCAGGACTGGTGCTCTATTCACTACGCCACCTAGCCATCTCATGGAATGAGCTTTCTTCAGGTCTTATTTCTCTGTTTATTTAGGATGTATTTATTTCCATAAAGAGTATTTTGTAGTTTTATTCATGTAGTTCCTGGGCATATTAGTAGATGGACTGCCAAATTTTCTTTATACCTCTTTATTTATTCTAGTTATGTCTTACACCTGGGTTTTACTGGTAGTGTATATAAATGTTGATGAGTTATGTGGACTTATTTTATATCATGCTAACTTTACTGAAGTTATTAATCATTTTTGTTTGGCTAGTCATTTTTTTAGTCATGTCCAGCTTTTCATGACCCCATTTAGGATTTTCTTGGCAAAGATCCTGGAGTGGTTTGCTGTTACCTCATTCTGCAGATGAGGAAACTGAAACAAAGAAGGTTAAGTGACTTGCCCAGGGTCACTCAGCCAGTAAGTGTCTGAGCTTGGATTTGAACTCAGGAAGGTGAGTTTTCTTGGCTCCAGGCCCAGCATTCTATCCACTGTGCCACCTAGCTTCCCTTTATTAATTTAAATATATGGGATACTGTACACCATCTTTTCACCAATCTCACCAGTAGCCATGCTACCCAGACCAGAAACAATGCTATTGATGGATGAATAGCCTAATGTTCTACCCTCATTCAAGTTAAGCTGATTTTTTCTTAAAAGGCATTGAAACCATCCTGGAGAATTGTTTAGTGAGAAGACTAATATCCTAGGGTATTGACATCACTTGATCACGTGAATACCTAATATCCAGGAAGAGCTTCAGGTTTGATTTTTGATTGACAGACCACAATAACAACTCAGAACCAATGGTGCTTTACTCATGTAAATAAACTTAGGGCACATTCTTGTTGAATATCCTCAGGTTACAGTTAAGTAAATCTCCTTTTGTTAACTGTTGACCTATGAATATATTCATTTCATCTTAATATTGAACATAAACTATCAGGGGATGGTCCTGTGTCAAGCCCAGATTAGAACACGGGTTCTTAATGGTTTAACCCTTTTCATCCCATGAACTTCTGTCCTGGCATCCCATTTTCCCGATGGGTGATTGCCTTCTAGGCCCATTATTTTATGAGGGCCCCAAGAATTCATAGTTTCACTTCTACTCCTCAGACATAGTATTAGAAGCCAAGCTGATTACCTTGTGCACTGTCCTTCCCCAGCCACCTCAAGCTCTCCAATCATGGAACTTTGATCAAATCAGTTCTGCCATTGTTCCTAAAAGGAGCATGTCAAGCTACATCCCTATGGCTCCACCCACTTTCCCTGTGACTTTCCATACCAAGATGTGCCTCACTGGCCACTACTTCCTTATGTGCATTGTCATCTCTATTAGAATGTAAAATCCTCAAGGACAGTAGCTTAAGGACAGTGCTTAGCCAGGTACTTGGAACATAGACCTTATGAATACTTTTCCCAAAAATGTATCCACTCACATGCAGTAGGCCAAATTGCTATAATTGGTACTGTGGCTACAGCACTGGGCTTAGAATCAGAAAGACTCATCTTCATGAGTTCAAATCTGGTTTCAGACACTTATTGATTGTGTGACCCTGAGCAAGTCATTTAATAATGTTTGTCTCAGTTTCCTCATTTGTAAAAAATGAACTGGAGAAAGAAATGGCAAAACATTCCAGTATCTTTGCTAAGAAAATCCCAGAATGGAGTCACGGAGAGTTAGACTCAGCTGAACAAAAAGTATGGAAAACAGTCATTCAGCATTGATTAGATACCTATTATGTGCCTACTATATTAAATACTACCTAGGTTCTAAGTGAAAAAAATCTTAATTTTTTTTTTTGAAGACGGGGGGAGGGGTGGAACTAGACCTATGATTTCACTGATTTAGGGAATTGTCAGTGAGGAACCCCTTCCAATGAGATCAGTCCCTTTTTCTATAGCTTTATAGTCTTAGAACATTGCCTGGAGAGCTGATAGTTTAAAATTACTTGTACTTGCCTTGGGTCACAAAGCCAGTCTGTGTCCTCCTGATTTCAAGGCCAGCTTTTTACCCATTTTATCACTAAGCTAGTCTTGAAGCATACATCCACTACTGCAATTAAAATGACATCAATGCACACTACTGGGAAACATGGGGAAACACATACAGACACAGACACACAGACACACACAAGCAAATGGTAAGATTTGCTGAGCTGGACTGTCAAGTTCTCCAATTTAAACTGGAACCTCAGCAGCCTTGCGGAGGACAATTAGTAGTTGGACTAACCATGGTGCTCCTTTGATTGAACCAAGCCATGTGAAATGGGATTTGATGCTGATTGTTGTGGGCAGGGCTGCCTTGAGGTTACAGGTCCTTGATCGATTAGGCTTTGCTTCAGGTGAAGCTTATTTTTGCTTTTCATTTTAACTCCTACATGTCTTACCCAGACATCATTGTTATCCCTGACTGTCTAAATTCCTCCCCACATCCCATTTGAGTCATGTGGTTGCTGGCGCCACCCTGTGCTAACTTTTTACTGGGCCAGGAGGCTTTTGGTAGTGCCCCATGCTGATATGAATGACATTTGTAGTTTTCCTGAATATTTTTTTTTCATGAAACCTCTTTGCCTGAAGAAACTTCCTTCTTTCCAAGTAGCTGCTTGTCTATGAAGGCAGTCTAGTACCATCATGTGAAGAAAAAAAATAAACAACAACAAAACCCAATTCTTGGAATGCTCGCACTGATGGGGTACAGACTTTGGAAACCGCCTTGAACACTCCTTGAATTTCCCCACTTGATCTGGTATTCACCTGAGGCTATAATCCTCTTATCTGCCTTTTATTGATTGCTATGCTCAGTTCTCTGTTACCTTTGGATTGTCTCCAGCTACTTCTCTATATAAGACCCCATTCTCTTTGTCTAGGCTTTTGACCTTCAGTCACCCCAACCTATTGGCCATTGCCATCAGGATTTTCCCTAGACCCCTCCTCCAGTCACCCCAGACTACTTGGCCACTCCTAGATCCCTCCCACAGTCTTTCTGTATATAAGATCCATCTTGTTTCTATGGAAGTGCTCAGATTCATTTCTGGCCAGCTTGCATTACTGAAACAAATATTTAGATTCCTTAAAAGTCTAGCCAATATGGCAGATCTTTAATAAATCTTGTTTTTCTTTGGCTGAAAGAAGGGTTGAATTGAATTCACTCAGGCAGGGCCTGTGTGTCAATATTTCAGGGTCCCAGCACCCCTAACCCTCAACAATACCTTCTATCGCTTTCTCAGTTTTTAGTGGGGCATCTTTCATTCTACTCCACTCTTCACATAATCCTTCTGAAGAAGCTCTGAGCTGATGTTTGTTCAGCCGCACCACTTACTGAACATACTTGCTATATCTGCAAGTGCCTGGATAAAAAGAATGTTCAAAGAAGTTGGTAGAATATTGATGAATTTAGTAGAAAGATAATAATATCTCATATTTCTAAAATCTCTTTATAGTTTGCAGAGTATTTTCTTCCCAACAACACCATGAAGTAGATGTTACAGACATTATCATCTCAGTTTTACAGATATGGAAACTCAGATATATTTATGGTTATACAAAGCCAACTGTATATTGTATTGTTACCAATTTGGTATTGTATCAATCTTGGGCTTGTTGCTACAGCACTCTCTCCTCTCTAGCTGCTGTTGTATGAAGAAATTAACTGAAAGCTAGTCAGAAATGAATTTTAGACACATTAAGTCAATGGAGAAACCACTAGACTTTAACTGAGATCTCAGGAGTTATGGTATCATATTTGACTAAAGGTTGTTGTTAGAACCCTGGAATTAGTTATACTTTTTCCAAAATGAGATTTTTTTTTTTAGCATTTTTTAGAGAATAGATGAACATTTCATCACTTAAAGAATGACTCTCCTCAGATCCTGAATTTTCTTGGCAGGATTAGCATTGGTGGAACAGTAAATTTTTTCTGAGGAAATTGGCCTAATGAATGACAGGTTCTACAAGTCAAGGTTTTTATATACTGTCATATCAACTTGATTTTCCTTTTCATAGGCAAGAAGATACAGAAGGGAGGATTACTTCTCTAAATACCATCTGTTTCATCCGGTAAGCAAATACTTCAGAAGATCTATCTATTGTGAAGTAGAATGTACATGAAACCTCTGTTCCACTCCACCCCCCCGCAAAAAAAAAAAAAAGAATCTCTGAAAAACTAACTTCAACAAGAGGAAATATCTAAGAGGAAGGATTACATGGAACTCTAACAATGAACTTCTGCAAACATTATCACTTTCTTTAAGAAAATATGTGAATATCATGTGAGAGAATAGAATTATAAAGACTTGACAACGTAGGAACTGTGTGATCAATTAGAAATCAAGAAGAAAAGTAAAACAAGAAAAAGATGCAACCGGGTTGTGCCAAGATGGTGGAGTAAAAGCAGGGACTTGATTGAGATCTCCCCTAAAACCCCCTTCAGATAGCCATAAAAATGACTCTAAACAAATTCTTTTTTTTTTCTTTTTGGAGGGGGGAAGGCAGGGCAACTGGGGTTGAGTGACTTGCTCAAGGTCACATGGTTAGTAAGTGTTAAGTGTCTGAGGTGGAATTTGAACTCAGGTCCTCCTGACTCCAGGGCCTGTGCTCTATTCACTGTGCCATGTCGCTGCCCCTCTAAACAAATTCTGGAGCTGCAGAACCCATAAAATGACAGTGTAAGCAGAGCGAAGTCTGACTTGGGACGCACTGGCACAGACACGGGTAGAGCAGACCTCAGGGGATTGAAACATTGACAACTGTGGCAGTTTTCAGACTTTTCAACCCACAAATGTCAAAAACGCCATAGAGGATTAGTGGGAAAACTTTGTGGGACCTGGGTACAAGAAGAGCACAGTCCAGACCCAGTTCCAGGCAGTGGAGGAGGTGGCAGCTATGATGGCAGTAGCAGCAGTGGCTGCTTCCAGAGTTCTAGTCCCAAAGATGATGGGGGGAATCAAGTGGCTGCTCAGATGGCAATTGCAGGGATCTCTTCACTCTCTCTGAGACAGAATTCTTTTGCATTGCCCTGCTTGGATCTGGGTTGCAGTCCTCATTGGTGGTCCTAGGGTGAGGAGGAGCACTGGCGTGTTGGAGCCCATGGCAGTGGTGGAGAGGGAATCCTCCTTACAGTTCCAAGGCTGAAAAGAGTGCTTGGCATCACTCAAAGATCAGAGCACAGGCCAGAAGGGAAATAAACACTTCTCCTTTGAACATACTTGGAAGAACTGAAAATGTACAGATCCTTAGAAGGTTCTTTGAAAACAGCTTTACAAAACCCTTCAAACCTGGGACAATACACCCACCCCCACCTCCACCCCCACTGGAAGCAGAGTCCTGTCTTGACAAAGAGTTAGAAAGTCAAGTATTTGGCTGGGAAAACGGGCAAACAGCATTAAAAAAAAGTCAGACTAAAGATTCTTACTTTGGTGACAAAGAAGGTCAAAGAATACAACCAGAAGAAGACAACAAAGTCAAAGCTCCTACATCCAAAGCCTCCAAGAAAAATATGAATTGCTTATAGGCCATGGAAAAACTCAAAAATGATTTTGAAAATCAACTAAGAGAAGTAGAAGCAAAATTGGGAAGTGAAATGAAAGAGATGTAAGAAAATCATGCAAAATGAGTCAACAGCTTGCTAAAGGAGACTCCCCCAAAATATTGAAGAAAATAACACCTTAAAAATAGACTAACCCAAATAGTTCTAGATTCTTTCCCTTCCTCCCTCATCACCCATCCACACTGGAGAGACAAGCAAATCAAAAAAGGCTGTACATGTATAGTTACGCAGAACATATCCACAATGGACATATTGTGAGAGACTGATTATATGTCCCTCCTTCCTGTCCTGCCCCCCATTCTATTCTCTACCCTGTCCCTGTCCTTGTCCCTTTACAGACGTGTATGCTTCCAGCAATCTTCCCCTCCACCCTGCCCTCCCCTCCATCATCCCACCTTTCATCCCCATCCCCCTTACTCTCCTGTGTGGCAAGATACCCAGTTTAGAATTTATGTCATTCCTTCCCTAAGCAAAATTCAAGGAGAGAGTAAGGTTGACCCTTTCCCTTTTGCCTTCCTGTTCTTCCCCTCCATTGTAACAGTTATCTCTTGCCTCTTCTATATGAGATGATTAATCCCATTCTGTCTCTCCCTGTCTCCTCTCATTCTATTCCTCTCCCACCTC
>CM053584.1:236427009-236478045 GCA_028627135.1 Pseudochirops cupreus | reverse complement strand
GGTGATCGGTGAATTCTTTCAAGTTCTATTTTGCCCTCTGGTTCTAAAATATCAGGACAATTTTCCTTGAGAATTTCTTGAAGGATGCTTTCTAGGTTCTTTTTTTGATCATGACTTTCAGGTAGTCCAATGATTTTTAAATTGTCTCTGTGGAGTTTTCCTGCTTCTATGCCACCATCTTGGCTCTGCCCAAAAAATGAATATTCATTGAAATAGAGGACTTTCATGCATTCTTGATGAAAAGACCAGAGCTGAACAGAAAATTTGACTTTCAAATACAAGAATAAAAAGAAGTATGGAAAAGTAAAAAGGAAAGAGAAATCATAAGAGACTTATTAAAGTTGAACTGTTTACATTCCTACATGGAAAGATGATATTTGTAACTCATGAGACCTTTCTCAGTATAAAGGTAGTTGGAGGGAGGGCAGATAGGTAGATAGAAAGACAGACAGATAGATAGATGGCACAGGGTCAGATGAATATGAAGTGATATTATCTAAAAATAAAATTAAGGGTATGAGAGAGGAATATATTGGGAGAAGGAAAAAGGGACAGATATAATGGGTAAACTCTCTCACATAAAAGAGGCAGGAAAAAGCTTTTACAATGGAGGGGAAGAGTAGGGAGGTGAGAGGGAATGAATGAACCTCACTCTCATTGGATTTGGCTTAAGGAAGGATTAACATACACACTTAATTGGATATCTTGCCCTCTAGGAAAATAAGAGAGAAGGGAACAAAGGAGTGTGTGTGATAGAAGGGAGGGCATATGGGGAGGTAGTCAGAAGCAAACACTTTTGAAAAGGGACAAAGGTCAAAGAAGAAAACAGAATAGATGGGGGTAGGATAGAATGGAGGGCAATATAGTTAATCATTCCCAACATGACTATTATGGAACTGTTTTGCATAACTACACATGTATAGCCTATGTTGAATTGTTTGCCTTCTTAATGAGGGTGGTTGGGGAGGGAAGAAGGGAGAGAATTTGAAACTCAAAGTCTTAAAAACAAATGTTAAAAATTGTTTTTACATGCAAATGGGAAATGTGATATTGTGTTGCCAAGGCAATATTCACAGCACCAGCTGGTGACTGTGAATATGCCGGCATAGTTCTAAATCACAAAATATAACAGCCTCTTCATATAGAAGATGGAAGCAAAACATTTATTCAGACACCAGAAAGCCAAATAGTAACACCAGAAAAATGAATTCATCATAGCAACAAAGAAATCTATACACTATAATGCTGCAGATAGCAACACCATCCCAAAGCCTTCCCACAAACACTCACAAGCCTAGCAGTCTGCTTGCCTGTGTACTATCTCCTCCCTCCATTCTAACTGCTCTGACTCCCATGTTCCTCTCACCTCTGCTTTATTCTTCCTGCTCCACCCATTCAGCAAACTCCTCCTAACACAGGCTCCATGTGATTACATTCAACCTAATAAGGGGCAGGGAAAATCTTCAAATTCCCATTACCATTACAGATATATAGGCAATGGGGTATAGAAATCTCTTTTGCCTTACAAGAAAGTAAGGGATAAGGAAATGAGAGAGTGATGGGAGGGCAGATTAGGGGAAGGATAATCAGAATGTATGCCATGGTGAGGGAGACGAGGAGGGGAGAAATGGGTAGAAAATTTGGAACTCAAAATCTTGTGGAAATGAATGTTGAAAAATAAAAACAAATTAATAGAAAAAGAAAAAGATGCAAGATACAAAAAATTCAGCAAAAACATCCTTCAAAAACTGTATGAATTTCATTACGAAAAGGGTTGATAGAGAAAATAAGAAAATATCATGGAAATAACATATTCGCTTTAGCAAAGCACACCTTGCATATTACAGAAACTTAATAAACTTTCATTCTTTCATTCATTTAATTGAATCAGATCAGAAATAGCCCATGAAATACTCATGAAGTGTGTCTAGATAATATCACAATTCAATTATTATGTTTTTATAGTTTGTCCTTAAATCTTACTCAAAGGAGCCATACCACTACTAGCCCTATGCTCCAAAAAAAATCAGAAAAAGAGAAAAGGGATCTATGTTTGCCAATACATTTAAAGAAACTCTTTTTAGGATAATCAAACACTGGATACTAAATGGTATCTTATAGGGGAATGGCAAAATAAATTGTGGTACATGAAGGCAATGGAATACATCGCATTTCACATATGGAATGTACAACAGAAATAATTAAACAAACACTTTCTGAATAAACTGGGAATACCTCTATGATCTGATAGAGAAAAGTGAGTAGAGGACAATTTATACTATGATAACATTATAGAGGAAAGTGACTTCTAAAGACTTGAGAACTTTTATCAACACAATGATAAATCATGAATCCAAAAGAATGAAGATGAAACACAGCACTCACAGCCTACCTAACTTTCTAACTCCTCACATCCTAACTTCAAATAAAGAGATCCATTTTCAAACATGGCCAATGTAGAAAGGTTTTTTTTTTTGACAATGCAGTTATATATTGGGGGCTTTATTTTTCATTTATTTGTTATTAAAGTATTTAATATGGGGAAGTTGTGAGAGGGACAGATTAAAGAAATAATAAAAAGTTGGAAAAGAATGGAAAAAAAACTTACCTAAAGAGAGTTTCAATTAATGTCTTCCACTCTGTTCTAGGCTTTATACACATACACACACACACACACACACACACACCTTATATATGTATGTGTGTGTAGAGATTTCCTAGATATATGTGAATAAATATACATATATATGCACGCACATATAAAGAATCTATGTACACTACAAATTCAATTTGTTGACTCAAGACTTGATATGTCATGTATGTATAATACCTATATACATATATGGTCTTTAAAAACTAGGAAAAACACTTAAAAAGTCTTACTTAAAATGTTGATTAATGTCTTCCATATGTGTGCATATGTATATTTCTCTGTTCTTACATACACACATATATGTGTATAGATCTATATCTACATCTATACACACATATGGAAGATGTTAATCAACACTTTAAGATTTTTTTTGTTTTTCTACCTTTTAAAAAACATTAATCTCACTTTCACTGTCCCTCACTTGTCAAACACTTAAAAAAAACACGAAAAATTTAACCCTTCAATACCCAGTTGCATAATTTAGTATATACATGTGTGTGTGTATATATGTATATACACACACACATTTGTGTGTGTGCATGTGTGTATGTGCTATAAATTATATACACACATATTCAGTTAGTTGAATGAAAACTGTATGTTTATAATATTTTTGGATTAGCAAATGAGACAGATTACGAAGTTTTCTGTGTACATCTAGTTTTCAAAGCACTTTCACTTATATTGTTCCTTTTGGACTTCACCACTAATGAGATAAATAGGACAGATGTGATATATGAATCTTTCAAACATAACTCCAGATTAGGGATTCTTAATTTTTTTTCTTTGTTTATCCTTTTGACAGTCTGACAAAATTTATGGATCGCTTCTTGGAATATTGATAAATGAATAAAATAAAATACATTAAATTACATAGGAAAGCAATTGCATTGAAATACAATAATAAAAAAATTTAAAATTTAAATTCACAGAAATCCTGCTCTAAATAGAAAGGGCAGTGCCTTAGATTACTTCCACGATTTGCAGACTAGGCTATATGTGATTTACTATGGCATACATAGGCTCTCTCTTCTGGTGACATCCTATTCTGACAGAATTCCAGCACTGCCAGAATATATAAAATGTTTAGAGCATAAGGAGGAAAAGGGGGAGGAAATACAGACATATTACACACTAAAATGAGATAACATTTGTAAAGTGCTTTACAAATCTTAAAGCATGATATAAATGCTATGTATTATCATGGTCTAGCTAGATTGCAAAGTAAACAGAACACTGAGCCTGCAATCAGGAAGATGAGTTCAAATTCAGCCTCAGACACTTACTACCTATGTGGATCTGGGCACATCACTTAAACTCCCTCTGCTTCAGTTTCCTTTTCTATAAAATGGAAGTAATGGGGAGATCCTGAGCCCTAGTGTGGTGGAGCATGCAAACACCACCACCAGGAACCCGTCATGTACTTTATCATAGTCAGGGGAACCAGCAGACTCCAGCTCCAAGAACCTCCATGTGCTTTAGCACAGCCCTAGGCAAACAGACATCCTCCAGCAGCCAGACCTCCATTTGCTTCAGTGTAACCCTGGAAAAATGCAGAAACACCCCACTGGGGCTTAACATATGCCAGACCCCACCACTAGGACCCAAGGTCATTACCAGGTAAGCTGCCAGACCCCTATGACCTTCAGTAGTGCCAGTCAGTACCCTCCCTAGCCCCTCAACACAACACCAAGCATGAGGGTCTCTTGGGTACCTCAGGGCTCTCAGTGTAGCACCATAAAAATATCCCAGGCCTGTAGCCACTGGCACAAGAAGCCTGAGACAGTGCTCCTTCCACCCCAGGTACAGAGATCAAATTTAAAGCAAAGGAAAAAACCCTACCCCCTCCCCCAAAAACAGATGAGCAAAAAACAACAAAAAAAGAATCTGACTGTAGAAAGTTATTATGGTGACAGGGAAGACCAAGACACAAACTCGGAAGAGGACAACAATGTCAAAACACCTGTGGGCAAAACCACCAAACAAAAATGAGATGTGATCTGAAGCCCAGAAAGAACTCACAGAGGAGCTCAAAAAGGAGCAAAAAAATCATGTAAGAGAGGTAGAAGAAAAAAAGTATGAAGGTGATGCAAGAGAATTATGAAAAAAGACTCAACAGCTTGGAAAACTGGTTAAAAAGTAGAATTGGCCAAGTGTAAAAGGAGATATAAAAATCCACTGAAGAAAAAAAAAAACTCCTTACAGAGTACAATGGGCCAAATGGAAAAGAAAGTACAAAAGTTAATTGAGTAAAACAACATCTTAAAAGTGAGAATTGGGCAAGTGGAAGCTAATGAATCTATGAGATATCAAGAATCAATCAAAGAAATTCAAAAGAATGAAAAAAAATTGGAAGAAAATATAAAATACTTCATGGGAAAAACAATTGACCTGGAAAACAAATCCAGGAGAGACATTATCGGAATCATTTGATCACCAGAAAGTCATAATCTAAAGGAGGACCTAAACAGTCTCTTTCAATAAATTATCAAGGAAAATTGCCGTGATGTCCTGGATCCAGAGGGAAAAATAGACATAGAAAGAATCCATCAATCACCTCAGGAAAGACATCCCCAAATAAAAACTAATTGTTATCTTTGTTGTTGTGTCATTTCAGCTGTGTCCAACTCTTATGTGACCCCATTTGGTGTTTTCTTGGCAAAGATACTGGAGTGGTTTGCCATTTCCTTTTCCAGGTCATTTTACAAATGAGAAAACTGAGGCAGACAGGGTTAAGTGACTTGCCCAGTAGCTAGTAAGTATCTGAGACTGGATTTGAACTCATGAAGATGAGTCCTCCTGATTCTAGGTCAAATTCTTTCTCCACTGCACCACTTAGCTGCCTGGACATTACTAGTGAGAGACTCATTGAATGGATTTATTTTTATTGTTGCATTTTAGCTAGCTCTAGATCAATATTAGTACAGCTAGAAGGAATGTACATAGACAGAGGATATAGATATAAGGTAAATCTGAGGGAATGACATGAAAAAAATTAAGGAATGAGGAAGAAGAGTATAATGGGTGCAGAAGGAAGGGATAGAATGGAGTAAATTATTTCATGTAAAGAGGCACAAAAGACCTATTAGAGTGGAGGGGAAAAAGGGAGGCTGGGTGATGAGCATAGCTTGAACCCTTTTATCATCAGTATTCACTCAAAGAGAGAATCATATACACGATCAGTTGAATGTAGAAATCTCTCTTACCCAACAAGAAAGTAGGAGGGGAGGAGATCAAGTGAAGGGGGAGATGATGGGATTGACTGAAGGGAGGGAAGATCAGGCAAAGTGGTAGACAGAAACAAAACACTGGGGAGGAGGGAAAGGGTGAAAAGAGAGAGAGGACAAACAGGAGGAAGAACAAGATGGAAGGACATAATAATAACCATGAATGTGATTGTGAATGGGACAAACTCTTCCATAAAATGGAAACAGAGAATGGAGTGGATCAAAAACCAGGATCCTATAATATGTCGTTTAGAAGAAACACACTTGAAGCAGAGAGACACACACACAGAAAAAAGGTAAGGAGCTGGAACTATGCTTTAGCTGAAGTAAAAAAACCAAAACAAAATAGGAGTAGCAATCCTTTTAGGCAAAGTAAAAGCAAAAATAGACCTAATTAAAAGAGGTAAGGAAGTAACATACATCTTGCTAAAAGGTACCATAGACAATGAAGCAATATCAATACTAAACATGTATGTATCAAGTGGTCTACCATCCAGATTCTTAAAGGAGAATTTAAGTGAGTTATAGGAAGAAATAGACAGCTAAATTATACTAGTGGGGAACCTCAACTATCCCCTATCAGAACTTGATAAATCCAACTAAAAAATAAACAAGAAAGAAATTAAGGAGATTGGGGTGACTAGGTGGCACATTGAATACAGCACAGACCCTGGAGTCAGGAGGACCTGAGTTCAAATCTGGCTTCAGACATTTAACACTTACCAGCCATGTGACCTTGGGCAACTTGCTTAACCCTAATTGCCTTGCCCTGCCCCTCCAAAAAGCAAAAAAAAAATTATGTAGTAAATAGGATATTAGAAAAGCTGGCTATGACAGACCCTTTGCATGATTTAGACATAAAGGGTGATATCATATGCAAGTTAGAAGAGTGAGGAATAGCCTACCTGTTAGATCTATGGGGAGGGGAAGAATCTATGATTAAACAAGAGATAGAGAGCATTACAAAATGTAAAAAGATGATTTTGATTATATTAAATTAGGAAGCTTTTGTACAAACAAAACCAATGCAACTAAGATTAGAAGGAAAGCAGATGGCTGGGAAACAATCTTTACAGCAAATGTCTCTGATAAAGGCCTCATTTCTCAAATATATAGAGAACTAAGCCAAATTTAGAAGAATACAGGAAATTCCCCCAAAGACATATGGTCAAAGGATTGTAATGGTAATTAATTTAAATTTGAAGACCCCTTTTTTGTTATGTCAAGTAAGCAGATACTAAGCCTTTAGTAACTAAGGGCTAAGCACCTCTGTGAAAGAAACAGAAGGTGTGAACTCTGTCTCCTGTTGCTGACATAACAGGACAGGGTTGGCTGAGACAGGAAGCAAATGTGTGTGTGTGTGTGTGTGTGTACATAAGAATAACCTGAGAGAGAAGCAGTCAGAATCAAGATTTTTTTACTCCTGGTGGAGGAAGCAGAATTGTCCTAGCATCTGGGAGCTGGGCTGCTACTGGACTGAGGACTGAGTTGGAGTTTTCTATGAGACCAGAATCTGGTGAAGGCTGAGGTTGCTGCTGAGCAGGCTGCCTGGAAGGCTGAGATTTCTTCTGGGTCCTAGGGCCAGCCAAACTGCTGGAGAACTGAAGAAGCATGACCAGGATAAGACTTTGTCTGTTAGTGGCTTGGTTGATCCTTGAGTTCCTGGCAACAGAAGTTGTGAAGGTTTGGAGATGTGCTGGACCCTGTGAATTTCAGTGTGTAACAAGAACTGCTTGGAGAACTGGATGAGAACCTGGAAGCTGTCTGCCTCTGAATCCAGGTGACTGTTTGGTGGATTCAGGTAGGAGCTGGGACCATGAAAAGGGATTCAGGGAATCTGGGAGGACACCCCAGTCAAGATGAAGAAAAGACCTCTCCTTGGATATTGAATGTGTGATGAAATTGAAGTTTACTAGACACTGAGGGGTGGAGGGTTTGTCTAATTTTTTAATGATTGTACTTAGTGATTTTAATTACTTAGTAATTGTGAATCTGAATAAGTGACTGATTGAGTCAACTGGTGGAGGGTTTGTGTATTTTCTAATGATTGTATTCAGTGAGTGATGATACTTAGTGACTGATTGCTAGATAAGTGACTGATTAAGTTAATTTGATTAACTTAATTAACTATTATTGCCCATGAATGGAAGACTGACTATTGTATTGTGAGATGATTGAATGAATGAGTGAGGAGGCAAACCTCCTTAGGCATATCAGATGATTATTTTTTTGTTCTTTGTTCTAAATACTGTGACCACTTTGGCGAAAACTATGTGGCCATTCTTTTGTGAAGCTGTTGTGAACACTATATTGTGATTTTCTGTGATAAGATGTAATGTTGTGAATACTATATTGTGATTTGTTGTGAATGTTTGCCTTGATTTGTTATGGAATAAATGGAATGTTCACTACACTGTGTAATCAGAACCTTAAAAGCTGTTCACAGTAGCATTCTTTTTGCAAGCTGTTCATGCATAGCATTACAAGGATATGAACAGACAGCTTTCAGATGAAGAAATCAAAGCTATATATAGGCATATGAAGAAGTACTCTATCACTTCTGATTAGAGAAATGCAAATTAAAACAACTCTGAGGTACCATCTCACACCTCTCCAATTGGCTAATATGACAGAAAAGGAAAATGATGAATGTTGGAGGGAATATGGGAAAATTGGGATACTAATACACTGTTGGTGGAATCATGAACTGATCCAACCATTCTGGAAAGCTATTTGGAATTACACCCAAAGGGCAAGCAAACTGTACATACCCTTTGATCCAGCAATACTACTACTAGATCTGTTTCTAAAAGACAACATAAAAAAGAGAAAAGGCTTACACATGCAAAAATATTTATAGCAGTCCTTTTCATGGTGGCAGAATGTTTGAAATTGAGGGGTTGCCCATCAAGTAGGGAAGGGTGGAACAAGCTGTGGTATATGAATTAATGGAATACTATTGTGCAATAAGAAATGATGAGCAGAGAGATTTCAGAAAACTTGGAAAGATTTGTATGAACTGATGCAAAGTAAAATGAGCAGAACCAGAAAACATTGTGCTCAGTATCAGCAACATTGTGTGATGATCAACTATAGATGACTCAGCTCTTCTCAGCAATTAAGTGATCCAAGACTCACAAAGGAAAATGCTATCCACATCCAGATAAAGAGCTGATGGCATCTGAACGCAGATCTAAACATATTTTTTTCCCACTTACTTTTTTTCTTTCTTATGATTTTTCTCTTTGATCTGTTTCTTCTTTCACAACTGTGACTAATATAGAACTATTTTTACATGACAGTATGTGTATAAACTATACCAAACTGCTTTTAGAAGAAGGGGATGGGAGGTGGGGAGGGAGAAGAATATGGAACTCAAAATCTCACAAAAATGAGTGCTGGAATATTTCTTATGTTACTGGGGAAAAATTAAATCAAATACTATTAAAAATAAAATAAAATGGAAGTAATAATAACACCTACCTCCCTTGGGTGTTGTGAGGATAAAATAACATTTGCAATAAATGTCATCGTAATTCCCCCCCTTTTATCCTCCTGGTTCCTTTCCCAGTGTGTCAGAAAACTGTCAGAACACATAGAACACATATAACAGTATGGTGGGAGATGTTTAATAATTGTCTCTCTGAAAAAAATGTACAGATGACAATCTTTAAAGTTTAACTGGTGTTATTAATGTTTTTTCTATTACTTTCTTAAGTTTAGACAAATAAGGAGTAACTCTGGCCTTGCTTTGTAACTTAGATTATATCTGAGGTCTAAGTGCTCACACTGAAAATTCAACAACTAGCTCTCAGGTACTGGTAGGAGCTGGCCCCAGGAAGATTCTGGGCTATTCCCTTATTTGCATCCTACCCATGCCTATTTAGGACATTTTTTCAATGCTCTTAACTAAATAGTAACTTCTTCAAAAACCTGGAAAAATGCTAGCTCTGCATGCTCTGATGATGGCACAGTTGATTGTGGAGGATTTCCATGGTTTCCCTCACTTCCATGGACCCACTGGATTGACCTGGTTACAAAGTTACAAAATAAAGACCTGAGTTCAAATCTAACCTCAAACACTAACCAGCTATGTGTTCCCAGGTAAATCATTTAATCTTAGTTTGCCTTAGCTTCCTCAGCTATACTTTGCAGGGTTGTGGTTAGGATCAAATGAGGTAATATTAGTAAAGTTTTTAGCACAGTGCCTGGCACATAGTGGGGGGGCTTTATAAATGCTTCTTCCCTTCCCTTTCCTCCCCTCCTCCTCCCATCCTCCCATATCACATAGACTATAGGGCAAAGCACCATTCACCCTGTGATTGTTATGAGGTACATTGGACAAGTATGTAAGAACTGACAGGTCTCCAAAACTCACTGTATAATGGGGGTAACAGGAAACCCCCTGAGCTGTACTCTGGCCTGGGCTATGCCCTTTAATTCCATGGGGTTATATTCATGCTCTGATCTCACCCTGGAAGTCCAAGCAAAACCTGGATTGCAAATCAGGCAAGATCCAAAGAACAAGAGGTGGTCACACATGTCCTTTAGCAAGGTGCCAAAGTATATAGCCATCCCCACAGAGCTTGAATGTGCATGTCCAGCTCAGACAGAGGTTCTTCAGGCCAGTGATCAAGGTTTTTCTGATTACTCCCTTATAAGTGCAAATGAATGTCCTCTTTCTTCCCCAGAGATTTTTCTAAAAGGCAATTAATGCTGTCGCCAAACTTAGTCCCTAGGCGAAAATACCATTAGTTCATGTCTTACTGTATATGATGCCTCTTGAGAGTTTATTCATGCTGTTTGGTGATTCATCATATTTAACTTGGGTCGAAATGTGATTCAATAGACTTAAAAAAAATCTTCCTAGGGAATTTGTGACTTTTCTATGTGTTGTCACTTTTATTCTGAAAAGTATCTAAGAAAGGAAAAAAATTCATCCAGCAATTCAAAAATCCCAGGAGAGTCATCTATGTTTGAGGAAAGAAAAGAGAAACATAAATGCCTTTTTGAAACTGGAAGAGAGACAGTTTAGGATTATAAACATCAAGACCAACCACGGACATGCTTGGATATGGTGTCTTTAAGTCAGCAGCAGCCAGTTTCTTGACAACCACACAAGGTCTTTTAGTTTATATCTGACTCCAGGGCCTGTATCATTGTATTAGCATTTATCCCCAAATTTACAGAAAAATCGTTTATTTTTTACATCATTTATATGTCCTTTGACAGTATGATTGAAAGCTATCCCTGTGTATTTTTATGTTTTTCTTCATTTTTTTAAAAAAAGTTTTGTTGATGTGCTTTGTTTTTACATCATAAACATTTGTAGGTTAATATAATGACCTCATAAGAGATTTCTAATGACAAAATTAAACAGTTAAGTAAAATTAATAATGGAACGATCTCATCTGAAAGCAACATTTCACAACTGTAACACCCCATCCTCTCTTTTTAAATGAGCATAAATCTATTTTTCTCTCCTTTCCATCAACCCACCTCATTTTATATATATATCTATATATCTATATCTATATCTATATCTATATATATGTATACACACATATGTATATATAATATAGATAGTCAAGCAAAACAAGTTTTACCAATGGCTATCTATAAAAACATAAGTTTTATTCTGTACCCTATTTCTGTCCTATCTTTGTAGTGCATAACATGTTTCATCATTGGTCCTCTGAAATCATGAATGTTCATTATATTGATTATAATTCTTAGCAGCTTTCAAAGTAATTTGTTTTTATAGTGTTCTTGTTGTATAAATTATTCTCTTGGTTCTGCTCATTTAATTCTTCCTTAGTTTATAAAAGTCTTCAAAGTAGTTCATTTTTACAATATTGATGTTATACATAAGTTGTTCTGTTTCTTCTCACTTCGTTGCACTCCCTTATATGAGCCTTTCCATGCCTTTCTGAAATCACCAATTTCTTCCAGCACAGTATTTCATCACATTCATATACTACAACTTATTAAACCATTCTTCAGTTCTTAGACATTCCCTTAGTTTCCAGGGTTTTTTTTTGGCTACCACACAAAGAGCTGCTATAAATATTTTTGTACATAAAGAACTTTTCTCTTTTTCTTTGATCTCTTTTGGGTATAGGTCTAACAGTGGTATAGCTGGGTCAAAGGACATTCATTGTTTAGTAACTCAATTCCAAATTACTTTCCAGAATGATTATACCCTTTCACAGGTCTACCAAAAGTATGTCAATGTGACTATTTTTCTAAAGACCCTCCAACTTTTATTATTTTGCTTTCTTGCCATTCTTGTCATAAAATCTTATCTAACATGCTAAAGGGCATGTGTGACTACCTCTTGTTCTTTGGATCCTGCCTGATCGTGAGGTAGAATATCAATATTACTTCAATATGCATTTCTTCAATTAGTAGAGATCTGTAGAGCTTTTTCTTAAGACTATAGATCGCTTTGTTTTCTTTCTTTGAGAAGTCCGTTCGTACCTTTAGATGGTTTCTCAATTAGAAAGACGTCTTTTTTCTTAAAAATTTGAATCAGTTCCTTAGTTATTTTGGAAATGAGACTTTCATCAGAGAAACACTGCAAAGATTATTTCCCTCCAGTTAATTGTTTCCATTCAAATCTTAGTTTTATTAGATTTGTTTGTGTGGAATTTTGTATAATCAAAGTGATCCATTTTATCTTCTGTGGTCCTCTCTAGTATTTGTTTAGTCATGAACTTTTCTACTATCCTTAAATATGGATTTCTTTAATTTGTTTGTCATGTGCCCTTTTATAACTGAGTCATATGCCTATTTGAAGCTGATCTTTGTAAAGGTTGCTTTAAAGTGTTACTTTAAATCTATTTTTTTTCGTACTGCCATCCAATTATCCTAGTAGTTTTTACCTAATAGTAGGTATTTAGCCCAGGGATTGTAATGTTTGCATTTGTAGTATACTAGAATATCAGATACATCTGCTTCATATGTTTTATCCTAAACCTTTATTACCATTTCTTTTCATTATTTTACTTGAGATTCTTGACCTTTAAATGGACATTTTATGAGTGGTAATCTATGGTCTAGATTCTCCCAGGCTTTGAACTTATAAGGACTGTATCTAATCTCAGGGTCTGGGCCTTCAAATACCAATCTTTCTCTTGAGTCATTGCTCCAGCTATTTAAAACCATCCTTGGGGATGTTAGAGGGTGGCTCTGAACCAATTGCTCCATCTTGGGGCAATTCTAGTCACCAGGACTTAATCTGGAGTTGCCTTTTGTCTTCTTTACATTATAGCCATGATCACATCCACATCTGCTACCAAACAGATGTCTGGGCAATCAAAGGTTCACCTCCTGGTAAGCTCATTAAATTGAGCATCTTACTTGAGCACCATTACTAGGCCAGGGAACTTTCTATGTTACATTGTTGACAGTTTCTTCATATTACTTGGATACCTTTTTATTTGAAGAAAAATGTCATGGAAAGCACAGGGTAAATACTTTACAAGGAATAGCACCCAAGTTTTCATCCAAAAGAACATATTGCCACCAAGCAGAGAGTGGAAATTGTGGCTAATGACAGCTTTTCCTCTCCCCGCCCTCCCCATTTCCCTGAAGCAGTTTTCATATTTGTTTTGTCAGGGAACTCTCTTATTCTTCCTATATTGCATCAGTAAAAAGAAAAATAGGGAAAATCTTATCTAACTTGTTGATAATGAACAGATGGCAGTGATTAAAATCTGTAACATAATTTGTTTATTTGTAATGTGAGTACTCATTGTGGTCTTTGAGTCACTCTTTGAAAGGATTCCATTTACCAAAAGGTTATTTTTGATGTTGTGGGTCTTTGTAGCATTCATTTACACACACGATCTCTCAGGTTACTTCAATAGATTTTGAAATGGACAAATCAGATGATTATCCTCCTCCCCCTTTTTGGGGGGAGGGGAGTGTAAAATTAACTATATTGTCAGATAAAATTTTTAAAAACCTAACAGCAGATATGAAATTTTGCAATGACAATATTAAATTTCATCTTATTAGTATGTATACTAATAACAGAAGAACTTCATGTGCTGCCCTGCCTATAGGCGGATTGATGCATTCTAGTGGTAAGATAATCAGTGGAACTGAGAAAAAGCCCTCCCTCTCCTTTTGGAAGAAGTGGCAGGTTTAACAAAAAAGATATCAACCAGTGTAGGACAAAGCCTGGATCAGAATTTCTCTGAACAACATAGGGGCTAAGACAGAAGCATGAAAGTTAGAGAACAGAATGGAGATATTAATCCTGTCAGTTCCCATCTTTGGGAATGAAGCTCACATAAAAAGCTTGATTTGTCTGATAAAACCTGCCTCTCAAAAGACCTGGTTTTTATCAACCATGTTATGTTATTGACATAACACATGGACAGTGATTAATGTGCTAGAGCCTTCTCCTAACTTAAGTGACCTTGGAGGATGTAGGTTCAAATAGCATATTTGGCATTATGGAAAGTGCTGCATTAAACAAAAATTCAATTGCTAAGTCTATAGCACTAGTAGTGATGGTGGTCTGTGCTGATTCTCTAGCTAGTGATGCTACATTGATGGGATCTGCATGAATATGATGCTTTTCTGGCTACCAGTAGTCCTGCCAATGACAATACTGCTCCCATTAGTCTTCTTTTAATCTTCTTCTCATTATCAGAACATTTATCTTTTCATCTAGTCTGAAAAGAAAGAAGCACATTTTTATTCAGTCAAGTGACTAAATGTCTTGATATCATTTGATATTTAAAACAGTCTTGCAAAATGGCATCATCCCTAACTGTTATCTCCAGAAGACAGGAGCATGTGCATGTACACACAGACACACAGACACA
Source organism: Pseudochirops cupreus (assembly GCA_028627135.1). NCBI lineage: Eukaryota > Metazoa > Chordata > Mammalia > Diprotodontia > Pseudocheiridae > Pseudochirops > Pseudochirops cupreus. Next base: position 236,463,325 of record CM053584.1, on the reverse strand, counting down.
CAATGCATATGCACATTCAAGATCAGTGGTATCAAACTTATATAGGAACAGGGGCTGCTGGTTCCATATTGGCTTAAAAATTGCATATTAACATTATCCACATTCTCTTGTATTTTTATTTAGTTAAGCAGTTGTCAATTACATCTTAATCTGGTTCTGGTCACACTCAGGAGTATTGTGGGCAGCAAGGTGGTGGCATGTTTGACACCTCTACTCAAGATGACCTTTGAGGCCCTTTCAGTGTGGAGGTTTTGTAATTCTATGAATGAATAATATCTACTTGTTGAGAAGATTGAGTAGTAAGTATATTAATCCACCAAAAAAATATTTATTCAGAGCTTTTCATTAGGAAGGTAGGATGGTATAATGGAAAGCATACTGGATTTGGAGTAAAAGGATTCTTGATATTGCCATATATAATCTAGGTGAATATGGACAAGTCACTTAACCTTGAACACCAAATATCTCACCTTTAAAAAAGAAAGGAGATTGGCTTAGGCAATCTCTGAGCTTCCTGCCCACTCTAAATCTTTGATCTACTTGCAGCCCAGGGCTAAATATATAATTGAAAAGGCCTTTATTGATCCTTTTGAATGACATGAAGACATGAATAGGATATCCAAAAGACTTATCCCAGACAGGCTGGAGTCATTAGCATAGAGAAATCAAGAATATTCCAAGGCAGCAAATCTATAAATGTGGTCCTTGTAGACAACTAAGAAGAGGCATATGGTTGGCACATTTACATCACTGTGGTGTGGCAAGAGTTGTGTGCTTGAGATTATACTGTCTAAATCATGCTTTCAATCATATCATACATACCAGTTCAGGTTCAATGGGCCTTTAGTCTACGTGGCTTCTGAGCAAACAGAATTGTGTACTGCAAACTAGTTAGGTATTATGTAAGATAGGCGCTGGTATATGGAATGAGGTATGAGCAAAAAATAAGATAATCTCTGTCCATCAGACATTCAGTCAACTGGGGATCCAGGCACTAAATATACAGTGATCAACCCATCTACAAGTATTTTTATGCACTTATTCTCTGCCAGAAGCTGTGCAATCCTAGGGATACAGATTCGTTGTTGTTCTTCAGTCATTTCAATAAATAGATAAGAGACTATTCTAACACTACACCCCAGTGGGAAGATCACTGGACTTTAAGTCAGGAGACATATTGAGATCCACCTTATGCCGTTTCTTCTCCATGTGACTCTAGGCAAACAGCTTTATCTTTATCAATTTTATCCAGTTCTCATGAGAGAATTTAAAGACTTTAAAAGTGCTTTCCAATTATAAATCCATGATCTTATGTTCGTGTGACTTCTAAGTTCTTTTCCAGTCCTAACTCTATGAATCCGCATAATTATTACTGGAATGATATGGACAGTATTATAGGAATTAGAGAATCCTCTCTTGGTGAACTTTATAGAGGAAGCAAAGAGTAAGTAGAAATAACCAAACAGATTTAAAATGGAAGGAAGACTTTTAAAAAATTTTACAAATAATTTGTACTCTTGGCAAATGGGAAAAAATTTAAATTGGATTTATTAAGCCAAAGATACAACTGGTCAAGATGGGAGGCAATCACTGAATTAATCAAAACCAAATTTACTTTAGGGAAAATTCTGCCTTGGCAGGAAGATGAGATTAGAAAGAACAACAATCTTGCTCTCCGAGTTAAATGAAGACCGGTGTGATGCTAACAAAGTTAGCATGAGAACTTTTCTGAATTTTGGCTAAAAGAATAAACTTCAAAGCCCAAATGGAAAAAAAAAAGTGCAGCATTGTTAGCAACCTGCAATTTAAACTTCTTGTTGCATGGATTTATTTTTCGTTTCCACAAGACTTTTGAGTGTTGGACACATTTTAGTAGTTTGGAATACCATCACATGTACAAGGAGCCATGGATCAAATTAAAGGTGTAGATAGATAGGTAGATGAAGATAGATACATAGATGAAGGTGGTAGATAAAACATTTATTAAGTTCTTAGTCAAGTCAAGTCAAGTCAAGCACTGTGTTAAGTTCTGGGAATGTAGCTATGAGCAAAAAACATAATCCTTACCCTCAGGGAGCTTACATTTAAATGAAAAGGGAGCTGGACTGCAGGTTGGGGCAGGGAAGGAAGTGTAACACAAAATGGTGATATGGGCTAAAGACTCACCAATCAGAGGAGAGGGCTGCAGGTAGAATAGGTTCAAATAAAAAGCAAGTCTCTTGTAGTTCATAACTTCATAGATCTCTCTGCGCCATGTGGCTTTCTATCTTGGCTATTTCAGACCTATATAGTGGTGTTATTTGCACTTAACAAGGTGCTAGGCAGCTAGAGAAATCTCTGTGTAAGGCCTAATTTGACATGTGGAGCCTTTGCCATTTTCTCTAGGTGGGAGAAAGAAGCCTCCCTCCTTACCCTTCCCGCCTTTTCTCTGTCTGTCACTCTCCGTGTCTGTCTGTCTGTCGCTCTCTCTCTCTGTCCCTCCCCCTTCTTCTTTCCTCATTCCCCTTAGTCTTTTACCTCTTCAAATCCTGGCTTTATCTCTACATTTCTATTCCCATCAGTCTACCTGCCCAGTCCTTACTTCATGGTCCACTACCCCATGGGTCAAAATAATCACTAACTCTTCTTCCTTCTCTCCAACTAACATGCAAATTCTTTTCTTAACAGAGAAAAAGATAATCCACCAAATGAAGCTATAGTAAAGTATTAATAATTGAGAAGAGTTTAATGGTGTCCTTTCCTTTTTAAAAGTAAATCCTTGGAAAGGCAAAGCCTTAACTCAAAAGTATTGAATTTCTTATACTGTGGCAGGTGTGGGATGGGGGAATCTTTCTGGTGAGGAGAGCCTTCCTAATGTTCCGCAAATCAATCAATCCAGCAATTAACAGGCATTTATTAAGTACCCATTATGTGCCAAACTCTAGGATTAAAAAGGAAAAATGAAAGAGTTTTTACCCTTGAGGAATTTACATTACAACACTGTGTCTATTTTACCTACTTATAAGAAAGGCCCTGACCCCTAATTTGAAAACATGGCTTTAGTTCTGTACTCAGGGTAAAGCTTTAATAATCCAAAAAGAACCCACAAGATAGTTAATGAATGTAATCAATGGCCTACATGGAAAGCAGGTTTTATTTGTGAGTGATTATTTATACAGACCATGAAAATGAATTACTGGGATACATTAGGATTGTTCAAAATGACCATGTTGGCAGTTGAATTAATTTGTAAACATTCAACTATGAGATTTGGCACAATTTCTCTTCTTAAATAAAGTAACTTGATGTTTATTACATTTTGTCAGTTATCATTTAAGATGGAAACCTAAACATTATACTAGATATTTACATTTGCAATAAGCCTAGTCCATATCCTATGGTCTCCCCTCCATATGTAATACTTTAAGAATATACTTTAATAAAAATAATTGTATAGATAACTGCTATGACCATTTGCTGAAGAGAAATTTTGCACATTCCTTCCATACATGGCAGCCTACAGAAAACCACATATAGAACTTCCATGATTTTTCTATTTATTCAGCAAGTCTGTGGTTGCTTGAAAGAACAGTGTCCCAGCCACCTCCTTGGAAATGTTCTTAAGAGACCTAAAAAGGAGGAAACCAAACCCCAAGCCAAGCCCTGCCATTTATTGGCAAACCAGAGGCATCATCTGTACTATGCATTTGTGGAAGATGTCTTCATGTTTTCTGAAACTGATTTGAATACAGTTTTGGTAGATGATGATCTCTTAATGCTACTGGTTAGATTCTGACCTTTTTCAGTTTCATACTGTCCAGACAGATAATGGTCACAATCAATAGTACTTTTGTAAGATGTGAAGAAGGCAAGTTCAAAAAAACTAACACAAGCTGGATCTTTGGCTCCAAGCCAATCATTCACCCATTCAGTAACCTGGTAACTTTCTGTGATGCAAGTGTCTATCTACGCTGTTGGAAAATTTCTTTTTCTGGAGGTCTGTACATCAATGAAATGATGGATCTGACTTAAAAACACAGGGAGGTTTAGTGAACGAAGTTGTATAAGTATTATGCTCATTTTATAGCAGAAGAAATGAGGTTTAGAGAAAGACAGTGACTTGTCCAATATTGTATAGCTAGTAAGAAACAGTGGTGGAGACTTGAATGTAGTACTTATTACTCTAAGCAGTTGAGTCAGTTTGTAAACATTCACCCATGAGATTTGGCACAGGAGGGCTATTTAGTTTGTCTGGGACTGCTTGAAAGAACAGTGTCCCAGCTACCTCCTTGGAAATAATTCTTCATACCTTCATATGTGAAGATGGTGCTGCTGAGTCACTTGTCACCTATAAATGCATGAAATTCTTTTATCTCATCATAATCCATTGTTACTCCATCTCTCCTCCTGCCTTGTAACCCACAAACTCATTTTTCACCCTCACTGTGATCTATAAACACCATCCTTCAGTTTTGTCCCAAACCATTAGCCCTATACCTTCAATACCCTCTTTCTTTCTCCATCTTGATTCCTTGGTGAACCAGTTCAACTCCACAGTGTTCCCTCAAGTTTCTTGCCCCCTTATACTGTCACTAACCTTGCCCAACTAAACCTCATCATTGGATTCATTGTACTCATATGCTGCTCAACAGAGACAGAGAAAAATGACAAAACCATGCTGATTGGGTCCGATATAAATTTATAGGAAATAATCTCAACTGGGTCTTCATTGTAGCAAAGCAGTCCTTTTACACCTTTCTAATTGATTCTTTATCCCACCAACTATAGTAGCTCTTACAAAGCTTTTCATCCTTCCTGAAACCTCCCCTGGTTCTCCTTACCTTCATCCTCTCAGAATCTTGCCTCATATTTGACTGAAATAATTGAAGCCATTCACTAAGAGTTCCCTCTGCTTTCTTCCTCCTCATCTTACATTGATTAGATGCCTTCTGCCACTTTCTCTTCCTTCATCCATCTCACAAGAAGGAGTCAAATTTTCACCTTGAAGATGAGTTCCTCTAAATGGACAAGTAATCTCATTCCATCCCATATTTTCTAGTATATTGTCCCCCTCTACCGTCCCCACTATCTCACTTATTTTCAATATCTCCTTGTCTACTGGCACTTCCTTACTGCATATAAATATGTCCATGTCTCCCTCATTCTCCAAAATCCTCATCTGATACATCCATCCCCTCTAACTATGATCCCATATCTTGTACCCTTTTCATGACTGAACTCCTTGAAAAGAACATCTACATATGATGCCTTCACTTCCTTTCCCCTCACTCACTTCTTAACTCTCTTCAGCAGGGCTTCTGACTTCATCATTTGACTGAAACTACTTTCTCCAAAGTTACAAATGATTTCTTAATTGCCAAATCTAGTGACCTTTCCTCATATCTTAGCCTTTTTGACCTTTCTGTAGTCTTTGTCACTGTTCAGAACCCTCTTCTCTTTATACATTTCTCTCTAAATTTTCTGTAATGTTGATGTCTTCTGGTTGTCTTCCTATGCATCTGACCACTACTCAGTATTTTTTGCTGGGTCTTTATCCAGGTCTTTATCCCTAATTATGGATGTTCATGAAAGCTCTGTCCGGGATAGTATTTCATTTAGTGATCTCATCAGATACCATGGATTCACTTATCATTTCTATGCAGATGACTATCAGATTCATTTCTGCAGTCCTAATTTCTCTCTTGATCTCCAGTCTTTCATCTCCAACCCATCAATGGACATTTCAAACTGGATGTCTTCTAGATATCTTAATCTAAACCTGTCCAAAACTGTACTCATCTTTCCTCCCAAACCTTCCCTTCTTCCTAACTTCTCTCTTACTATTGCACACACCATCATCATCCTCCTAGTCATCCAGACTCACAATCACAATTGTCTCCTTCTTCTCTCACTCCCACTCAGTATCCAATCAATTATCAATGCCTCTCAGTTTCACCTTTGCAGCATCTCTCAAAGACATATTTTTCTCTTCCTTGTTGACTTGACTTGATGTGATTGTCAAGAAAACATGTTCTGTAAATAAGTTTTCTAATAGTTATTATAATGTTGTTCTGAGTCATCTCTGCTCTCTGATTTGGTTTCTTTTAAGAGGTACATAAGAGATTGTAGGTACAGTTCTGTTTGTTCACCCTTTTAGCTAGTTTAAATAGGAAACATCTACGAACAGTGAAGGCAGCACTGATTCTAGAGTCAGAGGAGCTGAGTTCAATTCCAGTTCTTATACTTAACTTCTTACGTGATATTGGGCAAATCACTTAACCTGGTTTTACCGCTGCTCCTCAGTTTATTCATGTGTACCATGAGTGGGCTGGGTTCTGAGGTCCCTTTCAGATCTTGATTTATGATCCTAAATAATAGCAGTAGACCAGAAATAAGTTGTGAGATTTTTCTCATTCTCAAGATAACCAAACTCTTTTCCTGTATCTCCTACAAACAGGTCACCTATCAGCTCTATCTCATACGTACACTGGAATTTTTATAGCTTCTAAAACCAGTAATTCAGAAACTAGACAATTGTTGCCATATAATGAAATTATGTGATGAATTATATAATGAAGCTATCTTGCCATGTTGCTAAAAGGATTATTAATATGACTTTCACATGGGACTAAAAACATGAAACAATATGATACAAAGTGCATCTTCAACTTATTTTAGTACATTGTGATATGACAAAGTGCAGGACAACAAAGTATATAACTTTAGTTCAATTACACAATGTTTTTGTCATTGTTCAATTACACAATTATACACTACAAGTTTCATTGCTTCTTTCTCATGAAATCATTAAAGTCAGAAATTTCATTCTGAAACCAAACTAGTCTCCCATTATACACATCTGTGAAGAGTTTTCTGGAAAGGTTTTTGGATTTCATGGTACTTAGGATTTTAAAATACCTTCATTCTTATAAGCTTAATAAATAAACCAACTGTATCCCCAAACTCAGTGAGGGGACTTGGAGGTTATTGTGCTATGGAATGCCAAGACCAGCTGCTTAGATAATGTTATGCAATTTTATTTTTAAGTGCTTATGAATAGTAAAGAACTACTTTTATGTGACAGATTCTGATAAAGTTTGCACTACTTTAATCTAAGGATGGATCCTACTTTAAGAAGAAATATGAAGGCCTTAGTATACACTTTGATTATTTATATTTAAAATAAACTTTTTTTTATTGAGGCCATTGGCCGAGAGCCCCCTCTTTTCCCTTCCTCCTTATCTTAAATTCCTCTGACGTTGACCTCCCATGATTTCCTTTTACTCCAGTCACTGATAATGAGGTGGCCCCTCCACTTTTCAAGGCTAACGCCTTTATATGTTTGCTGATTGCATTCTTTCCTCTTTTATTCAGCTGATTGCCTTCATCATCCTCACTCTCTAATATTCAATCTCTCCCTATCTACTGGCTTCTTCCCTGCAACCTACAAACCTCCCCAAGTCTCCTCCATTTAAGCTGGCCTACAAAACCCACCCCCTAATAAAAAAAAAAACCCAAAAAAGCCCAACCCTCAGTTAGACTCTAGCTCCCTGACAGCTGTCATAATTTATCTCCTCTCCTCAACTCCTTGAAAAAGCTGCTTATAATGGGTGCCTCCTCTTTCTGTCCTCTCATTCTTTTCTAAACCTTCTGCAATCTTGTTTCTCAGTCGCTCATTCAATTGAAATGGCTCTTTTCAAAATGACCAGTGATCTATTAATTGTCAAATCTAACAGAATTTTTCATTTCTCATCTTTTTTTAAACCTCTCTGCAGCAGATAGATATACTATCATCCTGTCATTTCTGGGTTTTCAGGATTCTGCTCTCTCAGTTACCCTCCTAGCTATCTGATCAGGCATTCTCAGTCTTTTTTATTGTTGTTATTGTTTTTCATCTAGATCCTGCCTATTGCCTGTAGGTGCTCTCCAAGCCTCTGTTTTGGGTCTTCTCTTTTCACTCTATACTCTCTCACATGCAGTCTCATCATGGGTTCAGTTACTGTCTCTATGCAGAAAATCCCTGGATCCATTCACCCAGTCTCCTGAGTGGATGCACGACCAAATGTCCATTGGATATTTTGAACTGTGCTCCTTAAGCATCTCAAACTCAACATGTCCAAAAACAGAGCTCATTATCTTTCTCTTCAAATTCCCTCCTGTTCTGAACTTTCCTATCCCTCTTGAGGGTACCCCTATCCTTCCAGTCACCCAGATTTGAAACCCAGGTGACATTCTCAACTCCTCTCTCAACCACTTCACATACATGTAACCAAGTCTAATTGTTTCTGATTCCACAATCTTTCCTGTATAAATCCTTTTCTCTCAAAACTCACATATTCACCATCCTGATTCTGACCAATGGGGTCACCCTCCTTCAAGTCTTTGTGTCTAGTAGCCCAAGCATTAAGTGCTGATAAATATGTATAGAATATATGTATAAAATTATTTTATATACATATATGTATATATATATATATATATATGCATAGTGTGTCTAATGGTAGCAATCTCTGGGATAGGGAGGGAAGAAAAAAGGGAAAAAAGAAATTTGCATGGTAATGTTAGATATTTAAAAGGAATAGCCAATTGTACGTTAAAATATTTTTTCATGTGCACTAATCTTTTTTTATTATATTGTGTTATGGAAATGCTTGTTTTATTCCACAAATTAAAAAGAAAATAAATAAAAATTAAAAGAAAATAATAAAAAAGAAAAGATAGCAGTTAGTAGGATTTGAGCTCAAAATTTGGCTCTTCTGCTTATTATCTTTGTAAACTTTGAAAAGCAATTTTACTTCTGTGGGCTTCATTTTCCTCATCTTTAAAATTAAGAGGTTGGGCTCAATAAACTTTAAGCCCACTTCCAAGCCTGGATCTAGAATGATTTCAGGTTATAGGATCCCAGTTACATAGTCCTTGATCCCTGAATCATTAAAGATATTCTACCTCTTCTGGAAGTCTTCACTTCATTCCAGCTTGAGCAATAAAGAATGACTTGGAATATTGATGTCCAGGAAAGCTGTACTGGCTTCCATATAACACAGTCAGAAAGGCTGGAATTATAAGAGTGGTATACAGGGCATTTTAAACATTTGGGTGGTCTTTGGTACAAAGGGGTGCACGATGCTGATCTGTTCACACTGAACAAATATCAAATGGTTTAGAACAGGAAATTAGGATGTGTTTTTACAGTGGTCCCTACCTTCTTGGAAATATCTTTAGTATTACTGACATTGTGATGTTAATTTCTGATCACCAGTACTCCAGACTCCCACCTTGTTTGCCTCATCAAGAAGTGGACTTCATTTGTTCAGTTTAGGATGATTGTTGTGGCAACCTCCGGGGCCATAACATTGAGAGGTAGACCTTAGTGATCATTTAGTCCTAATTTCTCATTTAATATGTGTGGTAACTGTCAAGGTCATGTTGTCCTAAGATTTGAACCCAGGTTATCTAATTTCGTATTCATCATACTTTCTAATATATTATAACTTGTTAAATCATTCCTGCTCTGCTCCATCCAGCTTTTCACCCAAGTAATTTCACTTAATTATGTGTTTTAAAAATCCTAAGCTGTTTTAGAGAGGTAGGGCTGAAGCATTAGAAACCAGAAAATTAGTGATTTAGTTAGAAGGGATCTCAGAGGCCATCTAGTCCAGTGGTTCCTAATGGGTGTGTGTCAAAGAACTTGGTTTTAAAAAATATTTTGGTAACTTTTGGGACATAGTTTCCCTTACAATTTTAAATATTTTATTTTATGCCTTTAACAACATGATTCTGAGGAATCCATAAGTTTCTCCAGACTGCCAAAAAAGTCTTTTACACAAAAAAGGTTGTAAGCCTATAATCTAGAATAACCCCTTAATTTTCACATTAGGAAACTGAGGGGCAGTGAGGTTACTTGAGTTGCCCAAGTTTAGTAGGTACTAAATGACAGAGGCAGGATTTGAGCGTCTCCTTCTGTAAGAATTCCTGAATTGTTGGAACCACCAAATTAGGATTTCCTATCTGTATAGGCAATAAGGGGTGATGAAGTCACATTTTTATATCAAGTCCTACTCCATGAAAGAGTGATATATTCTCAAAAAAGGAAGAGTCAAAATACTGTATAAGATTCTATCCTATTTTCAAGTGCTGACATATTTGAACCACTGCAAATGCTTTTTACATTAATTAGAATACACAAAGGCAAAAAGTTTTGCCTTTCATTTCATAAAATCAAAGATTTTACAGTTGGAAGATGTCAGAGACTTAACCAGATATAGATATCAAGCTATCTATAACATAATCATAGAGTGTTAACTACCTTTAGTATTAGAGAGGTTACATTACTTGCCCAGGGCCACAGAATGACTGAGTGCCACGGATAGAATTTCAACCCACATGTTTGTAATGCCAGATCCAGCATTCTGGTCACTGGCAACACGCTAACTATTAAAGCAAGAATAGATAATTAAAAATTGTATAGTTCATAGTCTAATTTTACAGATCAGTAAACTGAGGTCCATAGAAGTTAGGCAACTTGGACCAGTTTAGAAAACTAGAGAGAAGAGCAGCTAGAATTAGAACTTAAAACTCCTGACTCCCAATATAGCACTGGGCATGGAGGTATTAACAGAGCAAAGTGTGGCTCATTTCATTCAAAGAAAGGGGAACCGTTTCTCTACTTTGGCTTCCTAGTATGAATCTATGAGATTCAAGTGGGATCTCAAATGAAAAAAGGACCCATCAAAGCCCTACACACACACACACACACACACATGCGCGCGCACTCACACACACACATACATGCACACATCCCAAACACTTTTAAACATGAGAACTTTATTTACCCATAAGAACCCATAATTTCAAATCCTTCTAAGGTCATTCTGGGAGAGAGGTTTAGGATGAGAGTGTTCTTTTTTCCTTTTGAAAAAAGAAACCTTTGGTTTCCCAAACATTTCCTAAACCTCTGGAACTCTTTGGAGTGGGCCAGGAGGTGGAAAAAGTAACTGGAGCTTCTTGGGAAGAATTAGTAGGAGCTGTTGAAAAGAGCATTTATCAGTAATTTAGACTGAGTGAGGAAGGTTAGACATTGCTGAGCAGGCAGAATGTTTACAGGCTCTTCCCAAATTGGGGAGCTTTCTTGGTACAGGAACTTAGTCTCTCAAGTGGCTGGATTTGGCAGTAAACAGGTCCTTACTTTGGGGTGCCAGCACTACCTACATGCACAGTGCCATCTAGTGGGTCTGCAAGCAACCATGCCGAATAAATACTCTCGAACTTGGGAGCCTTTTGATGAGTTGACTGATTTATCCCTGACTCTGAGGACCAGTGTATTTATTTCCTCATAACTTTGCTGAATTGAACTGGAACTGTAAAACTGGCAATGCTGAATCAGGCTTAGGTCTTTTCACAGCACTACAAATCTGACAAACATAAACTTTATTGGATTGGGTTCAGAAAGCAAATATATTTCTGAGAAAGAAGGGAGCAAAGATAGGGATTCTGAAACGAAAAATGTGAGACATACAAATTTTTCCTTCAGGTACTTTAAATAGAAATACAAGGGGTCTTACATCTGAAATCAACTCTTCACCTTCATCAATTCTCAATTTCCTTCATCAAGGGTGGCTGTTAGAAAGCGAAATTCAGTTGAGATCATGCCCAGCCTCATCATCAACTTTTACATTCAATCTCCTCTCTCCACTCACTAGCTTTGTTTCCAGAGCTGGAAGAATTCCTTTGTTTTTTTTCCACATATGGCTCTATCACATTTTGAGAGACATTCTGTGTACATAATTGCATTCCTAGGGGAAAGCTTCTTGAGATGTTGGAGTGTGCTTTGGTTTAAATATTTATGGAGAAGAACAAAGGCAGATGAAGCTCTCCCCTTGTCACAATGCAGATATAAGTGAGAGGCCACATGTTGTATTGATTAAAAAAAATCAGGTAAAGAATATTAATGAGGTAGAAGGGAATCTCCAACTCCCTCTCTACCATGTCATCAGGGCCTAAAATGTGGGTCCCAATGAATTATTTGTTTACTTAATGTAAACTTAAATGTATCTGTAACCATTTGGTCCCTGAGTACTATATAATACTTTCAAATAAACAAGGCAAAAAAAAGTTTGCTTTATCTTCTGGATGGAAATTGTTCACCCATCTATCATGTGGGGGCCAGTTAACATTGCTATCCCTAACTGAAAGTTTAGCAAAAGAGCTGAAGAGAATTAGTTGACTATTTTAAAAGACTTTATTTGCTTTTATTTCAGTAATGGTTTTCTCCAAACGTATTACTCAGAAAACATTGATAGCATTTGTGTAAAGTTGTAATGTTTCTAAGTTGGATAATATTTATTTGGGGATTTAGAAAAATGTTCCCATTGAGAAATTTTTGACCAAATGTATAAATCTTGGAAATAGAATTGAATCAAATTGATAACTATAATGAAACCCTTTTGCTAATGGGGATCTAGTTATTGGCTGCTGATCTCTGGTGTTATTAATTTTTATGTTACCCTATGGATAATTTCAGAACACAGCTGGCAATTTAGCTAGCTGGTAATCTGTGGAGGCCAACAGAGGATTGAACTCTATCCATTGTGATCTGCCAATGAAGAAGGCAGTATGGACTGCTAGGGTTAATGCTGAAACTGCTGAAGAAGCAAGTTCTCTAGCTGTTGTAATTGGGAAGTCTTGCCAAGTGCCTGAAAAGCAGGGAGAATCCAAACGTCAAATCTTAGGAGCAGTCATGGTAGCCAAAGCTGAATCTGGGCCCAGTTGAGAATATAGTTGGAATTAGAGAACAGACAACTGGGAGGAGGAAAATGACCTAAAAGGAAAACTCAGACCAAATACTTATCTCCCTTAGGCAGGGTCAGCTTATAGGACTGCTATGAGACAACTGACATGATTTTGAATCTGGTCTAAAGGATTCAGAGTAAAAAGGAGGGTCCAAGAAATAAGCTGAATTCAGGCAAGGTACAATACTCTGAAATGTTCCCTCCTATCAAAAATCATTAAGCAATCTCCCTCTACCTTCTCTATCCTTCAAAGGGGATTTGTGCTTCCAAATCTTGGGTCGGATATTTCTGATCCTTTCTGACTAACTGGTATCATCATCACAAATATGGTCCTCACCCTTAAGGAACTTAGAGTTTAGTGATGGGGATAGAAAATACAAGAAAACATTTAAACATTTAAAACATTTAAACATTTCTAAACAACAAGTACAGAAGCACACAAACAAGAAACAGTACACAAGTACCAAAGAAGGAATAATAATAACCATTCATATGGGGCTTACTATGTTCTGGCAGCTACGTGGCACAGTGGATAGAGCCCTGGGCTTGGAATCAGGGAGACTCATCTTCCTGCATTCAAATTTAGCCTTAGACACTGACGAGCTGTGTGACCCTGGGCAAGTCACTTACACTTGTTTTCCTCAATTTCTTCATCCATAAAATGAGCTGAAGTAGGAAACGTCAAACCATTCTAGTATCTTTGTCAAGAAAACTCCAATTGGGGCCGCAGAGTTGGACACAAATTAAAAATGACTGAACAACAAACAACAACACAAAATATCTAATCTATCTCTCTCTATATGTTATGTCTTCTTCACTTTTCTTATTTCCCCCAATGGTATGAAAGCTTCCTCAGGAAAAACACTTTTTCTTCTTTTGTCTTTGTACTTCTAGTGCCTAATTCAGTTTTTTGAAACTTACCGGTGCTTAATAAATGTTTATTGGATGAATGAATGAGAATTTCTCATAATTAAATAAAGGCCGTGATAATCACTGAGGTGAGTGGGATCTGGGATATTGGGGTCTCAAGGACAGTCTGGAAAATGTGAAGCTAAGCAATAAGGCTCTAAGTGTTAGGAGCCTCTCATATACTAAAGCATATGAAGTACAGGTAAGGTAGAGACAGCTCAATGTGCAGATATAAAGGAAAGAGCATGGTATTTGAAGTAAAAACATTTGGTTAGAATCTAAGATTTGCTACTCCCTACATGTGTAACCTTATTTAGCCTCCCTGACCTATGTTTCTTTACCTGTAAAATGATACGTTTTGGATTAAATATGTCTTCCCATCTGAGGTTACTTGGCATCTTCTGTGTTTATGTCTCTTACATACATGTTTTCTTCTGTTAAAATTTCAGCTTCTTGAGAACAAGGACTGTTTCACCATTGTCTTTGGATCTTCCATGCTTATTCCATAGCACCTGGCACATAGGAAGCAATTAGTAAATGTTTATTGCTTATTTGACTGATATTTTAGGTCTTTTCCAGCTCAAAATTCCATGATACTCTAAAACAAAACTGGGATGATTGCACCACCTACATAACCCTCTTCCCCTAATCTTAACATGACCTTTCACCCATTCACTCTAATGAGGAAGAAGAATGGGAGAAAGGGATGAGAGATGAGATGAACCTTTTCTCCTCATTGGATCAGGCCCACTGTGAAGAAAAATCTTCCTGATTTTTAGTTTGAAAATCAAAGCTAGAAGTTGTAACTTTCACAAGCCAAAAATGAACTCGAAGCTGAGCATGGGGGAATATCTTTATTATTTCGTCAAAGAGTACACTGAAAAGAGAGTGCATAGCTATGTAGTTTCTTTACAACTTTGTTATTACCACCTAACATTCTCTTTGACTATTATCATTGTGGTCCTTAAGGTTAAAACTAAAAGGTTTCAGTTTTGCTATCTTTCCAACCAACTCTGTGGCACTTGATGAGAAGCCAAATCATATATTTTGTCTAGGAACAAAACATATCCTGAATTTGAAAAGCAGGAATTAAATTTTTATATCCTGTGAGATCATGACTAGTTAGACAAGACCAGTTACACTAGCACTTGGTTTCCCATTTCTAAAATGCAGATAAAATAACTCCTTCCCCTCCCCCCTAGCCATTTCAGAGGAATGTAATGAGAATTAAAGAAAATGGATAAAGCATTTTGAGTTTTGGTCCCTTGTTCCCTCATTTTGTCAACACAACATCAAATCCCTAGATGAAAAGTGAAAGATTCAGTTAGTCATCCAGATAGTTTGAACAATCCCAAACATCTGTTTCTTTGGAAACATCAAGGAGAGTGCCTGCATTTTTCGCTTTTTGCCTAATGTTTGGCAGTGAATGAGCTGTCAATTATTGAATTTATCCATTTATTCAATGAATATTTATTAAATGCCTACTATGTGCAAAGTTCCTATTATTATTTTATAGTGTTATCTAATAGCCATAGAGTCATTCACAGATGAAACTTTATTGTCATCACAGAGCAACTCCTTTTTGCTGATACATCTTCCTTGGTAGGTAGAAGTAATTCTTTTTAATTCTTGGGACCATATTGTGGTATGCTATATATCAAATGGATGTTTGAGGGATTTTCAATCCTTTGGAGAATCTTTATATTTAAATACTTATAAATATATAAATGTATTTAATATATATATATATATACACATACATATATATACAATATAAAAGATACACACATATATTATGTATCATATATATGCATATACATACATACATATATCCATATATAAATTAAGGTTTAACGACAGAACCCCATGATTCCATGTACAGCCTACGCAGGCTCAGTGGTATATAACACTAAGCAAAACCCACAACAAACCCCTAATCTCCTCTTGGGAGGAAATGTAATTCTAGGTTGGAGTTATAAGACAGTAAAGCATTATGTTCTGATATTCCTCATAAATTAATAGAAATGTATAATCTTATCAATTTTCTCTTTGTCTCCATCCTAGCTATTTAATAATCCAGAGAAACCCATTTTCTCTAAATGCTTTTGTTTATCTCTCTTAGAAACAAACATAGGATACAAAAATGAGTGGTCAGGACATACAAATACTGACCCAATACTACTTTAAGTGAAGACCTCTCAATAAAAACTCAGAGAAGGAGGAAGCAAATCAACGGACAATATTCTAAAACCAGAAGGAATGAAGGATATCAAGTCCTCCAAAAGAATACAAAGCTTTTTTGGCAAATATTATAAGACAAAAAGAAATAAACAAGTGCCTGATGGAATATCAAAATTGGTGATTCTCAAGAACAACAAAAAAGTGCAGAATAATTAAAAAAAGAAATGAAGCAATAAAAAAAAATCCAGACTTATTCAGAATTGGAAAATTCAACTAACAATTGAGAAAAAATGTTTCTAAAATGGAGAGTTTCTCTGAACAAAAAAAAAGAAAAGCCAGCATATATAGAATAAAAAAATACTGAGGTAGAGGAAAATTTTGTAGAACAGAAGCAAAAGAAACAATGTTAAAAGAACACATGAATCATCTTGAAGATGGGATGTATAGATAGGTCTTAAGGACTGTATATATTTCAGAACACAACAAATAATTCTAAACACTGGGATGCAGGAAAAATACAAGAAAACTGCCCAGAATTTCTAAATACAGGAAACAAAGAATTGCTTGAAGCCTTGCTTCAAACTCTAAGATACATAGAAATTAAATAGAACAATTTCAGTCATAAACAACAAACTCTGTAAGAGGTCAGAAGAAAGACCTTCAGTGGAAAGTATATTTGTGTGCGTTTTGGAGTTCTAGGATTAGTTTAGAGTCATATTTTATGGGTATTTTGGGGTGGCTATGTGAGAGCTGTGATATGTTGCTGCTCCTATGCTGCTATCTTGGCTCTTCCCCCAAGACCTTCAAATATAAAGGAAGGAAATTCAAATGACAGAAGATTATTTTTCACACTCAAGAAACTGAAGGTAATAGAATAATACAATCCAAAAAGCAAAAGAACCTTATGCTTGCAACTTAACATGACATTTTGGTATTCTATTTCCTATCTTCTAAGTAGATACAAACCACTTCGAAGCCTTTCTTCTTTTATTTCTTTCTCTTCCTTCCCCTCAAAATGCCAAAGAGTAGGGAGGCATGTTCTGGATGGGGAAGAATGGTGGTAGTAATGGAATTACTTTAGCTACTTATCTTCCCAATTCAGGGCTTTGACAGAAACTTGGTTTATTTTTTTCTTGAGAAAATAATTAGACTTCTTTCCATCTAAGGGCTTTGTGATTGATTATAATAATACTTTGATGCTTAAAAGGAATCTTTGATCTCATTGATACATGTACTCCCTCCAATTGTATATATCACAACCCACTCATCATGTGTAACTCATGGCAAATTCTTCTTGAAAAATCTTCTAGAGGGGTCCACTTAATATTCTGAGAAGCTTCCTCTAGAACTCTTGATGTACACATAGCAATAGAGTGGAAAAATTGTCTTTTGGTTATTCCTTCACTCTCAATATAAGACCATCCCACCTCCTTCCCTAGTCATATGTGGCATAGAGCACAGAGAGATGGTCTTGCAACTAGATGGTCTTGCAAGTTTAACCTTTGATGCATACTGGTTGTGTGCTACTGAGCAAGTAGCACAGTCTCTCAATATTCTAAACAATTCTCTAAAACTATAAATTGTAGAGAATGTGCTGATCTGTATTAAAAGAGGGAGTTTCCCAATCCCTGCATTTTCTGTGTCAGTGGTTCCTAATGTTTTTTGTTTCTGTAAATTCCTTTCAACAACAAGAACAAGAACGTCAAAATGTATAAGTTAGTCCCTAGGGTAATTTAATATAATACTCACAACAATCTTTTCAATTTATCAGTTAGGTGCTTACAACAACCATAATGATAACTTTTGCCCCCAAAAGCTCAAAAATTAAATTTAAATTAGATAGACATACTTATAAAATTAACATTTTATTTTATCCGTGACTACGAAAATTAAATATAAAATTATAAAACTTGAATTATAAAATAGTCACATGGTATATTCTGTAAGAATTAAATGTAATCTAAAAAGACTTTATATCCTCACTATTATGAGAGAATTGAAGGGATTAGGACAACAAATGACAGGGGGAATTGAATGAACCACACTGATTCCATCTTGTGACTCAATTCTGGAGCTAGTCCAATTCCTTTTTTATTCAACTATGGGTCTAGTCCAGTTTCTGGCCTGTGAGAAAATTTTATTCAGAATTGTGAGAAAACCTTATTACCTTGTTTGAACGTAGCGCCGTGTGGCTGTAAAGCTCGGCCTCCTCTACCTGCTGCTTAGAAGCCCTTAACTAAGGACCTAGGTTGCGCTGACCAGAAACCAGACTAAATCTGAAGGTTGATGTGAGGAATTTTCTCACAATTATCCATCTCAAGAAGCCAGTTCAAATTCAATTCTTCCACTGTAGGTAGCTTGGTGGCAAACAACGACTTAGGCGTTGAACGTGGAATCAGGAAGATACCATTTCAAATCTGGCTTCAAATATTTAGTAGCTATGTAACCTGGGGCAAATCACTTAACCTTTTTGTCTCAGTTTCCAGGGTTGTGAGAATAAAATGGGTTAATATTTGTAAAGCACTTTACTAACTTTAAATGCTGGCTAATTTGTAGTCAATAGCTACAAATGCTGTTATTATTACTATTAAAGAAAATGTTGCTCTCACACTGCATACATCATCTCACAGTTTTAGAATGGCTTTTCTTGCAACAATATTGCTATGAAGGCAATGAAACATCTTCACTTTATAGTCCTGGAAGCTGAGACTGAAAGAAATTAAACTATTTGCCTACAGGAACACAACAAAGAGATGTCAGATGTTGGACTCAAACTGCTCTGATGCCAAGCCCGGTGTTCTTTACATTCCATCTCTGTTTCACTCCTCCTCAGGCGTCAACTGCACTTTGACGTCAGCTTTGTTGCTCACAATGATTAGTCTTCTTGGCAAGATTGGAACCAAACTAAAAGTCCCCACGTTATCACTTGAATAGTCGAGATTTTTCTTGGGAGAATGCAGCTACAGGAAATAATATCTGGCTTCTTATTTTGTATGTGATATATTGTAGACCTGATGTGTAAGCATAATACATGAGCAACACCACTAAGGACTGAATAAATATTATGTAAATGGTCTGGCATTCAGGAAACCTGGGTCCTAGCTTTCTCATTACCCAACTGTATGATTTTGGACCAATAAATTAAAGTCTTCAGGCCATAGTTTCACCATTTATAAAATGGGTGGGTAGCATTAGATGCTTACACTAGTTTCTTCCAGCCCTAGCATATATACTAATTCTCTCTCACTCCCTTATTAGCAGACATTTTATTGTGAAATCATAGGGGTCAGGGATTATTGCAGTAAATTGCTCACAGCTGCTACTTTGAACATCAGTAAACCAAAGGGACACTGAGAATGGCAAGCTGCTGAGAGCATAATTTCCCTCCCTTTGAAGGCTGAGTAAGAGCAGTTGAAGAGGTGTGAACAGTGCTTAAGTACTCTTTGTTTTACTTTCAGAAAACACCTTCTCAATTATGCTTACCTAGAGGTCCCAAAGTGTTGACAGCAACATGGCGCCTAACCAGAAGATAAACTATGCAAAGGAAAAAAAAGATCCACTTTTTTCCAACTCAAAAATTAGGGGTGCGGTGGCATGGAAATGTCTGAAGAATACAAAATATTGCAGCTTCCCGTTAGATCTTGGTACCTGGTACTTTCATTAGTTTCTATTGCAGTAATCCTTTTCAGGCATGCGTTGTCTGGCTCTTTACTTACCTTGCTTATAGGACTGAAATTCCAGGATAGTTCACATTTGTGCAACTTGTAGTTTAAAAATTGCTCTCCAAAACTCTCCTATATGAAGTAGACTGCCAAAGTATCATCACCTTCGTTAGAGATGATGAAACCGAGATTTAGAAAAGTTGAGTGCCTTTACCAGGGTCACCTAGCTAGAAGTAGAAATGACATTGTCTTCATTGTTGTTATTGATCATCCTTCTTTTTTTCCCCCAAAGAGGACTAAAGATATCATGAGGTAATGTTTTGACTTGAACATGAATTGGATTTAACAGAGGCAGAGTTGCAAAAGTTCTCAGCCTCACTCTCTCTTCCAGTCTTTGAAACCCAGTGGCTAGACAAAAGTCAAGATGAATGGTGATGGCCCAGAGTGGAGTGGATGATGACCTTGGAATCTTTGATGCCTGACTAAGCTCTAAGCTCTAAGCTCTCCACAGCACCTGCTTCAACCACCTTCATGGTCATTGGAACAAATTGTTCTCATTCACTCATCCTGTTTGGGGAAGTTTTCACATGTTTGGGGTAGTCATCTTCCCAAATCACCAATGGGTTTGAGGCCTATTGATTATCTTCAACCTGGTTTAGCACAACTACTGAGAAAGTTTTGCCAGGATATAGCCATTGCATGTGTTATAGCTCCTTGGAGTCACAGGTGAGAGTTGGGTGAAGGTGGACACCGAAGGTAGATGAGCATCCCTGAAAAGTTCTTGGCAAGTCCTCACACCAGGGGTTCTAGTCCTCCATGAGCAACCATATAAGCCAGAAAGGAAGGAAATAAGCATTTATTAAGCACCTACTACATATCAGGTACTGTGCTAAACATTTCACGAAGATCATCTCATTTGATCCTCACTGCAGCCCTGAGAGATTGATGCTATTACTGTCTCCATTTTACTATTGAGGAAACTGAGGCAGAAAGAGGTTAAGTGACTTGCCCAGGGTCACACAACTATTAAATATTTGAAGTCACATTTGATCTGGGGTTTTCCTGCCTCCAAATCTAATGGTCAGTCCATGATGTACCACCAAACTACCTGTAATTGCATGGATTGAATTTGAACTAAAGTCTTTTGATATGCCCACCTCTCCCTACCCCCTACATCCTAATGCTATTCTTTTTCCCATGGCATTGTTCTGTTTGATTTCTTCAAAGTTAATCTACCAGGTCTCAACTCAGTGATGCTGTGGGGTTGGTGCTGCTGTCCTCTAATGGTGACTGGGTACTGTCAGGCTCAGGCTTTGCCTTTTTTTTTCTTTCCAAATCTGTAATTTTTTCATTGTAGGATACACCTTCTATAGAAACTCCTTTCACTTACACAGATCAGCAACTCTTCAATGATATATCCCTAAAGTTGCTTTGGAGGTCTGAAAGATTAAATGATTTGTACAAGATGATAGAACACCAGGAAGGTGGAGGATTTCAATTCAAGCCTTCCTGAATTCAAGACCAGTTTGACTCTCCACTATACTAGGTCACCTCTAACGTTATGAGGCCCAAAATGAATAAAATAATGATTTAGAGCAGAGCTGGCAAGCTCACTGGCTGCTGGCTACATGTAGCCTATACAGTTCTGATTAAAATATAACTGGGCAATATTTGAAAGGATGAATAAAAATGTAATACAACGTAATGTTGATTTGCTTTTTAAGTCAATATGATTTGACAAGGATACATTTCTGCTTGAGTGTGACAGCCCTGATTAGGCTATATTTCATATTTTAAATATACATACATACATATATGTATATATACACACATATGTATGTATAATATGCATATGTATATATAGCTGATCATATATGCATACATACATATGTATGCATATATATGCATATATGATCAGCAAAGTGATGCAGTGGATAGAGTGCTGGACCTTGAGTCAGGAGGACTCATCTTGATGAGTTCAAATCTATCCTAGACCCTTACTAGGTATATGACCCTGGGCAAGTCATGTAACCCTGTTTGCCTCAGTTTCCTCATCTGAAAAATGATCTAAAAAAAGAAATGTCAAACCAATTCAGTATCTTTGCCGAAAACCCCCCCAACCAAATGGGGTTATGAAGAGTCAGGTTCAACTGAAAACAACTGAATAGTAACAAACAAAAATACATGTAATCGTGTAGGTATGTAGGGAAGGGAATAAATATTTAATGAGCCTAGTATGTGCAAAATACTGTGCTAAGTGATTTACAAATATTGTCTGATTTGATTCTCACAACAAATCTCACAGCCAAATCCTTAGGTTTCTCATTTGTATCATTAGAAACCGATATTTGTTATATTTAGATGTAAAAATTGCATGATTTCATTCCAAGAGTTGCACAGTTTATTATAGTCATAGCATGCACATGACATCATTGAATATCTAGAATTAAATAAAGCAAAGCCTACACAAAGTAGTAACTGGGGTTGACTTTGGAAAAGTTAGCTTATGACCAAAAAAAGAAAAAAAAGGTGTTCACATCATTAAATTCCAATGGGTTCAAGAAAAGATGAGAACTCCCCAAACTTCCATTCTCTTCTCTGATGCTGTTTAGAGAAGGTATTTTCTGTTATTGACTGCCTGTTATGTGACACTGATTTGGCCATTGTAAATACTAGTAATTAGGCATAAAAATAGAAAAAAAAGAAGAAAAGGAAGGCAACTATTTAGGAGATAATGGCTGTTACTAGAGTCCTGGGATCAAAATCCTTACCTTATTTGTTTTTGCAGGAAAAATGCATATGAGAGGAGAGAAGAAGAGACATGAGGGAATGACAGTGAAGGTGTTGAGAATAGGAAACTAGATCCCCCAATATTAATATTGTGAAAGGTCCAAGAGAGGTATTTATTAATTGAAGGAGTGGTCAAGGCTCATTCTCCACCTTCTTATTTCCCCCCAAATCCTACTTCCTGCCTCCCCTTGCTAGCAGAACTCAAACTATTCCTTTTTGCATCATGAACAAACATCTTATTTGGTTTGAAATGAAATATGACTCAAGTTGAAATTTGAATGGGAGTGGGAAAGCCCACCACTTCATGGGGCTATGGAGCAGAGAGAATCTGAGACACTGGCATGAAGCTGGCCCTGGAAGCAGAGAAGGGCAAGGGAAGAACTTTCAGATATTCACCTGGTACCTTTCTATTTATTAGTTAACCTTTTAAACTAGTTGCTAAGCTGTGTTGTTTCTACACTGCTGAAAAACAACAAAGTGTTCCTGCAATTCAACATCCTGGTGAAAACTTCCAGAATCCCCAACCTAGTTAACCTCTATCGGCTAAGGCTTCAGTCTGTGTCCTTAGTTCTCAAGTCTCGGATTTAAGGTTTGTTGACCTGAAGTTTGCATGTAGAAGGATATTCAAGGTAATGACCTACTCTGCTCTGGACTCTTTGCTTTCACCCAGACCATGTAAATATAATTGCTAATATGGAAGCAATTTGAAAAGTTACTGAACAAAATTTTACTTAAATTCATTTGCTTAATCTTTGATTCTAAAAAGCATGAAACATCATGAACTGATTCATATGTTGGAGCTACCTTTGAGCAAGTCTTGAATACTACCTGCTGTCCAACTTACCAGCTCTCAAAGGTGTCTATTAGATTAGCTAGAAATCCAGTCTATTTTATTAGCTCACAGTTGTGCAGGATCAAATGAGACAACATTTGTAATGTGTTTAGCATAGTCCTGGCACCGATTAGTCAACTTATTCCCTTCTCAGTTCTTTGAGGATTTGTGTTAGCTGTCTTTCCTTATGAATGTCCTTGTTTGTGCATATTAGTATAAAAGTCTGATGTTTTTGTCCCTAACTCCCTCCTTACTCCCTCTACCCAACAAAAAGAAAAAATAAAAACTTGGAAAAGAAACATGGTAGCAGGGCAATCAAGATAAACTGTAATCAGAAGACCTAGGTGAAAATCCTAGCTCTGCTATTTAAAATTTGTGTGACCTTGAACAAATCGGGACATCCAGAGATATCTGTTTCCTCAATATTCTTAATGAAGGAGTTAGATTAGATGGCCTCTAGAATAGCTTTTGTTCTAAATTTGTAATCCTATTCATTCCCTATATTGTTATTATACATCTTGTACTCATACTTTGCTACTTGAAATCCTTTCCTCTATTCTGAAATAAAGCATGATTTTCTTTAAGTCACCATGATAGTACAACTGGAATCATCTTTGACCTGATGGCTCTTTCTCTAAATTTAGAGCTAGGTTTCTGCAGCTTTTTATGTAAAAACTCATCTCGCATCACAAATTGGTGTGGCTAGTTCCTTTTCTCTCAAGTCTATTAAGAGGTATCTAATAAGAGGTATCTTCTACAAATGCAGCATGTTTCTTGGAAAACTTCCAGCATGTAAATATTTGCTTCTGTCTGCCATAGTTTTTTTTTCTTGACAGTTTTTGACTTTGATGAAAAAAGTTATGGTTTACAAGATATCCTTAAAAAATCTGCTTTGGAAGCAATTGTGGGTTTGCACATAGTTTCTTTAATTTGTGTGTATGTATTTATATATATGTGGGTGCATACTTATAAATAGCTCTTTTTTGGTAAGATGACTTAAAATCTACTGGCCATATGTGTTTAACCACACATGCGTTGGTGGCTACTTGTCTGATTCTCTCACACGATGGAATTATTGGAACTGAAAATTCCATACTTACCTTGGTTGTAAAGCTCTCCCTTCAATAACAGAGGGCACTTGGAGCTTCTCAGAGAGGTGGCAACTGTGATCTCCTCTTATTTCTTTCTGAGTGTCTCTTCTTGTCCTTTTGGATGAGGGATATAGTCTGTGTGGATTGATCCAGTTAGTTTATGTTTTTTTTTTTTCCTTTTTGGAGGGAGGAAGGTAGGACAGTTGGGGCTAAGTGACTTGCCCAAGGTCACACGGCTAGTTTTTTTGTGTTGAGTATCTGAAGCTGGATTTGAACTCAGCCTGTCCTGACTCCAGGGCTGGTGCTCTATTCACTGCGCCACCTAGCCACCCCTCCAGTTAGTTTATGGCTGACTTCTTGTACACTGCATGATCTCCTTTCGTTCTTTTCCTGCTCTATTTCATTCTTTTGTTGTTCGGCCATTTCAGTTGTGTCTGACTCTTTGTGACTCCAAATGTGTTCTCAAAGATACTGGAGTGGTTTATCATTTCTTTCTCTATTTAATTTTACAGATGAGGAAACTGAGGGAAATGGAATTAAGTGACTTGCCCAGGGTCACACAGCAGGTGAGTGTCTGAGGCCACATTTGCATTCAGAAAGATGGGTTTTCCTACTCTAGACCCAGCATTCCATCTATTCACCATGCCACCCAGCTGATGCTTTTTCCATTGGCCTTAGTCATTTGAATCACCCACATAAATATAGATTTCCTGTCTATAATTCTTTACTCATAATTAAAGCAACAAAGGGAATATTTAAATATATTTTAAGAACTGCTACATTGTTGGTTGCTACCATGTTGTCTTCTAACTCTTTTTCTAGTACAACGGATCATCAGATAGTCTGGATGGTATACCAATCACGTGTTGCGACTTGTTTTTCATTAGAAAAGTGGTAGAATGGAGTAAAGAACAGGGCCAGGAATACAGAGAAAGAATTCCTCCTGTATCTGCCCTTTCTTCTCTCTGCTCTTTCACTCATGAATTGTCCATCCAGTTACTTTCTATGTCATTTCTTAGCTTTTAGATCTTTTTCATTTATTAATTTTTATTACTAAGTTGCTGAAATTTGTTGACCATACCCAATAGAAGAAGCTTTATATATAGGACTGGGACAAAATGCAGGGTTGATGGCTTTTTCTCTACCCTTTATCCCACTTCATTGAATTATAGAAAAGGAGAGTATGCAGTGGTTCTCAATCTTCCTAATGCCCAACCCTTTAATAGTCATATGTGGCGTCTCTGCATGTGGGAGGACCCACCTGGAGACAGGAGGAGGTTCCTAAGACCATTGGAAATACATGTTTTCTGATGGTTTTAGGCGACCCCTGTAACCGCTGTGAAATGGTCGTTCGACCCCCAAAGGAGTCGTGACCCACATGTTGAGAACTGCTGGTATAGAGGCTTGCTAAATCATTCTGGAAACTGTGCCAACCCCTTTCTTTTTGGCATTATGTTCAAATTATGGGCTCAATGAATTGTAAGAATCTCCATCTAGAAATAAAATTTAGTTTCATTTGGGCATCCACAGACTGGGTTTGAAATGAAGCAATGTGATAAAACCTTGGAGATACTTTTTTATAGTTAAAAAGCATGACTTAGCTCTATAAAGCTCTTTAAGGCTGCCAAGTTTTGGAGCAAGCCCCTTTTATGAGATCACAATGCTGAGGCTTCTAACATTGACTAATGTGCTCTTTTCTTACAGAGCAGTACTCATTTTAACTTGATGTTTCATTGGTCATTTTCTCAAATCTAACTTCATTCATTCATTCATTTATTCAGTTAACTAGCATTTATTAAATACTACAATGATCTAGATACCTTGCTACACTTTGGAGATATAAGGAGAGACAGAAAACCAAAATCGAAACCAAAAATCTACTCTCTGTTCTTAAGGATATCACAGTCTAATGGGGGAGATAACATGTAAAAACTGTGTACCAATAAGATATATACAATTTAATTTGGAGATAGTCTCAGAGGAAAGGCATTAAGATTAAGGAGTACTGGAAAAGACTTCTTGAAAAAGGTAGGACATTACCTGAAAGCAGTTAAGGAGGCCAGAAGGTATAGATGAGGAAAGAGAGCACTCTCAGCATGGGGGACAGCCAGTGAAAATGCTTGGAATTGGGAAATGGAGTGTTTTGGGTGAAAAACAATAAGGAGGTTAGTGTCACTGGATCTTAGAATATATTAAGGGGAGTTAAATTGTAAAAAGATTGGAAGTTAGGAAGGAGCTGGCTCATAAAGGGGTCAATAAGGACTTTAATGAGGGCTTCATTCACTGTTTGAACTTTAAGGTATTTTGAGGATCAATTTTTAGATGACATAATGAATTTTTTCCAGTTCTGCTTTTGCTTAGAGGACCTATTATATGTGCGTATGCAATTAATCCAACGATTAACAGCCTTTATTAAGCATCCACTACGTGTCAAGCATTGTCCTAGGTGGAGATACAAGTATAAATAATCCCTACTTGCTAGGAGATTATATTCTAATATGAGATAGATAGCTGTATATATATGTATATGATATGTATGTGTGTATATGTATACATACATACACACATATATGCAGTTCTCACTTTCTGTATTTTAAAAGGATGTTAATGTTATAAGTCTCTGAACAGGGAGCACTCCTTTAGAGATTTCAATAATAAATATTAACTACAATGTTTACATAAGAAATCTGAATTATATACCCACAACATAGGGGGAAGAGGGTTTGTAATAGGTCAATCATCAAGTTGCTGGAAATTGGATATATTGCTTTTGAGCAAATTCTTCTGAAAGTCACATTCTAACTATGATGTTCCAGGCCAAGTAGATCATTTTCTTTTTCTGAAGCGATCCCTAAGAATTCTGCCAATATTTAATAAGATAGGCTCTATTGTAAATCTTGGTTTAAAAAGCACTTTTCTTACAATAGCCCTGGACCAGATGACCACTTGTCCAAGATGTTGAACATCCTATTCTCATTCAATTATGAATTGGACTATATGGATTCTGGAATCCTTTCCAACTCAGAGATTTTGTGATCCCATGAACAGTGCCAATAGTCAAAGGGAAGCAAAGGGAATGGATATAACTGGTGGTTAAAGGCCAAAAGAAAGAGGTCTTTGACACTAAGGTCATTACCTAGAGTTTCCCAGAAAAGTTAATGGACGACCAACATACCAAACCAGAGCATATATTGAAAGTTACCAAAAACCAATGTAAATGAACAAATGGAATTTTTGACTGCTACAGGGAGACTGTTGCTCTATTTAGCATGTTACCTTTTTATACGTTCACAGTTGTTCTGCCAGCACAAGTCCTCAAGTTTTGATGTTGCCAAGGCATCTGAATTCTGGTTTACCGTATTTGAAAGACGATGTTCTAATATGCATGCCAGAGTCCATACCCAGGAATGAAAAAGGAGCTGGGGAGAGAAGAGTTCAACATTACTAGCCTCAGTAGCAAAGATGAAGACATTGAGTAAACTGGTTGAGGCTCCATTTACATATTTTTCACTGTCCCTCTTGCTTTCCATTATCATTTTCATTTTCTCTAAATTTCTCTCCCTTCCCATTTTCTTTCATTCATCTGTCCAATATATTTGAGGACTCATTAGTCATTGAAATAATGTAATGCCTAGGGAATTTGAAAAGTGAAACTTTGATATCAATAAGACAAAAATTTTAGCATCCCAAATACAATACAGTTTACTTAACTTCAGTTTTGCATTGAATTCTCTAAGGCTTATTGAATCTTAGCCTCTCAGAAAATCTGGTCCGTCATATCATAGAGTTAGAGTTGGAAAGGATCTTAGAGTCCTCTAAAACAAGAACATCATTTTACAGAGAAGGAAACTGAGACACAGAGTCAGGATTCAAACCCTGGTCATCTGAATTCAAACCTTTCTACTACACTTCAATTTCTCTCTGAATTGTCTCAGAGAAATCTGTTCATCTGGTCTAGAGTTTTCTTCCTCCTGTGCTCTAAATGGATGTTGCTATCTATGGCCTGTAGCTGCTGACCCCAAACAGCTGTGACTGTGGACAAATCATTAAATCTCTTGTCTCCTTTAACTTTCTCATCTGGAAATGAGACATAATAATAGTACCCACTTCTCAGAATTGTTGTGAGTATCAAATGAGATATATCTATAAAGTGTTTTGCAAACCTTGAAACACTAGATAAGTTCTATTACAGTTTCACAATTTGTTAATTGTCAAATTATTGGCAAATAGGGATTCTATAGAATACTGACTAATCAAGAAGTAGTCAAAGAGGTTCCAATTTAGGGTATAGAGTTTTCTTCTATTCTTTTTTCAGTGACTAAAAGGATGCTTTCTGCACCAGTGATGGTAGAAACCCCTCAAGGAATCAGTATATTAGCACACTGGAAAATTCAGCTCTTCTGTTTGTACAAGCATGCCACCCATATTCCTCATCCTGAGACACATTCCAGCCATTTGTGTTTCATTCTCCTTGGAAAAAGAAGCTCAGACTGACGGGAAGTTTCGGCTACTTGATAGTATCACTTTCCAGCTTTTCATTAGAAGCACATTTAGTTGGCTCCTCCATGATGGATTTTATACAATAAAAATGAACCCTGAAATACATGTTGAAGTGTAGTAAAACCCACATAAATACGTAATTAACTTGAAAGGGAACAGAAATACTTTTATGATAATGCTTTTTGGTCATGTAGGCTGCATACACAACACAATCAGTCAAATGGATTAGGTGGTGGTTAAGATAAAAAGAAACAATCTGTTTGCTGGAACAGAGTATCAAAATTACTCTACAAACCAAGAAATCCAAGCACTTATGCTGGGTTAAAAATCAGTTGATCTGTTTCACTATGTAGATGGGCTTCCCTGTGTTGCTTGGAATTGCTTCAGAGATCAAGTTCAAGCTTGTGATGGGAAGTCGTCAATAAAAGTCTAAAATAACTTCTCTCTTCTCCTTAGACTAGTAGCGATCGGATGTTATCACCCATAAACACCTTAGTTTGTGTTAGCTTATCAGATCCTTTCCATTATGACGGCTGAAAACAGGCTTTGGCAGAGAGGAAGAAAGATTTGAAGTCAATGGGACTTAAGACTTTTGGAGCTTGAGAAGGATAGGCTTGAACAGATTACCACAGAGAGGAACCTTTGGCAGTAAGAGCTCAAAATAAGGGTCCTGGCCATCTATGGAGGGGTGAGCTAGTGCTACAAAGTCATAGGGTCATAGAGTTAGAGCTGGAAGGGGCCTTGTAGGACACTGATTCCAACATGTTCATTTTATAGATGAAGAAATGGGGGTTCAGGGAAATAAAGTGACTGTCTTGCCATTTCATCTTAAGGTGCAATAGGACTGAGAATCTGTGCTGTCTCTGCACCCTATCAACCCTGCCTCCCCCTGCTCCCCCTACATCCCACTGCCTTGCCACTCACTTTGACCTTTAAGACTTATAGACTCTTCCATCTGCTCTGCAATTGACCTTTTGTGTGTGTGTGTGTGTGTGTGTGTGTGTGTGTGTGTGTGTGTTGTCTCCCAGTGATTTTTGCATTTCCCTAATGCCTAGTATAGTGCTTGGTACATAATATGTGCTTAATAAATGTTTTTCTATCCATCCATCCATCCATCCATCCATCCATCCATCCATCTATCCATCCATCCAAGCAGGCATCCATTCATTCCCTGAAGTCACAAAAAGATTGAGTATCAGAGGCTATATTTGAACATAGGTTCTCAAACACCAGAGTCAGTCGTCTTTCCACTATATCATGAAGAGAGGAGAAAGTAATGGAATAGGAGGTGGGTAGGGACTTAAGAGAAAGCTCACCTACTTTATAACTATACCAAAACCTGGCTGTGTGCATCTGTGTGTGTGTGTTGAGTATATATGTATGTGTGTGCATCCAGGGAAGGAGCTATGTGCTATTTACATAGTTTTCATAAGACTCAGAGAAATCTGCTCCTAAGGTCTAGAGTTTTCTTCCTCCTGTCCTTTAATGAATGTTGTTATCTATGGCTTGTAGCTGCTGACCCCAAATAGCTGTGTGTCCCTGGGCAAGTCATTAAACCTCATTTCCTTTAGTTTCCTCATCTGGAAAAGAGGCATAATAATAGCACCCACTTCCCAGGGTTGTTATGAGGATCAAATGAGATATATTTCCATAGTACTCTCCAAACCTTGAAGCACTCTATAAATGCTAATATAGTTTCTTTTTGGTCTCCTGGGAGTACCAACATGCCACCCAGGTTTTCCATCTCTTGTCTCTCACTCTGACTTCACTCTTATCCCTTCATGTCCATGCTAATATCTTTTGTCATACATCTTACATATACCAGGGCAGTAGATGGAATTCTGGGTTTAAAATCAGCAAGATTCATCTTTCCAAGTTCAAATCTGACCTCAGATACTTTTTAACTGTGTGATTCTGGGCAAGTCTGTTTGTTTCAGTTTATTCATCTGTAAAATGATCTGGAGAAGGAAATGTCAAATCACTTCAGTATCTTTGACAACCCCGAATGGGGTCACAAAGAGTTGGATGGGACTGAAAATGACATAACAACAAATTACATTTAATTGTCACTGATTATATATGAGATAACATATTAGTGATTGACTAGGGCCTTCACATATTTTTCCATTGACATTTGTGGTGTTTATATTTTAAATTTTAGACGATCTTGTTATTTATCATCCATCATATGGCCTCATCAGAACAATATTATTGTCAAAGAGAAGGTCTTTTGTACTGATGAGTCATTTTCCATCTTGTTTTCCTCATTTCAATTCTAGGCTCCATTTGCTATTTAACTACATCACTTGCCTAAGATGACAAAAATGACAGAATTTCAGAGTTGGAAGGGAACTCAGTAGCCATTTGGTTCAACCTATATACAAAACAGAATCTCTTCTTTAACACATTTGACAACTGGTCATCAAAACTACTGTTCTCTGAATACCTCCAAAAAAGGGAACCTATTACCTCTTGAGATAACCCATTCCCTTTATACATAGCTCTCATTGTATGGAACTTTCGTCTTCAGACATGCCTGTGTGCGCACACACACACATACAAACACACACACACACACACACACACACACACTCAGAGATTTATAGATATAGATATTCACCAATTTAACCATCTGACTTTCTAGAGGCATATCATAATCTCGGAAATACATGTTTCCTAACTATTACCTACTGCCCTTCCTCCACCATAGATGGTTGGACCAAATTATTTAATACTGCTATAGATTTCATTGAAATTGAGATAATAATGTGTGATATAGTGGAAAGAGTACTGGCTCTGGAATTGGAGGACCTGGATTTAAATTTCACCTTTGAAATTTGCTACCTGGGTATCCTTGGGTAAGTACTGTAGTTTACCTTCCTTGGATCTCAGTTTCATCACCTCTAAAATAAGAGGATTAAACTAGATCACCTTTAATGTATCTTCCAACTCTCAATCTTTGATCTTATGATCCTGGTATTCTGAGGGCTCAGTACAATTAGAATGGTTTACAATTGGTAAAGAATTTGCCATCTTAGAAGAACTTGTAATCTGTAGGAAATTCTGTTTTTGTTTAGATTTAACCAAGAAGCATCTTCCATGATATCATTGAACATCACAGGGGAATATATATCACTTAATTTAATACTTCACTTTGTGTTTATGCTCAATGCATCATTGAGCAGCATTGAGCAGCATCTTTATGCCAATAAGTAGTTTATTTGATTGATTACTTGATTAACTGGAAAAAGTTAATGTTCAGTTTAGTTGAATTCCACAGATACTTTGCATTTTTGCTGCATTTTTACTATGCTATGCATTTTACTATCTGATTCATCTCCTCACTCTAATCCATCCTCCACACAGCTGCCAAAGGGGTTTTCCTAAAGTGCAAGTCTGACCATGTTATCTCCCAGTTCAATAAACTGCAATGGTTTTCTATTATCTTTTGGCTCAGATATGAAGTCTTTTGCTTGGTATTTATAGGTTTTTACAATATGGTTCCATCTTTCTAGTCTTCTTAAATATTTCTTCCATGTATTCTATGGTCCAATTATACTGACCTGATTGCTACTTCTCACACTGTATGTATACTTCATCCACCATACCTTTGCACTGGTTATCCTTTCAAGTACTGGAATGTCCTGTTTTCACCTTTACCTGTTAAGGTTGTTGGTTTCTTTAAAGATTGTATTCAACTCCTCCATCTGCCATAGTGCTTTCCTGGTCTCTCCAGCATCTGGTTACCTTCCATTCTTGTATGTATCTTATACGTGCTTATTCGTATATATATTCTATTTTCCTTTAGAATGGAAGTTCTTTAAGGACATGGACTATTTTTGTCTTTTTCTTTATATACCTAGCTCTCATCTGTTCAGCATAGTTAATGGCACTTTGTAAGCTCTTAAATACTTTTTTGATTGATTGAAATGTACAATAGAATTCTTTACCTCTAAAGACTTAAATTTTAGTGAACAAATAAGTATTTATATTTTTTGGGGGGGTAAACAATGCTTTTCAATTGGCAAATAGTGTTCTTTGAAATGTGTCTAAATTAGTGAATGACTGAGGCTAGATTTATAAAAAAAAACCCTCTGTGATTAGTTTGGTCAGCTGGGCCTCTGGGTGTGCTTAGTGGATTCTTTCACTTGGAATGGATGGAAGAATGAAGTTGGAATGTGCCTTCTTATTTTTTTTTTAAGGGGGAGTTGCAAATCTGTTAGGTCTCAAATGGCCTGTATCTGGGATTAAATCCTGATGTGACCCTGATGCTTTCAGATTGTGCAATCTACTTTCCAGCAGCTATTCACTTTGAGTGACAAGGTTGAGCTTCTGGATGACCCAGAACGGCACAGCAAGGGAGAAGACTGTTAATGAACCTTTAACATTTTGTTAAAAAGTTAAAATACATTCATTTAATTTAGATGGCTGTTAGAAATTTTTCATGTATTATACTTTTATAAAGTTTTAGAAACTAATATTAAAGACAACAGTGGATAGAGTGGGACTTGGAATTGGTAAGAATTGGGTTCAAATATTGCCTCTCATTCATTCTGCTTTGAACCAGTGGCAAGTCGGAAAGTTGCTTAATCTCTTAGTGCCCTGGGCAAATCTTAAAAAGAAAACAATTGTAGTTCTGCATTGGTAGAGTAAAATTTTTCATCAAGAGTTCCTACACAATGAAATCACAGATCTGGACAAAAAAATCCCCAATAACAATAAATTATAAAATGTACACAGAGTCTCCAATAATTTAAGAATAGGTTACACTCCAAAATTTTATTAGTGAGCCAGCTAACCAACTCAAAACACATTTTCTATTTAAACAACACTAAGCATAATGCCTAGGATCTAGTTATCCCACAGGAACCTTGCTAATCCCTCTTGAAGCTGAAATGGAGTTCATAGGCTCATAAGCTTAGATCTGGCAAGAGCCTCACAAGTTAGATAGGCCAATATTCATCATTTATTTAGAAAGTGGAGGCCATTGGAGGTGAGTTCTCTCCTCTCCCTTTCTCTTCATTTGCCCCTTTATGTCATTTTCTACTCTCTCTTTTCTCTAACAATGAAGCAGTCCTTCTTCTTGCCAAAGCCAACCACTTTACGTGTGCATTAGATTCCATCCCCTCTTGTTTTCTCCAACAGATTGCCACCTAACTTGTCTTCTTTCTCATCTTTCTTTCTTTTTCAACTTTTTTTCTATTATTAGACAAAATTCCTAAACTGTGCTGAATATTTTATTTCATTTCAATTTCCTGTTATTCAACTGCAACTGGGCCCTCATTGCAGCAAGGTAGTCCTTGCTTCAGTCCTCCATCACTGAGTCCCTATCTCACTCCTGACAGAAGCTATTCCAAATCTTCTCTTCATTTCTGGATCCCCCTACTTCTTCCTCGTTTCTGCTTCTAAGCTGAGGACCTTGTCTTTTACTGAAAAATGAAATTGAGGCCATTCAATGTGAGGTTCTTCTTCTCTCATTTCCTTTATCTCAAAACCCCTTGACATTATCTCATACTCTCTAGAATATAATAAGATCTTAATAAATACTTGTTAACTTAACTTGACTGACCCTATAATCCTTTACAGTCTGATTTTTGGACTTAACTGAAACTATCCTTTCCAGTTACCAATGATCTCTTAATTGCCAAATCAGGTGGCATTTTCTTAGTTCTTTTTTTTTTCAACCTATTGGGTATATTTGATACTGTTGACCATTCTGATTTTCTGGACACTTTCTCCTGTTTGGGTTTTCATGATATTACTCTCTTGATTCTCCTTTTATATCTGACACCTCCTTCTCCATCTTCTTTGCTGGCTTATTTTTTATAAACAATACTCTGTAACTGTCTGTGTTCCCCAAGGCTCTGTCCTAGACCTCTTCTCTCTTTACACTTTCTCTCATCAACTCTCATGGGCTTAATTATCATCTCTGCACACATACACACACACACACACGCACACACACACAGAAACACACACACACACACACACACACACACACAGACACACACATCCAAACCTGCTCTTTCCTCTCAGCATCGGTTGTTTCCACCTGTTCCAATTGGATGTCTTGGAGATATCTAAAACTCAACATTTCTAAAAAAGAACTCGTAATCCTCCCCTCTTCTGAACTTTCCTATTTCTACCAAAGGTATTACCACCCTTCAAGTATCTCAGGTTCAAAATCTTAGTATTCTTCTGGACTCTTCACTTTCATTTCATGCATTGAATCAGTTGCCAAATCTTCTTTCCATTTCTACCTTCAAAACACATTTCACATCCAACAGCTTCTTTCTAATCTCACAGGCACCATCTTATTCAGGATCTCATTGTCTTAGATTATTACAAAGTCTTCTGTTGGTTTTCCCTAGCTCCACTCTCTTCCTACTCCAACCCATCCTCCACATTGTTGCAAGTGATTTTCCTTAAGCACAGATCTATCCATGTCACTCCCCTATTCAATCTATTCTAGTTACTCTTTATTAACTCTAGTATAAAATATAAACTCCGATTAGCTTTCAAAGCCATAGACAACCTAGCCTCAAACTCTTTCTAGTTGCATTGGACTCTGGCACTCTGTAATCTAGTCAAACTGGCTATATCTTGCTCCTCAAACATGAAACTCTATTTTAGTTAGTCAACAAGCATGTATTAAGTTCTTACTTGTGTCAGGCACTGTGATAAGCAATTTTTCTTTGTACTAGCCATCTTTCATGCCTGGAATGCACTTCCTCTTCACTTCTACCTCACAGAATTCTTCTTTTCTTTGAAGACTCAGCTTAAACACCACTTCATATATGGAACTTTTCTTCATTCTGTCAACTGCTAGTGCCTTCCCTCCTGAACCATCTAGTACTTAATTACTTTGTCCTTATTTTCATTTATTTATTTTTCATATGTATTGACTTATTGTTTCCTCCAGTAGAATGTAAGATGCTCTTTTAAAGTAGGAATTCTTTCATTCTTGGATTAGCACAGGGCCTGGCACATAGTTCAAATTTAATGAATGCTTTTTAACTTTTTAATTGAGAAAACCCAAGAATAGGGAATTTTAGTGACTCATCCATGGTACAGAAATAGTAAATATCCAAGGTCAAGCTTGCATGCAGATTCTCTGACTCCCTAGTGCAAGCCCTTTGTGCTCCTCTGCATTGTCAGCATTACATAGATTTACATTGTTTTGTGGTGCATGCATCAACATGAGGCATTGGGAACTCATCTGGCTTCAGCTCTAGACTCCAGGGAAGAATCTCTTCCTTTTTTCTTAGGTTACTCTGGTAATGAAAACAAGATATTCCTTTTGACTTCCCTTCTTGCTATGCCTCCTTATACACTCTACTGGTCATGATCTTGACTCTGAATAGTGTGGGTGGCAAGAGAGAACTTCCACCAGGGTAGACATTTCCATATGAAGAACCAGGCATTCTTATCATGGAACCTGCCTATACCAATGCATATTTAAAAAAGGGGGGGAATAGAAGGGTATTTAGGTTTATGGGAATGGCAGGATAGGGGAGGGATCCCTGGAGGGAGATAGGTAAGTAATAGGAGGGCAAGGTAATGGATATAAGTAAAGTAGAGGAG
>CM053584.1:236393502-236426509 GCA_028627135.1 Pseudochirops cupreus | reverse complement strand
TATAGCTATAGAGAAACATATCTAAACTTTTTTGTAGCTTTCTGGGGGAGTAGGGGCAGGGAAAAAGAGTAAAGTAAAAAAGTGCACAGCAGAGAACAAAAGAAAACTCACAAAGAAGCAAAGAAAAGATGGACAATTCTCAACACTGTAGACTTTCTTGAAATGAAAATTTGTTGTTATATATTTTGAATCCTCTCTTATGTTGTGCTATGCACACAACACACCTTTTCTTTCTTTCTTTGTATTTAAGTTCCAATATTTAAGTTTATTATATGTTTTTTCCTTTATTCTATATTTGTGTTCTGGTGCTTGAGTCTAAAATAAAAAAAAAAGACAAAAAATAACTTGTACTATGAATTAGTCTGTTTTATTGGTTTGTCTATTATTTGGTCCATGGTTTCCCAGAAAAACAAAGTGTTTTATTTGCATGATAAAAGGTGTGAAAAAAATCTTGTTAGGCAAGAATCTCATTTTGGTAGGAGATAAAAGTAAAATTTTTTTTTCCAGTTTCATGTACAATCATCTTCCTTATTGTACTATGTTATGGAAATGCTCATTTAATTCCTTATATTAAAAAGAAAAAAATAGTAATCTATCACATTTATCTGCCATAGATTGTCTATCCATTTCCCAATTTATGGGAACTGCCTTAAATTTCCCTTCTTTGTAACTTCAAAAAGAGCTATAAATATTTTGTACACACTTAGAATTTGTTTTGCTTAGGACTAATAAATCCATTAATCTACCCTCCCCCTTTTCCCCTTTACCTCTCATTTCCTCATTAATTGAAATGCATTTCTATACTCAAATGAGTATTTGTATAATCTTCCTTCTTTTGAACACTTCAGATATCAGTGGGGATTCCTGACTCCAGGCCCAACACTCCAACCCCTGTGCCACCCAGCTGCCCAGGAAAAACATATAGGTACTACTATTTAATCTAGACCACAGACCTAAGCCTGGTAAACCAGCTGTCTATCAATGTTGAATAGACCATAGAGACAGAGCAACAGAGTTCAGGTGAGTGGATGGTGTGAAAAACCCAATGCTAGACATGTTCCTGGGTAACTAAATGGCATGGTGAACAGAGCACTGGACCTAAAGTCAGGAAGACTTGAGCTCAAATCCAGCCCCATACTTAATAGTCAGGTAACCTTGAGCAAGTCACCAAACCCTGCCTACCCCAGTGGCCCCACCTGCAAAATGAGTTGGAGAAAGAAATGACAAGTTAACCCCAGTATCTTTGCCAAGAAAACCCCAAAGGGGACCACAAAGAGTTGGACATGACTGAATCAACCGAACAACAATATAGAATTAGAGAATGGATAGATAATTGTATATATGTATATATGCACGCGCGCACACACACACACACACACGCACACACACACACACACACACACCCGCTAAAAGTAAAATTAAGCCAAAGACTTAAATTAGTGTTTAGCACATGTAGCAGAAAGTGCTCTGGATCAAGATTCAGAATACTTGGGTTCTAGTTCCTTCTTTGCCACTAAGTAGCTGAAAGGAGAGAGAATAGAAGGAGAAGAGAACAATCATTTATAGAGTATTTACTATATGCCAGTCCCTGGGATTAGCACTTTTTTTTACAAATATTATTTCATTTGATCTTTGCAACAATCCTGTAAGGAAGGTGCTAGCATTAACCTCATTTTACAGTTGAGGATATTGAAGCACATAGAGGTTAAGTGACTTGTTCAGGTAAGCCAGCTAATAAATGTTAAAAGCCACATTGGATCTCCAGTCTTCTTGACTCTTGGTTTAGCATCTATTCTTTGTGCCACCAGCTGCCTCATCTCAGGCAAGCCCCAAGCAATCTTGGTCTCAATTTCCTCATTTGTCAAATGAGAAGGTTTAACTACATAATCTCCATGGATCTCTCAGCTTTCCCATTCTACGTAACAGACAAAATTTACTGATTTTTTTTTCAGTTTTTAACAGGTCATGGTAGCGATATGTAGACATAAGCCATAGATAGGGCTGAAGTGAATCATAGTGTTGTCAGCTAGAGCAAGATTTTGAACTTGTGTATTGATGAAAAGAAAAAAGCCTCAGTTATTGAAAACGACATGCACACACCTAAGTCCACAAAAAAATACAGGTATATTTTGGCCAGACTTGTGATTTCACTAAATAGAGATCTCTTGGAAAAGAAAACAAATGAAAAGCTATTTCCAGCAATACAGGTCCATATCTTTCCTGTGATTTTCAGTCTTAGAGAGTTCCCTAGGTCATCGAGTCATTAAGTGACTTGCCTTAGGTCATACAACCATTAAGTGTGGGAGTCTAACACCTTCCTGATGCTCAGGCTAGCTCCTTATCTGCTACTCCACACTGCCTTTCACATCAAATACACACAAATAGATACAGATGTTTTTAGGAGGGAGACATTAGAAATTATCATTCTTTTCCATGTTTACTTCTCTTTCTTTTTTCCCATTGTTCACTCCATTGGTTACAACCCTTCTATATGACCAGACTCATGTCCAATGTGAAAGTATTTGCAGATCCTATACTTGACTGCATGCCGTAATGGGTGGGAGGAAAGGGAGGGGAAAAAATGTGAAACTCAAAGGACTCTGGAACTGAATCTTGTAAACTAAAAGCAAATAAACAAATCAATTTTAAAAAATTAAAAAAAAGTAATTAGGTCCATAAAGAAAAGTCTCTAGCAGAGTTTTTATGGAAGGAAGGAAATCCTAGAGATAGAAATGAGGAAGTAATTAAGACTCCTCAGGACCTGGAAGCACTTTCTTTTTCTACCTTTGTCTCCTACCTTGGATTCAATTGTAAACTCCACCGGGACAGAGACATTGTTTTTGTAAACTTTTAATTTTCTTTAGCACAAGCTCTATAGGGGACGACAGAGAACTTTGTTGAATTGAATCAAATTTCCAAGCAGAATCTGTGAACTTTTTTGGTCTGTGAATTTAAAATGATTTAATGAAGCTGAATACTTCCTTATTTTTCCTCTCTCATATCTTCTAGTTTGAAGCATGATTTTTTTTTCTGATGGAAAAGGTGGAAGCAAAATGAAAAAGATTACTTGTTTTCCCCTGACACCTGTTAACACTACAGCATTCTCATCAAGCAGTGGAGCTATCCCTGCAAGTCAAAGGGCACTTATTTGGCACTTACTACATGCTAAGAACTGTGATAAAGAAATTTCATTTCTAATGAAATACAAAGACAAAAGACAGTCTCTATTCCCAAGGAGCTTATGAGGCAACACAACATGAAAATCTCTGCGCACAAACAAAATTTTACACACACACATATACACTATATATGTATACACACATATATGCATCTACATATGTATGTATATGTATCATATATATGCATATATACATGTATATATCTATATAGATACATATACACACTACATATATACATAAATACATATGCATGAAAAACTGGAAATCATCTCAGAATGAAAGAATGCACTAACATAAATGAGGGTTCTTAACAGTCACCAAAAAATAGCATTTTTTTTTCCTTAGCAAATGTCGCTTACTTTACCTTCTTTAAACACAGTCTCAAAGCCCTTTTGTATGGGACTCTTTCCTTTTTGATGGAGATCAAAACCTTGCTCCTGTGTGAGCATCGGGGCTGACAAAGGTGAAGGATCTTCAGTCTCATAAGTCCTCATGGTTACTGTGAGTTCTTCCAGTCTCTTTAAGCTCTGCAGTTGATTCAAGAGCTTCTGGCTTCTAGTTTCAGGAGAGAAGATGGAAGACACCAACCCTACTTTACATTGCTGAAAGAAAGACTATAAGAAAAAGTTAACACGAGAAGAGTTGGCAGTCTCTGTCATGTCCCTATCCTCAGCTTGCCACACTAGAGACTTTGGGGAACTTCCTCTTGGGTGAGATACAGGACTCTCTCTCTCATTCTCTCATTCTCTCTCTCTCTCTCTGTCTCTCTCTGTCTCTCTGTCTCTCTGTCTCTCTCTCTCTCTGTCTCTCTCTCTCCCCCTCTCTCCCTCTCTCTCTGTTTGTCTCTCTGTCTCTCTCTCTTTCTCTCTCTCTCTTTCCCCCCCTCCCTACCTCCCTCTCTCTTTCCCCCCCCACCTCCCTCTCTCTTCCCCCCCCTCCCTCTCTCTCTCTTTCTCCCACCCCACCCCCCATCTCTCCCTCTCTCTCCTCCCTCTGTTGAACTGGGTTACTCACTCACTCATTATGCAAGAGCTCCTTCATTCTGTATTGTTGAGTATCTATACTCTCTTACATGTATGTTCTCTGATTTCTGATTTTCTTTTGAGGTGGGTGGGGGAGGTAAGTGGCACAGTGGATGGAATGCAGGGCCTGGAGTCAGGAAGACTCATCTTCCTGAGTTCAACTCCAGCCTCAGACATCTACTACCTGTGTGACCCTGGGCAAGTCACTTAATCCCGTTTGTCTCACTTTCCTCATCTGTCAAATGAACTGAAGAAGGAAAATGGCAAACCACTCCCATATCTTTGCCAAGAAAATCCCAAATAGGGTCAAAAAGAGTTGGACATGACTGAAAAATGACTGCACAGCAAATGATTTGGATAAATGATTTTTCTTGGCTAAGTGCTATGTGTGTACATTGTGGAACTGTTGTTCCTTCTCCAACAGGATCAATTACATCAGGAGGGTGATGTCTTGAATTATAAGTGAATTGGATATAAGTGAGGCAGAACTGTGCAAAGTCATCAGCCCCATTTTTATCCGGGTCATAAGAGTTCAATGGCAAAACATAAGTCAAAATGATTGGCAATGGCTCCTGTGAAACTGAAATTTGATGAGAAAGGGGTAAAGCTTTGGATATAAAGCTTGGGAATTCTGTTTCCCCCCAGTATTGAATAGTGGTCAGAAACTAGCTTGAACTTGAAAGCCTAATTTCCTAGACTAATAATATTTAATGGAGCAGACATTATTCTAACCTACTACCCCATCTTTCTATGGAGAGCAATGTAGTGTCTGACCCCAACTTTCCACTCCCTCCCTCTCAGTAATTAAAGTTTCTCTTGGAGAAGGGTGAGGTGAGAAGAGGCTAGAGATGCCTAGGCTTCCTCCCTTTGAGCCACACAATTACACCTGTCTGGTACATGTGGGGCTGGTCCTTGCAACACATAGAACCTCAATACACTTTTAAGATTGACTTGCAGAGACTGTTGATCTGTGTTGGTGGAGAGAATTTCTTTACAGAAAGTTCTCTAAAGCAATGATATTTTAAATCTAGTTTAAAAAACATACAAGACAGCAAGCTTGATAATGTCAATTAAAAGACAAAATTTGAATAGTCCTTAGTTTCTAGGAATTTGCATTCTACAACATGTACACAAATGAGTATAATAGAAGGTTTATTTTTCTTTGGTTGTTTCAGTCATGTCTGACTCTTCATGACCCGACTTGGGGTTTTCTCTGCAAAGACACTGGAGTGCTTTGCAATTTCCTTCTTCAGCTCATTTTATAGATGAAGGAACTGAGCCAAACAGGGTTAAATGACTTGCCCAGGGTCACAAAGCTTTTAGGTGTCTGGGGCTGGATTTGCATATACATACGTACATATCGATATCTACAGCTAATCTATCTATATCTATATCTACTTCTATCTCTATCTCTATATATATGTGTGTGTATACATGCATATGCACACGCATGTGTGTGCATACACATGTAAGTATATGAGTCTTTCTAACTCTAGCCCCAGCACTCTATCCACTTCTCCACTTAGGTGCCCATAATAGAGGGCAGAGGATGAATGAGGTAGAAGGAGGAGGAGGGAAAGTAGAAAATATGATGTGTGGCTAATATGGAAATATGTTCTGCATGATTTCACATGTATAGTTGATATCATCTTTCTTGCCTTCTCAGTGAGAGGAAGAGGGACTGGAGGGAGAAAATTTGCAGCTCAAAAATAAAAAAAGTTAAAAATAAATAATAAACTCTAAGAATGAAAAGAAAAAAGAAAATATAATGTAAGAAACACAAATTTGGGGAACCATTAATAATTTGATTCAGCTAGACCATTTACGTATAAAGAAGATTGTAAGAAGGATGCAAAACAAAGCTGGAGAAATAGGATGGATCCAGATCATGGAAGACCTTCATTGCTAGGCCAATAAGTTTATATTTTATCCTAGAAGTAATAAGACAGGGTTTTGATTTGTGCAGTACAATGGTTAGGCTCAAAAGCCTCAGGAAGATTATTTTGAGAGCGGCATGAAAGATGGACTGGAAAGGAGAGAATCTGAAAGAAGGAAACCAATGAGCAAGTTCTTACTGTAGTTAAGCTAAGTAGTGATTACTTCCTGAACTTAGGGCATGGTCATGTGAGTGAAGAGGAGAGAGATGGAAATAAATGTTGTAGGGTCAGAGCTGATAAGACTTGGCAGCTCTCAGGGTAACTTAGGGAAAAAGAAGAATTCTGTCTTCATGAATACATGCTCAACCTTGCTTCTTGCTCCAAGTTTATGTTTCTCCACATCTGAGTGACGCTTTGATTTACAGTATCACTCCCAACATCTTTATTATTTACTTTGCCTAGGTACCAGAAAAAAGACAAACTTAAATTATTACAGGATAGAATCTGTTTTGTTCTTAAAATCATGTACATTTTCAGTCTCCTTCAGTAACTGGAAGAGGGTCTAAGCTCATTATACCTCAAATCTGAAATCTTGATGCCTGGTGCTCAGACTTGCTCTCATAAAATTTCTAACAAATTTTACATCATGGAATGATTCAGTAGCCTGACACATATGTTTTGAATAACAGTCACCAAATTACTGATAGAAAGCCGCATTACTTGGACACATTAAATATGAAATTTGTTTTCTAGCCAGGTTGGGCCATTCATTAAAATATGATTGTAATTAATTTTAGTCTACAGTTCAAAGTCAGAACATTTTGAAAAGCTTGAAGAACTGACAGAGCTAATGAAGAGAAGGCTGCAATGAGAACATTGCAACATCAAATTCAAAATTGTTTTCAGGAGTCCTAACAATCAGAATTGGAACAATAGCTAGTTGGTACATGTGCTACTCAGAAGAAGGTATCCTATACCTCTTGCCAGCAGAGAGTATGCACATATTCAGAGAAGGAGGAGGCCAACTGTTCTCCTGAAGGCTTCTCCTATTGCATTAACCGAGGTATAAGTTTGGTTTCCAATGTCATGTGTAGGTTTTCAGGGGCACATTAATGTGGAATGTAAGAAGCCAGAATGGAAAACACTGATCAATATTACACACCAATGGAGTTCTACATTTTGGGACCCCAAACTTGAGTGTCTATAGAAATTACAGAAACTTCAACTCTTGCAGAAACAAAACAAATATATCCCCTATCATTGTAGAGCATAGAGTTCCTTTGAGAGCCCAAAGATAATTTAACAAGCAGTGACTTGGCTCTTTTGTTTGGGCTTTAATTTTGCCCTTAATTTTCTACTTTCCCCATGAAGAAGAGATGTGCATAAATACTTAGTGTCTTATTTTCCGCAGGATTAATGGTGGCAGGTCACAGCGTATAAATCCTTAGCGGTTTTTGATGCTTCTGTAATTTAAGGACCTATGATTTTAATTTGTGTGGACATTTTCTCCATCAATGCAGATCATCCACTGAATGCATTTGAGTAGATAGTCTTCATGGGTTGCCACAGTTGAAAAATTCATCCCAATTTGATGAGAGAACTTTAGAACTTAGGTAAATCTTTGGACACAGAAATATTGTCTATGAGCAAATTTGTGCAAAATCTTTCCTTCTTGGTAGAACCTGCTATAACTTTTGCTACTTTGATATATTCTTTGTTATTCTAATGTTACTGTCAGTATTTAAATAGTGCTTTAGGGTTTACAAAATGCCTCACATGTATTATCTCATTTTATCCTCATATTGACCTTGAGAGATAGGGGCTTTTTGCTATTCCCATTTGCTGATAAGCAGACTGAGGCAAATAGTGCTTGCCCAGAGTCACAAAGCTAATAAGTGTCAAAGGACATTGGTACTGTTAGGCTTCCTCTTCCTTCACACTTCTTTTTTTACTATTTCCTTCGAGATTTTTAACTTTTTATTGATAAGGACTCCACCAAAAATTGATGGGAAAACTAGATTGTGGTTAGGTAGAAGCTAGGTAGAGAACAACATCTCCCTTTATATACCAAGATAAGTTCCATTACGAATACATGCTTTAAACATGAAGGGTAAAATCATAAACAAGTTATATGAGCAAGAAAGAAATGACCTTTCAGATATATGACCAAGGAAAGAGTTTATGATCAAACAAGGGATAGGAAGAATACAGAAGAGAAAGTGGAAAATTTTTATTACATGAAATTTAAAAGTCTTTCCATATATAAAAGAAATTCAAATAAAATAAAAAAGAAGTTGGAAATGGGAAAAATTCCTTATAGCAAATTTCTGTGACAAAGCTCTCATTTCCAAAATCTATAAGGTAATGTTTCAGATTTTTTTTTTAA
Source organism: Pseudochirops cupreus (assembly GCA_028627135.1). NCBI lineage: Eukaryota > Metazoa > Chordata > Mammalia > Diprotodontia > Pseudocheiridae > Pseudochirops > Pseudochirops cupreus. The sequence continues at coordinate 236,418,045 of CM053584.1, read as the reverse complement.
AAGAGACATTTGATAAGTGGTTTAAGTATATTAATAGCATTTTTCTTTTTTAAATCTATTTTTAAAATTTAACATTTATTATTCATTTTATATTATTTTAAAAAATATTTGAGTTCCAAATTGACTCCTTCTCTCTCACTTCCTCCACCACCCACTAAGAAAGCAAACAATATGATATCAATTATGCATGTGAAATCACAGAAAACATAGCTCCATATAAGACATTATCATAAAAGAACGAGAGAAATGAAGTAAAAAAAAACCTGCACTCAGTTCATCAGTTCTTTCTTTTCATCATGAGTCCTTTGGAATTGTCTTGGATAATTGCATTGGTCAGAGTAGCCAAGTTTTTCACCATTGATCATCATTACAATATAGCTATTTCTATGTATGATGATCTCCTAGTTCTGTTCACTTCACTTTGCATCACTTCATATTGGTCTTTCTATTTTTTTTTTGAAACCACCCCTCGCCTCATTTCTTACAGTGCAATAGTATTCCATCAATATCATGTGCCATTCCCCAACTGATGAGTCTACCCTCAGTTTCCAATTCTTTGCCACCACAAAAAGAATAGCTAGAAATGTTTTTGTATATATAGGTATCTTTCCTTTTCCCTTGATTTCTTTGAGATACAGACCTAGTAAGTGCCACTACTAGGTATTAAGTACAGCTAGGTCAGACAGTATGTATGGTTTTATAGGCCTTTGGGCATAGTTCCAAATTGCTATAAAAAATGGTTGAGCCAGTTCACAACTCCACCATTATTAGTGTACCAATTTTCTCTCATGCCTTCCGGCATTTGCCATTTCTGATATGTGCGAGGTGGTACCTTAAAGTTGTTTTAATTTGTTTTTCTCTTATCAAAATAGTGACATAGAATTTTTTAAAAATAGGGCTACAGATAGCTTTGATTTCTTCTGAAAACTGCCTTTGATGGTTTCTCAATTGAGTTATTGTTCTTATTTTAATAAATTTGACTCAGTTCCCTAATATATTTCAGAAAAGAAACTTTTATCAGAGAAACTTGAAAAATTTTTGAATGGCACCTTTTAGCAAAATGTAGTTTCTCTAATTATCTTTTTGAATTAGGTCTGTTTTTGCTTTTGTTTTGTCTGAAATAATGAGTGCTACCCCTTCCTTTTTTTTTAAACCTCAGATGAAATATAATAGATTCTACTCCAACCCCTTATTTTAACACAGTTTATGTAGCTTTCTGTTTTAGGTGTGTCTTGTAAAGAATGTATTGTTGTAGTCTGGTTCTAATCCATTCTGCTGTCCACTTCTATTTTATGGGTGAGCGCATTCCATTCCTATTCAGTTATGATGACTAACTGTTCATTTCTCTCCATCCTGTTTTCTTCTGTTTATTCTTTTCTCTCCTTCCCTCCCTCTCTCTCTCCCTCCCTGCCTTCCTCCCTCTCTCTCTCTCTCTGTCTGTCTCCCTTCCTCTCTCTCTCTCTCTCTCTCTCTCTCTCTCTCTCTCTCTCTCTCTCTCTCCTCTCTCTCTCTCTCTCCTCTCTCTCTCTCTCCTTTCCTCTCCTCTCCCTCCTCAAAAGTCAGTCTTTCTTCTGACAACTGCCTGCCTTCATCCTTCCTCCCTTTTATCACCCCCCTCCACCTTTACCTTTCCCCTCCTATTTCCTTGTTGGGTAAGATAGATTTCTATACCCAACTGAGTGTATATATCTATTTTTCCTTATTTGAATGAATAATGATGAGAGTGAAGTTCAACTATTGTCTGCTACTTTCCTTCTACCCCACCTGCTCCAACTGTAAAAGTTTTTCCTTATGTTCCTCTTTTAAGTAAGAAAATTTTAACTCTCCCTTCCCCCTTCTCTCAGGGAACCCCTCTTTCTCATCCTTTCATAATATTTTTTGATATCACTCCAACATAATTGACTCATATTCATGCCCTTTGTCTATGTAGACTGCCTCTAATTGTCCAAAATTCTTATAAATTACATGTATCATCTTCCTATGTAAAAAATGCAAGTAGTTTATTGAGTCCTATAAGATTTTTCTTTCATTTTACCTTTATATGGTTCTCTTGAGTCTTTGGTTTGAATGTTAAATTTTCTATTCAGCTCTGATCTTTTCATAGGGAAAGTTTGGAAGTCCTTTATTTCATTAAATATTCATTTTCCCCCTGACTGATTATACTCATTCTTATACTTTTCTGGGTAGGTTATTCTTGGTTGTAATCTTCTCTCTTTTGCCTTCTCGAATATATTCCAACCTCTCCATTTCTCTAAGGTAGAAGTGCTAAATCTTGTGTGATCCTGACAGAATATTTGGGTGATCATGCCAGAATATTTGCTGGCACTGCTTGCAGCTGGCACTCATCAGCACATCTATTGCCCATACAGAGTTCTAGGTCACAGTTCCAGGGTAGAGATGAATGCTTGTGGTGGATCACAAGGGAGCAAGAGCCCTGGCCATATTTCCAGAGCTAAGGGGTATACTAGCATTTGCAGTTATGGGGAAGCATAGGCCCTTCCTGAGTAAAGAAGTGAGAGCAGACCAAGAGAGTGGTGATATTTGCATTGTTTCTTTCTGGCTGCTTGCAAGATTTTCTCCTTGACCTGAGAGCTCTATAATATTGAGAATTTTATTTTGAAATCTCTTTCAGGAGGTGGTCAGTGTTTTCCTTCAATTTTTATTTAACCTCCTAGAGCTAAGATATCAGAGTAGTTTTCTTTTACAAAATCTTTAAATATGATGTCTCGGCTCTTTTTTCATCCTGCTTTATAGGTAGTCCAATAATTAAATTATTTCTACTCAATCTATTTTCTAGATCAGTTGTTTTTCTGATGAGATCTTTCACATTTTCTCCTTTTTTCTTTGATTTTGTTTTATTGTTTCTTGATGTCTTATACAGTTATTATCTTCTATTTGCCCAATTCTAATTTTTAAGGAATTATTTTCTTCAGTGAATATGTGTATTTCTTTCTGCATTTGGCCTTTTTGAGGAGTTCTTTTCATCAGTGAATTTTTGTGCTTCTTTTACCAGTTAGCCAATTCTGGTTTTATGGCATTACTTATGATTTTTACCAAGTATGTTTTTAAGGTATAATCATCATCATTTTACCTAGTTTTAAATTCTCTTTTCATAATTTTCTTACATCACTTTCATTTCTTTCCCCAATTTTCCTCTACCACTTCTATCTCTTTCTTTAACTCTTCCAGGAATTCTTGTTGGACTTGTTTCTCATTACCATTTTCTTTGAGACTTTGCTTGCAGCCATTTTCCCCCACTATTATCTTCTAGATTTGTGCCTTGGTTTTCATTGACACAGTAGTAGCTTTTAATGCTCATTTTTTTGTTTTCTAGTCTATTTCTTGACATTGAGCTTTCTGTTAAAATTGAGCTCTGCTCATCTGTGGTTGGAGATGCACTGTTCTAAATTTTAGGCTTTTTAAGGCTGTTTTCTGAACTAGTTTTGGGGATGTGTAATTTTTTGGTGTTTCCAACGTGGTGTGATCTGGGGAGAGGTATGGTCACTGCTCTCTTGGTCTGCTCTCACTTCTTTACTCAGGAAGGGTCTGTGCTTCCCCATAACTGCAAATGCTAGCATTCCACTTAGTTCTGGAAATGTGGCCAGGGCTCTTCCTCCCTTATGATCCATCACAAACATTCATCTCTGCCCTGGAACTGTGACCTAGAACTCTGCATGGGCAATAGATGTGCTGATGAGTGCCAGCATCCAGGGCCAGCAAATATTCTCCTATGATCTCTTTCTGACTTTTACCATTTCTACATTGAGAGCTTTTGAAGCTGTTGCTGCTGAAGCATTCACAACTCCCTCCAAAACCCTCAGCTGGTGCTACTTTGCATGTACTTTGGGCCAGCCCCAGCCCCAGCCCTATTGTCACAGACTTTCTCTGCCCATTTCCTAAGTTGTCTTAGGCTGGAAAAATGTCTCACCCTGATGTTATGTTGGCTCTGCTGCTTCAAAATTTCATTTGAAAGGTTATTTGAAAGTTGTCTAAAGGATAGTTTGGAGAATTTGTCTGGTTTGCAGCTACTAATCTGCCTGCACCCAATAACAATTCTCTTAGGAAGAAATTAAAGTTAAAAATAGTCATATAAAAATGCTCAAAATCATCAATCAGTAGAATAATGCAAATTGAAAGTAACTCTGAGGTTCCACCTCATACTTATTAAATTCGCAAAATTGACAAAAAAGGTAAATGACAAATATTTGATGGATTGAGTGGCACACTGATTTGCTGTTAATGGAGTCATGGATTAGTTTAGGAATTTTAGAAAACAATTTGTAACTATACCCTCTAGAGTTACTAGCAGTACCACTACTAGGTCTATAACTCTGAACAGAGCAAAGCAAGGGGGAAACAATATATTGGTATGAAAGTTATCTATAACAGCTCTTTTTGTCATGACAAAGAACTGAAAATCTTTGCCATCCCATCAAAATTGAACAAATTATGGTATATGAAGGTAATGGAATATTACTGTGCCATAAGAAATGGTGAAGGGGATGGTTTCAGATAAATCTGGGTAGATATACATGAACTGATGTGCAGTAAAATAAGATTTAAGAGAAAAAATGATAATATAACAGTAACATTAAAAAGGAACAATTTTGAAAAACTTAAGAACTTTGACAAATGCCACGGTCAATCAAGATCCTCAAGGATCAATAATAAAGCATACTATCTATTTCCGATAAAAAGTTGATGTACATAGGGTTCAGAATGAGACATATTTATCTCTGGAAGTATTCAATATCGGAGTTTGTATTGCTTGACCATGCATATGTGTTATGAGCTTTTCTTTTCTTTTTTTTTTTTCATTTTCACATTAGTCATGTATAGAATAATTAGAATGTACAGGAGTACCCATGAGAAAGAAAAAACAAAACCAAAGAAAAAGAGAGCAAATAGTATGCTTCAATGTGCATTCAGACTCCAGATTTCTTTGTCTGGATGTGGATAGCATTTTCTATCATGAGTCTTTTGCATTTATTTTAGGTCCTTGCACTGCTAAGAAGAGCTAAATCTATCAAAGTCAGTCTTTGCACGATGTTACTGTGTACAACGTTCTCCTGGTTCTGCTCACTTCACTCAGTGTTCGTTCACATAAGTCATTTTTCTTTTTCTTTTATTGCGTAAGAGCATATGGAAAAGAAAGAATATCAATTTTTTAATTGAAAAAATATAATTTAACTTAACCTTCATGTGGTAGAAAAATTGGATATAAAGGGTGAGGGAAAGGAAGAGTCAAAGAAGACCACATATGACCATTCTTGTACTTGAGGTAAAATGATTTTGTAATGAAAGGCAGTGCAGAGTAGGAAATGGCCAGGAAGACCTTGTTTGAAATTTTGCTTCACAGGATATGTGATCTTGGTTAAGTCATTGTTGCCTTTGGAACTCTAGATAACCAGTAGGTACCTGGTAGAGGAAGTTTCCTCATCTGTGTCTTCTCTGTTCTAGTGAAATCACAAGTCCTCTCCTTATTCCTACAATTAGTGACATACACTAAAATACTGGCAACTAAGTGGTGCAGTAGATAGAATGCCAGGCCTAGATTCAGCAAGATGAGTTTTCCTGAGTTCAAATCTGGCCTCAGACACTTTTTAGTTGTGTGACCATGGACAAGTCACTTAACTCTCTTTGACTCAGTTTCCTCATCTGTAAAATGAACTGGAGAAGGAAATGACACACTACTCTGCAACTGAAAAATGACTATAATAACAATAGAATAATAGCAACAACCAAATATAGTATTAAGTATATATTATGTATTATATTTATAAGTGCATATAACAGTAAAAATGTTCAAGTGAGTATGATGTCACATTAAAATAATAGTATGCAAATAATGTGAGATTTCATCAACATGGAGAACTCCCTCCGCCAAGACAGAGCAACTAGTCCCTGACTTAACAGCCAGCTGTGACAGTATATCTCCAATCCCTAGCTCTCCATGAGTAGGATGATTCTACGATATTTACCTTTTACATTGATGTGTGTCCTACAAAAGGGAATATTGATTTGCTCTTTCTCTCACCATCTTCCCTCTCTCTGTTTTTGCATAGGTTGTCTCCCATGCTTTGCATGCATGTCCTTCTCACTTCTATCTCTTAGAATTCTGAATTTCCTTCAAAATTCAGCTCAAATCATGTCTCCTACCTAAGCTCTTTCCTGATCATGCTCTCTCTGCAACTTACTTTAAATTTTATTTGCCTATACTTACATGCACATATGTTGTTTCATCTGATAGTTCTTCAATCTGGGGATCTCATAGACATAGAAGGGACCTCAGAGGACATCTAGTCCTCAGTAACTTAAAGTTACACAGGTAGTTAGTTACAAAGGTGCAGTTTGAGCCCATGTCCTTGACTTCACAGTCAGCAATCTTTCCTTTGTACCTTGCTGTGTCCTTGAGGACAAGAACTCTTTTAAATGCTTGTTGATTTAGTGATTGACTAGTGCTCTTGGTGAGCTAGAAGGATCATGTTTGTTGTAAATTTTGCTTTCCTGTATCTGTGCTGTTGAAGCTGGAGCTGGTTGAGTACTGGGCTCAGTGTCAGGAAGATCTTGGTTCAAATCCTACTTTTGACACTTAGTAGTTGTGTAACTATTTGAAAGTCTTTCAATCTGTTTATAAACTCTGTCATAGCTGTCTATAAGTCAGGGACTAGTTGCAAGGCACCTTGGGGGAGGGAGTTCTCCATGCTGATGAAATCCACATTATTTGCATACTATTCTTTTAATATGATATCACACTCACTTGAATATTTTTATTAAGTTATACGCACTTGAAAGTCTGATTCTTATTATGTGGAAAAGGCCAAAAACCTCCCAGTTCTTAATGGAATTTGCATTTTCTTTTCTCTTAAAAATATTTTCTTTCCTTTTTTTTGATAGGGGGGTGGGTAAAGCTACATGTGGGTGGTATAAACCATTACTTTAAGGGGAAGTATAGTACTCTCAAATGGCAATAATTTGTGTTATTCTGGGCTCAATGTCCTGGATCTTTCTTTTCAAATGGACTTGGATTTTATGAAGGTGAGTTTTTTCAATGAACTCATAAGTTATTTGCCTTTAATTTTATAATAAGATTCTTTGTGGGGGCTGACAAAAAGTCATAATTCCTACCCAGGAGAAGAATTTTTTGCTTCATTAATGATTATTTTTTAAGTTGAGGATCAGTTTTACGTAGTAATCTATTTGTTTTTGACATATTTGTGTAATTAAGCCTAATATATCCTAGAAGATTCAGGAAAGTAAATTTGCCTGTTGAATTCATGGAGTACTCAAATGGGAAAAAGAAACAATCCCATAGAAGACATTCTATAAAACAAGAATTAAAATTCTTCATCTGGGAAAGAGTTTAGTAGATTAAAAAATTTAACCCATTGAGATACCATAAACATGAAATAAAGTGAAAATTATGTCTGTAGATACTGTGTTGTTATGCACCATGACAAAACATTTAAAAATGGTGCATATTAATCTCTAATCCTTAGTACTGCCACAATTTCTTATTTTTTTTTTTTACTGTTTAACACACACACACACACACACACACACACACACACACACACACACAAACTAAATACACAGAATGAATGTTATTGCCATAGATTATGACATCATAGATCTAGACCTGGGAGGTATTTTAGGCAGCATTTAGTCCAAAGCTCTCAATTTACAGTTGCATAAACTGAAGTACATGGAGATTAAGTGACTTGCTCAAAGTTAAATAGTTTGTATATGACAGGAGTAGGATTTGAACCCGGGTTTCCTGGCTCTAAAGCCAATGCTCTTCTACTGAACCACATTACAATGAAGTAAAAATATGCGTACAAATTCCTTAAATTTCTGGCTAGATGAATTACCACCAGGGTAGTACTTCAGGAGAAAGGCATAAATTACTATTTTGTATGACATTTCATCAGTGCCAGGAAGACTTATTCATTCATTTATTCAATAATAACTTATCCAGCTTTTAATTGGTTGTCTGAATCACACATTAGCCACTCAGGATTGTTCTTTTTTATGTTACAGGTTCTACCTCTTCAGGTAGACAGGAAGCCATCTGTTATCCTCCTGAAAACTCCTCCATAGCCCCAATGTATGTCTAGTTCATTGCTACACATTAGTATGACTCAATCAATGTTAGTTAATGGTGAAGTTAATGGTGGGTGATCATAGGGATGGTGGTAAGGAAAACTGGGTTCTATGAAAGCCATTTTATTCATTTTATACACATCCTATGCATATATGTGTATCTTGGTCTCTTATACAGAACATCTGGCTTGGTAAATAAGGCATGAAATATGATATTCAGAAATATAAACAGTCAGGTCAATAGACATTTGCTGAGTGCCAACTATATTGCCAGGCAGGGCACCAGAAATTCAAAGACAAAAATGAAACAATTCTTGTGCAGAATGGATGGATCTTGGACTTTGTTGATGAACGATATGCTTATTTTGGGACATGCGAGTCTTGATTTTTTAAAACTTACGTTGTTTTTGAAGCTTGAACAATGTAAAGGCATAGGGTTGCCTCTCAAAACATATCATATCAGTGTCTTACTAGAGAGAATGACACTGGGAATTATTTGGATTTTTGGACTTTTTCAACAATAGGACTTGATGATTTTTTGGGGAATTTTAGTGACTCATGTACACGTACACATAAATACATATTTGCTAAATGATTTTTAACTTTGTTGCTTTCAATTTATGTTTGTTGTTACTGTTGAGCTGTTCGAGTTGTGTCTGACACTCCATGATCCCATTTGGGGTTTTCTTGGCAAAGACGCTAAAATGGTTTGCCATTTCCTTCTCCAGCTCATTTTACAGATGAGCAAACAGAGGCAAATGGGGTTAAGTGACAGTTAAGTGTCTGAGGCCGAATTTGAACTCAGGTACTCCTGACTCCAGGGCTGGCACTCTACTGTGCCACCTAGCTGTCACTCAATATATTTACTGGCCAAAAAATGACTCAAAATAGAATACACATTTTTAAACCATCACTTCCCAACTTGCATGTAGTTAATATTGTTTTTTTTTTTTTTTTTTTACCTCTCAACAGAAGCCATCCATTTTGGGTCACTGGAATAAATCTCGTGGTTTAGTATTATGTTTCTGTCAGTGGTTCAGTCAAGTTTTCCACACTGAAAATGTTACTTATTGTCTTTGACTCTTCCTTTTCTCTCATTTTTATATCTAATCAGTTATCAAAGATCTGTCCATTTGACCTTTGTGTTTTCTCTCATCTAATTTTCTCTATCCCTACTGCTACCAACATAATACAATCATCCCTTCCACTTGTCAATGACTAACCTTACCTTAGCACAAATGCTTCCTTTCATTCCTTGCCCACCAACACAGTTGGTAATGTCATTTCCTCCTAGAGTACTTTATCTGTAGCTCTCTTATGTACTTGAATGAATGCATTAAAAAAGGCATTTATTTAATTCTTACTGATGCTATGCACTGTACTAAGTGTTGGGAATCAAATATAAGCAAGCAAAACAGTGCTTGTCTTCAAGGGGTTTCCATTCTAAAGGGAGATCAGAACACATAAAGAATGTGGGCAATTCCTCTGAAATTGTACTTTTGTCGTTTTTATAAGTATTCCATTACTTTCATTTGCCTCATTTTAAAACCCATTCCCTAATTCATGTCCACTCTCTTAGTTTACAATTCTTTGTCACTACATAGAGTAGCATAAATATTTTTTGACATATGGATGCTTTTCTGATTTCTTTGATGTCTTTGGATTATAAGCTTAGTAGATAATTTTTGGTGGAAGAATATTACTTTTGTAAATGACAATGAACTTACTCTGATGTCTAGTTCTGGGCAAGAGAAAGTGAAAACTCACTCATCAAAGATCATCAAAGATCCTAGGAGCAGAGTTAAGGTTCCAGTGGGTGGGAGCTTATTATTTCAAATGAGAAAATTGTTGGCCATATTCATATATAAGCATATGCACATATATGTTACATACGTGTGCACATAGAATTTCCCACTACAAGATTATGTTCTTCATAAGGGCAAGGGTCTTATCTAAACTTTATGATGACCAATCAACAAACATTTATTAAACATTTACCATGTGCCTCTAGATTCTGGGGATGTAAAGATGAAAAAAAAACCAGTTTTTGTCTTTAACAAACTTATAATCCATCATAGGTATACATATAAACAAAGGGAGCTACGAGATACAGCGCGATATTCTGTAACATGTAGTTATTTAATAAATGTTTGTCAAGTTCGTAACTGAAACAATTTTTTGGATCAGACTTGTAAGGTCATCATTTTCTGGAGCTCTCAAAATTTCCTCTGCCGATGAGTTGGGCAGCTGTTCTGGGACTTTTTTAGTTTTTGATTACTTCCTGAGAGTGTAAGAGGTTAAGTGACACGTCCATGGTCAGTCATTATATGTCAGAGGAAGGATGTGACCCTACAACACACTAACAGGCTCTCTTCTATCTGCTCCACAACAATGCCTCTTAAATATTGCCTGTGAAATATAAATAGAATGTTCATAGGACTTTCATTCCTTTCTGAAATCTGACCTGTTTTGTCCTTCAGAAACAAAGTGTTTTATTACTACTATTTTTGTCTAGAACAAGTTATTTTATTTTATTTTTTGCTTTTTTGGAGGGTGAAGGCAGGGCAATTGGGGTTAAGTGACTTGCCCAAGGTCACAAGGCTAGAAAGTGTTAAGTGTCTGAGGCTGGATTTGAACTTAGGTCCACCTGATTCCAGGGCTTCTGCTCTATTCACTGCCCCACCTAGTTGCCCCCATGTAGAACAAGTTTTAACCCAAATGTCATGAATATTTCTCTATTACACTTTCAAGCCTTAGATAATTCAATTACACTTATTTTGTAAGTGATTTTATTTTTTTAGTTGCTAAAATATTTTTTCACTTCTTTTCAGCTCCCACTCTTAATAAAAATAAAGGAAAAATAAAGCCTTTGTAAAAATGGTCAAGTGAAAAATTCCCTCATTTACTATGTGTATTATATATTATATTAAGTATACTAATGTATCATTCTGTCTCCTGCGTCCATTACTTCTGTCAGGAAGTGGGTAGCTACTTCATCATTAGTCCTCTAAAATCATGGTTGGTTATTGTGTTGATCAGAGTTCTTAAATACTTCAAAGTTGTTTGTCTTTGTTGTTCAGTCAAATTTAGTCACGTCCCACTTTTTGTGACCCCATTGGGACTTTTTTTGGAAAAATACTGGAATGGTTTGCCATTTTCTTCTCTAGCTCATTTTACAAATGAGGAAACTGAGGTAAACAGAGTTAAATGACTCATCCAGAGTCACACAGTTAATAAGTTTCTGAAACCAAATTTAAACTCAGGAAGAAGAGTTTTCCTAACTCCAAAATTGACACTCTATCTATTTTGCTATCTAGCTACCCTGTTTGTTTTTTATAATACTGTTATTATATACATTGTTCTACTATATCTACTCACTTCATTATATATTAGGTCATACATATTTTTTCAGATTTTTCTGATTTTAGTTTCTCTGAAATTGTACTTTTAATCATTTTTATGATAAATACTCCATTACTTTCATATGTCATTTTTTTATAAGTCAATCTCTAATTTATGCACACTCTCTTAGTTTACAATTCTTTGTCACTACATAGAGTAGCTATAAATATTTTGGGCCACGTGAATACTTTTCCTATTTTTTTGATATCTTTGGATTATAAGCTTAGTAGATATTTTGGTGAAAGAGTATGCACATTTTAGCAGCTTTGGGGGGAAATAGTTCCAAATTGCCTTCCAGAATAGCTAGACCAATTCAGAGTTCCACCAATTATGCATTCATGTGTCAATTTTCCCACAGCTCCTTTAACATTTATTTTTTGTTTTTCTTTTTGCTTTTTTTTGGAGGAGGGAAGGTAGGGCAATTGGGGTTAAGTGATTTGCCCAAGGTCACATGGCTAGTTTTTGTATTAAGTGTCTGAGGCCAGATTTGAACAAAGGTCCTCCTGACTCCAGAGCCCATGCTCTATTCATTGCACCACCTAGCTACCCAACATTTATTTTTTTCTAATTATTATTATTATTTTTTGGTCAGGCTGATAGGTATGAAAAAAAACCCTCTGAATTACTTTAATTTTCATTTTGCTAGTTAGTAGTGATTTGGAACACTTAAAAATGTCTATAGAGAAGCTGTTTCTTCCTTTCAAAACTCTCTGTTCATATCCTTAGACCATTTATCAATTAGAGAATGGATCTTTTTCTTATAAATTTGAATCAGTTCCTTATATTTCTTAGAAATAACATTTATTAGAGAAACTTACTACAAAGATACTTTCTTAATTACCTGTATCTTTTCTAATTTTAGCTTCATTGATTAGTTTTGCTTGAGCAAAAACTATAGTTTTTTGTAATCAATATTTGCTTTATTTTCTGTGGTCTTTTCTATCCTTAGTTCAGTCATGAACTGTTTCACTAGGTATAAGCCAGAATTTATGGGATTTCTTCTTTATTCCTCTCATTTGATTGTAATGTTATGCTTTATGTTTAAGTCACCCATTTGGAACTTCTTTTGGTATATAGTATGAATTATTAGCCTAAACCTAGTTTCTGCCTGATTGCAGTCCAATTTCCTCAGTATTTTTAGCTATGTTCCTTGGCTTTACCAACTTCTGGGCTATTGTATTTTTTGGTATATTGTGCCTTATCTGTTAAATCAATACCATTACTCTAGTTAGAAATCAGTATAGGTATGTGAATGAGAGACTCTGGAAATGAAAGAGAATATTTGAAAAGTGTGGCACTCTCAGTACTTGTCAAAAAAGTAATTTAACTGGATGAATATCTCAGCAGAGTTGGGGAATTTCCTGCCTTTAATGTGTGCCAATCGTGAATTATTATTCTTTTACTTATCATAACTATCTTATGGAAATATTGCCTGACATATGTCAAATAGTTTGGTGCCTGCCAAAATTCTGTGAGTAGGCTATAAAATAACTTAATGGATATGTATAGAGTACTTGCTACTTCCAAAACAATGAGTTAGGCCCTGAGGGGCTATGAAAATATTCTTCTGATTCACAATGAATTTATGAGTTAGTTGGGGAAAACACCAAGAAACAATTAATGAGAAGGACAGTATATATATTTCAGTGCTTGAAAATTCTTTAGTCAGTGTAGATACTCATTCCTCCAGAAATGGGACCTAGTAGTTGATGATGAGCAGCTAACTAGTCCTATCAATGAAGTAATCAAGAAAGTAAGCAAACACATCAAGCATCTACTATATTCCAGACATTTTGCTTGGCACTAGCACTCACAGACAAAAATGAAACAATCCCTGCCTTCAAGGAGCTTACATTCTAACAGAATAGATAACGTGTACCTAGACAGTTACATAAAAAAATACATAAACAGCAGAACCAAGGTAATATTTGGAGGTGGATGAGGAAGGCACTAAAACCTGAAGGTACCAGGAAAGGACCAATAGAGAAGGTGGTGTATGAGCTGAATCCTAGTTTCGTTCTCTCCATGTGTGACCAGTCAAGAGACACATATTCTATTACCAGACCCATACTCAGAACATTTGTCCTGTAGTAGAACCTTTCACAAACTGTGCTCTGCAGGCATAGCTAGCAGGAATATAAAGTAATTTCTAGGCCATGAAGAAGCTTTAGGGGCAGTAATTTAGGAAAGGGGCAATCTTTATAATTTTTAATTAACAAACAGTGTAATGTGATGGAAAGAAAGCTAAACATGGAGATACAGGACCTGAGTTCAAATCCTCATTCATTCATTCATTCATCCATCCATCCATCCATCCATCCATCTATCCATCTCTCTCTCTCTCTCTCTCTCTCTCTCTCTCTCTCTCTCTCTCTCTCTCTCCCTCCCTCTCTCTCTTTGACCATATACCACTTCTGTGACATTTGATAAGTAATTTGCCTTCTCTACACTTCCATTTCCTAGGCTGTCATATGTGGTCGGATTAAATAACTTCTAAGATCCTATCTAGATCTAGATGATTGATCCTTTGAAATACAAATGGAATTGGTAAAAGAAGAGATCATTTTATGTTAACACAGTTAGGGGAAGCTTCAAATGAGTTGAGACATGGACTTCAAAGGGCAGAGAGGATTTGGAATGGAACTGAAGAAAGCTTTTCATGTGGAGGATGCAGATGAAGTAAAGCTGTGGAGGAAGGATGAATATGGTATATATGAATAGAGTGAAAGAGGTAGGTGAGCAATAAAGAGATTGGAGTAGAAGATTCATTCTAGAGAGTGATGAAAGATAAGGTGGGATAGTAAGGGTTGGGCTACAGATTCCGTCATGCTTTTTGCAATGTAAATAATTGGCAGCTCTTTCTCAGAATCCAGTATTTGTATTCCCTGGCATAAAGTGCCTTTTCCCTAATTCCTCTTGGGTTGCCAATTTAAGAGTACAAATCTTACCATCTCCTGTATTAAGGGGATGTGCGTTGGTGTACTTACATATCTTTAGCTCTGGGTTACCTTTTCTGACTCATCAGCAACATCTCTAGTAAGTTTTCAGTTCTTATAATCCACCATCAACTGAAGGAACTTCCTAAGAGCTAAAGCAATTAAAATACAGGTACAGTCTAAACAGTTCCCCAGAAAAATGATGCGATATGTTGGATAAAGAGCTGTCCTCAGAGTCAGAAAGGTCCAAGTTCAAGTCTTTGTTCCTTACACACACATAGGCTTTATGACCCTGGGCAAATCACCTAACTTCAGTGCCAGAGCTACTTTTAAAGACTCTGAAGTACAGAACAGTAGACCAACTGTATTAGTAGAGGGAGTTTCTTCAAGGCTAGTTCATAGATATCCACTAATTTTGAGACATTTGTGGCAAGAAGTAGAGAACTAACTGAATGAATATAAGAAAAGTCTGGTAGGAAGGGACAGTTGAGGTAGGTCTGGAGGGATGTTAAAAATTCTAAGGTAAAGCAATGGGGGAGAACATCCCGGACATGATGAACTATTTGTTAATTATGAATGTCTTAAAAATGCATGTGAAGGTATAGAAAGTAAATAGCAGAAATTAATCTTATAAGCTCAATTTTCCTTTGGGAGTCAGTTAGACAGAAGCAGTCAATCACCAGAGCTGGATACAGTGTACAACTGAACCCTAACATAGTGATATCATTTTGATCCTCTTTGATTACAAAGTACAATAATGAATTAACAATCAGGTGCAACACTGCTTACCCTGACTTCCACTGTCTAAAGGTGATGTGTTAAATTTCACCCCTCCCTGGGGGTCTCTGGTACTCTTAAGAGATTTAGGGGTGTCTAGGCTCTCTGCTAATTGACCAAGCTCCCACCAACAACATTCCCTCAAATGTAGGGGTTGAATCACCTAAACCTCACATTTTGCCAGATTAGTTTTTGTAAAAAAATATTTACTTTAAATATAAAATAAAAAATATGTAAACTTACTCCCTGACACATGTATACCACCTCACTCTCTGGTTAAGGAAAGGAGATTAGTTTCACAGTTTAATTCAGTTTTTGTAGAACATAGTCCCAAGTTCCAAGTCCAAGACCTTACTTGAGCACGAGGCTACCCTGGCTTCTCAGAGTGTTTCTGTAGGACTGGCTGGGGGCAACAGCCTCACTGGAATCCTAGCTCTAAGATTACCATGGCTTAAACTCCTGGATCTGGGAGAAGGTTGGGGTAGGAGAAGATTGCCTTCACTTAGAACCTGAGAAGTACCACTGACATAGAATAACAGAAAACCCCAAGATCTGTTTCTTGGAGCCAAACTGGGAAAGAAAGTCCTTCTCTTCTCACAGCTTCGTTTCATGGCATTCATGCTGTGAGTAAACTGATTTTCATCCACTGGACTCAACAAGAAAGAGAGTGCCAGTCTGGGGAACTTTAAAGACAAGCCTATTCTAGCTACATGGCCAACTAAATGGGGCCATTCTCATGCATGTAGTAGGGGAATACAGAGAAGCAAGGTGCTTCCTCATTAGGTGACTTGAGTATGCTCCAAGTATTGCTCCATTTTTCCATTTCAAATAATGTTAGTTCCAAAGCACCATTACATATGCACAATAAATCAACCTCTTACCCAGGTCTTAAAATATATGCCTGATTCTGCACCTATAATTCATGACTTCTCTACTGAGAGGTGATAGGCATGCTTTACCTCTGATAGACTGTGCACTGATGAGTTTGGAAGTCTTTCAATGTTGTTTTTCCTTTGCATGACCGCATTCATTGTGTAAATTGTTCTTTTGGTACTGCCTCTGGTTCTTACTTCTCTTTGCATCAGTTAATAAAAATGCTTCCAAGCTTCTTTGAGTTCTTCCTATTCATTATTTCTTATGTTGCATATAAGTGTATTCTTAGAAGTGGTATCATTGGGTCAACCAATATAGTTAATTTTAAAATATGATTTCAAATGTTTCTTCCAGAATGGTTTAACCAACCTGCAGCTTAACCAATAGTGGATTGATATGCTCATCCTCCCACGACTCTCCAACTTTTAGCATTTCATTCTTTGTCATCTTTGCCAATTCAATGGATGTAAAATGAGACATTAAAAATGTTTTTTAAAAGTAAAAAAATGAAATATTTGGACAAAGTTATTTAATCTTTTTATATTAGTGTTCACAGTTTAAAAATGGTGATAATAATGCTTGCACATTTATGTGTTTTTCTCATGTCCTTCTTTCTAGTTGAACATGTGGTCAAGCCGTAGTCAAATTAAAATATTGCTTTGATTCTCAGTTCATCCCTCCACTACCATTCCTCTCAGAAGGATATTAGAAACCTGGCATAACTTTACTGTTTCTGGGATCATAGCCACTGGAAATACTGATCTAAAAAAATTTGATCCATCTGGGGAAAAGTTCCAAATGTCATTTCTTCCCTGTCTGATTCATCATTTCAAACTTTTGATTGACTGTGTGGTATTTAATAGTGGGCATTAAGTCATCCCTGTCAGTGGGTATTAATAATTTGGTAAGTTTCTAAACTCAGAATGAACATTGAGAAATGATTTGGTATAACCCATATTTAATCACTTAACTTTTAACTATTGGCTCCTGTTATCAGACTTACTTCTAAATTGGATTTTGCATATAAAGGATTGTGGAAGCTTTAAAAGATTATTCCCAGGTTTTATGAAAGCAAGGAAGATCTTAAAATTGGGTTGGCAATTTGTTTTGCTGTGAAAAGCTCAAATTTTGTGTATCTTTTTTTGGAAGATCAAGTAGGACCTGACTATAGATTCTGCCACAGGGAACACTGATGTTTTCAAATGTAGGAACTTGATGTCTTCAAAAGAAAAAAAAAAGTAATTTCTAGACAAAAGAGTGTATTCTTTTAAGTTTTATTTGGAGAGGTACAGGTTAAGGAACTTGAACATTTTTGGTCAATTTTAACTTAATAGCATATTTCCAGTAGGAACTCATTGCCTATTTGAGCCCCCAAACTTTTATTTTAAGACTCGTGTTCTGTTAAAGCTGCACATCAACCGAAGAGGGATGGAATTTTTACAGGATGTGCTATGGACAGGGAGGGGAAGAAGAAAGCATATGTTTCTATACTTTAGGTTGTGGAAAGGGGGCTTGAAAATAAGTTGGCATCAGGAAGCATGCAAGTCTTGGCTAGCCAGCACAAATACCTCTTCTGTTGAACTGAGCTCTTTAGTGACTTTGGTGGGGAGGAACGGATATTCTGAGTCTTTCCATTCCAGCTTAAGACAGGAATGTCACAGACATTCTCTTCCTATATCACAATGTTTTGGCTGTACTACCCTTTTCCAGTCAAGCAAAGCAAATCTGCATTTCCATCCCAAGTCTTTCTTTGGTCTCCTCTTGTAAATAGAAAGTCCCAGAATTTGGAGAGAAAGGGACCTTGTAGATTTTATCTAATCCAACTCCTTTGTTTGACAGATAAGAAAGGAAACTGAAACTCAGAAAGGTTATCCAAAGAGTGAGAAGCAGAATGAGGATTCCAGGCTAGATACTTTAATTCCTGATCTAGTGTTCTTTCCATTATACAACACTTCCTGCTGTTTACTTCTGTTTCAATGTCCAACAAAAAGCTTAAACCCAATGAGTACAAAATGAGCTGCTTGTCACCCTACCAGATCTTTCTTCTAGCTTCTCTCCCTTCTTACTCTAAATCCAATTTTGTACAAGTTCTATCAATGCTTTCTTTGCAATATTTATCCCACCCATTCTTTCCTTTCCATTTCTATTGCCACAAAGCTAATTCAGTTCATGATTGCTTACTCCTCCACTATTGTAATAGTTTCTGAAATGATTTCAAGTTTTTCTTTTCTTCCATGTTGTACAGCACTATCACATCCCTATTAAAAAGTGTTCAATGGTTTTTCACTACACATGGGATAGAACCCAACTGGCCCTTAGCCTGGCATCCACAACATTCTTCAAACTGACCTCAAAATACTTTTATCTCTTAATATTCCTTTAAACAATTGTTTTTGGCACCAGACACATTGCCTTATCCATTGTTCCATGAATAAGACATAAAGACATGGGTTTAAATCCTGTCAGACATTTACTAGCTATGTGGCACTGCACAAATCACTGAACCTTGTCATCTTAATTTCCTCTTCTGTCAAATGAGGATATTGTACTAGATGATCTCTACAATCCCTTGAAGCTCTAAATCTATGATATTATGATCCTCTATCTTTTATTTTCTTGAATCCATGTTTTTGTTTTTTTTGCTCTTGTTTTATTCACCTGGATATGTTTTCTGGTTCTCCTTACCTATTCAAATCCTACTAGTCATAGCTGCAAATATAACCAAGTGCCTAGGATATGCAGCACAAATGAGTCTTCCAACACTGGTAGGGAGTTTCTTGGTGGGCCTGGGAGAAAATCTCTTAGGGAATTGCTATATGGTGATTGTAGTAGGGAAATACATTTTATGGTAGCTTCTGATTTTAAATAATTATTCTAATTAAACAGATGCTAAACTCAGGACTATACTGAAAGCACTGTCTGTCAGTGCCTTAAATTTCAGCTCCCTGGGGCCAAGATTCTCTTGGTTATAGCTCTGATACTCATATTTCATGGCCGAGTTCACTTCCTATACCTCTTTAAAGAGTATTCCCTTTCTATCCAAACCTCATGCATATCCTGAGTTTCAATGGATCTTCTTTTTTGAAAAATGCAAAGGAATATGGTTGGAATAGACCAACTGGCTATGAAAGAATTATATTATAAAGAAGGATTGAGTGGAATTAATTGTCATTTCATTGAGTTGGTAATTCTAAACTATTGTATTTATTTGACTTTCTTGCTTTTCTCCATCCCAAGGCTCTGTCCTCATTCTAGATTCTGTTCTCACTTATTTAAACATGTGGATTTAACCCAACCTAAACTCTTTGACTTTAGTTTCTTTGGTTTCCATTACTATGTAAACTCTCCCTCTATGACCCTGTATATAAATAGTGTTATTCTCCAAGAAATATTGTCTTGCTCATTGTTACCCTTTCCTGTGTGTAGAACAGCTTGAGCCCCAATGCTTGTGCTCAACCTTTAGCATTTTTGTGGCTGAGGCAGGTATACTAGATGTCCCCAGGATGAAATAGTTTCTCCCTCCTTTGAATTCCTAGTGTACTTATTGTCTACAACTCATTTCTAGACTGTGCTTTGGCAACATGTTTTTGGTTGTTCTGAATTTGTATAAAAAAAAGACAATTTTTTTTGCTGCAATTTAGCACTTCATGTGTTCATAGCTCATTCCTTCAGTTATATTAGAGGATCTCGATCATTTGTTTGCCCTTCCTGCATCATGGCCTTGACATGACAGAGAGGCTTGATTAGCATAATGAAATTATGAGCTATGCTGTGCAGGATTAGCCAAGATTAACAGGTCATAGTAGAAATTTCTGACAAAAGATAATTCACTGAAAAAGGAAATGGCAAATCACTCCAATATCTTTGCCAAGAAAACTCCATGCAGTGTTAAAATGATAGAAGATATGACATCAGAAGAAGATCCCTTCAGAAAGTATCTAGCTTACTATTGGGAAAGAGTGCAGGACAGTGTATCTGGTGACAAAAGGAAAGTCCTATGCTGTTAAAAATCAATATTGAGTAGGAATATGGAATGTAAGATCTATGAACCAAGGTCAACTGAATATGGTCAAACAGAAAATGGAAAGTTTAAGCATTGATAACTTGGATATCAGTGAACTTAAATGTGTGGGGATGGGTTAATTTAATTCAAGAGATCACTATATATGCTACTGTGGGCAAGAATCCCTTAGAAGAAATAGAATACCCTTCATAGTCAATAAAAGGGCTTTGTAGTTGGGTATAATCTAAAAAATAACAGAATTTATTATCCATAATATTATATATTTATGTGTTATATAAATATGTCTATTTAAATCCCAAGTGAACCATTAAACAACATAATAATGTAAGCCTATTCTCCAAACGCTGATGTTCAAGAGGCTAAAACTTATCAGTTCTCTGAAGCCCTGCAACTTGTTCTATAAATAACACCCAAAATAAAAAATGACATGAATCCAAGTGAATTGGAATGATAAAAAAGGAATTAAAAAGATAATTGGAATAACAGGTAAATTTGTGCTTGGAGTGTATAATCAAGCAGTGCAGAGACTAGTAGAGTTTTGTCAAAATACCTTGCTGGTCATAGAAAACACTCTTTTTCAACAACACAAAAAGCGACTCTTACACATAGACATTACTAGATGACCAATAGAGAATTCAGATTGATTGCATCCTTTGTCAAAATTGGAAAAATTCTACACAGTCACTTAAAATAAGACCTGGAGTTAACTGTGGATCAGATGATCATGAGCTTCTTGTTGCAAAATTTAGACTTAAATTGAAGAAAGTAGGGAAAACCAACAGACTGTATAAGTATGACCTAAATAATATACTTTATGAATAAAAAAATGGAAATGATGAACAGATTTAAGAGATTAGATCTGGTAGATAGAGTGGACTGAGGTTGATAATATTGTAGAGGAGGCAGCAGCAGCAGCAACAACAAGAGCAGCAACAACAATCCAAACAAAAGAAGAGTAAGAAAACAAAATGGCTATCTGATGAAGCTTTACAAATAGTTGAAGAAAGAGGGAAAGTGAAAGGTAAAGGAGAAAAGGAAAGACATACAGAAAACACAGAGTGGGAAGGAGAGATGAAAAGGCTTTCTTAAATGAGCAATGTAAAGAAATAGAAGAAAATAATAGAATGAGAAATATAAAAGATGTCTAAGAAAATTGGAGATATAGAGGGAATATTTTATGCAAATACTGGTATGATGAAAGACAAAAAATGGTAGGAATTTAACAGAAGTAGAAGAGATTAAGAGGTGATAAGAATATACAAAAGAGCTCTACAAAGAAGTTCTTAACAACAACAATAACCATGATGGTATGGTTACTGATCTAGAGTCTGGCATCATGGAGAATGAAGTCGTTAAAGTGTTGAACTCAATATGCCAGCAAATTTGAAAAATTAAACAATGGCTATTGAACTGGAAAAGAGCAATTTATGTCCCTATCTTAAAGAAAGGCAATATCAAAGAATGTCTAATTATGGAACAATTGTGCTCATTTCACATGACAGCAAAGTTATGTTTAAGATTATGCAAGTTAGGCTTCAGTAATATATGAACTGAGAATGGTCAAAAGAGCAGTTTGGTTTTTGAGAAGTCAGAGGAACTAGAGACCAAATTGCCAATAGTCACTGTATTATGGAGAAAACAAGGGAGTACCAGAAAGATATCTACTTTTGCTTCATTGACTCACTGAAGCCTCTGACTGTGTGGATCACAACAAAATATGGCAAGTCATCAAAGAGATGATCTTATTTTTCTCCTGAAGAAACTGTATGAGGGCCAAGAAGCAACAATTAGAAACAAACATGGAACAACTGACTGGTTCAAGATTGGAAAAGAAGTACAACAAGGCTATACATTGTCACTTTATTTAACTTATATGTAGAGTACCTCATAAAAATGCCAACCTAGATGAATCATAAACTAGAATTAAAGTTGTCAGGAAAAATATCAACAGTCTCTGATATGCAGATAATATAATTCTAATGGCATAAATTGAAGAAGAATTATGCCTTTTGATAAAGGTAAAAGAGGAGAGTGTAAAAGCTGGCTTGAAGCTTAATAGAAGGAAAAAAGCCCCCAAACTAGGATCTTGGTAATTGGTCTCATCACTTCCTGGCAAACAGAGGGAGAAGAAATGGAAGCAGTGTCAGATTTTTATGTTTTTGGGTTAAAAGTCACTGTATACAGTGATTGCAACCATGAAATTAAAAGACACTTGCTCCTTGAAAGGAAAGCTATGGCAAATCTGGACAGTGTACTAAAAAAAAAACAAAACCGAAAACTCAGACATCACATTGCCAACAAAGGAACATAGAGTCAAAGCTATTTTTTTTTCATGTTTGTGAGAGTTGAACTATAATGAAATCTCAGCACTGCAGAATCAACACTTTTGAATTGTGGTACTGGAGAAGCCTTTTGAAAGTCCCTTGAACAACAAAGAGATCAATCAAATAAGTCAAGGAAATTAATTTCAAGTACTCACTGGAAAGTCAGAAACTGAAGCTGAAATACTTTGGTCACTCTGCAAGAAGATAGGATTCATTGGAAAAGTCCCTGATGTTGCAAAAGTTTGAAGGCAAAAGAAAAGGAGATGACAGAGGCTAAGATGGATAGAGAGTGTAATGGAAACAATGAACATAAGCTTGGACAGACTCTAGGAGATAGTGAAGGATAGAAGGACCTCATGTACAATGGTCCAGAGGATCATGAAGAGTCCAACATGATTGAGCAACTGAACAACAACAATAAACTGTTTTTCTTATGTCATGGAACCCTTTGGTTGTCAGGTGAAACCTATTTACCCTTTTAGAATAAGGTTTTTAAATATTGAAGGAAATGCCAAATTTTAATTAGAGATGAATGGAAATAAAAATGTAAATTTCCCCATCTCCTTTCATGGACTTCGGAAATCTTTCAGTGGGTCCATGGATGATAGTTAGATCCTTTGCACTACATTGTAAGCTTTTGGGAGGTAACAATAGGTCCTTACTCTTCCTTATATTTTCCATAGCATTTAGAGCAGGAGTTTCATATTATAAGCTCTTAGCATGTTCTTGCTAATTAGATATGACCTACAATATGCAATTATTTATTTTATTTTAAAACCAACTGTTTAGACTATTAAAAAAAGTTCTTAAATGTTACTTGTAGCTGTCAGGAATGTTCCATAGTTGTTGTTGTTTTTTCACGTATAACAATGCATTAAGAAAAGGAAACAAGTAGAAAACACAATTTTTATAGTTCTATTTCTTTTTGAGGCAATATTCTTAAACTTCATGTTTTCTGCTTCTAGAAAAATGTTAGCATTAAATTATGACTTCTTTCCTTTCTCTCCAATACCACATTTCTTGTCAAAATCGATAGAGTTGAACATGAAAATTACATGCTAATTACAGTATGATAATGTTGATCATTGTTATAAAGCTAGAAGTGGTCTTAGTAGTGATGTGGTGGAAAAAATACTGGATTTGAAATGAGAAGTGGGTTCAAATGTCACCTGTGATATTTGTCAGATGTGTGACAACAGGCAAGTCAATTAACGCCTTTGCACATCATTTTGTTCACTTTTAATGGTACTTTTATAAAATTATTGAATCAATTTGTATATAAAGCACTATGTAAATATCACGTATGATTATTATCACTGTGCTATTATGTTTTATTTTTATGGATGAGGCCTTTGTTCCAGCATTCTTGGCATCTTCCCAATGAAGTAGGAATTTGCCTTTCTTTGGCTACTTATTAACCCACTTATACCACACTAATGATGGATTTGACCTTAAAAGGTAGGTCTGATAACTTTATTACAGAAACTTGCTGCAAAGACTATTCCCTGTTAATTGTTTCCCTTTTAATCTTAGCTTTATTGTATTCATTTGTGCAAAAACTCTTATGTAATCAAAATTGCCCATTTCATCTTCTTTGTCCCTTGTTTGGTCATGAAGTTTTTTCTATTCATATCCATTTATATAATTTTTTATTAATACATCTGTAAAAATACAAGTATTTTTTCCATGTTTCTGTAATTTGTTTGTGACACAACATCCATTTGGAGCCCGTGTTGATATTCAGTATGATATATTGGTCAAAATATAATTTCTCCCATACTCCAGAAGTGTTACAACCAGGAAAGAAGACATGTGTTAATATAATTTAAGATTGTATGAGCTCTTTCTAACTGCCATGAATGAATGAAAGAGAATTATTATAGTGTCAATCACTATGTTAAGCATAAATGATACAAACGTAAAAGATATTCCTTGACCTCATGGAGATTATATTCTAATACAGGGAGACAGTTTACAAAAGGGAGTGTTAATTAGGGAGTGTTATTTGTTCCAAAAAATTATAAAGATGGTAAGTGGGTCATAGGAAGTGCATTGATACATACCTTCCAAGAACTATGACATCATAATTACATGATGTCATTAT
>CM053584.1:236356257-236393002 GCA_028627135.1 Pseudochirops cupreus | reverse complement strand
GGACAATGAAGACTCCAAGACCGAGGCCCAAGACAGCGATCCGTCCAGGCCGCTCAACGCGTGAGCTCTGGCTGAGAACAGTCGCTCAGTCCTCCTGCTGCCTGCAGGCCGGGGCCGGAAGCTGCAAAGCTGAGGCGGGTGCAAAACCTCTGCCTTTTCGCTTTTCCGCTCTGGAGGCCTTCTGGCCGGACTGCTTATCTCCCTCTTTCACAATTCGCATTCACAGCTGCCGCTAATCAGCTCACCTGAAGCTCCTGAGCTCCTCCCATCCAGCTGCCCCCGGGGCACAGCTGCGGCTTCAGGGCAGGCTGGTTTTGGTTCGCAGTGCTGATATAGTTCCTCGTAGCCGAGCTGACTTTAGTGGGAAGTATCTTTGTGTGCGTTTTGGAGTTCCAGGATTGGTTTAGAGTCCTATTTTATGGGTATTTTGGGGTGGCTATGTGAGAGCTGCGATGTGTTGCTGCTGCTACGCCGCCATCTTGGCTCCGCCCCCCTCGGGCCTGTGGACAGGTGACGATCCCTGTGGGGCCGAGCCCTTTGGTCCGCTGGAGAAACTCCCTGAAATCCGGGCTGGGTCCCTGCAGCTCGTGGACTGAGAGCAAGTCTGTTCACATATTTAGATAAATTATCAGTTGTGAAAATGCTCTTTTTAAAAAAATTCAATTTTTATATATCTTAGAATTGAAACTTTTATCCAAGAAATTTGATGCAAATAATTTACCCACTTCCCCCCTTTTAATCTCAGTTTAATTGGGTTTGTTTGTGCAAAACTTTTAAGTTTTATGTAACAAATATGATCCATTTCATCTTCTGTGAGCCTCTGTATCTTTTGTTTGGCTATGGATTTTTCTTCTATCTATAGATCTTAATGGAGTTTTCTTCCCCTATGTTTCTCTAATTTTCAAAAATGTGAAGTTTTATATGTAGATCATATGTCCATTCCAAGTATTTTCTATCTCTTTGCCTTGCAGATGACACTTGTTATCAAAATGATTCTCTAAAGTCACCTCCAGGAGTCTTGCATTAATTACATGAGCCTGTATTTGTCTTAGAGATGGTTCAATGGTTTAAAGCCTTCTTGAAATTTTTCTCTGGCTCTAGATTCCTGAATAAGAAAGACCTAGTATATTAGAATATATTATTTAGAATATATGGGTTTGAATCTCCATAGTACCACTTTCTAGCAGTATGGCCTTAGGCAAAAACACACACACACACAAATGTTATATTTCTGCATTTTAACTAGTTTATCAGTAAAATAGGATAATAAAAAGTTTCTGATATAATAAGATACAAAGGGAAACAATTCCAATTAGGAGGAAAAAATTGATTTTTTTTTCCTGAAGGGACCAATATAGATGTACAGGAAACTTATCAACTAATTAAGATTTTCAAAAGTAATGTATAAGCAAGTGAAAGCAAGACTAGGTAATGAAAAATAAATCTGAATGTGATATGGTCCTGTAAAAATATGGAAAGAGATTCTAAAGCTCAGAATGTGCTTTCTCTCTTCTGGTCTTTTCCACTATGTCTTGCATGTTTCTTGTTTGTATATAGTTTTTGCATATTGTCTCCCCCATTAGATTGAGAGCCCCTCAAGACCAGGGACTATCTTTTGCCTTTCTCTGTACCTCACAGTGCCTGGAACATATAAAATATTTTTAAAATGTTTATTGACTGAGTTGAAGCTGGTGAAATAAGATAAGAAAAAAAAAGTGTTTTTTTAAGAGTATATTGGTGGAGAGGATGTGGAAAAATTGGAACACTAATGCATTGTTGGTGGAGTTGTGAACTGATCCAGCCATTCTGGAGAGCAATCTGGAACTATGCCCAAAGGGCTATAAATAAGTGCATACCCTTTCACCCACCAATACCACTTCTAGGGTTATATCCCAAAGAGATTAGAGAAGTAGGAAGAGGATTGTACTGCTTCCTCCTGCTTGATCACTTTTGCTGATCCACATATTTTCTCTGGGGGAAATGATCAGTGAAGAAATTTACTCACAAATTATATGATGTTTTATAGATACTATCTAGATGTGTATTATATAAATGTACATATAAATCTATTTGTTTATGAATACATATGGATACATATATTTGTATGTGTATGTGTATGTGTATGTGTATATACATATAGATATATATGTATATATATACCCATGTGAAGTCTATTTTGGAAAGGTATTTAGTAGGCCCTCCTTAGTTCTTCCTACGGTAAATAAAGCATTAACATATTTTAAAATATTTTGTATGAACTGAATATAAGATTCTGAAATATGATAGAGCATTGAGGATAGGGTGGGAGTAGGAAAGAGAAAGGGA
Source organism: Pseudochirops cupreus (assembly GCA_028627135.1). Taxonomy (NCBI): domain Eukaryota; kingdom Metazoa; phylum Chordata; class Mammalia; order Diprotodontia; family Pseudocheiridae; genus Pseudochirops; species Pseudochirops cupreus. The sequence goes on along the minus strand of CM053584.1, from coordinate 236,390,677 downwards.
GGAGTCCGTATAGAGCTACAATTTTGAATTCAATTCTATAACATCTATAGCAAATAAGAATTCAATATCCACTTGAAATTTAGTGAGAGGGTACCAGTACTGGCTAAGGCAGTCCACTCCACTTTGGGACAGCTTTAATTGTTGGCAAGTTTCTCAACAAGGGCATCTAGGTGGTGCAGGAAATAGGTTGCTGAGCCTAGAGTCAAGAAGACTCATCTTCATGAGTTCAAATCTGGTCTCAGATACTTATGAGTTGTATGATCCTGCACAAGTCATTTAACCCTATTTGCCTCAGTTTCCTCATCTGAAAGATGAGCTGGAGAAGGAAATGACAAACCACTCCAGTATCTTTGCTAAGTAAATTCCAAATGGATTCTTGAAGAGTTGGACATGATAATGCAATTTTCTTTCTCATTCCTTTATTTTGTTTTTTATCAAAGTTACCTTATATCCCCATCTTCTGTCTATGTATACTACTTCTAATTGATTTTATACTAATAAAGATAAGAGTTACAAATATTATCTTGCCATATAGAAATATAAAGTTTACCTTTATTGCATTTCTTATGTTTTCTTTCTTGTTTCTTTTTTTACCTTATGTTTCCCATGAATCTTGTATTTGGAGTTCAATTTTTTTTTATTCAGCTCTGGTCTTTTAATTAAGCATGCTTGAAAGTCTCCTTTTTTGTTAAATATCCCTTTTTTTTCTCCTGAAAGATTATATTCATCTTTACTGGGTAGGAATTCCTTGGTTGTAATTCTAACTGCTTTGCCTTTTCAATATCATATTCCAAACCCTGTGGTTCTTTAATATGGGAGCTGCAAAATCCTATATAATCCTGATAGTAGCTCCACAATATTTGAATTGTTTCTTTTTGGTTGATTGCAGTACTTTCTTCTTAATCTGTGAGTTCTGGAATTTGGCCATGATGTTGCTGGAGGTTTTCATTTTGGTTATCTCTTTCAGGTGGTGACTGGTGAATTCATTCAGTTTCTATTTTGCCCTCTGATTCTAGTATATCAGGGCAGTTTTTCTTGATAATTTCTTGAAAGATGTTGTCCAGGCTTTATTTTTATCATGGCTTTTGGGTAATCCAATAATTCTTAAATTATCTATCCTGGATCTTTTTTCTAAATCAGTTGTTTTTTCAATGAGCAATTTCTCATTTAATTCAACTTTTTTACTGTTTTGATGTAATTTTATTATTTATTGATGTATCATAGAGACATTAGCTTCAACTTGCTCAATTTAAATTTTTAAGGAATTATTTTCTTCAGTGAGCTTTTGTACTTCCATTTGGCAAATTCTATTTTTAAGGAGTTGTTTTCTTCACTGAATTTTTGTATAGCTTTTCCCATACATTTTTCTTCATGACTCATTTTTTCACAATTCTCTTGCAATGCTCTCATTTCTTTTCCCAATTTTTCTCCTACTTCTCTAATTTGCTTTTAAAAATCCTTTTTAAGCTCTTCTTTTCAGGTATGAGATGAAATCATGTTTCTCTCTGAGGCTTCACATTCAGCTAATTTGACAGTATTGTTTTCTTCTAAGTTTGTGCCTTAGGCCTTTCTGTCACCATAGTAACTTTCTATTGTCAAGGTATATTTTGGGTTTTTTTTTTTTTGGCTTACTTTTTCCTGTGTATTTAGTGAATTGGTGTTGTGACATTTAAAAAAGGTTTGATGGACATAGTTTCTGAATAATTTAATCATTTTATTAATAAGGCCATCAGGTTATTAATAAAAGGACGGTCATTTTACTCTCTTAGACAAAGACAATCATGGTGGCAGACTCACAGTTCATATACTCATCAAAACAGTAGATCAAACAGCATCATATCTACATCAAACAGCAGTCATATTTAATTAGTTAACATGATTAGAGGTGGGCTATATTAAAATGAAAGCCTGAGTTTCTCTTGGATAGGGACTTTTTCTCTGTACCAGACTGCTCATAGCTTTAGGCTATCAGTTTGAAGAATGTATACACACCAAAACCTGAGCAGAATACAATGGGCTTTCCCATCTCAGATTAAATTCTTTGTAAGGTTGTGTGTGTGTGTGTGTGTCAAACCAACATTGAGGAGAGTTAATGCAATCTCATTATCAGTAATATAATGTCCTACAAGAAAACTGAACTTAAAGTCATGACATTGGAAGAAAAGGAGGAACTCTGAATCTCCCCAAGAAATTGGTTACCAATAATAATTTCTCACAGTGTTTTTATGTTAGAGTTGGGCCCTGGTCCTGCATTGTCCCAATTTTTTTGTGCTGGGATTCTGGGTTTGCTTCTGCCTTGCACTGGGATTTAGTACTAGCTGTTTGCTTATACTAGTGGGTAGCATCTGTTCTGAATTATGCTATGGGGTGGGATTCCCTGTTGAACTTCTCAGGGTGTAGAAGTTCTTTGCTGGTCTGGCCCAGGGACAAGGTCTCTCTGGGTTGCATACGGAAACAGTCTTTCTGCTGTTTGTCCCTGGAGGTGGGGGGGGTGTTGGGGAGGAAGAGAATCTTGTTGCTTTTCTACCCCAAGGGTGATGCAAGGCCCTGCTTTTGGGTTTCTAGGGAAATAGGACCTCTCTGGGGGAGGGACCTAGGGTGAGGATCTCTCTGTTGAGCAGCACTTGTGTGGATCCTTGCTACTGTTAGTCAAAGGGGTTAAGGCCTGGCTAATGGTTTGTGCTGGGGGTATGACCACTGGGGTGAGGCCTTGTAGTACTGAAGACACCATTGGCTGGTTTGCTGGAGGGTGGGTCCTTACTGGTGGATTGCCTCAAGCTCTCAGTCCTGGTGCAGGCCCCCTGCTATAAGGCTGCCTGCTGCTCTCCAACACTACCCTTCCATAGCAATGAGAGAGACCTTTCCTCCTGGTGTGGTAAACTGCTTCTCTGATCCTAAATCAATTCTTGAGGCACTTTTAAAGTTGTTTGGAGGGGAATTTGGGAGGTCTTCAGATGGCTCCTTCCTTACTCCACCACCATTGTACTGGAAACTCTGGAACAATATCTTGATTTCATTCTAATACCTCTTTAGGGGATTGCTCTCATTGCTATTGCAAAACCAGAGTAGTAGTTGCAGAAGGAGTTACTGTACAATTTTGCTAATGAGGACATCAGTTCTTAGGTCTACATTCACTATTAACCCTCCAGAGGTTATTCTAGCCTTGAAAAGGGGAGAGAGTAGTTATTTTTATAACAGAAATGGTTTTTTATATTCTTGAGAGCTACCATGGGTTTGTGAGATTTTAGAAAATAACTTTATATATATATATATATATATATATATATATATATATATATGTATATATATATATGTGTATGTATGTATGTATGTATGTGTGTATGCACACATACATACAGTAATCTTTTCCAGGCTTTAGGTGTAGGAATCCATCATAAAAGGTTTTGGTTGGGAAGTGGAGACAATGCTAATGTTTCATTGACATTGTATTGGGTCCAGAGTTCCTAGAACTCTAATCCATTCCTTGTATAGGTATCACTCTTTGCCTTCTTCCACCTTCCCCTACCCTATTATTTTTTGGAAGGGAGGGGGGGTCTTACAATAATTCAGGACATAAAGAATAAATAACAAATGAAAAATTTTAATAAGTGCTTATTATGTACCATGAACAGTGAAAATTCTGGGAACATAAATAGAAAAGCAAAGACATCTCTGTCCTCAAGGACCTTACAAGGAGAAAACATTGGGCCTTGGTGTGTAGGAAGGGTCATTTTAGTCCAAATTCTTGCAGGGATAGTGAGAGGGACCAAAAGGAAGTAGACTGATGTGCTCTCATCCAGGAGTAAGCTCAGCATTAATTTGATCATTATTTTTGGTTTCAGAACTAGAGAGTGAGATGGGTGTAATGGAGGAATGAGGAAGAGAAATGATTGAAAAAAGGGATGTGGAAGGGAGATGGCTAAAGAGGAAGGAGTAAGAATGAAGAATGTCTGATCTTTGTTTACATAGTTTCTGAATGGTGAATTATCAATCAATAAAATGCCGCACCATGTTGGATGCTCCTCCAGGGCATGGTCTCTGGGGAAGGTAGTCAGACATTTGGCAAGGAGGCTATGGAACAATTGGTCTGAGAGGAGAAAAAGAAAGAGGGGGATTCTAGAAGAACGGCTAAAGTTCTACTTAAGAGAACTTTAACAAAAACTAAAAAGACAAATAATTACAATCTGAGCAATACTTCCAAAAGTAACACTTTAGAAAATGGCAGGGGATCATAAATGTAATTTCACAGAACAGTAATTTGGGTACTGTTAGAATACTCATTTGACTCTGCATAAACATTTTGAGATAGTTTACATCTTGACAAACCATGTGAAAGTTCACTTAGCAACTGTTGATCAGTTGTCTAAGAGAGCTAAGTCAAAAGTCTTGAAATACTATGTAACAAGCCTGTTGGGATTTTAGTTTTGTTCTCACCCAGGAAATGAACTTCCTCAGTCTCTGTTTGAAGCTATTCTTGCCAAAGGTACCTGCTTTATGCTATCATCCCCAAACTGTAAGAATCATAAGTACAAATATAACCAAGTAATTACTTGATGAGTTCACAGGAGGGAAGGCTTTCAGCTGAGGTCCTCTCTATTTAATTCACTTAATCTCTTGTCAAATGATGTAGTCTCCAGGCATGGGTTTCTTCTTAGAAAGATTTTTAGATTTTGCTTTATTTTGAAATCAATGACAACTAAGATCTAAAGAATTTTTTAAAATGGAAAAATTATTAAACCATTACTCTGATGCCTCATTTTTATTTCTCTGATCAATGGAGAGAAAAGAGAGTAAAAAAAATCCCATAAAAATACAGAAATTATTGGGTTATAGTCCAGGGATAGGACAGAGCATGTCTGTTTGATCATGCAAAAGAGAAAGGCTTTCAATTGTGAGATCTTTAGGTATATAGAACATCCCCCTGCCTCCCCTTTTCTTCCAGATTCTTTGTTCTTCATTTCTGTTTTTCCCCTTTCCAATCCCTACTTATTACGGTATATTAGTCAGGTGCAGAATGTCAAGGAAAAGATACAACCATATCCACCTTAAACTAAGTACAAGATTTATTTAATAATACATGTCCTATGGACATATTCATTCATATGTAAAGAATACAAGAAGACATATACATGTCCATTTCTTTCATACTCTATTTTCCTTTGTTTATCTTAGACCAAAGAAACTGTATAGAGGCACCAGAAAGCTGGATATAGCCAGACAAACAGTCCGACTATTTGAATTATCCATAGATTCTAGGGGCGGGATAGTTTTACATCGAATTAGATAAATGGAACAGGATGAGTCAATCTAAAGTAAGCACTCTAAAGTACCTTTAGATACATTGATTACAAACAGTTTAGATAAGATTAAGTTTAAGGAGTTGTAACCTTCCTGAAAATCAGAGGTCTGTACTCCTACAATGATTCTATTAGTCATTCCATGTCTATTTTCATATTCTTTCTCCTCTAAGCGAAGGGTACTGATCTTAATGGCCAGTATTTACAGGGTTTTCAATAAATGTCTCTTCTTTGCTTTCCTTATCAATAACCCACATCTTCTCCCTGCATATTTGATATGGAGAAATTTATTACTGGGTAGAGAAGGGAGTAGAATTACAATTTCATAGAATCATCTCCATCCTGAAGATATCTCTGTCATGAGACTTATACTCAAAATTGGTGAGTCTTGAGTCCAGATGGCATTTTAATGAGGGACTTCATTCATGCTCATTTCATTCCTGGCAAGACTGACACTGTGGACTTCTCTAAGTCTTTACCAATAGCTTTACCTTGGTGTTGACACCCTTGCTTTCCCTTCTTTTCCAATTCTCCTTTTGTGTTATTTTTCTCTACTAGAAGGTTACTCTCTGAAGGTAAGGTTTCTCTCCTTTGTATTTGCATTCCTTGTGATTAGTACAGTGCTAGGCACTGTAAGCACTTAAATTCTAATTCTCTCTCTCTCTCTCTCTCTCTCTCTCTCTCCTCTTCCTCCTCCTCCTCCTCTTCTTCTTCCTCTTCTTCTTCTTCTTCTTCTCCTTCTCCTTCTTCCTTTTTCTCTCTTCTCTCCTTTTTCTCTTCTCTCTCTCCTTATTCTATCTCTCTACCCTGTCTCTGTCTCTCTTTCCCTCTTTCATGTATCATAGATTTAAAGCTAGAAGGGACCTTGAAGCCATTAAGTGCAACTCATTCATTTTATAGATGAGAAGACTGAGAAACAGAGAAGTTACGTGATTTGGAGTCACACAACTAGTAAGCATTTGAAGCAAGATATATCCCATGAAATCAGGTTTTTTGACTCCAAGTCTTTCATCTTCTTCACAACACAATGTTTTCTTTTGTAAGTAGAAGTAAATGTAGAAATGATGACTAGAATTGGAACACTTGGGTTCCAACCCCCTCCTTCCATCCCTACACGATAGATGTTACCTTGGCCAGGTCACTCATCCTCTCCAAATCTCAGTGTTCTTATTTTCAAAATGAGGAAGTTCAATGATATAACCCCTGAGACTCCTTTGAGTCCTAAACTTATCATCCAAGATGAATAGAAGTGTTTTTTTCCTGAAAAATTTCCCAAGGAACCCAACTTTTGTGCCTCTTGGGATCCCATACATTCTCAATTTCAATTAAATAAATGGTTGGGCAAAATTTCTCTAGTTCAGAGATATATGAGCAGAAAAACAATAGCTTCCATAACCATGTCAGGCTAGTTCTGAATCTTTGTTACTGAGGAACAGTACACAGGAAAAAGTATCAGATGGAAAGTGCCTGCATTCCTAGAGTCAGGACACTGCGGGAGACAGCTCTACATCCACACAAAAATGCTTTCATGATTTGGCTCTGTTTCTTTGGCTTCAGAGTAAAGCCAGATTCAGGGACTTCATTGAGGGAGATCTGTATGTGATTTCTGTTACACTGAGCCCTACTTTACTACAAGTGCATTTTTCTTTCTCTGATAAAGATGACCCCAAAACAGAGGTTCAGCATTTCCATTTCAGCCCATATGTGAATTATGCATGATGATGCAAAGAGAATTAAAAAAAAAAATCTGGCTTAGTTTGTTCTTTGTGACATTTAGAATTCCTTTGAGAGGAATTTTCCAACCAGAAGGTCCATTTCCTCTCATAAGTATTTTATAAGCCTTGCAAAAATGATTAATCATTATCCTAAATAAAACATTTACTATTCAATGCCTAAATAAGGTAATTGCAATGCAAAGGGGTTTGTGTAGCTTCTTTTTGAAAGTATTTTAGAATTTCTAAATACTTTTACACAGTAATGTTTTTATTAAAAGACAACATGATTTTTAAGGTCCTACCTATTAAAAATCTGAAATGATAGAAATTGTGTATTCTGGGAACCTGGCTGCTTCCCTGAGTACATTTACATTTTATTAAGTGATTTTCAGGGGATATAGACCCTGGGGGCCCATAGAGCTTTTGCAATGCATTCCTTTTTGTTTCTATTTTGGCTATATTTATAGATAAAAATGGAAATGACCACTATATATATCATATCATTTTTATATATAGTCCCCCTCAATACTACCTCCCAACTTTTATTTTTGGATTGGGCCCCCCTGAGGGTTGACTTTCCCAGCTTTGAGTTTCTCTATGGTTTTTAATCTTAAAACTATAGCTCATGAGCCCTACCATTGTTTTGACCTTTGATAATCAGCCAGTGTAAACAGTTGGCTCAAAACAAAGATATTTACCAAATGGATTAGTATGAGAAGTGGTGTAAAACATTCCATCTATAAATCTGGGGCCCTTTCTCCCATATATACACTCAATGTCAGTGGGAAGAGCGTCCACACATAGCATATCAGTAGGCGAACACATATGTAGGCAATACATATGACTAATACATATCGTACCTAAAAATATTGACATCTTTTCTCTTCTTGTGATTTCCACATGCTATTCCCCATTGGTCACGGAATATTTACTGGGTAGGTTTAATCTCTGGGTCCTTGGGATTCCTCCTGTCAACGGCTCTACTTTTTGGACTTTTCCTTGCTGGATGAATTTCCTATGGTTCTGAAACTCTATTGAAACATTCCATTGCTGAGGAGAAAGAGAGAAATAATCTCCTACCTCCTTCCATCAAGTAATATGCACAAGGTGAAAAGTGAATCCTCAACAATTCAGCTTTTTCCTAAGATCTTTTTTTGGTAAGGGCTCTTTTCAACTGACGGAGATCCTCTTTCAACTGCCAGAGATAACCGACTCCTCAGAGTTTGTTTTTCCTTTATAAGGGCACCAGAATCGTGAACTGATCCTTCAGTCAAGCTAGTGTTTAGCTGTTATACAAGTTGATTGAGGAATTTAATATCTTCTTAAAGAGTAGAGATATGTTTACACTTCTTTATGCTTCTTTTTATACTGGCAAGAGTCTGAAATATTTTACATACTTTACAAAGGGCAAATTGACCACTTCAAAGTCTGAAAAGGGTAAACCTTTCTGTCTCATTGAGGTTGTTAGCTTCCCTGAATGAAAAGTGAGAGAGGTTAAAAAAAAATCTGAAAAGTGAAAGCTTTACATCTAATTGTCTTTGCTTCCTGATTTTTCACCCTATGATTTCATGACACAGTTTTATTCATTCATTTATTTGTTCATTCATTCATTTGTTTGTTTGTTTGTTTGTTTTGGGGGAGAAAAGTTTAAATGGTGAGGGATTTTCTGATCAACACCTTGCTACATTTAGCATAAGTAGAAAGTAAAAGATAATAGAATCTGATAGTTGGAAGGCTTTTTAAGATCACCTAATACAGCTTCTGCTTAAAGCAATAATCTCCTTTCTAAGTGGATAACAAAATATATCAACTAAGAAAGCCATCAATAGGTTTATTAACAAGTATTTATTAAATTCCTACAATCTACGAGCCACTATGTCAAGCGATGGGGATACAATGAATAGCACAGGCAGCTTGCATGTGGTCAGGGAGACAATACGTATATATTCAAGTATATTCAGAATAAATATAAATAGAATAAACACAAAATAAGTAGAAAATAGTTAAGAAGGGAGGGTGTTAGTGGATGGGGTGGACTTGGAAAATCTTCACATACAACATAGGGAAAAGGAGGATTTTAAGAGATAGAGGTGATTCTGCAGTTTCCTTTTGACCCATTGCTAAATGAAAATGATGGTGATGATATTATCTGTATAATTATTTTACAAAGTGCTTTACAGCATTATCTCATTTTACCCTTATGGGAACCCTGGTATGTGGGTGCCATTGTTATCATCTCCATTTTGAAGATGAGGAAACAAAGGTAGACAAAGATTGATTGACTTGCCTAGACTGCTTATATTTGAAGCTGAGTTTAAAGTCAAGTCATCCTGACTCCAGATCCAGTGCTTAATCCTCTGCCAAGAAACCTCTATTTCTAATTTTCCTTCCTGGATCACCATTTATGGGATAATTAAACCTGGAGCCATCATAACTCCAATACTTATTGCGGTGGAAAGAATGTTGAATTTGGTGTAAAAAAAATGTGGTTTGAACCATGATTCTGTAGCTTATTACCTATGTCCTTGGGCAAGTCACTTAACCTTTGTGCCTCAGTTTCCTCATGTGTAAAATAAAAGGCTGGACATGACCTTGTACTGTTCCTTCCAGAGATGTGCTATTAAATGTTAACAATAGGCTCTCTTAAAATGTACACATGATGCACTCAAGTTTAATTTACATTATTAACATTTTTTCCATCACCTTTTGTCTAGACAATCAATAAAACAATAAGTAAGCCTTGATTTTTAACATTTGTCTGTTTCTGGAGTGTAAATGTTCACATTGAAAATTTAACAATTACCTCTTGCAATGCAATTTGCATCAGTTCCAGCACACCCTTATTTCCAGGTCTAAATATACGATCCCATGACTGAGACGCATGGTTCTCTTCCATAAGCACCAGCCATAATTAAATGCGTAAGAAGTAAAGTTTAATGATCACAACCTGGTCCCAGCCGGCCTTTTTATATTTTTTAATATTATTTGCTACCATAAACATCTGTTAAGTAGACCAAATTGGCTTGCTTACAATTTCCTAAACTTGGCATTCCATTTTCCATATCTATGTTTGGTTTTTTTTTTTAAAAAAGATGTATTCCTCCATACCTAGAATGATTTCTCTTCTTACTTACATAACTTGAACTCCTTGGTTTCCTTCAAGGTTTAAATCAGAAGCCTTTCTCAATCATCTTAGTTTTTTCTTCTGGCTTCTTTCTTAAAGAATTGTGTAGACATTTATCCCTCATCCCTACTGAAGTAGAATGTAAGATCCTTGAGGGCAGAGTAGTTTTCACTTTTCTTTTGATATCCCTAGTTTCTAGCACAATGAATTATATATGGTAGTGATTAATAAATATTTTTAAAATAAGAATATAGAGCAATAGAGTTGGAAGGGTACTCATGAAGATGCATTATCTCTTGCTATTCTTATCATCTTAAATATTTGTATTTTTAATATGATTCTTAGATGACAATTTCTATTCTTTTGGTATGGTTGTTTTTTTAATCAAATATGAGGGAATACACTCTTCATTTATTCCATAGATGTTAAATTATGTGGTGAAAACTAAGGAAAGAAAGTATAACATTAAGATTATTTGAAGGGTAGAAGGTATGCCTGCAATGGCTTTTCCTTTTTTAAAAATATGACACTAGGTAGAGGTAAATATATATCCTGAAACTAGAGTAGGGAGAGTTAATGTGAATGCTCATTTTGCAGCATATATATTAAAATATGGAATTATACAGCAAAGATCTTGAGCAAGGATAACACATAAATCCATTTAGTTGTCCATTTTTAACATACACATGATTTTGAAGCTCTTCCCTACCCCCCTCAAAAAAACCCCCAACAACAACAATGCAATATCTTAGTGCTTGGTAAATCCAAAGATCAAGTATTGGGATAAGGACTCATTATTTGACAAGTGCCATTGGGAAAATTGAAGAGCCATCTGAGAGAAATTAGGTTTAGACCATCATATTACACCATATATCAAGATAAGCTCCAAATAGATACATGAACTAGATATTAAAATGATGTCATAAACATGTTAGAATGCTTTTGGATCACATGACCAACAAGATGACAGAGTAGACATTTTCTCTTCTCTCCAAAACAAACATTATGCTCCAAAGATGAAGTAACTTCAGCCCTCTCCATGATTTAGGGCACTAGGAATCTTAAAGGATGCTAGGAAAAAAATAAATTCTATGAACTATCGCCTAACTTGAGATATTGAACTCAATAAGCAACCACTCAACATAATAATAATAGAAAGGCTGAACTAATCATTCAACTATAAGCTTGTAGCAAAATGAATTCCCATTTCCTGGTGCCTCCTCCCTTTTTTTCTAGTCCTGTGGATATCCAAGCTCTAAACTGGAGAAATTTTTTGAGACCTTAATAAGGCAGCTTTTTGGCAGCATTTTGTGCTGCACAAGATAGCTGGAAGAGGGAGAGGAACAAAAAAAAAGGAGTAAGAAATGTGTCTAGGTTTGAAACAGAGTTCATCTCCACACCCCAACCTTTCTCTTCCTCCCAGTGCCTCAGAAATTCAAAACCTACAGAACAGAAATCATATCAGGCTGCAACAGTAGCATCAAGGCAGCATTCTGTACGGCTAAATTAGAAAACTAAGGAACAGTGGGAAAAGAATAGGGCTCCATGTGTAGGGGACTATGAGGCTCTCCACCAACCCCAGGGAATGAGTCCAGTATCAATCTGAGGCCATTTATGTCTCCCTAAAAGTCACTTGGGGAAGAAACCTAGACTAGTGAAATGTGAATTGTCCAAGTGTGGAAAGAGGTTGATCCAGCCATCATCAGAGGGGAGGGAGTCAGAAAGTGAGCAATGCGGGAAAATAAAGGGGAAAAAGACTGAAATTACTGAAGAATAAAATTCAAAGACCATGCACATAAGCCTAGAAACCAACAGGGAAAATATTAAAAGCTAAAGAAAATAGACAAATAAGAAAAGCAAGGAAGGAAATATCTTTTGCAACTATGGGTTGAAGAAGAGTTCAAGACTAAAATATTGAGAAAATCACAAAAAGAAAAAAGAGAAAACTTTTTATTCCATAAAATCAAGCAGTTTTTGCACAAGGTCATTGTTTAAAATTAGAAAGAAAACAATTAAATGGGAAAAATATCTTGGCAATAAATTTCTCTGTGAAATAACTGATAGCTATGCTACATATGGACCTGATATGAATACATTAAAAAAAAAACTCCAGAGACATTCATTATTGAATAAATGGCAAAAGGCTAAAAGTAGGAAATTTTAAAAGGAAGAAATTCAAATGTAAGTGAAATTAAAATATGCTCCAAATAACTAATAATTACAAAAGTATCAACTAGATCAACTCTGAAACTATTGTGCCTAACACCAATCAGATAAGCAAAAGTTTTATCATTTTAAACATGAAAATGATAGTTGCTGGAGAAATTGAGGGAAGAAAGGCTTGCTATTGCACTTAATATATCTGTGAATTGGTCCAATAATTCTGGAAAGCAATTTGGAGCTAGATTCAAAGATACATTAAACTGTGCCTATCTCAATTCAGTGATGCCACTACTGTGACTATATTGCAAAGAAAAAAAGGACCCATATGCAGCAAAATAATTCTTTTTGTTGTAGCAAAGAGCTAGAAACAAAAAGGGGTACCCATCCATTAGAGAATAGTTAAATAAATAGTTGTATATTATTCTAATGGAATATTATTCCACCACAGGAAATGATGAGACAGATTAATAGCTGCTACTATTAATTTTTCTTTTGACTGTCTAATTAAATATTGGTATACTTTTGCTACTTAATAACTTATAATATTGTAGTGAGATCATCATTTACTTCCCCTAAAGTTTATATCTCACTGCAAAAAGTCCATACAAATGACTTTCTATATGTTTGGGGCAGTGGGGAATTGTATTTTTATCAAGAGAAAGTGTACATCCAATTTCATCATCCTGGATTGCCTCCCTCTCCTTTGTCACAAATCTGACCCTAATGGGTTCTTTCAGACCCAATTCTGAAGTTACCTCTTGCCAATAACTAGACATTGATGGACAAAAACATAGAGAACATTTAATGCTTTGATTAGAATTAAGTTTGACGTGTGGGGAGATGCATGAATTTTCTCCATCCAGTAGATTATCATTTAGTCACTAATTTTTGGCAATATACTTATGGAACAACAAGAGAAACTTACCGTGGGAATGATTGTGGTATGAAGAAGGAGGTGAATGAAAGGAGGCCATTCTAAGTATGTAGAATGAGGGTAGGAATAACTAGATATTAGGTGAGGTCCAACAATGAAATAATCCAAGTGTGGTTTCCAGGCTTCAGATATTACAAGAATTTTAAAGATTTAAAAATAGGTATAACATTTTCCCTGTCACATTCCCAGACATTGAAGGGCTCCTCTGTCACATTCTTAGACGCTGTGGTACCTATAAGGTAGGGAATAGAGAAGAGGTATTTAGGCATATGTCTGGACAAGGCTGAGCCATGAATAAGTATCCATTCAGAGAAAAAAAAATGTCACTTTCTCCTTGCAGACATAGCTGAGGTTAAGATTGTAAGTGTTGCATCAGGGTTTTTTTTCCACCTTTTTCCACAATGCTGTCTTGGGAGAAGAGAGGAAATGAGGTCTATGGAGATGGAGAGATGAACTCAATCCAAGTTTTATGGAAAAAAATGCACAGACTGTAAGTTCTTTTCTAAAAAGAAAACATTATGAGTCCTGTATTGTTGTGGAGTAGATTAGTTTCCCCCAAGTGACAAATGGAAGGCAAATTAAAACTGTTAACCAAATAGAAATTATGCATTAGATGATCATCATGAGAGTTGGTGGGCATTTTATCAGATTTTAAAACAAGGGGATTCAAATATTTTAATTTTGTATGAACTGAATGCCAGGTTCACCTCTACAGGCCCCTCCAGACTCATTTGGAAAAGCTCCCTATATGCTGATCTAGGGATGCCAGGTTGAAACATTTCACATTCCCTTCAAGTATTGTCTTTTTTCATTTAAGTTTGAGACTAAACAAGGTGAACAGTATGATGTGGGAAAGTGCTTATTTTTTTCTCTGATAGACAAAAATGGATAATCAGAAATTATTGGTGCTAAAAATATGTTAAAGATAGTCTGACCTTTGCTATTTATTGATCAGTAAACAAGCATATCTCAAGTTTGCCAGGTATAACCTTGGCACATTGATGAGTTGACCTCTTAACCTCCCTCAGCCTGTTTCCTCATCCGTTAAAAAGGGGTCAGCCTAGTTCACTGATGAAGTTCTTTTTAGCTTTAAATCTATGATTCTATGACTCTAAATACTATAATTGAAAAACATATTTTATTTCATTTATTTATATTTTGGATCATATTTAGTTGGTCATGTTTTTAATAAGTTCAGTCTGATAAACACTTTTTAAGTATACACTTTGTACAAGCAATTATGTTAAGGGTTAGAGATACAGATAAATATGGCACAGAAACCATATTTCTCAAAGACTTTATAATCTAGTTGGGGGAAATACAGGAAAGGATATATGGTGTGGTGGAAAGAATATTGGCTTTGGTATGAGAGGATTAGCATTCAAGCCCCAGTTTTACCATTCATATCTACAACAAATGTTTCATTATCTAGAGCCTTGGTTTCCTCCTTTATATAATTAGGTAGTAGACAAGGTGATATTTAAGATCTCTTTTAGGTATAAATTTATGTTTTATTGTACCCTTATTGCATGAGAAGTAGCTTGGTAGAGTAGACAGAGCATAGACCCAAGATTCAGAAAGATTTGGGTTCAGATCTTGCCTCTAACACATAGTAGCCATGGTCACTATGGGCCAAACTTCAGGCAACTCACTATTATGTAATTTGCTGAGAAGGTACTGGTATATATTGGTAGAGAATATTTCTTTGTCAGGAATTCCATATGTCAATGGAATCAAAGATCCATGCCAACTATATTCCTTCCCCTCCCCCTTCTGGTTGCACTGCAAACTAGCAACTATATTGCTCCAAACCACTAAAAATCTGAGACATTCAAATAAAAACAGTTCTTAGCTTTTATCCCATATGCAGCAAATTGCCAAAACAAAATGTGGGTATAGGTCAATGATAAAGGATCTACAAGAAGATAATCATAATAATACACTATTGGTGGAGCTGTGAATGAGTCCAATTATTCTATAAATCGATTTCTAATAATGCTAAATGAATGAGTACAATGATCATATCCATTGACCTAGAAATCCTACTACTAGACATCTATCTCAAATATGTTGAGGACTGAAGGAAAGTACCATAGGTAGCAAATATATATATCTATAGCAGCACTTTTTGCGGTAATGAGGAACGGAAAATAAGATAAATACCCATCAGTTAGGTAGTACAGTAGATATGGGCTTGGAATCAGGAAGACTTGAATTCAAATCCATCTTCAGATATTTGTTATCCATGAGACCCTGGCCAAGTCACTTAAATTCTTTCCTCCTCAGTTTCCTCAACTTTAAAATGAAGATACCCTCTCAGGGTTGCTGTAAGGATCAAAATGAAGCAAAAATGGAATATAATAAGTGCTTAATAAGGGCAGCTAGGTGGCACAGTGGATAGAACACTGGGTTCAAATCCATCCTCAGACATTTATTTGCCCTGTGATGTTGGCCAAGGCACTTAACCCTGTTTGCCTTTATTTCCTCATCTGTAAAATGAGCTAAAGAAGGAAATGGCAAACCACTCCAGTGTATTTATCAAGAAAACCCCCAAAAGGGGTCATGAAGAGTGAGACACAATTGAAAATGACTAAATGACAAGTGCTTAATTAATGCTCATCCGTTTCCATATCAGTTGGGTAACAGCTAAACAAATCATGGTACATGAATTAACTAGAATGTTATCGTGCACTTAGGAGTGCTAAATAAGAAGAATTCAGAGAAGCATGCCTGGTTCAGTGGAAAGAGAACTAGATCTGAAGAAAAAACACTTGAGTCTAAATAGCAGTTCTGTTACTTGCCAACTGTGTGACTGGACAAGTTACTTAACCTTCCTGGATTACAATTTCTTCCATTGAAAAATGAACTAGATGATCTTTAAGAACCTTTCAGCTTTAGATCTATGACCCTATGATACGAAGATAAATTGAAATAAAGCAGAACAAGGAAGGCACTAGACACAATGGTCACAAAAATTTAAACAAAAAGAATAATAAATCAAATTATTTAAGTGTAATGTTCTAATTATAATAAGTAAGTCTCTTCTCAGAGAACAGTTGTGGAAATCCCACCACTGTAGAGGCTAGGGAACTGCAGGTATAGAATATTGCATATTAAATTGTGAGTGTTCATTGATTTTCCTGAACTGATTCTTAAAATCTTTTTCTTTTTAAATCTTTGTCAAGTAGGAAGGTGATGGGTCAAGAGATGTATTTGGAAATGAACATGATTCAAAGTCATTCAAAGATGAGAGTTCCACAGGGAACGAAGGAAAGATAGAGTTCTATGTATGTATATGGTCCAGAGAATGACAATTATGATGTAGATCAGTACAAAGTGATGGGTAGTAGTAGCCAAGGGAGAAAGTTGCAGCTTTGAAGCTGAGGATGAAGGAACTGCACGGATTGTAAGGACAACCAAAAATCATTAGATTGTCATATCCTTCAGAAAGCAACTCATTTTATTGCTCCCTGCAGAAAAAGTTGGAGGGAGAGAGAGGGAACTGGAACAGAAGTAGCAGTACGGGGGCAGGAAGACCACCCTGGCTAGGACATGGTGATCTAGTGGGATGGTCATGTAGATTAAAGCTCAGGCTGGAACCTAGTCAGTTACAGAGACTTGAGGTGAGATCTGACTTTACTTCTAACTAACACCAGGGACCATTTTGCCTGAGGACTCCGGGGTGGTATTGGTGGGAAGAATTTTTGTAGGTCTAGATGGTTGTAGTTATTGCTTTTGGTGGTTAATGGTGGATTGAAGCAGGGTAATTTTAAAGGTAATAAATTTAAGGTAATAAGTATCTCTTTATCTACTTTAACTGGGAAACATCATAGAGAGGATGGCTCTAGTGATTAATCAATATTTGCTTAGGAATATCTCCCAACCTCTCTAGAACCCTCATTTCCACATCAGTTAAAGGAGGGCATTGAGTATAGGACCTCAAAGGTCCCTTCTTGCACTAATATTTCATAATTATATGATCCTACGTGTCACCTAAGAAAATTTCAGAAAAACAAATTCAGTATCATGGTCTTGGAAACAGTATTTAAGAGCAGTGCATAGTTTGAATTATTCTGCGCATGCATTCATGGTCAATAAATTTCCATTAAACACACATATATGTATACATACATATATATAGTATGTACATACATACATAAATATTTACAAGTCATTTTTAAAATTATCTAAATTTTCTTAAGTTTTTAATGGCTTTTGTTGGTATATAGTTGTTTCCAAATATGTCCTTCCCTCATAGTTAGCAAGGAAACCCTTGTAACAAAGATTAAAAAAAATTAAAAAAAATCAATGAAGTCATCAAACATCTTGACTATGTTTGACAATACACAGAATCCCCTCCCTCTGGAATGAAGGTAGATGCATTACTTTAAAAAAATTATTAGAGTTTGTAAAATAAGTTTTTGTTGATTAAAAAGTTATAATAGTCTTAACTTTCCTCCAGGGCCAAGTTTGGCCATTATGATTATATCATTAATCATCATATTAGCTTCAATCTCATTTTATTGTTAGTCATGTAACGGCTAAGAAATTGTCTCAGTTCCTTTCATGGCAGTCTGGGTGTGAATGAAGTTATACTTGAAAAATGGTTGTCAAACATTTTACTCAAATTATATAAAATTATTTTGATTTGAGGGGAGAAATTTGGAAGTATGGAGAACTTTTAAAACACTCATCCTCTTCCTGTAAGTCAACTCCTTAATTATGTAACATACTTTGATACTTTTTATGGATTTGTGATCTCATGGATATGGCTTATAATTACAAAAATGTTGCTTAAATTTCTCCGTGTTGAGTGATAGAGCTATATAGCATTTTCATAATATATGAAAATAGGTTAAATTAAATGTACCATTTTTATAATGAGTTACATTATTTTATTTGACTCTTTTGCTCCTGAATGGTCTGCTGTTCCTCCTGCCTCTCTACCCTACCCTAGACTGCTCAGAACCCACACTGGCCAGAGAGAGTGTAGAGGAATAAATGTCACAGGGTGTATTCTTTTCCTCTAATTTTCCAATAAATTTCCGGTTTCTTTTGCTGACTAGACATTGAGTGTCCCCATACCCACCACTCTGAGAGGCAACAAAGAGAACCCTTTGTACATTTTAACTCATTTCCACAACCTCATTCCCAGAGGGTGGTATGTGAGTCTCCTTGGGGATCCTCTTTCTTTTTGGGTATATGTACCTGCTAACATTACTTGAATTAGCAGGGAAATCCTCAATCAAAATCATTTTAATCAGGAGGACCTCTTGTGATTTGCCTTGCCACTATGCCCTTAATTCATCTGGTCCTTACCATTTGCACTGTGAATATGTTCTGAGCACTGCCATATTAAGTGGTGATGTGCCCTAAGGACCCATGATTCTTGGTATCCACTCCATGCTGTACCCTTAGAACTTCCAGATCTTTCCATCTGCTCTAAAGCTCAACTTCCTTAAATGTGTTGTTTCACTGTATTAAAGTGTCAGCCCCTTGAGAACAGGGACTGTCTTGCTCAGGGCTTGACGCAAGGTAAAATCTTAATAGTTTCTTTTCATTCATTTATTGTATAACTACAGCCTACTACATTGAACATCATTCTCAATAATTTAGATGATGAATTAATGGCATACTTAATAAATTTAGACATATGATATGAGATTGAGAGGAATAGCTGATATTTGGATAAAAGAAACATGTATATAAATGACTTAAGGTTAAAATGATAGAAAGAAACAAGTACCATGAATTTTAATAGGGATAGGTGTGAAATTCTACACTAGATTTCAAAATATCACTCACACAAATTCTTAATTGGGGAGACTTGCCTAGAAAACCATTTGAATTACTAAATTCCTAGAGTATTATTCCTTTTACTTCCCCCACCCTGTGTCTAAAATAGAGCCTTAGATGGTCAATACATGTCTGTTGAACAAGTGAATGAGGTTTAACAGCCATTTGACTTAGGGCCTTTTCAAAAGCAATGTAATTGATTGTATTCTTTTTGGATTTAGGTCCATCAGTGTGAATCAAGAAGTGTGCTTCCATTAGCATTGTTCTAGAACAGTGGTTCTCTCGACCCCTTTGGGGGTCGAACTAATCTTTCACAGGTGTCACAGGGGTCGCCTAAGACTATTGGAAAACACAAATTTCTGATGGTCTTAGGAACCGAGACACAGCTCTTCTATCCATCTCCAGGTGGGTCTGCCCATATGCAAATATGCCCACATACAAGTAGTAAAGGGTCACGGCATTAGGAAGGTGAGAACCACTGGTCTAGAAAATCGAATTGGCTCCAATCATCTTCAGTTCTAAGAAGTCCTAAATAAGATCAAACAGACTCAAGAGCTGCCTCTGACTCTTCTCAGAAGGAGTTGACCTAATTTAAACCAGATCTCGAGATCAATTTTTGAAAGGAAACTTTTCAATAAGTGCTTAAGAACCCTCCTTATCCCATGGGAGTGGAATGGAATAAATATTTATGAAAACTGCCTTCTATGTGCCAGGCAGTGTGATAAATGCTTTACAATTATTTTCTCATCTCAAAAACATTGCAGACACATTGGTTACTGTCTTATTCTAGGTTTCACAAAAATAGAATTTCACTCCCTGGGCCTATTCTTCTGTAGTCTATCTTGACTAGCTTGGTCATTCAGTGAGTAAAATAGATTTTCTTTTCTTTATAAACCCTTCATTGTTATTCATCAAATGTATAGTCCATCTACTAGTTAGTGGTGATAGGAAATACTTGAACTATATGTCATTCAATCAGTCAATCAGTGAACATTTATTAAGTGCTTACTATGCTCCAGACACTGTACCAAGTATCCCTGATCTTGTTGGGGAGGCAACAAGCGAGTAAATATGTACAAGTAAGTTACATATACAAAAAAAAATTCAAAGGGAGAAGGCATTAGAATTAAGAAGGATTGGGAAAGGTTCTTGTAGAAGATGGGATTTTAGTTAAGACCTGAAACCAACCAGGACATGGAGATGTAGGGCAACCAGAGAAAATGCCAGGAATTAAGAGATGGTGTGTTTTCCTTGAGGAATACAAAGGAGGCCAGGATCATGAAGTGTGCATGATGAGGAATTAGATGTGAGAAGACTGGAAAGGTAGGAGGCAGGGGTGGGGATAGATTCTGAAAGGTTTTGAATACTAAGCAGAAGATTTTCTACTTTGAGTTCTCTTGCCATACTTCTTGTAGTATGAATTAACTGAACTTGAAATGAATCAATGTTTTGCTCTGAAGTTTGCCAACTTCTTCTCTTTGCTCATGTTTGTTTTTATTTTGTTTTTAAAAGATATACTAAAGAATTATCCTGTGTTTTTTTTTCTTTCCACATTTCTTTTTCTTTTTTCTTTTTGGAGGGCAATTGGGGTTAAGTGACTTGCCCAAGGTCACATGGCTAGTTTTTATGTTAAGTGTCTGAGGTTGGATTTGAACTCAGGTCCTCCTGACTCCACAGTCGGTGCTCTATTCACTGTGCCACCTAGCCGCCCCCACATTTATTTTTCTAATAACTCTTCAGTTCACTGGGTAGGAGGAGCAAGGTGGTGAAGTGTATAGTTAGGTGAACTTGAAGCCCGGAAGATCAGAGTACAAATCTCACCTCAGACATATTCTTTGCTATATGATGCCAGGCAAGTCATTCAATTAATCTCAGCTTCAGTTGCCTTACTTGTAAAATGTGGATAATCATAGTACCTACCTCACAGGGTTTTTGTGATGATTAAGCAGAAAAATATATAGAAAGTACTTTGTAGACTCATAAGTGCTATATAAATGCTGGCTCTTACTATCATTAGCTATTTGTACAATTACTTTCAATCAGTCAAAAAACAAGGTATTTCTTTGGTCAATTTGTCTTTTCTAGCAAACTAAGTTGAAGTGACAATGGCTTAAATATTTAATGCTCATCTACACTCTGTATTCTCACTATTGTCAAATTTAATTGCCATCTAATTAAAATCAGCATAGGTTTGATGATAATTCATGGAAGAGATTAGATGTGGCAAATGGATAGTCTTATGATAATATTAACTTATGCTAATATTAGTCGTTTTTGAGTTATTTTCAGTCATGACTGAAGCCAAATTTGAATTCAGGAAGGTGAATATTCCTGATTCCTATCCAAGAACTCTATCCACTGTGCCACCTAACTGTCCAGGGGTCAATTAGTTCAACCAATAACTGATTAAGAATCCACTGAAGTGAAACAGAACCAATTACCACATAAAGCAGTTCATTACATTTTTATAATATTTAATTTTAGGAACTTTTTCCTTACTGAGATGGAAGCAACATTCTAACCCCTTCTCCCTTGCAAATTAGGTTAGTTTTTCCTTAGAATGTATTGCAACCATCCTTGAGATGTGATTGTCTTGGGGGCTAAAGTCTCAGACTGTTGACATTATTTCCTGGTTGTCTGAGAATGGAATAGCCATAAGGAGCTCCAGATATTCCTCGATTTTGGCTGGTGGAAAGCAATTCACAAGATAGGCAAAGGTGATTCATTCAGCTGAATCAGCTTGAAGTGTCTTCAGCGTATATCGTTATTGAATGTCCTTTTCTTGATATGACTAACTGCTTCTCTCTTTGTTATTTGTTGGATAATCTCAACTGTCTCACTTTGTTCCAATTGTGAAAATAAATCACTTAAAGGATTGGTCTGAGTCCTTTGTAGTCCAGATCACTCACATAAAACCTAAATCTAACACTCTGAAACTTTTACCCATTACTTCTAGATCTGCCCTTTTAGGGTAAGAAGAATGAGTCAAACCACCCATTTATATGACAACCCTTCAGATACTTTAAGACACTTACCATGAAGACAAGAGACACTATTTGAATATTGATGCTATGAAATTAAGTTCCTGATTTGGAATTCCAGAGTAAAGTCTCAGAGGAGATACTCAAAGCTTTGGTACTAAATGGATTTACCTGTGGGAAGAGTATGAGAATAAGATGAAAATCGAGAACAAAACCTTGTGGGAGTGTCATAGGACAATAGATCTAGAGTTGGAAAGGACCTAAAATGACATTTAGATTAAACCTTTCATTTTGTGTAGGTTGGTGGTACAGTCCATCCTTAGACCTAGAGCTAGGAAGACCTGAGTTCAAATCCAGTCACAAATGCTTACTAGATATGGGACCTAAGGGCAAGTCATTTCATTCTGTTTGCCTCAGTTTCCTCATTTGCAGAATGAACTGGAGAAGGAAATGGCAAAGGACCCCAGTATCTTTGCCAAGAAGACCTCAAATGGTATTATGAAGAGTCAGGCATGACTGGAATGACTGAACAACAATCTTAATTTATAGTTGAGAAAAATGAGGCCCAGAGAAGTTTAGTAACTTGATCAAGGTCAAACAGGTAGTAAGCATTGTAAATAGGCTTGAGAATGGGAAAGGGATAATGTGACATGAAATGTTTAGTTAAAATAATTTTGAGTTTGGGGATCAATAAATCAGGCAATAAGGATTTATTGAGTAACTATTATATGCCAGGCACTGGACTAGGTGCTAGGGATACAAAAACAAAAAATACTCCTGAACTTTTGCATCACCCAGTGAAAAACATCACATAAAATAAACAAATAAATATTCAGGTAATCAACCACAGGGAATAGCAACTTTTTAGCTCGAAGTTCTAGGCAACAATGAAGGTCTAGACTTCTTGGAAGTACCGCAGACTTTTACTGTAACCAGGGTTCACTGCTGGCTTTCATGCGTAGCCTTTGTGGAGTAATCATCCCTCTCTTATTGCTACTGGATCACCTGGTTCTATAGACACCAAACAAGTTTATTCACGTTTCCTCGTTAATTACTAAAAGACTTGGCTTGCAAGTCATGTCATCACCTTCCTGATGCCATGGTCCTCTTTGAGAATGAAGGACAAACAATGATCTGTGAGTAGTAATACCTGCTCCACTGGGGACCCAAGTGGCCATTTCCAATTGGGCAATGCAGTCCTTCTTCCTTCCTTCACTACTTCCTTAATTTTTCTTTCCTTCCTTTCTTCCTTCCTTCCTTCCTTCTTTCCTTGCTTCCTTCTTTTCTTCGTTCCTTTTTTCCTTCCTTCCTTCTTTCCTTCCTTCCTTCCTTCTTTCCTTCCTTCCTTTCTTCTTTCCTTTTTCCTTCCCCCTTTTCTCTTCTCTCCTTCATGCTCTCCTTTCTTCCCTTCTTTCTTCCCTTCTTTCTTCCTGCCTTCCCTCCTTTCCCTCCCTCCTCTCCTTCTCTTCACATGGGGAATCATGCCCTTACCTGCTGGTGCTGTGCCCAAAGGAATATAAATTTTGGTCACTGTAACCTCCCAAGGTATCTTGGGGTTTATGGGCTGAATTTCTTTTAAGGACCATGCCTTAAACCCTAATCACTCTGGCTCTCAAAGATTGACCAACAATTGGGTTGGTCATGGTTTGGGCTATGATGGCTCAGAATGAGTGTAAATAGTAATTGCTTCTGTTTTAGTCAGAAATCCTGAGGGTCTAACCCTCTCAGATTGATATTTTTTTCTTTGACCAGGTAAAAGAGGCCATTCTTTGCCTCATTTCTTACCCAGCTTTAATCAGTGAATGGATGTTGTCTAGGTCAAACTGAGACCTGGGAAAGACTTTAGATTAAGGAGGCCAAGGTCTCCTACTGAATCTAGGGCTATCTCCAGCCATCCTGATCTGTATATTGCTACTGGGCCCAGATGGTTCTGGAGAAGAGAGTGAGGCTGGTGACTTTGCACAGCCCTGCCTCACTTAAATCCAATTCACTTGCACGTCATGGCATCACCTTCCTGATGTCATGGTCCTCTTCAAGAATGAAGAAGAAACAGTGACTAAAAGCCTTGGTTAATTTTGCAAGTGACATAGGCCAATGAGTTCCTTTGCACTGAAGGCTGCTACAAGGCAATGACAGGAAGTTGTTTGGCTAGGATGTGTTACCATATGAGTCACAGGCCCTCTCACTTGTGGAAACATGCATTTTATTTGGAACGTTAGAGGTTTTGGGAAGGCATCATGAGAGTCAACTGTGGTGAAGTTGACCTCCTTTTGAAATGTCTTCATTTCTTCATTTGCCCCTATAAGGAAACCACTCTATATTTTGTTGAAGAAATCATTCTTATTCTATTTAAATGGTATTAAATTTAAATGGTATTAAATAGGTATTCAAAATAACAGTGAATCTCTTTCATTTAAGAAGTTTCTGGCAGAGGCCAGACAATAAAACATCAAGGCAGCCTGCAAGAATATTTAAAGGCTAATTCTAAACAATGAGAGGGAAGTTCACTTTTTATAGTAGTTCTGGATTTAAGAGGCGGGGAAGTAGGAAGAAGAGGAATCAGATAAGAAATCCATTTTCTTCTGATTGAAAAAATATAATCACAAGAGTCTAAAGGCAGTCAAGATTTCTCATTTAATAAATGCATAGGTGAGGAAAGAAGAAATCTACCTTTCCTTTATTTTAAGCAAGCCATATGAATAAGAAAGTCACATAGAGAAAAAAGTTTCTTATCAGTGGAAGGGACAGTTAAATACAGAGGATAATCCAAGAATTTTATGGCAGTGCTGGGCATGAGATTAATACTTTTCCTCTCAATTGTAAATAGACAGTCTAATGCACTATTGATCAAAAGCAATTTAAATGCTAAAAATGGGCAGAAGTCCAGAAGTACAAGCACCAAAAAGTGCTTCTGAACTTCTCAGAGGGATTTTGACTCAAGAGATGGTTTAACGTAACTATTTACTGAAATTCAGGGACAGAGCCACAGTTAGACAGTTCAAATACCACATCAAGAATTGAAATTAATGCAGATTGAACCTACCCATCCTTGCCCAATCTATGTGACTGTTTTCTGTGTCTACAGACAAGTTTTTCAGAGCATCAGCCAGTGTAATAAAATGAAAAAGCACTGGGTCTCTCTCTCTTACACACACACACACACACACACACACACACACACACACACACACACACCACACACACATACACACGAGTTATCCCTTCCACATCATAACTTTCCCCATCACTATTTCAATATATGGAAGGTTGACATAAGAAATTGAGTGGGGGATTTTTTGGGAGTTTTGAATTACCATAGATTGCCAATTCACCTATATACTGGATAATAACCATTAACTATTCACTTGGTTTTGCTATGTGAATAGTTAGATCAAACTTTAAATGATTGTGGATCTCATTTGGGAGTCTTTTCAATGTCCCAGGGCTCGTTGTAATCATCACAATATCATCTGAAAACAGGAGCATCTGGAGAATCTCACCACAAATAAGGAATCTGCCCTTACTCGAATTCCATGTTGGATCTCTTTCATGACAGTAGAAACTTTTTCATGAGTGTGCCTCCATACTTTATACCTCACTTTTTAATGATTAGAGGATCATCAAATAGGGCTTTTTCCTGTTGTTTTATCTTTCAGGGAATTTTAATAATTTTTATGGATGCATGGAAGATACATTATTGGAAGTGAGGCTTTATAGTTTTGTCAATTTATGATTTAAATAATTTTCTGATAATAAAGGGAAATCTGTGAAAAATCTCTTGCAAAAATTTGCCCATTTTCTTCTAATATTCTCTTCAGGAATGCCCTCAAGTTAAATGTAATGAATTCTCATAAAATTAGATAATTATCATATAAATATAGACAGGAAAGTTTGGGTAGAATTATAAGTCAGTAATTACTGATGTTCTCTCAATATTCTGTGTGTGTGTGTGTGTGTGTGTGTGTGTGTGTGTGTGTATAAGAATAAAGTCTGTAATTTCTTCCACATCTTCAGTAACTTCTTATTCCATAGATACATTTAGAATAAATTACTGATGTTCTCTCAATATTCTGTGTGTGTGTGTGTGTGTGTGTGTGTGTGTGTATAAGAATAAAGTCTGTAATTTCTTCCACATCTTCAGTAACTTCTTATTCCATAGATACATTTAGAATAAATCCCTACTGTCCTAAAAATTGCTTTCCTTTAGCTTGGATTTCTTTTGTATATACTTGTCCTAATCCAGCTAATTTTTCTATCTACATTTTCTTTAGTGTTATTTTGACTTCTTAAAGCACATCTGGTACTGAAACATTAGCATCTACATATGGTATCTTTACCATTGTTATTGTAAATAAAGATTTTTTTTAATCCTTTGAAGAACTTTTCCAACTTTCATTATTTTTGTACTCCTTCCAGGGTCATCTTCAAATATCCTAAAGTTAATTTTGTTTTGTTGGTTTCTCCTCAAACTTTCTTTAAACTGGTCCTTCTACTCACTGCTTCTCATTGTTTTAAGATGTACTACTGCTTATAGCATTCCACAATGCTTGTCTGTAAATTTTTATAGATGAGTTTACATTCAAAAGGAGTGTTTTCCTTGACTACCATATTTCTTTACTTTGAATGTAAATTAAATGTTTGTCACTGAGGTGGTGTTACAGTTCTTTTGTTCTCCTTTTTATGGAAATTGATTCACATTTGTTAAACTTCTGTGAAATAATTGGAGATATTTTTTCTTCATCCATTTCTCATTTTGTTATCATCAAGAGTTTCTTCAAATAGAATAAAGTTGTATTTGTTCTCATATTTTTCAAGTGGATTTTTCTTCTAGTGTTTAATTCATTTTTATTTTTGCTCTAACAAGTTAGTGATCTGATTGTTCAGATACAGCTAATTCTGGAATGACTCACATTCATAATGAGTCATTTCCTGTCTGTAAAAATCTGTCTCTAAAGTTCTGATCAGTTTCACTTTTCTTTTGTGACATATTTGGTGCTCACCATCTCAGAGAGTTGCAATTAATTCCTGCAAGAATATATTAACGATTTATAGGCATGAGGCCTCTGTGTAGTTTACAAGTTTTTGGCTTCTCTCAGTTGTTATTCCTTATCCATATTTTCAGTGCATCTTTTTTTTTTTGCCACCTCATCTATTCCCATCTTTGAAGTGATGTCACTGAGTGTCAAAGTATATGTTGGATTATTTTGGAGTATGTTATCAAGTTCTCCTATTTTCATCTACCTTTTCATTCATTATGTTGGTATATAAAGTAAAGTATTTTCATGGTGGACTTTCTGCAAATATTTGTGAAGAGTACTATAATAATGCCATGTGAAATGGTTTTTTTGGGTTGTCTTTGATTATACTATAAAACCAAATTTTCCAAATCCTTTATTTGTCTTAACAAGGAGAACCCGTGAACTGTCTCTTTAATTTGATGCAACTTTCTTCTGTCATCTTGATTTTGTTCATAGTGAGAATGTCAAGATTGATACAATTCAGTTCTTTCAGTATAACATCTGATTTTTGGTGATTGGACAAGGATCTCACGTTTAGAGAACCATGACAACATGAGGCCTGGATTCAGTGATTATCAGAAATTGTAATATGATGAGGAAATTACCAAAATCCACTTATTTCTTTAACTTGATCTAAAGTGTATCACACTCCATATGTTACACAGATATTAGCAAGTAGAGGTTAGTTAATAATTGTGATTGTTATTCTAATAGTTAGAATTTTAGAAAAAGCAACATAAACCTCACTTTATTGAATATAAAGAACATGATTTACGCTATCAGTTATTCATAATTAGGGAATATCTAACCCAGGTATATATGCTGGTAAATATTTAACAACTGTGTCTCTGAAAAAAAAAGTACCCATGACAACACGTTTAAGTTTAATCTGCATTATTAACATTATCTATGACTTTATTGAGTTGGAAATCCACAAAACAATAAATCAAACCCATACTTGTGACATTTGTCAATTTCTGAGATATAAATGGTCCCACTGAAAATTAAACAATTAAACTCTCAAGAGACACTCACTCTGGCTCCAGTACACATGTCTGAAGTCTATTAATCATATGGATAAGCTAGGTACTTTTGATAATAGCCATCTGAATTACAGATATGATGCCTAGGATAGAAATGAACAGCTCTTTAGAGTTACATTAATAACTTCAGTGTTATAAAATGGCTATAAATATTACAGTTTGTATTTTATGAGAGCTCATGATGATCTTAGTACCAAGGTTTTCTATTATATGACCCCATTTGGGGTTTTCTTGGAAAAGATATTGGAGTGAGGCAAATAAGATTAAGTGACTTGTCCAGGATCATAGCTAGAAAATGTCTGAGGTCAGATTTGAACTCAGGAAACTGAATCTTCCTAACTCCAGGGCTGGGACTCTATCCACTGTACCACCTAGCAGTTTTTCTCTCTCCCTCTCCCTCTCTTTCTCTCTCTCTCTCCATCTCCATCTCCCTTTACCTCTCCTTTTCCCTCTCTCTTTTTTCTCCCTCTCCCTCTTCCTCTCCCCCTCTCTCTCTTTCTCTCTCTCAAACACACACACACACACACACACACACACACACACACACACACACTCCCACCCACTCACTGACCCACACCCTTACACATGACATTATGGTGATATAATAGAGAGCCTACCGCAAAACTAGAAAGAACTGAATTCAATTCCTGCCTTTGATATCTATTGTCTGAGAGACCCTGAGCAAGTCACTTAACCTTTTATTTCTTGTCAACCCCTTATAACTACAGGTTTCAAGGAAGGTGTCAACCTGCACTGCTAAATGGAGTTTCCTCAACAGAATTTCCAATACCAAAGAAATCAGAAGTCCATGTATGTTCAGACACATACACATAAAGTACACATGTGTAAATATATATCAACATATAATTATACATTACATGTATATAATATATAATTACATATAATTACACATAACTCAGTTCTAGGGCAAAAAGATTTTCATATTCTTTTTTATTTTTAAAAGGAAGACAACTTTTTAAGGCTAGATATAATATTTTTGATTGTCCTGTTCCAAGGATATTCTTCTATATTTTTATATCACAATGCCTCATTGCATTGGTATTCCTGAAATATTAGGAGGACCAGAGAGTGACCTTGGTCTTTTAGAGGGCACTTAGGGAAATATATTATCAAAATTTCTTAGAATGAGAAGGTATGGATGAGTTATAATCTGTAGAAGTGAAGGGAATGTCCATGCTAGTGAAGTCTCAAAAAGACTGAGGTTTTAAAATTAAGTAACATTTTTCTGTTTGGTTCTGAAAATAGTTCAAGGACTTCCCTTATTTGCCTTCTGCCTCCCATGATCCTTTATTCCCTCCATCTAGATGAGCAAAACTATACTTTCTATCATGGTACTTATTGACAAGGGGCTACAACTATGCAGTCCAAAGGAACTTCACCAAAACAATCTGATTTCACATGAATTTTGATTTCACAGAATACTGAGTCTCATCATGGGGGCTTGACCCCTGGGTCAATTTATCTTTCCCTGTTTTTGTTTCCATTGCTCAACATAGTGCCAGGCACATTTAGGTGCTTAATAAATGTTTATTAACTTTTTCTTACTTGGATTAACACAGCAAAGTCTATAAGATTGTACTGCTCTATAGCTTGTAAAAAGAGTGCCTTCAAATGTGGGTGGCAGAGCTCCAAATCCTACATATTCACTCAACATACAGTATGTTTATTGGGTATGGAATAGCCTTTATTTCACCCTACAGAAACGCCTAAGGTGCTAAGGACTTACAGGAATTCTTGAATACACAGAGTAAAATGTTCAGTATTTCAACTGCCCCTGTCTCCCAAGAGAACCCAAATTGGTGTTGCTAGGACAGCTTTCTGTTGCTTAGTACCCCTCTCTACCAAAGTGTCCTATAAATTATTCTCAAGACTTGAAGCTTATTGAACAAACAACCCCTTGCCCCCACTTTCTACAGGATCCGCACTGTCCAAGTATACAACTGTTTTTTACTCTTCATACTGGGCAGTAAGGGATTCATATGGACTGCCTTTCTTTTTTAAAAAAATAGCAGGATGAATCACAAAATCTTATTTTTTTTTTCCTTAGAAGGTCCAGTGCCTGAAAGCTCAGACTCAAGAACTATTGAACTTGTACCCATAAGGCAATAAGGTACTGCTGAGGAACTATCCTTCCTCTGATTGAAATAAATAATTTTATCAACAAGCATTTATTAAACATCTATTATGCATCAGGTACTATTCTATGTGCAGGAGACACAGGTATAAAGAATGAAAGAATCTTATTCACAAGGAATTTATATTCCAATGAGATCATATTACCTAGAGAATACAAAATCTCTCTTCTGCCCAAGAGGCTGAGATTCTGAAATTGTCTTTCAACTTCCATTCTAGGATGAATGTCTTCCTTTAGCATGTGCTGTTATTTCTTCCTTTGGTGGTGATGGTAATCTTCTTCCTTCATTTTTCCTTACTGCTATACTTCTAAAGAGTGAGTCATCAAGATCTGAGCACACTAGAGAGTGTTGCCATATTGCTTTTATAGACCATATGAAGGAATCCCTGGGTCTTCAGATAGTCAATTGCTAGGAGTTCTAGGTGTTCTCTCAGTTGTCTTCAAAAAATGTCCCATAATATCAATAGAATGAACAGTTAATCAGTCTATCAATTAATTTGGAAAAAGGTTATAATCAGTAATTAATTAGAAGAAAGTATTAAGAAGAGATGTCACTGTGAATAACTACAGTAGCTTCAACTTGCCCTATTCAAAGGAAGTGTTGGCAGGGATTTCCATTCCCCAAAATGGGAAATGGAAAAATGCTAATATATTAACCTTGATTATCACTATGTGTTATAATTCAATTGATGCAAAGCAGTCACCACAGCATGAGTGCCAAGAGATCCCATAAGCTGCTTTAGCAGCAAATACCTGACTTCTTTGCCAAGCAGAGGTATGTCAACTAAAGACAACAGCAGTTTAGAATATAAGCGCATTTGTAAAATACTTTGATGGAGGATGTTGGATAATTATAAATAGCATGTCTCACAAAACAGTAAAAAACAAAGAAAATTAAAATGTCTATAGAAGACTTGTAGTGAGACCCAATGGAATCACATGGTTCCAAAAGTATTTGTGATGAAACTTGCAGAATCACAAACAGAAGGAAAATATAGCAAATCTATCAATATTTCTATAGTGATCTTTTTTTTTCATCATCACTGAGAGAAGATTACCACATTTAGGACCTAACATATTAGTTCCTGAGATGTGATATGAAGAAACTGAAATAGCTCTTTAGAAGACATCGTCTTGAAGAAGGGCTAGATAAGGCAAATATTGCACCAAAGTAGTTTATGCTGGAGTCGATATAATCTTAAAATAATTGAGCAATACCTTTATATGTCAGGGAAGGTTAGATCCCCTTAAAAATCTCACATGATATGCAACCATACAGAATCTTCTGGAGAATGTTTGTGTTAAAAAAAAAAAAATCAAAGTCTTTCCTGTTCCCCTAGCATAGGATCACTGAAAGCATTATGCAATTTTCCAAATGTAACAGTATACGCTTTTCCTCCCATCCAATTTTGGGGCCAATTTTTCCTTCTTCCACTGTCCCTGTCACAGACATATATTCTGGTGTACTCTCTCAAAGAACTAACTATCCAACTTTATGTCATTGACTGGACAGTAACCATTTCTCATCTTTTTAGTAAAAAATGCATTTTCTATAAAGATGTATAATCTGATATCTTTTGAGTAATCATCTATCTCACTATGATATTCCAGGGCTTGATGCAAATAGCATCAAGTAGTATCTAGGAGACCTCACCATTTGTAAAAATCAATTTTCCTATTTGGACCTGGAAGACTGAAAGAAGATTTAAAAAACTGAAAAAAATCATGGATAATCTTCTCTCCACAAGGACATCAGGGTAATACCAATGTCTACTTTCTTATGTTTATAAAATTATTATGAGAATAACCTACATAATTTACACTGCAAAGGGAGATAATTTGTGTAGAGGATATTATTAGGCAGGAAGGAAACAAACATTTAACTTCATACTATACACCGGGCCCTATGCTAAACATTTTTACCACAATTGCTTCTACTCTCTTTGTGATCGACAAAATCTCCTAGATCTTTCCCACGTGAACCATTATCTAGTCATTTGTTACTTATTCTGCACTTGTGTAGTTAATATTTGAATACTTATTAAATTTAACTTAATTAGTATTTTATGCTGATTCATATAATCATATTGGCTATCCATCCTATTCACTAATAGGATCTATTGCTCCTTATAGGAGCCCTGAGGATAGATGTTATTATTATTCCCGTTTTTCAGTTAAGGAAACGAAGACAAAAGAGATTAAATGACTTGTATAGCATTCCACTGTTAATAAATGTCTGAGGCTAGATTTGAACTCAGATATTCCTGGCCATGCCCAGTGGAATTCAGGTCTTTCATGTGTTGACCGGTTCTCCATGCATTACAACAGTTTGTCACCTGCCTAAGAAAGAGATATAGAATAGAATGTACTTTATGTCCTGGCTCTACCATGTTGGTAGGTGCTTAATGTTGATTGTTCTTTCATTATCTTAGCCAATTACCCAGTCTGAAAACTGTGGAATCACAGTTGACTCCCCATTGATGGATTTATTGATTGTATAAAAGTTTTTTCTATCACTACTCCACCTAGCTGGCTCTGCTGGGAAATTTTCATTTGAATCTTGGCTCAGATATTGTGTGACATCCAATAAATAAATCACTTCCCTTTTCTAAAGCTCATTTTCCTTATCTATAAAATCAGAATAATAAGCACTGATTTTTTGTTGTTGTGTGCATTGCATATGAAGAGAAAGAGTTAATAACTCAGGGAACCTTGACTCATTTTCCATGGATCCCTTTGCTTCTTTCAGCTACTTATTTGTGGAAATCATTTAAACAAGTTTTTTTGCTCCAGATGTGTTCATCTCTCTTTCCAAGTTTAGCTTGACCAATTCCTTTTGTTATTCTAGATAGTTTTAGTACAAAACCAATAGATCTTTATTGAAACCAGAATATAGCTGCTTCTTTGAATATTGAAACCATCTGCCTTAAACCATAGGAATTTCAGATTCCAGACAGATGGCATGTATTGTGACAATAAACCTTACACTTTCCTCTCTTATCTTTGGATTATAGCATTTCAAATAATGTCTTTTCCTAATCTTCTTCTTGTTTTGTTTGGTGGAAAACTTGTGATCATAGAACCTCTCTTTGTTAACTTCATGAAAAAAGAAATCAGTACCTGAGTGTCTCTTACTTTGCCACAGGTATATACATTTATATTTTGTGATGTTAAAATAGCTAGCTTTACCCATCTGGCATTGACTTGGATTCTTGGAAAAACCTTATTGACTATATAATCAAAGGCATGATTTGAGAGCACTTAGTCAATGAGATGAATCAAGGCCCAGTCACTAGAATGACTTTGTTTTCTTTTAGGACAAGGGTACTTGGAAGAATGCTTCAGATAAAGAGATCAGCAAGATTACAGCATCGAAGAGGAAGCCTAGTCCAACCTCCTCATTTTATTGATGAGGATACTTGGGTTAAGTGGCATATCCAGGGTCATGCAGTCAGTAATTATCCAAAATAGACTTTGAATCTGTCTTCCTGACTACAAGTCCAGTGTCTTATTCATTATACCGCTGTCTCTCATAATACATATATGGATTTGGAACTGTTTGAATTTGCTGAACACAAATAGCAAGAATAAAAGACCAATGTCCACTTGAAAGATTTGATGAGTAGAGAGTCCTAGTAATCTATTATTGGCCCTCTTCTGCTGAACATTTTCATCAATGACTTGAATAAGGAATAAATGGAGTACTTATTAAGTTTGGAAAGAATAGCTAATATGCTGAAAGACAGAATCAACATAAAATATGATAAAGTTAAATTTAATAAGTATTCAAACATGAAATACATGAGTACAAGATGAGTGACATATGGCTAGGCTATAGCTCACATGCAAAAGATTGATGAGATTTTGTGGATCACAATATCAGTGGAAGTAACTGTTGTGACAGAACATCCAGAAAAGTTAATGAGATTTTTGGATGCATTTTTAGAAGTAGAGTGTCTAGAATGAGGCAAGTGATTTCCTATTTGGTTAAACTTTCTCCCTCCTCAAAATATCTTATGAATAAATTCTATATTCCCAAGTAGGAGAGCAGTGTATCAGCAATGCAGTATTCACAATGCCTACAGTAACTATAAATATGCTGATATAGTTATTAATCACAAAATGGAACAGGCTCTCTACATAAGAAATATAGATAGTGCATTCATTTAAATACCAGAAAACTGAGTCCCAAAA
>CM053584.1:236333045-236355757 GCA_028627135.1 Pseudochirops cupreus | reverse complement strand
AAAAAAAGGAAGGGAGTAGACAGGCTTTAGAGGTGGTATTCTATAGATTACATCTTGACATTATGTAGACTGAAAGATGTAGAAAATATAGGATTCCAATGTTCTTATTGTTTGTTGACTATAAAAAAAAACAAGAATTGATTGACAGAGTAAGATGTTGCCATAGAGACTTCTCTGAGAAGGTGTCTTCTGAGATTATTTAAAATTATGCAAAGTTCCTTAAATATATAACAATAAAGTAAAAAAAAAAAAGAAAAGAAATATTTTAAATGCATCTAGAACCATAAAAAGAAATTGTGGTACCTGGGTTGAGAAACTGAAAATGGGGGAGGGATCCCACAAGCCAACTGTGCAAAAGGATCAGGATGGGGAAGGCCTGAAGAGAATCACCTATGCTGTGAAAAGGTCTCAGGGTCCCAATTCTTTGGTTTCTAAATGTTTTCTTCATTGCTCCATGAGTGGCTTTCTTGTAAGCCATTCATGGTTGGGTGCAATCATGCCTAGAGAGTCTGTTCTATACCTCAACACATTGTAGTGTGTAATCCTCCAAAGGAAAAAATGCCCTAAAACTCCTTTCCTAAGTAAGGCATCAGAGAGAGGAGAAAATGTGAGTCATGTCCCTCAGTTCTAGGGTGCATTAGAATGTGCATCAGTAAAGTTGAAGAGGGAGTTATTATATCTATTACAGGTGGCCAGACTTACACAAGGGCAAGGACAATTGCTGTGGTTGATTCTCTCATTCATTACCTCAAGACCACAGCCTGGTCAGTTCCCTCTCCTTTAACTCCCTCTCTAGATTCCTATGTTAACTCCTAGCCCCTTCCCATTTTCTCTCATTGGTCAAGTTTCTTCCACTCCCTGTCATTTTTATGCCCTTTTTAAACATCAACAATATTTATAATGTAAAATATCATATGCAGGATGACTGCTAGCATGTGTTCTTTGATCTGCTTTTCTAAAGGAAAGCAACTCAAAAGGAGTTAACAATCTTTCTTTAATCAAACATATCTATATCTATATCTATATCTATATCTATCTCTCTATCTATCTATTTATATATATACATATATATATATATAGATAGATAGAGAGATAGATATAGATATAGATATAGATAGATATATATCATTTACTTAGTTCAGGGGAAAAAGTCAGTACCCTGTACTTGAGAAAATACAAACAGAAATTACAAGCAGAAAAAAATTACAGACAAAGAAAATAACAAAATTCAACAAACCAATAGACAGGGCTTCTAGCTGTCTGACCATTACATACATACATAATTTGTTACCAGAGAGAAAAACACCAACATCTGGGTTTTCAAAGTCCAGGGGCTGAACAGCTACCCAGAGTCTCATTTGGCCAAATCATACAACTCTTCCCATAAGTGACCCTCAAGGCAAAACTTTATTTCAGAGCATATATACCCTTCTTCAGGGTCAGAGAACATTACAGCCTTCATGACCCACTGCCTAATTACAAAGCAACAAAAGGTGTGGGTCTTCCTGAAAAACAAGCCTTCCCACCCCCTGCCCCCCAATCAAGCCGCTCCTGTTGTTGGGTTCCACTTGAGGCCCATTAAGGTTCAGGGAAGATCTCCAAAGTCCCTTATCATTAAAAACCCTCATTTTACATAATTTGATATTGAGTCCAAAAGATTTTGACTCATATTCTTTAATTCTTTATCACTAAATGACACATAACCCTGTATATTATGCTTTTTTTTTTGATAACTGTTTTCCAACTGTAGCCTTGATTATAACCTAGAATTTTGAATAAGACTTAAACTCAGGTGACTTTTCAGGCTATTGAAATTTATCTCTCTCCATATCTAGGATAAATTCTTTAAGATTTTGTGACATGTGGCATGCATCAAGACCATGGTGCAGAATTCTATATCCATTTGAGGATTTTCGTTTTTGAAGGAATAATTATGCTTCTTGGTATATCAATATATTTATCAGAGTTCATCACCCTCTTAATAGGGGAAAACTTCCAGATCCACTGGAAGTAAAAATCTCTTGAAGAGATTCCATGATAAAGAAGTTTTATAGCTATCTTGTAACTTTACTTCTACTGTCTGGGAGTGTAAGGAAATAATTTTCCAATAGAAACCTTTGCCTTGTCTAGTGCCTACTATGAGCTAAGGCAGAGCATTTCCTAATTATAAAGGTTTTGTAGCCTTAGATGTCAACCTAGATATTGTCATTGGCTGAACAGGACAGGTAATCTTTGAAATATTTGTTCATTTTTAATGTATGTTTGTGGAGACTTTGTCTCCCTTGTGAGAGTTGTGGTAACTTTTTTATATATGACGCTAGTAAAGATTAAAGAAAATATCCTTAAAAAAATTTGGAACAAAATGAATTAGGGTCAAGTTGAAGAACTTCAACATTTAAGTGTCTTAGGGACCAGAAAAATCAGAAAAGACCCTTGTTGGTTTTGAGGAACTCTAAATTACAGCATGGAGGATAAATTTCCTTTTACTTTACCCTGATTTCAGCTATGACACAATGATGCCTAATTTTGTGATTGTCATTACTTATAAGACAATCTTATACAGAGACTTATGGATATTCTATGGAAATTTTCATACTATTTGTCATTAAAATGAACAAATTATGTTGCCATTTGTTTAAAAAATATTATATTAATTCAAAAAGATCTTAAACTAATTATTTTCGATCACTATTCTTGAAAACATTAACTAATTAGTTTTAAAAATGCCCCTGGGTAAGTAATATTCTAACATTATAGATGGAATAAGAATGGCAGAAATATTAAGGGATTGAAGGCCCAAGAAAAGGGACATTCAATTTCAGAGCTGAGTCAAATTCAATAATTACAATCTTGTCATGAGAAAATTAAACTAGAATTGTAAATGATAATAATTGTATTGGGCAACATAAAAACAAAAAATGACATTAGAGAAAAATTAAAAGGCAAAGTTCAAAATTTCTGCTAAAATAATATAATTTATGTCATTTCCTACATTTATTTTTTGTAGTAAGATAAGAGTGATACCAACCAATAAAATATAATTTAAATGTTTCTTTTCCCCTGATATGGTCACATACTTTTGACCTAGAGTGTCCTTTAAAACTTCACAAATGGTATATTCTAAGGTATTAATTACTTTTCATTAAAAATCTGAGGAAGTGGGGGTACAATGGAATGAGCACTGAATTGAACATGAGGATACTAAGGTTATAATAGCCTTAGCTATTCCTAGGCCTAATTCTGCACTCTGGAACTGTGTGAGACAGCTCTTCAAAGACTTGAAGATAGCTATAATTTTCCCTTTGAGATTTTTCTTATCCAGGCTTAACATTGCCAATTCCTACATCTAATCCTCATGTCATAGACTCAAGGTTCTTTACCATTTTGGTTGCTCTCCTCTGAACATTTCCATTTGTCAACATCCATCCTAAACCGTGGTTTCTAGAACTGAAAATGATACTCCAGATATTGTCTGCCTAGGACAGAGTCAGTAGAACTATTCCCATGGAACTCTCAGTGAAGACCAAATTTCCATTAGCTTTTTTTTTGGGCTGGAGGAACAGAAGAGCACAACTAACTGAATGAAACCAAAAGTTTGATCTTAGTTTTTTTTTTTTTTTTAGCTTATGACAATTTATTGTAATCTCTGAGTTTCAGAACAAATGAAAATATAGGTAAAGAATATTGTTTTGATTATGATTATCAAATTTTTGGTAAATTATATATATATATATACATGTACACATACATACATAGAATCTATGTGGCTTTTAGCTTACTTAATCAAAATATTATTTGATCAATCTCAAAGTATTCACTTTCTGTGTAAATGAAGTGAGAGTTCTTTTCCTCTTCTCAGAGTAAAAGAAATACAGTCTCATTCCACAGATATCAGTCTGAGAATCAAATTGGAAAATTTCCAGTAGTTATACTGATTGAGTCAGCAGAGCACATAAAAATGCTAGTTTTCATAGAAAACATAGTAAATCCCCCAGCAATGTATGCAATTAAATAGTGTTTTTAAAATCACCATTAGACATTAATTTCCATGGGTCAGCTCATGCAAAAGGAAATTATTAATTTGTTTTTCCAGTGGGATGCTGGAGAAGAGATTTGAAAGGGGAGGATGTAAAGTGAAGCCCAATGTTGAAGTCAGTTATTTTGAAGGCAAAGGAGATATATGGGGCTGCCAAGGTCAGGTCAACAGAATCACTTAGGAAAAAAACTGTAAATTTCACTTTAGTGTTACTGGCAGACAGACTCATTTTCCTCAGGCGTCTTTTATGATGCTTAAAATATATGGCACAGTACTGAATGCTGAGCCAAATAAGACTGGGTTTTAGTGAGAGAAGTAGGAGTGGGGGCTTCACAAGAACTGTTGGAAAGGACTTGGATTTATCAAGTAACCCCCTCAGACAAGAAAACACAAGTCATGGTCAGATACACTGCTTTTGAGACATGTAACTATTTGAGACATGGTACTTGCAAGCTAAAGAATTGGGGGAGATTTTATTGTCCTATTATGGTCTCTCCATTTTGGATACTTTAGGATAATTTTTTTGAAATTATTAGCATTAATTAACAATTTTTGCTTGTAATTTGTTTCCAAAGAAAATGAGAATCAGATATGCTATTTGTCATTCATTTGATAATTTTTAGGACCCTATCATGTACAACACTCTAGAGTGGGGTGCTGTGTGCTAGAGATGCAAAGAAAGATAAAACACAAAACTGTCTGAATTGAACCTTAACTCATGAAGTTTTCCATAAATTCCTTTTACCTCCCCACCTCTCGACCTCTCACTACAGAACCTTCATTCTCTCACCTTTTACCTCACTTCATCACCTCAGAAAAGCCATCAATGATTATAGGATCCTAGATTTGGAATTAGAATGAACCTTAGAGATCATCTAGTCAGGATCTTCATCCACAGAAAAGGAAACTGTGACCTATAAAGATTGTATGAGTTGTTTTGAAACTGGAGTGTACCTCTTGGCATCAATGTAGTTTATTAAAGATTCCACATTCCTCAATAATTTTCCATGACCAGCTTCTCAGCCCCACCTCAACCATACACAGAGATGGTCATACCCTTGATATTAATATTCCCCACAAATGTACCATCTTCATTTTCATTAATTTTGCAGTTATTTTACTGAATTACAGTCCATTGTCATTCAATTTCTCCCCTTATCTTGCAACTTCAAACCTGTTCTTCATCCTTACTGTGACCTCCCATCACTTCCACATTGGTTACACTAGTTTCCCTTCTCTATCCTGACCTATTGGTGAACCAGTTCAATTCTATGCTGACTTCTTCCCTCAAGTGAATTTCCCCCTCCTCTTTGATCTTCAAAACCTCAGCACTGGATTATTTTGATCATACATGGCCTTAATTTCCACTCACACAGTTGAATGAAGCTAGAGAAAATAAATTGTGCTGTGTGGGTCCATGTTATACGAATCACAAATAGACCTTAATAGTGACAATATAATCATTTTACACTTCCATAATTGACTAAATATCCCCCTCTCACAGTATCTTTTTCAGAACTTTTTATTCCTCCTTAAATTTCCTATAGCTGTTGTATATTCTCCCCTCCCCCCAATCTTCTTAGCTATGAATTTTGGCTCATATTTTACCGAAAAAATTGAGGCCATTTGCTGAGAGTTCCTATTTCCCTTCTTCCTTATTTCATATCCCCCTGATGCCTTTTGCTATTTCTTCCTTTTCACTCCTCTTTTATATGAAAAGGTTGCCTGCCTTTTACCAAGGAAACCCCCTCCACATGCACAGTGATGCCATTCTATCCTGTCGTTTCCAACAGATTGTCTTCTCTATCTTCACCACTCTCTCACTTATCTTCAGATTCTCCTTATCTTCTATTTCAGTACTTCCTACAAACATGCCCATGTCTTTCTCAATCTTCAAACAACATTCATTTTATCCATCCTTCCCCAATAGATATCTGCCTCCATCTACTCTCCTTTTTCTGATTAAACTCTAAGAACACTTCCTTCCATTTCCTTTCCTTTTATTCCTTTCTTAACTTTCTCTAGTCTGGTTTCTGACCTCATCCTTCAACTAAAACTTTTCTCTCTGAAGTTACTAATGATCTGTTAGTTGTCAAATGTAAAGACTTTTTTTTTTCCAATTCTCATCCTCAGTCTCTACACCCTTTTACACTATCTGTCTGCTGTCCCTCCTAGTGTGTGCTGGGAGAAATAAATGAGATGAGTAGCCTCCATTTTCTCAGAAAATTGGGGCCAACATTCCTCATATGTGTATCCTAGCTATTTATGTCCTTATGCCGATTCCCTTTTGCATGTGGGCTTCAGTGTTTCCTCATTACATGCATGTGTCTTTCTAGTGCATTCTCTGATCATGTGTTCTGTGTGTGTATGTGTGTGTGTGTGTGTGTGTGTGTGTGTGTGTGTGTGTGTGTTTGTGTGTGTGTACGCTCTCCCACTGGGGCTATATTATCTATTGGGAGGGTATCCTCTGTATGTCTTTTTCTTCACTTATTTACTACATGGTTTATATATTTTTTCAATTGCAATTTCATTCCTATAGGGCACTTCTGGTATGAAAACTCTTTCTACCAATACATGCCAATAGGTGCACTGAAATTTATGTCATTAGAAAGCTAACCAGGATAAGAGCTCAAATGATATGTCCAATGTCACACACCCAGCATGTGACAAAAACAGAAATTGGACCTAGGTTTTTCTAATTTGTGGCTTTCTATGAACATAACCATTTAAGTTAACAACTTTAAAAAAAACCACAAACACTAATGTGTCCTTTGTCTGGTTTGTAAAGGCATACACATCTGCAGGACCTTGGGGATTATGGTTTTGTGTGGGTGCTGACTGACAGAGAACTTCAAAACCATGGTAGTTTTCCAGAGTCTTATGTGTGAGATGGAGAGCTATGGGTGGCAGGAGGAGTGAAGAGTGAGTTACAAAGACAACCCAGACTTTAATACTTAAGGATACATGATTTCATTCTTGAAGGAACTCTCTTTTTTAAGACAAATCAAAACCAATTTAAGTCTGATTAGAGAGTCTTTATGAGTTGCCGTAGCTGAAAAAATTCAGGATTCAGTGACCAAACACCAGTCAATGAATCTTTCTGGATGAGTTATTCTGACTCTTGAACAACAGACATATAGTCAATATCTAAGCCTTGCTTGATTAGTAGTTCCTGCCTTATCTTCTGGTTTAAGTTTTGAGAATCTAGATTCAGCTACATGCCCCAAGGGGAATAGAATTTTAGTGGAAGATATTTACAATAACCGTTTAACGCAGTACACAACAGCAATGGTATTAGTGTTCCATTTAAATAAGATTCTTGATGTTGTGTGTTATTCTGAAATTGATACTTTTACAAAACATTGAAATGATGTTTAAGGAGAGAAGACTTGTGACAATCAATCAATTGTAAACAAAAATGCATTATTCTAAAAATAAGAGCAGACTGATCCTGTGAGACACTAGCAAATAAAAACTTGTGGTAAATGAGGCTTTTTGAATTGAAGTCCAACATGGAAAAATCTGTTTGAGTTTAAAGAGAGCCTTTGAAACCATGCCAAGCAACCTGACTTATGTATGAAAACTGGCTGAAAAGATACAAACATTGGAATCATAGCACAAGTAAAACTAAGATCTCCTGTGCCTTTGGGACTTTGGAAGTCTTGGGTTTAAAACAAGAAATGTGGGAGAGAGCAGTACTGATGTGTAATAATATCGTTCTCCTCTCTTTGATTGATGTAGTAATAGGCATTCATAAGAGAATGAAGGTTCAAGAATGAGACTTGGGGAAAATCAACTACCAGGCTAATAGATTTGCTTGGAGACAGCACACCACATCTGGAAAGAGACAATCATCATGCTAACTTTAAAACACTGGGGTGGGCAACTCCTCCCTGCTCTGGACAACAAAAGTATTTGCTCATAAGGGTTTTCTTAAGAATTGTTTATTGCTCTTACACAGCAACTGATGCAGTTAGGAAAATATGTTCCTTTCAACATCACCATTCTTGATCCTGATTGCAACCTAATTATTTATGGGAAAGTTATACCTGCCATTTCACAAGCATGGGTATGACTGAATCCTTGTCTGTAGAGACTTTTAGCTCATTTAATAATGCATAGATCAGGGCATTTCTGACCTGAAAGGGAGTTTAGTTAATGATCATTTGGTCTTAAGCCTTTATTTTGCAGATGAGGAAACTGAGTCTTAAAAATGGTTGAATGACTTGCTCAAGGTCATACATTAAGGAAATACCAGAGCTGAGAATAGCTTCTGGGTCTCCTGACACTCACTTCAGTACCATACTGCTGAGATGTTCAGGGAAAACCAGGATTTCTGGTGTGAAAGCTTGCCAAGCCCTTTCAAGTGTCACCTGTTTATCTTTGGTGTCCAACTGTCACGCAACTGTCACCTGTGGCTCCAAGAAGCTGTAGTATGTAC
Source organism: Pseudochirops cupreus (assembly GCA_028627135.1). Lineage (NCBI taxonomy): Eukaryota > Metazoa > Chordata > Mammalia > Diprotodontia > Pseudocheiridae > Pseudochirops > Pseudochirops cupreus. The sequence continues at coordinate 236,347,280 of CM053584.1, read as the reverse complement.
AGTGTTCACAGACAGGTAACAGACTTCAGGTAACAGACAGGTATCAAACCTGTTAGTGAGTTAGGGGAATGTCTACTCCAAGCATGTGAAGACTTCTTTCAGTGGTATGAGCAGATGAAAACACTGTATTCCAAGGGTCACAAAGAGAGCTGAAGCAGGCATTGTGGAGCACTTCAAGCTTGATTAGACATCAAAGATACCAGGGTCATCCACTGCATCCTAGACCATTGCTGGTTGTCCTGACTTTTGTCTTGCCACTGGACTTCTATGACTCTGGAAGAATGAGGCTGACAACTTTGTGCAACTCTACCTCACTTAAATACAATTCATGCACAAGTCAAAACATCATCCCATGATGCCATTGGTCCTCTTCAAAAATGAAACACAAACAACTAAACCATAGGACTATCAATAAGAAAGTGCCATAAATGGCATGAGGAGGTGATAAGATAATGAAAAGGGTCTGGAAGTGAGTAATGAGTTTCCCTGAAGAGAAGTTACTTTAGTCTTTTAAAGCTGAGGGGGAAAAGAAATAATTACATCAAAAGGAGAAGCAGGACTAATGGACAGTGGAGAAAGTAAGCCATGATGTTTATAAGGAGCAAGAAGGTAAGTCTTCAGCTAAATGAGACAGAAAACCTGAAATCTTATATGTTTTCTTCAGAAGACATGGCAAAGAGTCTCGGCTCGGCCACCTTCCTTACCTATAATGTGAGAAGATTGGAGAAGATGATCTTTTAGGTCTCTTCCAGCTTTAATATTTTCTAATTTTATTTCTGTGGGATGAAACAGGAAATATGCTTGAGTATCTCAAACTTCTTGATATATGATATTACTCTGTTGTCCCTTATATGAGACTTTATTTTGAACAAGCTAGAGCCTTTCATTAACAAATCTTGCTTTATGTCTCCCACCATCAATCCTCAGGAAAACCTAGGAGAATCTAGTGAAGATAAAATGAGGGAGAAACAGGTCTACTGCCATTAATGTAGGCACCCTACGTAGATGGAGTGAATGTGATAGTACAGTCCTCATAAAGAAACTGCAACAGAAAAAAAAGATGCTATAGCAATGAGATTTTCAACTCTTTGGACATTTCACGTAAGTTTCACTTCAAGAAAAGGAGAGCATCTGATAAATGCTTGATTCATCAAGTGAACTACTTTATTTCTCAAAAAGCAGTGCAATCAAGGTGAGAATACTAACTCTGTAACTAATTCTGCTGAACCATGAAGAACTGTTCGTCACACTTTATACTCCATCTGCTGATAGCATTTCCACTGGTTGTCTTCCATGCTTGGAACATTCTTCCTACTTATCTCGACCTTCTCACTTCCCTGGTGTCCTTCAGGTATCCAGTCTAAACTGCAAGAAGCCTTTCCCTACCCCTCTTAATTTTAGCACTTTCCCTCTGTCCATTACCCCAATTTACATGTTTATAGCTTCTCTATGCATAATTCTTGCTCCCATTAGACCAGAGCGAGGGTTGTCTCATGCCTTTCTTTGCAGGATTAAGTGGACCACATGATAGTAATAACCAGAAAAAGAAGAGAAGCTAATATTTATAGAGTGTTTCAAGATTTGGAATGCAATTAACATACATTATTTCACTTGATCCTCATAGTGACCCTCTGACTAATTATTACAATTAATATTCCTATTTTATAGATAAGAATTCATGTCTACACAGTCTTTCACATAGTAATCACAACATAAGTACCAAAGCTGATTAAAATGAAGAGGTCATTCTCATTAAGTCATATTTTCCCTTTCACATCTGACTCTACCCATTTCTCTTACTCTTGGTAGATCTCTTTTTCTTCCCAGTATAAACATATTTGGGGAGAGAAATCCTTCACCAAGACTAATGAAAAAAAAAATGGGTCAAAACTTTAATCCTCAGGAAAGGAATTTTTCAAAGATCCATGAAGTTGGTGAACTTTTAGAGATTATTATTTTACTCATTGTTGAAGCCTGGAACTACTTAAAGCAAATGTCCTCAATTCTGGTTTAGTGGAGGGCTCCCAAAGGTCATGGAAGCTCTGAGAAAGCAAGTCTGAAAATTGTCTTGGGCTTCTGTGCTGTCAAAGCTGGATTAAGTTATGACAATTAGGTCTGTTCCTTTGTTTTTTGGCAATTGGCTCCCCCCACCTATACTTATTCTTCTATAGATATTGGAAACACGGAAATATTAATCTTCAGAATGTGTAACTACTCTCCTTTTGATTTTAAAGACTAAAACAATGTGCTTAATTATTATTATGTTGATGCATTTTTGAAACGTTCCAATTACTCATCCTCTAGGGATATGTACATGGCAAATAGATCTTGAATATCATCTATCATCTGGAACCAGGCTCTTAAGTCCTCAGACAAACATTTTTGTAAACAGTTGGCTTTGGAATTGGGGCTTGCATGCCAACAGACTCATGTTTCATTGGCCTCAAAGACGTAGTACATTCCAGGACCAAGGATTCTCTGAGGAACCAGTCATGAGTCAAGGGCCATAGCATTCAATGATTATTTGGTCTGATTTAACTAATGTTGAATGATTCAAACTGATGTAATATATCAGGGATGAAAAGATAAAGAAAAATTGAACCCATAGCATCCTCCATCAAGTCAGCATGGTGGCTTAGAATAAGCACCAGATTTGGTGTTTAGAGACTTTGGTTACATTGCATGTCTATTACTTCATATCTACCCAAATGTGAACAAGTCATTTTCTTTCTCTGGTTCCCAGGTTCCTTCTCCAAATAATGAGGAGGCTAGCTGAATTAGATGGACCTTGACATGCTTTCCAGTACTCTATATGTAATTCTACGACAATACAGCAGAAAACTTGTATAGGAATTCCCTCTGTAAATAGAGGTCTTTATCCCAAAGTTCTAAGAAGTTGCCTAAGGGACATGGAGGTTAAATCATACAACTAACAAGTTAAGTATCGTCACCTGAACACAGGTCTTCTAGCCTTCAAGTTCAGTTATATATTCACTAGCCATGTTTCTCATCCATCTCATAGAGTAATGCTAAATAATTCAACCATTATGAATGATAAAAATGATTGACAATGATTCAGAGGAATTATTGTAATAATTGTTAGTCTTGGTCAGCTGTGACTAAGTGGTACAACGGATAGAGTGCTAGCCTGGAGTCAGGAAGACTCATCTTCTTAAACTCAAATCTGGTCTCAGACACATTAGTTGTGTGCAAGTCACTTAACCCTGTTTGCTGCAGTTCTTCATTTGTAAAAATGAACCAGAGAAGGAAATGGCAAATTACTCCAGTATCTTTGCCAAGAAAGCCCCAAAAGAGGTCACATAGAGTTGGATACAACTGAACAAACAACTGAACAAAAAAAAAGACAGAGCATGAAGGTAATGCAGGACCTTTTCAACAGTCTTAGAACTATAAGCTAAGAGACCCAAGGACTCTCTCTTTACCAATTGGGGGAAAACCTAAACTAAGTATTCTTAAAAACCCTGGCTAACTTTTGTTCTGGGAGGCAGGACAGGGTAGACCCTGGTATCCTTAAAATAAGACAGTTTCTTTTCTCCTGTAATGATAATTCATCCCTTTATTCAAGGGTGAAAGTGGTGTTAACTAGACACGCTTCAGGGACAAGACAGGAATTTGATACAAGAAGATGTAAAGCCATGCCCAATCTCCCTCCATTAGGGAAAGGAGTTTAGGGTCCTAGCTTTAGAGTCAGATCATCTGAATTCAAGTTTACTTCTTATGATTACTACCTGTGCATTTTGAACTTTTAAACTCCTTGGGGCTTAATTTCTTCAAATGGAAAATTAAGGACTTGGACTTGAAGATTTCTGAGGCCCCTTCCAGATTGAAATCTAGGATCCTAAGCTTTCCATAGAGTAACAAATTGACAGTTTTAAGTTAAAGCCTAGGCTAAAGGGAAGAAAGACAAGAGAAAGGCAAAGAGGCAAAGTGTTCCCCAGGTGGAGTGGTAACTATGGTGATTTCATTACTATAAAGGTCTCACAAGAGCAATTGTTTTCCTCCTGTCAAAGGTGCAGCTCTAAATCATTATTCTCACTGTTGGGGTTTGACCTTAGAACAAAATGGAACACTTGCAAAGTCATTGAATATTTAACCAAGGAGGAGGCTTAGTAAACCCTAAAATAGCAAGGATACAGTGGTACTTAGCTTCTCTGGCCTCCTACATCTCCATTTGGAAACATATCTCCATATGGAAGGGCAGGTAGGAGAATGAAGTAGATAGAATACTAGACCTAGAATCAGGAAGACTCATCTTCTTGAGCTCAAATCTGGTCTTGGAAACTTAGCAGCTCTGAGACCTTGGGCAAGTCACTTAACCCAGTTTGCCTCAGTTCCTCATCTGTAAAATGAGCTGGAGAAGGAAATGGCAAACCACTCCAGGATCTTTGACAAGAAAACCCCCAAAAAGATAAGAAAGAGTTGGTGCACAACTGAAATGAGACAACAACTCCATATGGAAATATCAGTAGGCCATTAGGTTGCAGTATATATGGAGTATGATGCTGAAGTGTAGACATAGACATAGACGTAGACATAGACATGGACATAGACATAGACATGCAATTTTCCTTTTATTTCTGTTTATTCCACTCTAAGTTCATCTGAATTCCTCAAATTTGCCATATTATACTGTAGAGTAATATTTCATCACATTTATACACCATAGTTTTTTTCTTTGTTTTCCTTAGCTCATGTTTAAGTACTTTGCTACCAAGATTTTTGCTATGAAAAAGTGTTGCTATAACTATTTTGGTATATGTTGATCACTTGTTTGGGGATATGTGTATACATACACATAAAATACATAGATAACATATAATACACATACATGTATATATACACATATATATATGTATATATATATGTGTATATATATATATATGCAGCTTCGTGACTTTCCTAAAATGATTAAAAATTACATTCAGAATGGTTGAATGAATTTGAAGTTGCAACAGCAATGTATAGGTGGTTATGCAATGGATAGAATGTTGGTCCTAGAGTCAGGAAGAAGATTTCAAAACTGTCCTCAAGACTTTACTAGCTGACACTGAGCAGGTCACGATGTCTGTTTGTTTCAGTTTCCTCATCTGCAAATGAGGATGATAATAGCACCTACCTGCCAGGGTTATTTTGAAGAAATGAGATAATAATTATAAAGTACTTACTATGTACCCAGTAAGTGCTATATAAATGTTATCCATGTTATCTTCCCAAAGTCCCTCCAACACTAACTATTCTGCTTTTTAATTTAATTTGGATAGGTGAGGTAAAATATTAGAAATTTTAATTACACATTCTTGTAATTGATTATTTAGAGCATGCCCTTTCGATATTAATAGAAATTAAGTATTGATGACTTTAGGTCATCAAGAAATTGATTTTATGAGCCTGAGGTATGACTTCAACTCCTTGTGGAAATAATCTTCTCAGCTTAGTGAGGAAGGTGTTCAATTTTATAGTAAAGGAATTGAAGTTTTATGATAGCATATAGTCTGTCTCTATTACCTGAACTCAGATTTGTCTGTTGAATAATGATTGAACCAACTGTGCTTAAACAAAGAAGCAGGTAGTATAAACTGAGGAACCAGTTCAATGAAACAGACCACAGTATAAGTTTGGAAAAAAAAACAAAAAACCCTGGCCTTGGAGTAAAAAACACCTGTACACTTTAAGGCAAGTGATATCATCTGTCTGTATCTTAATTTATTCAATTATGTTTATGAGGAACAAGGACTTTTTGCCATGATGGCAGGAATGCCAGCAGGCTGTCACCTTTTATCCCTTCCCTTCATTCACTTCTTTCTCATTTTTGGCACCTTTTAGAAGTTTTCAAAGCTCAATGACAATTTGAGTGGAAAATGTAGTGCTTAATTAGAGTCAGCTGGGAAGGAATGACAAGTGTCCAAGGTAGGCCTGAACAATCTCTGGCCCTCCAAATGATTTCCTCTACATAAAAAGGATGTTTTCCTCTACATTTTTGAAGTTTTCCTTTTTTAATTTTTTTTCTTTATTAGTTTGATTGTTTACTTTTGGTTTACAAGATTCAGTTCCACAATCCATTGAGTTTCAAATTTTCTCTCCCTCGCGCTCCCCCCACCCCCATGGCGGCATGCAATCAAGTATAGGATCAGCAAATACTTTCACATTAGACATTAGTCTGGTTATAAGGAAGGATTGTCACTGATGGAACGAACAATGGGAAAGAGGAAACAAAGCCAATCAAGAAAAAGAAAGAGGGCAAGTAGTTTGCTTTTATCTGTATTCAAACTCTGTTCTTTCTAGTTTTTTCTCTGAATGTAGACAACTCTCTCCATCATGAGTCTTTTGGAGTTGTCTTATAACCCTGCATTGCTGAGAAGAGTCCACTCTATCAAACCTGGTCATCACATATATGTTGTTTTTGCTCCTCTCACTCAGCATCAGTTCATATAAGCCTCTCCCGGCAAATATGAAGTCCATCTGCTCCTCATTTCTTATGGTACAATAGTATTCCATTACATCCATATGCCACAACTTGTTTAGCCATTCCCCAACTGATGGGCATCCCCTTAATTTCCAATTTTTTGCCACCACAAAAAGAGCTGCTATAAATGTTTTTGTACATCTTCGACCCACTTCTATGATCTTTTTGGGATACAACCCTAGAAGTTGTATTACTGGGTCAAAGGGTATGAAATGATTTATAGCCCTTTGGGCATAGTTCCAGATCTCTCTCCAGAACAGTTGAATAAGTTCACAACTCCACCAACAGTGCATTAGCATTCTAATTTTCCCACATCCTCTCCAGCATTTGACATTTTCCTGTTTTATCATCTTAGCCAATCTGACGGGTAAGATGTGGTAACTCAGAGTTGTTTTGATTTGTATTTCTCTAATCACTAGTGATTTAGAGCATTTTTTTCTTATGCTTATAGATATCTTTAATTTCTACCTCTGAAAATTGCCTGTTCATAGCCTTTGATCATTTATCAATTGGGGAATGACTTGTATTCTTATAGATTTGACTCAATTCTCTACAAATTTTAGAAACGAGGCCTTTATCAGAGATGTTGTTTTAAAAATTCTTTCCCAGTTTCCCACTTCCCTCTTAATCATGGTTACATTGGCTTTTTTTTGTACAGAAACTTAACTTTAATGTAATCAGAATTGTCCATTTTGCATTTTATAATGCTCTCTAATTCTTGTTTGGTCATAAAGTCATCCCCTCTCCATATTAGGAGGGTTAGCTAGACTAATTCTTGCTTTCCCAGACTGCTTACAGTATCAGCCTTTATACCTAGATCATGCACCCATTTAGATTTGATTTTGGTATGCTATGTTAGATAATGGTCTATGGCCAGTTTCTGCCATATTATACTCCAGTTTTCCCAGCAGTTTTTGTCAAATAGTGAGTTCTTAGCCCAAAACTGGGGTCTTCGGGTTTATCAAACAATAGATTACTGTGGTCATTGACTGCTGAGTCTCATGTATCCAAACTATTCCATTGATCCACTACTCTATTCCTCAGTCAGTAGCAAGTAGTTTTGATGACTGTTGCTTTATAATGCAGATTAAAATCTAGTATAGCTAGGCCCCTTTCCCTAGCATTTCTTTTCATTAATTCCTGTGATATTCTGGACCTTTTGTTCTTCCAAATGAATTTTGTTATTTTTTCTAGCTCTATAAAGTAACTTTTTGGTAAACTGATTGGTATGGCACTAAATATGTAATTTAATTTAGGTAAAATTGTCATTTTTATTATATTAGCTCGACCCAGCCATGAGCAATTGATGTTTTTTCAATTAGTTAGATCTGACTTCATTTGAGCGAAAAGTGTTTTGTAGTTGTGTTCATATAGTCCTGGGTTTGTTTTGGCAGGATAGATTCCCAAATATTTTATAATGTCTACAGTAGTTCTAAAAGGGATTTATCTTTCTATCTCTTGCTGTTGGATTTCATTAGAAATGTATAGGAATGCCAAGGATTTATGTGGGTTTATTTTATATCCTGCCACTTTGCCACATTTATTTATTGTCTCAAGTAGTTTTTTACTTGATTCTCTAGGATTCTCTAAGTAAATCATCATATCATCTGGAAAGAATGATCATGTAGTCTCTTCTTTGCCTAATTTGATACCTTCAATTTCTTTTTCTTCTTTAATTTCTACTGCTAACATTTCTAGTACTAGATTGAATAAGAGGAGTGATAGTGGACATCCTTGTTTCACCCTTGATTTTATTGGAAATGCTTCTAGCTTATCTCCATTAGATATAATACTTGCTGATGGCTTTAAATAGATGCTACCTATTATTTTAAGGAAGACTCCATTTATTCCTATACTTTCTGATGTTTTTTTTTAATTGATTTGTTTACTTACTTTTAGTTTACAAGATCCAGTTCCACAATCCCTTGAGTTTCAAATTTTCTCCCCCCACCCCATGGCAGCTTACAATCAAGTACAGGTTCTGCAAATATTTTCACATTAGCCATTAGTCTAGTTGTATAGAAGGGTTGTAACCGATGGGAATGAACAATGGGAAAGAGGAAACAAAACTAAACATGGAAAAGAGAGCATGTAGTTTGCTTCAGTCTCCATTTAAACTTTTCTCTGAATGTAGACATCTCCTTCTATCCTGAGACTTTGAGTTGTCTTATAATCTTGAATTGCTGAGAAGAGACCAATTTATAAAAGTTGGTTGTCACACACATGTTGTGCCTGTGATTGTGTACAAATTTCTCCTAGTACTGCTTTTCTCACTTAGCATCAGTTTGTATAAGCCTCTCCATGTAAATATGAAGTCCATCTGCTCCTCATTTCTTACGCAATAGTATTCCATTACATTCATACCATAACTTGTTTAGCCACTCCCAATTGATGGGCATCCCCTTAATTTCCAATTTTTTGCCACCACAAAAAGAGCTGCAATAAATATTTTTGTACATATGGGTCTTCCTCCCACTTCTATGATCTCTTTGGAATACAACCCTAGAAGTAGTATTACTGGGTCAAAGGGTATGCAGTTATTTGTAGCCCTTTGGGTATAGTTCCAGATTGCTCTCTAGAATGGTTGAATCAGTTTACAACTCCGCCAACAATGCATTAGTGTTCCAATTTTTCCACATTCTCTCCAGCATTTTTCATTTCCTGTTTTGTCATCTTAGCCAATCTGACTGGTGAGGTGTGGTACCTCAAAGTTGTTTTGATTTACATTTCTCTGATCAGTAGTGATTTAGAGCATTTTTTTCATATGCTTATAGATACCTTTAATCTACCTCTGAAAATTGCCTATTCATATACTTTGATCATGTATCAATTGGGAAATGACTTGTATTCCTATAGATTTGACTCAGTTCCCTGTATATTTTAGAAATGAGGCCTTTATCTGAGATACTGGTTGTAAAAATTCTTTCCCAATTTCCCACTTCCTTCTTAATCTTGGTTACATTGGCTTTGTTTGTACAGAAACTTTTTCAATTTAATGTAATCTTCAGATTAGTTCACTTATACCCTCACCCTCTATCTATGTACAATGTTTTAATGTTGCAATAATTATACAAATTTCAATGTTGACAGGTATCTGCTTCTCATATAGGCATGTAAACAGTTTGCTCTTATTGAGTCCCAAGTTATGTGCATGTGTGTGCATCTGTACATGTATGTGTATGTATGAGTGTGTGTTTTCCTTCTTTACCTTTTTATATCTTTCTTGGGTCTTGTAAGTGGAGATTGAATTTTCTATTGAGCTCTGGCTTTTTCATCAGGAAAGTCTTGAAGTCCTTTATTTCATTAAATGACCATGTCCTTGCCTGAAAGATTATGCTCAGTTTTGCTGGGTAGTTGATCTTTGCTTGCAGTCCTACTTCTTTTGCCTTATGAAATATCCAATTCCAATCCCTCTGATCTTTTAATGTAAAAGACCTGTGTAATCTTGACCGTAGTTCCATGATATTTGAATTGTTTCTTTTTGGCTGCATGCAGTACTTTCTCCTTCACCTTGTAGCTCTGGAATTTGGCCACTATATTTCTTGGAGTTTTCAATTTGGAATCTCTTTCAGGAGGAGATAAGGTGAATTCTTTCGATAACTATTTTCCCTTCTGATTCTAGGACCTCAGGACAGTTTTCTTTGACAATCTCTTGGAGGATGGTGTCCAGGCTGCTTTTTTCATAAAGGCTTTCTGGCAGGCCAATAATTCTTAGGTTATCTCTCCTGGATCTGTTTTCCAGGTCAGTTGTTTTTCCAGTGAGATATTTTGCACTTTCTTCTAATTTTTCAATCTTTATGTTTTGTTTGACTGACTCTTGCTGCATTATAGAGTCCTTAGCTTCAATTTGACTAATTCTAACTTTTAGTGAATTATTTTCCTCAATTAGTTTTTGAAGCTCCTTTTCTTTATGTTCAGTTTTCATTTTTAGTGGGGTATTTTCTCCAGTTAGATTTTGTACCTCCCATCCTAGTTCTCCAATTTTACTTTTTAAAGATTCATTTTTTTCAGTGAGATTTTTTTTCCAATTTGGTCACCGTAGATTTAAATTTATCTCTTACCTCTCTAATTTGTTTTTTTAAAATCCCTCTTGAGCTCCCCCAAGAATGCTTTTTGGGCTGGAGACCAATTCACATTTCCTTGTGTGGTCTCCAGTGTGAGTATAGAGTCCATGTTTGTCCTCTGAATTTTGTTGTTTTTGCTCACCATAAAAAGATTTCATGATTCTAGATTTCATGGGTTCGTTCTTTCCCATAGTGATTGCCTATGTCTTGGATTTTTAGAGTGGATATCTGCTTCTGGGGTGCAAAAGTATTGAGGTTCTTGGGCTGGGAGGTAGAGGTTTGGTTGTTAATTTCCTGAGCTGTAGCCTCTGAGTGTCTAGACTGAGGCCAAGGCCAGGACTCTCATTGTTTCCCCTGAGTTACCCTGAGGCTCACAGAGTAACCTGTGGAGAGGGGTGGTCTGGCCACTTCAGGTTTCCACCTCTATGTCTCTGGGCTACATCTTGGGCAGGCTCAGTAGCTGGAGGTCCGAAGGGCTGCTGTCTGCTGATTCCCCAGGTGGTCCTAAGGCACACCTGGGATTGTGTTGTTAGTGCTTGCTGGCTCCACCCTCCTGGACTTAGATTCTGTACTGCCTCACTTCCCCCTTCCTCAGTGACTCCCAACCTGAGGCTGTTTCCACTAATTCAGAATTTTACTCTGGGTAGGATATTTATCTCTGGGTTTTCTGGGTCAGGGAGGGGGAATCAGAGCAACTAGGTCCTATTCTGCCATCTTGACTCCTGGAAGTTCAGATATGTAATTTTTAAATATCCAGGCTGTGGGCTGATAGCCCCAGAAGAAGCTACTGTCTCTGTCCTGTGGTGAGACAGCTGCAAATTGCCCTTGGGGTGGGTGAGTCCACTGGCTGGGGCTCCTTCTCACTCTACTGTAGTCTGCTCTGAGATCCATGCTGGTGCAGCCCCTGTGTGCTCCATGTTTCCTCTGTCTAGACCTTTGTGGGCACTTTCCTGGCCTGGGAATCCACCACGCTCCATCTTCCAATGGGTTATGTCACTCTAAAATCCATTCAAATTCACTTTTTAGGGTTTAGTGACAGAATTGTTGGAGGAGCTTAGAAAAGTTACTGCTTCCTTTCTGCCATCTTACCTCCACCCCACTTTCTAATGTTTTTAATAGGAATGGATGTTGTATTCTCTTGAAAGCCTTTTCTGTGTCTACTGAGATAATCATATGTTTTCTGCCAGTTTTATTGTTGATATGATTAATTATACTGACGGTCTTCCTAATATTAAACCATCCTTGCATTCCTGGAATAAATCCTACCTGATCAAAGTGTATTATTCTTGTGATAAGTTGCTGTAGTCTTTTTGCTAAATTTTTGCATCTATATTCATGAGGGAGATTGATCTATATATTTTTTCTCTGTTTTATCTCTTTCTGATTTAGGTATCAGTACCATATTTGTGTCATAAAAAGAATTCAGTAGGACTCTCTCTTCACCAATTTTCCCAAATAGCTTGTAGAGTACTGGGATCAATTGATCTTTAAATGTTTGATAGAATTCACCAGTAAAGCCATTTGACCCTGGAGATTTTTTTCCTGGGGAGTTCTCTGAGGGCTTGTTTGGTTTATTTTTCTGAAATGGGGTTATTTAAGTAATTTACTTCCTCTTGAGTTAATCTGAGCAACTTATATTTTTGAAAATATTCATCCATTTCACTAAGATTGTTGAATTTATGTGCATACATTTGGGCAAAATAATTCCTAATTATTGTTTTAATTTCCTCTTCACTGGAGGTTGATTCACCCTTTTCATTTTTGATACTCATAATTTGGTTTTCTTCTTTCTTTCTTTTTATCATATTGACTAAGGGTTTATCAATTTTATTGTTTTTTTTTCATAAAACCAAATCTTAGTTTTATTTATTAATTCAATATTTTTCTTTATTTCAGTTTTATTAATCTCTCCTTTGGTTTTCATTTTTTCTAATTTAGTATTTAATTGAGGATTTTCAATTTGTTCTTTTTCTAGCTTTTTCAATTGCATGCCCAGTTCATTGACCTCCATTTTCTCTAATTTATTCATGTATGCCCTCAGGGATATAAAACTTCCCCTGAAATTGCTGGAATTTTCTAAATTTTTCAATGCCCTATTAACTTGTGAGCTATCCCCGGCACTTAGCACTGTGTGTTGCAGATAGTAAGTACTTATTAAATCCATTTTAATTCAACAGGTTGTGAGCTAGGGCCACATACTTCACACCAATGATTCATGCCTTCTTCATGAAAGTTTACAGGAAGATAAAGCCCAGAGGAGGCAGGAGGTCAAAAGAAGCACTAAGTCCAAGGTGGGTCTACAGAAATTTGGCTTTGGGCAATACCCATTGCCTAAACAATAGAAAATCATTTGGGGAAGAAACCCAGAACAAGAGCTAGTGAGTTGTCACTACATCAGAGAGACATGCCAAAGAAGCAATGCATAACATTTGCAATATCAACAGCTGACCTTTGTGAGATCAATCTTATGAAAATGTTCCACTCAGAGATAGAAGAACAGCCTAAAGGACCAATAAATTAACAGTATCACCACCTATTTCTTCAGACTCTATGCCTTACTATGGTGAAATTTGTTCTACAATAAGAAGGGGAGATTTGGATGGATATTGAATTTTTTTTAATAACAAGGCTAACATGGTGAGCACGTTATGCCTTGAATACAAAATACCTTGGGATATCTTCTGAATAGATAATGATTTTTGGCATTAGACCTATACAGTAGATATGAACCTATCTATCCCTGTGTCAAATAAAGATAAAGAAAAGATGGTCTTCATTTGCCTCATGAAACTCTGTTTTTTGAAAATACGTGCTCTCTGGCAATGGGTCCTAACCTGTGTTGGTAAACTCATAAGAAGGAAAAAAAAAACCCAAAAGTTTTTATAACATATTTTAATGTAATTGGTTTCCTTTGTAATCTCTTGGATTTGATTTTAAAATGTCCTTCTAAGAAAAGGTCCATAGGTTTCATCAGACTGCCAAAGTGATCCATAAAAATGTTGTGTGTTGTTCTATAATTTTGGTCACGTACTACTCTTTGTGACCCATTTCAAGTTTTCTTGGCAAAGAGAGTGAAGTGGTTTGCCATTTCCTTTACCTGCTCATTTTATAGATGAGGAAATTGAAGCAGAGTTAAGTGACTTGTCAGGATCACACAGCTTGTAAGTGTCTGAGGCCAGTTTTGAACTCAGAAAAAGTCTTCCTGATTCCAGGAGCAGCACTTTGTCCACTGCACCACTTAGGTGACCAGGTGCAAACCACACCAAGAAAAAAACATAACTCCTTCCCTAAAGAATTTCTAAGACCCTTGCCACTTTTCAGTCACTCATGGAAAAAGTAATTAATAACATGAACTATGTGAAGAAGTTGAAGTATCTAGAGGATCCCATAGAATTTGCTTTTAAATACTTTTTTATTATAAAATTGACAAATATTAGCAAACATAATACAAAGGAAAAACATAAAAAGACAATTATATTCAAAACTGTGAACATTTATTATAATATGTGTGGTATTCTATAATATTTAAAAGATATTGCAGGGGGGCGGAGCCAAGATGGCGGCATAGAAGCAGCAACATATCGCAGCTCTCACATAGCCACCCCAAAATACCCATAAAATAGGACTCTAAACCAATCCTGGAACTCCAAAACGCACACAAAGATACTTCCCACTAAAGTCAGCTCG
>CM053584.1:236312030-236332545 GCA_028627135.1 Pseudochirops cupreus | reverse complement strand
ATATATATCAAGTATGTACATATATATAATCAAGTATATATATACATATATATATATATATACACACATATATATAAAGTGATTATTTTGTGCAAGGTATTCACCTAAGTATAAAGGATACAAAGGTAAGAAACAGTCCCTGATCTCAAGGAGCTCATAGTCCAATAGGAGACATAATTATGTACCCACAAACTATATACATGATACATAGGAAGTAAACAATGGAAGAAAGGATCTAGAATTAAGGAAGGTTGGTAAGGTCTTCCTAAAAAAGATGGGATTTGGAAAAGCCAGGAAGCATAGATGAGGAGGAAGAACATTCCAGGTATGGAGAGCCACCAGTGAAAGTGCCCAGAGTCAGGAGCTGGAGTTTCACCAGCAAAGAGACCCGTGTCACCAGATCTCAGAATACTTATGGGGATATAAAGTGTTAGAAGACTTGAAAAGGGTGGGGAGAGGTTATGAAGGACAAGTATTTATTAAAGATCTTAATTAAAAAGAGGTTACAAAAATACACCAAAGAACTATATGAGAAAGACCTTAACATCACCAATAATCATGATGGTGTGGTTATGGATCTAGAGTCAGATATCCTGAAGAATGAAGTTAAGTGGGCCTTAGGAAGCATTGCTAATAATAAAGATAGTAGAGGTAATAGAATTCCAGCTGAGCTATTTAAAAACCTTAAACATAATGCTGTTAAAGTGTTGTACTCAATATTCCAGCAAATTTGGAAAGCACAACTGTTGCCACTAGATTGGAAAAGATCAATTTATGTCCTAATCCTAAAGAACAGCAATGCCAAGGAATACTCAAATTACCAGTCTCACTCATTCCACATGCCAGCAAGATTATGCTTAAGATTTTGTAAGCTAGGATTCAGTAATATGTCAACTGAGAATTAACAAAAGAGCAGACTAGTTTTCAAAGAGGGAGAGGAATTAGAGACCAAATTGCCAGCTTTCATTGAATTATGGAGAAAGCAGGGGGAAAAACATATGTTTTTGCTTCCTTTACTACAGTAAAGACTTTGTGTAGATCACAACAAAATGTAGCAGGCCCTCAAAGAAATGAAAGTACGCAAGCATTTCATTTATCTCCTAAGGAATCTATATGTGGGTCAAAAAGCAATAGTTAGTACTAAACATGGAAAGATGAATGGTTTAAGATTGGAAAAGGAATATGACAAGGCTTTATATTATCACCTTATTTATTTAAATTATATGCATAGTACATCATGCAAAATGCCAGACTGGATGAATCAAAAGCCAGAATTAAAGTTGCCAAGAGAAATATAAACAATCTCACATATGTAGACAGTACCACTCTGGTGACAGAAAGTGAAGAGGAATTAAGAAACCTCTTGTTGAGGGTGAAAGAGGAGAGTATAAAAGCTGACTTGAAGCTCAATATAAAAAAAAAAACTAAGATCTTGGCAACTGGTCTTTTTGCTTCCCATCAAATAAAGGGAGAAGAAATGAAAGCTGTGTCAGATTTTATTCTTGGGTTCAAAGATCACTACATACAGCAACTGCAACCATGAAATCAAAAAACACTACATGGTACAAAAACTGTGGCAAATCTGGACAGTACACTAAAAAGTGAGATATCACCTTGCCAATAAAGTTCCCTATCTTCAAAGTTATGATTCTTTCAGTAGTCATGTATGGTTGTTAGAGTTGGACTACAAGGAAAGCTGAGTGCCAGAAAACTGACACTTTCAAACTGTGGTCCTTAAGAAGACTTTTTAGTGTCTCATGGAATGCAAGGAGATCAAATCAAGTCAGCACTTAAAGAAATTAATTAATGTTTACTGGAAGGTCAAATATTGAAGCCTAAATACTTTGGCCACATAATAAGAAGATGGGACTAATTGAAAAAGACCCTGATGCTGGAAAAGATTGAAGGGAAGAGGAAAAGAGGAAGCAGAAGATGAGATGGAAATAATGAATATGAATTTGGGCAGAGTTCAAGAGATAGTGGAAAATAGAAGGCCCTAGCATGCTATGGTTCATGGGGTCATGAAGAGTCAGACATGACTGAATGGCTGAACATCAATAATTATAATTGCACAAACTACTGCACAGTGTTGTGTTCAAATGAAATAATGTGTAGTAAGAGATTTATAGCATCAAAATCACTGTATAATTGTAAGCTATTGTTATGCAATTTCTATAATTTAGAGGAAAAAATAAACCATTGGAATTTTTAAAACTTGAAACCCAGAAGTCCATACTTTCTTCAGCAAAGAACAACAACAACAATGAAACAAACAGCATTTGACATTCCTTTTCTTTCTTCTGGCTCCTCAGTCTATGCACTTCCTTGCCAAATATTAAAGCTATCTTAATCCATTAAATAAGATTCTAGGAACTCAGTGCCCAGAGACTATGTGCCAAAGCAAATGCTCTGCTATCCTTTATGTGTAGCAAATGTACAATTAATAAGAAATTGACAGTGCTATGACTGTAAGCAATTGTATTAAAAGGGAAAAATAACATACAAAAAAGACTCAACAATGTTTGTTTCATTCTCTATACACAGCATATGAATAGCTAAGGGGACACCATAGTGTACCTACTATGCCTTGTATCCCTTGCAGGCATCCCTTTGAAGGCTTGGCCTTTTGAAGTTCACAGGGTCACCAAGATTCATTTAAATATCCACCAGAGAATAATGATTTTCTTTAGATAATTAAAGAATAAACACAAAGAGATGGAAATAAACATATGCAGAAACAAATGGAAGTTGGATGAGAGATAGGACAGGTATTACATCCTCTATTTTACTTTCAGGCACATCCCTAATTAACTCTCATGTCTCATGTACTAGAGGGAAAAGAACTTCAGAAGTCCAGGATTTTTTTTAGCAGTATAGTTACACTTTTGGAGCTATTAACAGAAAAGAGAATAAAGACTTTGGAACAATTTTGAAAAATGAGAAAGGTAGTGTGACAGAGTGGATAAATGGTTAGGTTTAGAGTGAAAGAAGACCTGGGTTGAGTCTCGTGTCTGACATCATTTAATGATAATGCCTTCTCAACACTTCAGGCATCTTCTCAGTGCCCCAGGAATCTCTCTAAGACTAAAAGTTTTATAGGATCAGTGAAATAGAGGGAGTTTTCCACATTAATGAAATCAGCATACTGGATTCTCTAGCCCATACAGCCCCTCTAAAAAGGCAATTAAAGAAAATTTCAAAGAGTCTTGACCTTCTATCTCTGATATTAGTAATAAATGACAGAAACATAAAAAGTTAATTACAAACTGCATGATGTGATTTTATTTGAGGTCCTTTGTTTATTTCTTGCTCCTGCTACTAAGATGATTCCATCACTCCTTTAAAATTCCAAGAGCATCACAGTACATATTTACAGTGAGTTACTGAATGATTTCATTTGCCTAATGTGTCTCTTCTCTTCATCACCTCATATTCCCAGGTCAGTAGTACACAGGAGAATAGCTCCAATTAAATTGTGACAACCAAAAATATTTTTTTTCCATTTGCCTCATTTCAATTTCTGCCCAATTGTCCAAACATATATCTTGGTATATCAACCAGGATGAACAATCAAAGATCTAATGTTTTAATTAATAATTAAAAATATTTCTGTATTTTAGAAGGAAGAGAAGAAGGAGGGAAGGAAGAACAAAAAGCACTGAAAATTCATACTATATTAACAAAATATAGCATCCACCACCCCATAGCAGATAAAGAAACATATCCTTCAACAAAATGAAGAAAGAATACTGATAGCTATTCTGATTTTTATCATGCCCAGGTTAAATGGGGTTGGTGAAGATGTAAGCAAAATCTGAATTCAAGTCTTGCTTGAGATATTTACCAGTTGTATGACTAAGCAAATCATTTAGCCTTTCTTAGCCTCAGTTTCCATATCTGTAAAAATAACCTTACTTGTAGGGTTGTTATGAGGATCAAGAGATAACACATCTGAAATGCTTTGCAAACCTCAAAGAACTGTTATCATCATCATAATCATCATCACCATTATTATTACTTAGTAGAATTTTTATCTGAATAAACAGCGCCTTATAGAGCAATATTTAAAACAGATAGCAGATAAATACCACCAAACCTATTGAATCTAACAGTTTATCCTTGAGTGGAGTCTATGAAACAGCTAAAATATAATCATGGAATAAAAAGGCTCTCCATGGATGACATACATATGAACTCATCTGACAACAAGATCACAAAGATGTGTTGATAGGACAGCTGATTTGTTTTCAAAATGCAAACGTCCACAAAAATAATACAAGATGCAGTCATTGCTACCAGGAGTTACATAAAGTTTATTCTTTATGATCCTGGGCTTAACACTCCAAGCAACCTTCACAAAGGAAACACATCACTGAAGATTGTGCAAATTTAGCACAAATTTAGCAGCTACCTAGAAAATCACAATCAAATAATCAGAATTATGGATTAGAAACTGAATATTCTTCATATATTAACATAAAAATATAAACTCCCAGAAATCCTTGGGAATTCAACAAAGGATGTATTAGAATCCGAGTATAATTGCCGATAAAAGTCACTCACGATAAGCCAGCTATAACATTGACCAATAAAAATGTGATGTTTTAGTACTGTTATTATAAGCCTCATGAAATATAAATGATGTGGAATGAAAAGCTCTCAATATATAGAGTCCAATCAGAAGGAGTAAAAATTATGTGGGGTTAGGAAGATGATATATCCATCTTTATCATCCTGTCTGCTACTGGATTTGAGTTGACCATAATTTGCTTTCAGTGAGTTTACAAAAGATGAAATGAGCTTGCATCCCTACACTTTCCTTTAATTACCAAAATAATAATAATAAATTATCTTGTATGACTTCACAATAGTCCAACAAGGAGTATATATAAAAGAATAATTGTTGCATAGTGGTTATTTTTATCTGAATGTCATCAAGCTAACAAATTAAAACAAAATCATAATAAAAATGAAATAAAACTGTGGCTTATAAGAATAATGATAACAATAATGACTACAGTAGTTGAAGAATCTGTATGGGTACTCCATCCACTAATTAAGATCACAAGTGCTCGGGAAGTTATAAGTCGCTCTTTGGGAGTTGCTGCAGACCACAAAGATAGCAAACACACTGCAGCCAACAAATCTGGTGTTGAGTATCAGTGAAATTAGCTAGGACAACAGATGTATAGTCTGTCAATGAGCATATATTCAAAACCTTTCTAGCTTGGTAGGATGTTACAGTACTTAGACTACACTATGAAGAATTCAGGATCATTTCCATGCCATAATAATTCATCTGGATAGGGTATCAGTAGGGGAATCATCATCATCATCATCATCATCATCATCGTCATCGTTGTCATCATCGTCATCATCATCATCATCAAAATGGTGGATGCAATGGATAAGTGCTGAATGTAGTGGATAGAGTTCTGGACCTAAAATCAGGAAGATCTGAGTCCAACTCCAGCCTCAGACACTTATTAACTATGTGATCCTCTCTCTATCTCAGTTTCTTCATCTGGAAAGTTGGGATATAAATAGCACAGGTCATTGTGAATGTAAAAATAATGTGATATTTGTAAAATATCAATTCTTGAAGCACTATATTGATGCTAGCTATTATTATAATAATGCCCCACCTTTATGTAGCACTTTATATTTTACACAGAAATATTCATGAATTATTTATTTGATCCTTCCAAAAGTCCTGTGAGGTAAACAGTATAATTACTAACATACATTATTTACAGGTGAAGAAATTGAACATCAGACAAATTAGAAAAGTTACTAAAAGACATACTATTCAAATGAGTAGGGTCCCAATCCAAGTATTGTAACTCCAACTCTTTCCACTACTGGTTTTGGTTTTTTGTTTGTTGTTGTTCTTAAATGAAAACGGGATTACTAATAACATCATACCACATGTAATATTAAATTTAGAGGAGATGTTATTAATCATCTAATCAAACATCCGTATTTTAAACATATATAGAACACTGAGGTTAAGAGTAGTTAAGAATATTCCCTGTAGTCTTACACTGGGCTAGTGGCAGACTAGGTCTAGAGCTAGTAATTCTCACTCATTTGTAGAATATATATCTTGCTGCCTAAAATAAGCCCCTAGAAGAAAAGGAAATAAGTATCTTGCAAGAACTAGGGTCTCCTAATCCCTGTGTTTGCTTCTGGGGATATGGAGGCAAAGATTAAACAATCTCTACCAGGAAGGAGTTCATATTCCATTGGAAGTACACAGAGAAATGTGCATAGAGAAGGGCTTTGTTTTGTTGTTGCTGTTATCTGTTCTTGTTGCTTTTTGTTTCAGACCTTTGGTTCATTAATGTGAGAAACTCCCAAGAGGGAAATACCCTTAACCAATATGATACAATACAATATGACACGATTTATAAATTATAATCTCAGAGAATTGCTTGAAGCATCAAGAGATCAAGTGATTTGCACAGTGTAATGACCTGAAAAGTTAATCAGACTTGCACGGGGCTCTTCTTGCCTCCAAAGTTGATGGCACATGACACCACACTACTTCTCACAGTTAAGTTTAATGCAAGGAAATTTGAAAGGAGAGAGAAAGAGCATCTGAAGGTATTCATGGATAAGCAATGACTAACCTAACAGCTAATTAGGTAAGAAGATACAGATTTTTACAATCAGGTTCGAGGACTTAAATATATTCCTGGAAAAGGAGACAGATTATGCTTGTGCAAGGAGGCAGAAGAAGGAATGCTTAGTCTAGGAAGTCACTAGTAGTCCAAATTGGCTATAACATAGAGTCAAAAAAGAAGACTGTGAAATAAAGGAGGAAAGGTATGTTAGAGGCAGATTAGGCAGGACCTTAAATGCCAGACTAAGAATTTTCATTTAATCCTAAAATGGAGAGTTGCTGAAAATTATTGAGCGGAGTGACAAGATCATAGCTTTAACCTTAGGAAAATTACTTGAGCAGTTGTATGAAGGATGCCTGGCAAGGGTAGAACTTGCCAGCAAGGAGAAAAAGTAGCTAGTGGCACTTTGGGGGCAAGTGGATGATCCAATGAACAGAGCACTGGGCTTAGAGTAAAGATGACTTAAGTTCAAATCTGACCTCAGACATTTACTAGCTGTGACCACAGGCAAGTAATTTCACCTCTGTTTGCCTCTTTTTCCTCATCTAGAAAATGGCAATAGTAATAGCACCTCCCTCTCAGGATTATTGTGAGGATCAAATGAGATAATAATTGTAAAGTGCTTAGCACCATACCTGGCACACAGTAAGGACTAGGCAAATATCAGGTATTGTTACTACTGCAATGGTACAGACAAGCTTTCATTAAAAGGCTTGGGCCAGGATGGTGAAAGATAATGCTTATATAGATTACGGAAAGATCATATACAACCTCAGATCTTATCAATTTATCTTGAATTACTTTGTTTTTTTCCCCCTAAACTTAAGAAATACTAAACAGAATGGACATTTATAAACAGTAGAACAAAAAAAGAAGAAACTACAGGTTTCCATAATTGTCAGATAAACCCAGATTTTAAAAATATGTTGAAAAATTATAAATAAGAATATGGAAGGAAGAGCAAATAAAAAGGTGGCATGGGGGCAGCTAGGTGTCACAGTGAATAGAGCACTGGCCCTGGAGTCAGGAGCACCTGAGTTCAAATTCTGGCCTCAGACACTTAACACTTACTAATGAGTGACCTTGTGCAAGTCACTTAACCGCAATTACTCTGCCTTTCCCCCTCCAAAAAGACCAAAAAAAGGTGACATGACTTTGTAAAGAACAGTATCAGAACTATTAATACGCATAAGGAGGTAAAGCTTCCAAAAATAATCATCAAGGACAAGAGAGTGGTGTTTTGTTTTTTTTTAATCTGTGTTGAGAGAAGAGATCTTACAGGAAAAACATGGAGTGTGTAAGAACTGGTATTTGGAGTGAAAGAGTTGTTTGAAGAGGTAAAAACAGTGAAATAAAGAAATTAAGAGAGACAGACAGACAGAGGGAGAGAGAGAAAAAGGGATAGGAGAGAGAGAGAGAGAAGTGATAGAACATTTTTTAAGGTCTTACTGTGTATTAGGCACTGTACTCAGCTCTATAAATACAAGCTAGGAAGGTTGTCCTATTGTCAAATAGCTTACCTTCAAATGGGCAAAGACGATATAAATAAAAGAGGAAGGTAGTATATGCCTGGGATGGAGATGGTCACTAAGTGGCCTGTAGCACCTGGATCCCAGAAAGATAAAGCAAAACTCATCTATTTCCACAGATTGAAAAAAAAAATTCCTGCCTTTAAATTTTCACCAGTCTTTTCAATACAGAGAAGAAATGTAATTAAACTGGACAAAGAGAACTTTGCCCAAGAAAGCTGACGTCTGCAATGTATAAGTAGGCAAAGATTCTGTAATTGCTTCCCAATACAATTATCGGAGGAATAGGGCACAGCCACTCAACCATTTGCAGGTTACATCTACAGGGTATAATCATGATAGCATCCCTTTCCAAGAGCCTTCCTATTCCCTGGGAAACTTCTACCTGATTCAAGTAAAGTTAAAATAGGACTATATTCTGAGCTTCCTGCTGCCCACTGAATTTGTCCTAGATGCAGTTTAGGCTCTTTATACCTCTGCTTGCTGATAACATAACAATGATACATGTAAGCATGAGGAGTAGGAAAAACTACCAGCATTGCAATTATTTTTTAGTTTTATTCTTTCCATAATGTAGATTTCTATTTGTTTATTTATTCATTTACTTATTTGTTTGTTTGTTTGTCTCTGTCTGTCTATCTATCTATCCATTCATTCATTCATCCATTCATTCATTCATTCATTCATTTATTTTTGAGCTACTGAATTTCTCACAGACAACAGAATTTTACTGGGATGTATAATTGGTAAATAAACCAAACCAGAACATAATGATTACATCTGATGGATGCCATTTTTCACTAGATTTAATATTCATACTTTAAATACTTAAAAGTATCCAATTGCATGGTCTCTTAGATTATAAATTCCAAAATGAAAAAAAAAAAGAGTACAACAGGTAGCTCAGCAATATGTGCCTGGGAGTTGGTAATAACTATTATAAAGTAGAGCTGATTTTAAACCATTGGTCAGTGATTTAAATTTCTTTCTGATTTAGGAATAGAATTCAAATTAAAACTGCCTGAGAAACTTTTCTTGAATGTTGATAACATGGAAATCAGGATGGTGGGGAAAGTATTTATAAAAATATATCATGCTTTATAATTAGTTGCTCAAAATGGATTTTTAATCTCTTTTGCTCAATTTATCTCTCCACAGTCAGGTCATATCATCATAGATATCATCAATGTAGAGCTGTAGTTGGACTTCTGGTCCAACTCATGCTTTTACAACTGAGTCACTAAGAGATAAAGTAATTCACCCAAAGTCATATCATTGCTAAATGACAGACCTGGTACACAAACCATTCTTCTACTCTAAATCCAATCTTCTACTTTTGAAAAATTTTAATGAATACAGAACTAATTAAGATGCCAATGGCATTTACCACGTAACCTTAGATTCAAATATTGAAATTATATTTTCTCTTTCTTTAAGGGAAACATTGAAATATCAATGAAAGAACACTGGACTGGAAATTAAGCAATCTCAATTCTAGTTACTTACCCTGGCATATATTTATTATTTAATACTTGTCAATTTATGTGACCTCATTGAAGTGTTATCTCTTTGGCCTTAACATGAGGAGGCAGTAAAATTGTACATAAAAGAGAGCTGGATTTGGAATGAGGAGACCTGAGTTCGATTCCCATTCCTTATAAATGTTAATATTGTGGTCCTGATGACTTAACCAAATCCCTCCATGACTAAATCTCCTATCTATAAACAGATGATGATGTTTCACTAATTCCCACATGGGGTTGTTGTCAGCAAAATAGTCAACCTCAAAGTGCTACGTAAATGTGAACTATTACTCTTTAGGTTGCTTTCCAGCTCAAGCATTTTCTAATTCAAAATTTCTCTTGACTGCTCTGAATTTGCCCCTACCATGTAAAATTGAGTCAAGTAAGAAAAGCACTAGGATACATACATTTTTTCTACTCATTTGGTAGATAAGAAAATGGAAAGGAAGTGAAATTAAATGGATTTACAAAGTGTGTGCTGTCTCAAAGGTGAAGCTAAGTTAGGGAAGCTTTCTTCTTCACTTTCATCTGTCACCCAGAACATTAGACCTTGATGTTCTTTCCCAATTTGGACTCAGTACCCACCTGATCCTTAAAGCCATGTGCTCTCTCTGGACTTACTCGGCTAATACATGTGTTTTAGGTTTGTAGTTGGATGCTATTTCACATTTTACTGGAACATTTTGTCTACTGTTATACAATCAAACTGGAGGAAACTCCCCATGGTGTGTGGAATAGCAATATGACCCAAAGAGATCCAAAGCCGCCGTCAGTCACTTAATGATGCTGGATTCTATGTTAATTATAAAAATAAAGATTTTCCTGATTTGCTGCTTTTAAACCTAAGCTGGTTTTGGGCATGTGTTTTTGCCTCAAGTTGTGGAATTTTCTTTGTTTTGTCTAGAACATACCAATGCTTAACCAGACTGTATACAAAAAAATTTTGAATAACAAGGACAGTACTTGTATAACTACATCTTATGAACCCAAAGAGGTCAATTTGTGGCCTTTTGTTTGTTTTTTTGTTTTTTTTATAATCATGGTGTTGGGGAAATTATCTTTTTTCTGTATATAAGAATTAAAAAAAACAATTGAACATTTATTTATGTCTAATTAAATATCAGTGACATTTATCCAGTTCATGAAGTGAGGTAAGTTTAAGTGGAATGGTGTTACCTGGAAAATGTCCCAGCTTTAATTTTTAAAGTATGTCAAAATATTCTCTGTTGTATTTTGTATGGTCATGAGATTCCTCTAAACCACTCTTCCCTCAACAGTGCACTAATGGAGAGAAAATTGGAAAACTTGAGCTAGCAAAGGAAGATATTCAAGTCTTTTTCCTTAGCATATTTCTGTCAAATTGCTGGTTCAACTAAACTTGTATCCTTTTTTGTTTTCAATAAAAAATACAGCATATTTTCATGATTAATATGATTAAAATCACACTAATGGTCAACAAAATATAATTCAGAGTTTCAAGCAAATCTGGACAAATATTCAGTCCATCAAAAGAAGCAAATTCATGATATACTTTTATTCCACTATAGATTATATATACCAAGCTGCCCTACAGCACTCACTGCACCCCACCAAGGGAGATAATACCTCAAACTTAATGTTGGTTGGGAATACAGGTGAAAGAATTCATGGGAAATAGCACTTATTTGTGCCAGTATTATATTCTCTGCTGATAGAAAAAAAATCACCTTAAATTTATTATAAAAGAAGAACATTGTATTCTTAAAATCAAATAAAATTATTATTTTCAAGAAATCTATGAAATCCATGAGAATTTCTCTTCTTTATTTCTCATAAAGGACTGCGATTTATACTTACCCTCCTGGTCTTATTGACCTTGATACTCCAAAGGATTTGTGATCTTACCAATGTGGCCATTCACTCCATAGTACAGATCACAGATTTTCTATAGATAAAGCAGTCAAATCAACTAGCATTTTAAAAGTATCTGCTAGGTGTCAGGTACTGAAATAGGAATTTGAAGATACAAAAAAATTCCATCTTTCAAGGAAGTTAAAGTCTATTGCTTCTTGAGTTCCTGTGTCGGGGGGGGGGGGAGAAAAGAAAAGAAAAAAGAAAAGAAAAGAAAAGAAAAGGGGAAGGGAGGGGAGAGGAGAGGAAGGAAGGGGAGGGAAGGGAAGGCAAGGCAAGGCAAGGCAAGGCAAGGAAGGGAAGGGAAGGGAAGGGAAGAAAAGGAAAGGAAAGAAGAGAAAAAGGAAAGGAAAGGAAAAGAAAAAAGAAAGGAAAGGAAAGGCAAGGCAAGGAAAGGAAAGGAAAGGAAAGGAAAGGAAAGGAAAGGAAGGAGACAAAAAGAGGAAAGAAAAAAGAAAGAAAACAATTGTCATGTCTTAATTGAGATGTCTATACTTGAAGTCTTTTTAGCTTGGAAGAACTTGACAAAGGTAGGGTTCTCTGTACACAATCTTGGGGGATTTGGAGTCATCATGTCATGGGTTTTATAGTCAAAAATTTATTTTATCCTTCATCTATTAGGAATTCCCTTTTTTCATTATTGTTTCTTTTTAATTTTGGTAATATGGTTTTATTCTCTTTTTAAAAAAAAATCAAATTAACAAATGACCTGGCTATTTTTACCATTATCTTATGTTCATTTTTTCCAAAAAATATCAGCTCCAGTTATTTACCAATTCAATAGATTTTGGGCTTTCAATTTTATTTATGTATCTTTGATTTTCATAATCTCCATTTTGTGCTTATTTGCAGGATTTTATTTTCCATTTGCAAACCCAATTTTTTCATATTTTTGCTGAATTAAGTGATGCTCTACTCCATTTTATGAGTGAGTTCACTCCATTTAATTCATGAGTATAAGCATTAATTATTCTTCCTATATTGTATACTACCATAATTCTCCCTCTATTTTTCCTCTATACCTCCCCTTTACAGATAAAAAGGAGTAGAAAGAAAGGGAATAGAAGCAGTAATAGTAACCCATGATTGAAGTGCTCTAATCTACTTCCTCTGTCTTTTCTCTTTATCTCACCCAAACCTATATCATTGATTCTTATCTTTTTTCTCTCCTTTTAATCTTCTTTCATGTTCAGTCCTCCATAGTTATTTCATTTGCTTATATTTCCTTTTCATCTCTGTGTTCCCTCAATCCATATCTTCCATCTCTCTTTACACATCTGTTTCACTCATGACTTTAATAAATTTCTGCTCTAACCACCTTGTGAGTGGTCAGGATTAGGGAAAACTTCATCCCTCCTTTTCCTAGTGTAATTACTAAAGCACTGTATTTTATGTGAGAAATACAAGTTTCAGATGCTTACTAGGTATATGACACTGGTGAAGTCATTTAGCCTTTTGGGGTCTTAGTTTCAACTTTTGTAAAAACAAAAATGAAGTTCAAGGGATACCCATCAATTTGGAAATGGCTAAACAAGTTGTAGTAAGTAATTGTGATGGAATATGATTGTGCTATAAGAAATGACAAAGCAGATGATTTCAGAAAAACCTAGAAAGACTTGCATGAACTGATACAAAGTAAAATGAGCAGAACCAGTAGAACATTGTACACAGTAACAATGATATTGTTTCAGTGAAGAGCTGTGAATGACTTAGGTATTCTCAACAATACAATAATCCAAGGCAATCCCAAAGGAACAATGATGAAGCATACTATCTGCCTCCAGAGAAAGAACTGATACTGTTTAAATACATACTATATTTTACTTTCTTTCACTCTTTTTCTTTTATTCTGACCTTCTTGTACAAATTTATTAATATAAAAATGTTTTACATGATTGCACATGTATAATCTACATCTGATTATTTACTGTCACAAGAGGGAGGAAGAGAGAGAATTTGGAAATTAAAACTTTAAAGAAAAACAGAAATGTTTAAAAAATGTTTTAACATGTAATTAGAGAAAATGCACACACATGTGTATGTGTTTTTCTTGTGAGTTGAATATGTCTGGGTTTGAATTTACAAAATAAAATCAAACTCCTTTGGGGAAATTTGAATTTTTCATCATGTGACAAATACAACTTCTTCTAGGAGACCTATAATTAGCTTGATGTGAATGAAATTTTACCCCAAAGAACCAACATGATGGGGGGGCGGGGTGCAGTGAGAGTAGAAGACATTTCTTCCTTCTAATGGTGACTGACTTCCTGAGACTCATTTCATTTTCCAAGGTTAGGGTGAGAATGGTGGAGTTACAACTGTTCTTGGATTCCACCTCAAAGTCTTGTTACCATGTCATCCCTATCTAAAGCCCAACCTTGCTCTTCAAACCCAGTGGAAGAGAAGGCTGAAACTCTCTGGGTGGTGGCAAAGAGGGAGACAAGCCACTTCCTCTTAGTATGACAACAGCCCTCATAGGGTGGTTGTAGGACTATCCTCTAAATCACTGCTGCATTCCTCCTGACCCCAGATGAATTTGCTCCAGGTATGATTTTAGCTGATTACAGGCATATTTTCACCTCTTTCCATTCATCCTCTAATATTCTCTTTTTTCACAGATTTAGCATATGCAGTTTGGCCTTTTACATTCTGCTTGCTTGAGGAAATCTAGGTGGCTTTTCCTTCAAAGGAAAGTATTGCTTTACCCTTTCCAACAGTTTGACATTTGAAGTGTTGAATTTCCTCTGCAGAAACAAACATCACAGGGAAATGGCTTATGGACATTGCCATTACTTCTTAGTTTCATGTTGGCTTCTGAACCTTTAGCAATCATAAGTGGAAGGAAGGAATGTTTATGGCCCTCAGGAACCACTTAGATTTCTTGGATTATATTCTGGCTATGGGACCCTGCTCCAAGAGGGTTTCATGTTCTGCCAGACTCCATGACCTACCACATTTTCTAAAATTCATACTTCATGGTGGCTCCATCTGAAGCAAAACTCAAAATGAAGTTTTTCTAGTTAAAAATAAAGATTAAGTGTCCTCTTACTTACCCATGTAAGCTTTAAATGAAAAGGATGTCTGTTCTCCCTTCCATTCATGAACTAATCAAAAATAAAGTTGGTTTGAAAATAAACCTAGTAACCTTCTTGGCTTGATTTTGCCTTTTGAGACAGCCAGTTCAAAAAATCCATCATCAGTGTATTTATACTATAAAATTTGACTTTCTTTTCTGTTCCTTAAAAGCAGTAGACTTGGATTCTGGTCAAGGTGCTAGAGTCCTTATGACAACAATAACAACAGCAACAATATTTATGTTGTAATTCAAAGTTTGCAAAGTATTTTACATATATTATCTGATTTGCTGTTTACAACAATCATATGAGGTAGGAATTTTTACACTATTCATTTTACAGAGGAAAAAATTGAAACTAACAGTTATGTGCCTTGCTCAAGGTCATATAATGTGTCCACGTCTGAAGAAAGATTTGAATTCAGGTCTCCTTGATTCCAGTCTGGCACTCTTACTATACCACTTATCAAGTAAGTTAACTCCTCATAAGCTCCTTCACCCATCATAAAATACCACTAAAATTCTTTTCCATCCCACAAGAATAAAATAGCAAAAAAAAATAAGTATGAGAAATGGCCTAGAGAGGGGGAAAGACAATAACTTTATTTACTGCGTGGGGAACCATGTGGCCTTGTTCCTTGGGATCTTAAAGTTGAATTTAACCTACATCAAGTAAGTTGGCCTCCACTTTAGCACCTCCAACTCTGCTCTTCTACTATTGATCTAGGACAGCTGTTGATAAGAAGACATGCCACCACCATGGACACACTCTACCCTTTCATTCTGACCTTTATCCAGACTTCCTGAATACTCACAGGGCATGGATAAGGTGGAAGTCAACAACTCTATTCATTCTGATAAGATGAAGGGTTTCTTGGCCTTATCATCTGTTCTGTCCTTACTCTCCCCAGTCCCCTGACATTGTCATCCAACTTATTTATGTAAGAAACCCTGAACCTTGCCATTTGTCCCATGGATGCATTAAGAACTTCTGGGTCTTTCTATCTGCCATAAAAATAAATTTTATTTCTCCCTCTATTACAGTATCAGCTCCTTGAGAGTATGAATTGTCTTTATGTATTTAAGAAAGACAATTACCACTTTCAAGGAGCTCATACTCAAATTGAGGGAGAAATAAAGTTTATTTGTGTGTCAGATGGAAAGACTCAGAATAGAAAGATAGGTAGATAGATAGATACATAGATAGTATAAATATATATATATATATATGTATATATATATAATATATATACATATATGTGCATATATATGCATACATACATACATAATCCTTAGCATGGAGCACGGAACATAATTAAGTGCTTAATAAATGCATTTTCACTTATTTATTCATCTTCCTACCAGATTTAGTTGAAGAGATAAGAGTTGTGAGACACTTTCCCATGATATCCCAGCTCTTACCCTAATATAATCTACTCTAGACAATTCCA
This sequence comes from Pseudochirops cupreus, assembly GCA_028627135.1. Classification (NCBI taxonomy): domain Eukaryota; kingdom Metazoa; phylum Chordata; class Mammalia; order Diprotodontia; family Pseudocheiridae; genus Pseudochirops; species Pseudochirops cupreus. The sequence goes on along the minus strand of CM053584.1, from coordinate 236,316,453 downwards.
ACCATCAAACCCCTAACATCAATCCTAAATCATATTCAGTGCCTTCCCTCCATACCCTCCCTCATCAACCAGGATACCAAAGCCTCAACTACTAGGCTCCAATAACTTCTTACCAGTACTTCAGAGCAGCCAGTCCCCTGCTCTCACCTGTACCTGTTTATCAAAGTCCAGAGGACCCCTTGCCTAATTTGCCTTTAGCACAGGTTACAAGAATGCTCCTCACTCATTTTCTATCCAACAAAATCAAACACAAGCCAGGTTTTGAAAGCTGTAGGAGCTCCACACTTTGCAACTTAGAGCATCATTCCTCCCCCCAAGCCAGAATTCAAAGATAGATCATCCCTGAAGCCCAGCCCTGCCCTGGAGAATGTAGGAACTAAGAACTAAAACCTAAGCAAAGGTTAGCACTATTCTATAGAGAGAATTTTTCAAATCCCAACTTGATCTCTCTTATACCCTTGGAAAAATCACCTCTTGTAATCAAATAAAGTAAGAAAATAGTCTTTCCCAGATGTTCCTTAAGACTTGGTTTGAATTTAAAAAAAAAAGTTAAAGATCTTTTCTTGGTTTCCCTAAAGCATCTGATGTCTATATTTTTCTCCTAAATACCTTGAGTTGTAGTCTTTCATCTGTCTTTAGAATGTGAAGCATGGGAGCTATCCTGTTAATTTGCATAAATTGAGCAAGTCAGTTCAGAGACTTCTGGAAATCTGGGCCAAAACATGTATGTTAATGTATAACTGAAGATAAACACAGGTCCCCCTTTTTATTTCAAACTGGATCTATGATTTCCTTAAGCTAGAGAATTCTGATTGAGGATATCCCCAGTTCCAATGCAGATTGGCACCTACTAAACAGCTTAGTTTTACTGAGTTACCTGAAGCATGGAGAAGTTAAATGTCTTTCCTAGAGCTATGCAGGGCCCAGATGTGCCAAAGGTAGCAGACTTCTTGACTCTGAGTCAAGATACCTATTCACTATCCCATTTTATGATACATTACTCTTATTATTGATTCCTCATTATTTTTGCCTACATCTCTGCAAAGCCAAGCACAAGCAGCTTTTCAGAGGACTGCTGCTGTGAGCAGCTTTAAGGTTCTGATCACATAACTTAGTGAACTCTCTATTTATTCAGTAATAAAGTAAGACAAAACATTCACAGAAACCAAAGTACAGCATTCACAATGTTATAACATAACAACTTATCACTAAAGTGGCCATATAGTTTTAAGTAAAAGATATCATTCAGTAAGTCCTTAACTCACTCATCTTTAAGGGACACAAAGTATAAAGGTCAAAGTTCTTCACTCCTAGGTCACATTGTCTTAATCTCTCAGTCTTCTTGATTGGATATTAGTTTCCAATCATCCTTAACTCAATCATCCTTAAGAGGCACAAGTTATAGAGTACAAAGTTCTCCCACCACTAGGCCAGAGTAAATCATGATCTTCTCAGTCAACATTAAGTACCCAAGGAGAGGTTTTTTCATCTTGACTGGAGGCTGGCTCCCAAATTCCATTGTTCCTCTTCCATGGTTTCAGCTTTTGCCTGAATTCATCCAACTGTTACCTGGATTCAAAGGTAGGCAGCTCTTAGCTCATCCAGTTCCTAATTCAGCTCCTCGTTCAGTTCCTTGTCCAGTTACTCATCCAGTTTCCATTCCATATTGAAGCTCACAGTGTCCAGTCCACCTCAAGTACTTCACAACTTCTGTTTCTGGGAAGACAAAGCTTAACAGAGACAAAACAACATTCATGCATATTGCCAGCACCATCATCAATTCACTATCTGCCTGTGAAATTAGCACAGACCCACATACAAGGTCTGAGAACTCAACACAAATCATCAGCATAGTCGCATGATCTTCAAAAGCCCCCCTAGGACTTCTGTAAATAGACAACAAGAAAATCCTCTTTTATGCCTTCCAGTAAGGTCCTAGGCCTTCTGTACAAAGTATCACAAAGAAAAATCAACACAGACAAACAGAGTGCCTGGCCACCACAAGGTTCCCCTTCTCAATTCTGTTCTTCCCCAGTTTGGGCTTCTCCTTATATACGATCATTAGCTCCTCCCACTGTTCTATTTCTTAAAAAAGACTGGATATAATCAAGGGCAAGGCTCAAAAGAAACTTGAACTGAAACAAGGTGCTAAATAATTAAATAGGCACTAAGTACTTCTTTGCTTGCCATTACAATCTCTTACATAAGAACACCCCACATTATCCTGGCAAGGGGTTTCATCTTTTTCTCCCTACTGTCCTTCATCTCCTAGATCACTCATTCTTCAGAAAATTCAATTTATTCTAACTCAACTTTTCTTATGTTGGTTTCAAACAATACAAATCAATCAATCAATCAATCAGCTTTTTTATTGAGTACCTACTGTAGTCCCAGCATTACAGGGGCAGCTAGTCAGCATAATGGATAGAGCGCCTGGAGTCAGGAAGACTCATCCTCATGAGTTCAAATCTGGCCTCAGACACTTACTAGCTCTGTGATCCAGGGCAAGTCACTTAACTTTATTTGCCTCAGTTTCTTCATCTATAAAATAAGCTGGAGGAGGACCAAGTCATTTGAGTATCATTGCCAAGAAAATCCCAAATGGGATCATGAAGAACTGGACATGACTGAACAACAATAACAAATGTGCCAAGTAATGAACTAGTCAATGGACATAAAAAAGAGACAAGACAATCCCTGCCCTTAAGGAGCTTATAATCTAATGAGGGAAAAAAACATGTAAGCAAATATACACAAAACAAACTATATACAGGATAAATAAGAAGTGATTAGCAGAAGGATGGCACCAAAACAAAGAGAGGTTGGGGAAGTCTTCCTCTAGAAGGTAGGGTTTTAGTTGGAATTAAAAGAAGCCAGGGAAGTCAGTCTGTGGAGATAAGGAAGGAGAGCATTCCCGGCATGAGGGACAGCCTGATAGAATTCCTGGAGCCAGGAGATGGAGAGCCATGTTAGTAGAACATCTGAGAGTCTGGTGTCACTAGATCAAAGAGGACATATACAGGTGTATTTCTAGCCCTCTTGTTTTATTTTTGGGGGGGGGGGAGGGAGATTCAACTTACAAAAATATTATTTACTTATATAAAATAGAAATTTCATAATTAGTATAAACCATGATTTCTCCCTTATTCAATTTTTCCATAGCCAAACTAGAACTACCAAAGGAAATTGTTTTTTATATTTTTACTATTAAACCGAGACTAATGGAAACACTTTTGGAGGGGGGAGGGATTCATGTTAACTTTATCTGGTAGTTAAATGAGGCTGAATAAAAAAAAAACTTCCTTTTTAAATTTGTTTGTTTCAATCCTAGTTACATAAATCTTTCTATGTTGGAATAATTGCCTCTTTTGTGCCCTTAGTGTAGAGTACTAAATATATCTATATAATGTATGATTCAGGATCTTGCAGGACCTTTAGGTTATAATTCTGAATAACAATGATCATTTTGCTATAGGTAGAGAAAGTTTAGGAGATTAGACTGAATCTAGACCAGGGGTTCTTAACCTGGAGTCCATGGACCTCCAAGTGGTTCTTGGATAGATTTTAATAGGTCCTGAACTTGGATGAAAAACAAATTCCAACTGTATTTTCACTAACCTTTGGCTTCCTTTGTAATAGTGTTTTATTTAATAAATTTAAAATCATTATTCTCAGAAGTTCACACTTTTCACTAGATTGCCAAAAGAGTTGTTGTCATTGCTCAGTCTTTTTGACTCTTCATGGCCACATTTGGGGTTTTACTGGCAAGGATGCTGGAGTGGTTTGCTGTTTCTTTCTCCAGTTCATTTTACAGATGGGGACACGGTGACAAATAGGGTTAAGTGACTTGCCCAGCATTACACAGCTAGTAAGTGTCTGAAGCCAGATTTTAACTCAGGAAGGTGAGTCTTCCCGACTCCCTGCCTTATCCCCTATGTCACTTAAGTTGCCCCTTGTCAAAAAGACACATGACACAAAAAAGTTAAGAAACTCTGATGTATATTGATTGCACTGTGTATTTAGGAAGTTGCTTAAAAAACAATAATCCTTGACTTGGTATTGTTTTATTAGGCTTTAATTCGTGTTCCATAAAAGAAAGGGCAAAGAGCTCTGAATAATTTGGGGTTATGGCCAATTAGACTCTAGTTAATCACATATATTTTCCTTCTCCCAAACATCTGCACCTGTAGTTCATCACAGGTAACAATGTCCATATTAACTACAGTTATATGTCAATAATGTCTATTTCTATAGTGAAATATTAAAATAATTAGTAACTTAAAGGCTCTTAAAACTTGGGTATAAATTATGTTGCTCAGAACTAGCATAACAAGTAAGGTTGGTGAACCCAAAGAACTATCTGTCTATCTGTCTATCTAAACAATGATATATGTAGATAGATAAACAGAGATAGAAAAAGAGA
>CM053584.1:236279362-236311530 GCA_028627135.1 Pseudochirops cupreus | reverse complement strand
AATGTTTTGAATGTTTGTCTTGATTTGTAATGGAATAAACAGAGTGTTCACTCTATTTTGTAATCTGAACTCTAAAAGCTGTTCACAGTAGCATTCCTTTGGGAATCTGCTGGTGCATGGCATTACAGGGACCTAGTAGTTTTTTACTGGATCAACTATGCACAGTTTTATAGAACTTTGACAATAGCTCCAAATGCTTCTCCAGAATGGCTGAACTAGTTCACAAGTCCACCAACTGTGTATTAGTGTCCTGGCTTTTCCATATCTGGTCCAATATTTTTCATTTTTCTTTTCTCAGACGTTAACTACTGTGATAGGTGTGAGGTGGTACCTCAACTTTCTAATCAATAATGCTTTTAATCATGTTTTTACAAATGATTATAGAGGGCTTTAGGGCAGTGAGGTGGTGGAGTGGATAGAGTGCAGGATGTGGAGTCCGGAAGAGTCATCTTACTGAGTTCAAATCTGTCCTTACTAGCTGTGTGACCTTGGGCAAGACATTTAACCTCATTTCCCTCAGTTTCTTCTTCTATAAAATGAGCTAGACAAAGAAATGGCAAACCACTCCAGTATCTTTGCCAAGAAAACCCCAAATAGGGACACAGAGAGTTGGGCAGGACTGAAAAACAACTGAATGACAAAATAGATAGCTTTGATTTTTTTTTTCCTTCTGAAAGCTGCCTGTTAAGGAAGAAAATTTTTTTTTGATTTTTTTTTTTGGAGGGGGGAAGGCAGGGCAATTGGGGTTAAGTGACTTACCCAAGGTCACATGACTAGTGTTAAGTGTCTGAGGCCACATTTGAACCCAGATCCTCCTAACTCCAGGGCTGGTGCTCTATTCACTCTGCCACCCAGCCACCCTGAAGGAAGGAAATCTTTACTCAAAGAAGATATAGTCCTCAAGACTGATGCCATTTGGGAGTAAATATTATGTTCTCCCCAAGTCAGCACTTCTGCCCACATCTTGTATTATTTAACCCCAAGAATTTTTCTGTTTTTGCTAATATTATTCAGGTTTTTTCTTTAAATAAGCAGATGAGGTGCCAGAAAGAAACGTAATAGCCAATTGAAAATTCATCAAGAATCTGCTATGTCATCACAGTCTAATCCTACAAAAGCCTAATTATCTAGCCTTATTTTGTTCTGATTAATTTAGTGGTTTTAAGCCATGGTATTAAGAAACGAAAATAGGAGACCCATATAAGCAATTTACTGCCTTACTGTAAGATGCTATAGATGTGATTATTTACATATTATGCTTCATATTTTCTCCTTCTTTGCATCAGCTTTGTTAAAATGTCCGTATTAGATATGTATGTTGGTATAACTAAAAACAGAAGTGGAAATGTTTGGAGGCTGAACGCTTTTTAAAATTTATTTTAATTTTTAAATTTAATCCCCAGTGCTATGCACGCAAAGCCCAGGGGAAAATACAGTAAAGGGAAAGCAAAGACATCTGCAGAAATCTGGCAAAACTTTATTCAAATCATAGAAATATTATAATAAGCGTTGGCTAATTAAAGCCATGTTTCTAAGCGCCTTAATCATATATTAACATATTCAAAAATAAGTACCATAACGGTTTTTGTTTTCATCAGAAGGCAGGTTTGATTCATTATTATGCAAGAAAGGATAGGATTTGTTAGATCTGTGATTTCATTGGAAGAGAGAACACCCATGGGAGGAATCATCTTCTACTAATGCAAGCTGGCATCTCTTCACATTAAATGTCTTAAAGAATAGTTTAAAATGCTAAGAAATTGTGACTTATCAAGGGGCACAGGTTTTCATGACTCCTAGGCTAACTCTCTGACCATGATATGCTGCCTCTTCTGCCATTAACCTTCAATGAAGCTTTGATAGGATAGTTAGGTGGCACAGTAGATAGAATACTGGGCCTGGAATCAGGAAGACTTATCTTCTTGAGTTCAAATCTGGCCTCAAACACTTAGTAACTGTGTGGCATTGGACAAACAACTTAACCCTGTTTGCCTCAGTTTCCTCATCTGTAAAGTGAGCTGGACAATAATATGACAAACTACTCCAGTGTCTCTGCCAAGAAAAACCAAAATGGGGGCATAAGAAGTCAGAGGAGACTCAAAAATGATTGAACAGCAACAAAAAGCTTTGATAGTCTAATTTAATTAAACCTTAGTAGCTTAAAACTTCACCAAGGCTTTTGGAATACCTGTTATTTTGCAAAATATAAGAAGCAATCTGTGTAAATTTCCTCCTACATGACACAACTCATCTTTGCATGGTTTCTTGTGCAAATGTATAGCCACCATGATAATGAAAATATAGTGTTTCATTGTAGCTGATGCATAAGAGTGCTCAGAATGGAAGTCAAATGGGAGAAAAAGAAACTAAATTGAAGAATAACGGATTTCCTAAGAAATATTTATTTTAATTAAAATGATCCAAACATTTAAAAGTTTTCAAAAACTCTTTCAATCACATCATTGTAAGAGTGTAACAAATAAACACTGAGAGATTTTTTTTTTGGCTCGTACCCTTTCTCTCCAATATGAGCATCTAGTAACCATATAATTTTAAAACTAAATGCTAAACAATAATCAATGTCCTGTGTGCCCAAAGGACTTTTCATTCTCATACCCTAGGAGTTAGATATAAGGAGATAGTATACCCCTGAAAGGCTTCAGGGACATTAAGAATATTTATATGGAGACCTTGTGGAAAGACAAGATTAAGAACCATGTAGGATGAGAATATGTAGCTAGGTTGTGATTTGAGTGAATGGAAGGAGCAGCCGTACCATTGAAATCAGATCGTTCCATAATTCATTCAAAAAGCATTTATTTCCCACCCCATTCAGAAATTTTTTTGAGTTTACTTCACTTTTATGTTTTGTTTATTTATGTTGCATATATGATGTTTCTGGGGCAGCTAGGAGGTGTAGTGAATAGAGATCAGGACCTAGATTAAAGAAAACTCAGCTCCATGGGTTCAGATGTGGCTTCAGACATTTTCTCTCACTGTGAGACCTTGGGCAAGTCACTTAAATCTGTTTACCTCAGTTTCCTCATCTTTTAAAATGAACTAGAGAAGGAAATGTCAAATGACTTCTATATTTTTTGCCAACAGAACCTCAAATTGGGTCACAAAAAGTCATACAAAACTGAAATGACTCAGCAACAACTAACAGAATGTAAGCTCCTTGCCGTCAAGGATGAGTAGTTTTATTTTTTTTCTTCTAATCTCCATGCCTAGCACTGTGTCTGAAACATAGTGTATACTTGCTGATTGATTACTACCTGCAAAGTGTTGTTCTAGGTACAAGAAACACAGTGGCAATAATAAAATAATCCTTGCCCTTAAGGAGCTTGATTTTGATTATAGGAATAAAAAAATATCAAATCATTAAATATAAAGCACATACAATGTAAATATAAGTAGAGAGAGAGTATGATATAGCAGACAGAGAACTGGCCTCTGTGCCTGTAGCACCTGGGTTTATTGTCCCTCCTCTCACAGTTACTGACTATACGACCACAAGTAAATCCCTTTCATCTCTCAAGGCATTAGATAACTCTCTAAAACAATAAATGAATGAGGAGGTGTTGATTTGCATTTGTAGAAGATTTTTCTCACTAAGGAGTTACCTTTGCCCGTGAAATTATAGGTTTGGACCTTAACTATAAATAATGTGGGGCCAAGAGGAGAGTTCTAACAACTAGAGGGATGAGGAAAGTCCACATCTATGAGGTAGCACTTGAGCTGAGGCTTGAAGACCTACAAATCCCAAAAAGAGATGTGAAAAGAGAGCATTCCAAGCATGGGGGCACAGCCTAAGCAAAGGTATGGTAGTGAGGGATGAAATGTCATGAGTGTAATGGCAAGCAAAAGGATATTTAGCACCTTGTTTCAGTTAATTGAGCATTTAGCTCCTTGTTTGAACCCTGCCTTGTGATTTGAAGGTGGGAGAAACTTTCTCGTGCAACAGGAAGGGTGAGACAGGAAGAAGGACCACGATATAACAGGAAGAGCAGAAGCTGGAACAGAACAAAGCTGAGCAGGAGAAAACTTTTGGGGTCCAGCACTCTGTTTGTCTGTTCTGTCTGTGTTGGTATGTGTTTGTGATACTTTGTACAGAAGCCCTGGGTTTTGCTGGTTCAGAAACCCTGAAAGAGGATTTTCTTGTTGTCCATATACAGAAGTCCTGGAGTAGGGTTTCAGAGGTCCTGGGACTATATTGATCTCTCAGACCTTGTTTGTGGGTCTGTGTTTATTCCACAGGTTGAAAGTGAATTAATGATGCATTGTGTATAAATGTTGTTTTGGCTATGTTAAGCTTTGTCTTCCCAGAACAGAAACTGTGAAGGACTTGAGGTGGACTGCACACTGTGAGTTTCAATATGGAATAGGAATTGGATGAGGAACTGGACAAGGAGCTGGATGAGGAGCTGAGAACTGTCTGCCTGTGAATCTAGGTGATAGTTGGGTGAATTCAGGCAAAATCTGGGACCATGGAACAGGAACCATGGAATTTGGGAGCCATCCTTGACCCAAGATGAAAAGACCTCTTCTTGGGTACTTAGTGTTAATTGATAAGATCATGATTTACTATGACCTAGGGGTGAGGGACTTTGTACTTTGTATCTTGTACCCTTTAAGGATGATTGACTTAAGGATGATTGGAAGCTAGTCTCCAATCAAGAAGAAAGAAGACTTTCTGACTGAGAGATTAAGACAATGTGATCTAGGGGTGGGAGATCTCTGTACTTTGTATCTTGAATGAAATCTTTTGTTTAAAACTATGGGGCCACTTTAATGATAAGTTGTTATGTTATATCATTGTAAATGCTGTACTTTGCTTTCTGTGAATGTTTCACTTTAGTTTAGAGAGTTACTATACTATGTGATTAGAACCTTAAAGCTGTTCATGGCAGTAGTCCTCTGGAAAGCTGCTCATGCTGGGCTTTACAATGAGGCTGGTGCAGTTGGAACACAGAATACATGAGGAGGCATAATGTGAAATAATACCAAAAATGTTTTCTGGAATCAGACAAATAGCTCCAGACTTTTGGAGTCTGGAGATTTTAGCTGAAGACTACAGTATTTACAATGTAGATTGTGGGAGTTTTAAATGTTAAACAGAAGGATATAATTTACTCCAACCCCTACATTTAAAAGATAAGAGTCCCAGGGAGGCAAAATGACTAGCCCAATATTTAGCACAAAGTGACAGAGCTAGAATTTCAGCATAGGTCTACTGGTTCTAAACCCAGTGTCATTTATTCCAACCTGACAACAATATGATTGCATTTAAACCTCCATGTAACAGGGAAATACTGAACTTCCTTCTTGAATAGGGCGGTAACATGGTCATGCCTGGGCTTCAGGTATATTCATCTGGTTACTGTGTGGAAGAGGGATTAGAGATGGGAAAGACTAAAGGCAGGGAGGCTAATTAGATTCTAGGAGCAAGCCTGACATAGCAGCCCTCTTAGTTCAGTCAAAATGAAGCATTTTAAGTTATTGAACAGCTAAAAAAAAAAAAAGGTATAGTGAGTCTTATAATAGTAATAATATGTTACAAATATACAGTGGCACTTAGCTCCTAAAAATATCTGACTCTCTTTCATGTCCCTATGAAAGCAGTTTGTTTATCAACCCAGTTTACTGACTCTCTGCAGACATCCACCAAGTCATAGCAGCACAGAGATGGAGAAAGAATGTCACATACAGGGATAGGTAAGCAGGCCAGTTTGGCAGAAATATAGAGTGCATGAAGGGTCAACATGCAATCAGTCTGGAAAAAGAAGCTGGAGGCCGATTCTAAAGGATTTTAAATACCAGTACTAGAAGAAATGAAGAACAACTGAATCTTTCTGAACTTCCTGACATGCTGAGACATGCTGAGACATGCTTTTGGAATATCAATTTGTCAGTCATGAGATGTACTAAGAGTATTTATAGATGTTATAGTATTTAGAGAAAGAGAAACTTAAGGCAGGGAGACCAGTAAGGAAGTCATTGTGTTAGTCTATGCAGGAGGTGATGAGAACATTATCTAAAATGATAATGACATGAATTGAGAGAAGATAATGAAAGTTGTAGAGGTAGAATTATTAAAGAATTTGACAACTGATTGGATGCTGGGGAGCGAGAGAGAGTGAAGAATCATGGAAGGTTGCAGTGTTGCAAACTTGGAAGAATGATGATGCTCTTGAAAGAAATAGAGAAGTTTTGTTGTTGTTTTTTAAGGCAATATGAGTCAATCACCAACAATTAATCTACTTTCAAAAAATAAGCAAAAGTGAACAAAAGCATCTCAGTTCTTGTATTATTCCCTATTGTGTGTTCATCCAGTTGCATGGATTTTCATTTTCATATCATGTGCTGCCACTACATTCAATTCTACATGGCAGAGGTATTCATTAATTGTCACTATACTCTTGCCAACTTTGTCTTCCCAGATATTTTGCTTTACCCTTGGGGTTAAATGAATATTTTATAAGAATACATAAGGATTGTGGGAGTCCCTTCATCAAGGGAGATCACTGTTACTGCTCTCCATAACTGAGTAGATCAAATGGTATCAGATGTAACATTTGAATACAGGTCTTCCTGATGCTAAGACCAGCACTTTCCTCACTATGTAACAATTTCTCTCTTTTAGAACTTAAAAAGACCTTGGAGATTGCATAATCCAAAATCCTCACCTTAAATATTAGGAATCAGAAGTCCAACAAGGTCCAGTGATTTATTGGTGGTCACCCATGTTGTAAATGGTGTACAACAAATGTGTTCCAAGTTGAACTGATAGCAAATTTCCCAATTAGATGCCATTGAGAAAAATTGAGCAATGAAAAAGAAATGTATTCCCTCCTAATACTTAAGACATTTTCATTTCTCACCCTCACTTTTTGATACTTTCTCTTTTCATGTAAAAAAAAAAAGCTGCTTGAGCGTTCAAAATTATGTACTCCAGTTACAGTATTCTGCCAGCTTAGTAAAGGGATTTGACGTTGATGTCATCTCTGAAAACTTTTCCTTTTTTTCCAAAGGTCTCCTTATTTTAAAAATCATGGCTCTTTCATTTGGTTGACACAGTTATCTCTTCTGTGCAGTCTAAGATCCTCAAAAGAGTCAACAATGTGTTTGAACCCCACATGAACTGTAGTGTGGAATAGATTAATTTTTTGTTTTATTTTATTGTTCGCAAAGAAAGTTGCATGAGGGAATATTGGAGGCCAAAGTTGCCTTTATAAGGAAATAGAATGTTAAAGAAAAACAGATTTAACTAAGAGCTACACATTCATAGATGAAACTTGGCAATCTCTCCCATGAACATTAAAATAAAGCCAAAATCAAACAGGCATAGATGCTTCTTAACTGAAGAAGATCCAGTAATATCACTACATACTAGGTGAGTGACATAAAATCTGTTTCTCTCTTACACTTTTTTTTGCAATACACACAAACCTTAATTATTGAAAAAATATAAATGGGTTGCTATTGTTCTGGAGGCAGAATTCTTTAAAGGGAAATATATTGGAATTAGAAGCAAAAGACCAGGATTCAAATCCCATCTTTGACACTTAATAACCATAGAAGCATGAGTAAATTAATTAATCTCATAAACCTCAGTTTTCTCATCTGTAAAATGGGGACAAGTGAAACTGTGTATTACCTCTCTCACAGGGTTGTTGTGAGGGTTCAGTAAGATAAGACAAACTTCAAAGTCCTTTTTGGGTCCATTATTATTATTAATTTGCACTCCTTTTTTTAACCTTGGGCATATTGCCTTAATTCCTTAGATTTCAGTTTCCATATCTATAAAATAACGAAGTTGGTCTAGATAATTTACAAGTTTTCTTCCCTCTTTAAAACAGCTAGAATGTATATTTATAGAAATATCTTCCTTCTCCAAGTAAAACATGCTCACTTATCTTAAACCAGAAAGGATCCCACAACTTAATTGAGAACATCAGTCCTTTACAATTCCCAAAAATAATTTTTTATTCCCTAGTTTCATATATTTGGCTTAGAAAAAGAAAATCAATAGTTTCCTTATGTGTACTCACACATTGAACTCGTTCACATTATCAAAATTGTGTTCTTAGTTCATAAGAAAAGTTTAAGGTAAAAAGGCTAAGACATAAATAGGTAATAAACAAATGAGTTCTTTATTGATTGATTGAAATAGCTGGAAATTGTGTCATTGAGAAAGTCATTACCAATCCTCCATATCACCTTTCTTCAATGAGGCAACTACACTGGTCCCAACTTATCTCTCCAGCCTCACTGTACATTACTACCACCATGCTCCTCACTCCATAAGTTGGTCCAACTCACACTCTCTCTGTACCTCACACACAGCACCCCATCTGTTCTCTCTTTCCCTTTGTACTGGTTAACCCCCATATATGAGATAGGGATACTTCCCGTTTGTTTCCTCTTTCCTTTGGTATAGGGCCTTATGAGATCTTGAAAGGCAAATTATGTTTCCCCCTTTTCCTGGGTACTTAAACAGTTTAATATCAGCTCCTGGAGAATGTAAAGTGGCAATAGAAGTAGTGGAAGAGGTAACGCCAAAGTGCATGAAGAGAAAGAGTCACCCATAGAGAGAAAAAATGCCGTTTGACCTTGATCAGGCTGTATTCAGTGGAAGTAAAGAATAAAACAATTATGAACAGCACAATTACAAACATCTCAATAAGCTCTAAATACTGGTCCCTCAACCCTACTGTAATCATTTCATGATTTTTAAAAATTCTGCAGTATTTCCTTTTCTGTGTGTGGGAACAAAATGACTTGTTCCATATATGATTCATGTTTGTATTCTGAGTATCCTTTTTACCTCACCCTGTACTTCCTCTTGAGGAGAACACTTCAGTCAAAAATAGAATCATTCCTCAAGAATGTGAAATAAAGCAGTCAATTCATCAGTTTAATGAATTAATATTAAATAAGTTACATAAAAAATTTAAAGTAATGGGATAATCTAGTTGTCCTTTATGGGAGATAGGCAACCAGAGTGCAATAAACCCAGGACAAGAGATAAAGGACAGCTATTGGCAAAATTACCAGTTCCTGTGACCTTATCCTAAGTTTACCTGACTGGAGACAGTGCTAGAAAACTTTTAATTTGCTAGGCATAAAGCTAGGTTGTTCCCTTGCTCATATGGCAATGGGTAATAAAGAGCTAGAGATGGATTCTGGTGCTGCTGCTAGAGACTCTGTTGCACTCCTCTAAGAAGTTTCCAAGGAACCTGGAGATCCTGATGGAATGTTTCTGCAGAAGCTCCATTGATTAAGAGATCATTTGAGGCCTAGAAACCATTAGATAATAGGGATGAGGGCAGGGAGAGTATCTTTCCAGAATTCTTTCAGTTGGTTTGTAGTGCCTGTAATTTCAATATGTCTTTAAATCATGATGAAAATGATTAATTTCTTACCTAAATCCTTTTCTTCCTTCCTTCCTTTTTTCTTTCTCTTTCTCTTTCTTTCTTACTTTCTCCATTCCCTTATTTCTTTCTTCTTTTCTTCCTTCTTTTCTACCAACAAGCTGCAAGATTCCTTTGTTCTTGCTCTCCTGGATAAGAAACACATGCTTTCCTCAAGATGTCTTCTCCTCTTTGGACTTCAAGGTTTAAGGAGCTTATAATTGCCTCTCTCATCTCAGGGGAGATCTCAAGACTAAATCTTCCTGAAAACTCTGGCCTTAGTCCTATATACTCTATTTGGTTCCTTTCCAGCAAAAGTATTTTCTCCACCCATCCCCTAGTGAAGTTTCTCTTCCTGTACTAGTCCCAGATATTCTTGTATCTCTCCAGCAAAATTCTTATTTTGGGTCTCTTTTGCTCATTGGTAGGGCCTAGAAAGAAACACACCATGGGCCTAATAAACAAAGAAATACTTCTCTTGCTCTTGCCATTTGTTTCACTAACTTCCATGCATATTGGTTAGTGAGTAGTATCTACAGCCTATTCCCTGGGAAGGTGAGGGAAGGTAACTAGTTTTCTTCCCATGTAAGTTTTCAAAATAAATGTAAATAAAGAATTGTACCCTAGTCCTTCCAGATAATTTTCATTCCTTTCCATCTAAGAGAGGGATATTGTAAATAAAACCATAGTTCAGTGGCCACCACAGATTTGTTTGAGTAGCATCTCTCTGGTGTAGCAAATGAGTAAACCAAGCTAGATCTCACAGTCAAGCCCTGAGAAGCCTGGGGGCCTGGGATTTGAGCCTAAGGTAGGAGGGACTTGGAACTATAACTGTACTATATAGGAAGTGAACTAATCTATAAATCTAATTCCCTCTCCATAGAATGAAGTGGTGGAAGCTGGGAGAGGAATTATGCCTCCCACATGCTGGGGGAGTAAATTAAATATTTGTTGAAGTAAATTAATATTACTTCATAAAAGCTAATCGAACTATTGTTGCCTGAAATGAACTAGGCTACAGGGGATACCTCCAAAACATGGAGTAACATGGCGGGGTTGGAACCATTGGCAAAGAACAATAGATACTCTCCAAGGGTACCAAAAAACCCTAGAAAAGAGGACAAAAGTGACATACCTGGCCTTCAGGCATGGGACAAAGTGACTAGTTACAGATGATAATGGGTGACATATGATTTTAATAGAGTGGCTACAAATTTGATACAATGAGGATTTCATTTTAGGTTACTTAGCTTTTCTGGAACTACAAAAACACGCCCATATATAAATTAGAAATTCATATAAATTTCTTTCTGGGTCAAACCAAGAGCAGAGTTCTAATTTTATTTGTGTTGTAATTTTTTTGTACTTCCAGATTTACAAGGAGATAACATGGAAAAAAAAAGCTTATTTAAAAATGCTATAGGCAGTCCCCAAATTCCAAATGGGTATTATTCCAAAAATTCATTGCTAAACCTATTATTTGGAACTTAGACCCCATAAAAGCCTTTTAAATCTCTATTATTGCTAAACTATAACACTAAAATTGCTATCCTGAGTTTGGGCATACCCAGAGATGAGAGTGTCAAAGTGTCACTTCTTGGAGATTGTATCTCTCTCTTGTCTGCCTTCTCTCCCACACAATCTCAAGCCTGCTGTGAATCTGATAGATATAAACTCTGGAGCAGAGTATTAATTTTCCAGAAGGGCAAGCAATTCACATATGTTACAGACTATGTATTTTATGAGGTGGTTTTTCTGATATTCTATTCCCTTGCCTCTCAGTGGGGGGGCAATATTTAAGAACCCCCAACGTTCTGTCTTGATATGATGCATGAAAACACATCAACAGACTCTGAAGAGGCATATACTACCGAGTCAAGGCTGGTATCAGAAGCAAATCTTGAGGCAATTGTAACAAGGATTTTTTTGCCTTCTTCACTCTAATCCACAGATAGATGAAAGGACACTGAAGGGAAACCCTTAAACCCTGAAACCCTTTTATTTTTCCTAGGGATATTTACAGACAGTCCAGTTTTATACTAATTCAGCTATGTCCAGTTTAAAAGATATAAAAGGGATGAGAGAAACTTCCAAAGCTAAACATGTATATGGATGTGTGTGTATGAAAAAAGAAACAGAAATTATCTTTATGAGACTCATTCTTCTACCTATAAAATGAGGTTGATCATACTTGACGAACCTACCTCACAGTGTTGTTGAAAGAGTTTTGTAAACATATTCAGTGAAAGAAATGCTAGCTGCTAATGCTATTGCAATTATTATTAGTCAGATCCTGTGATTCCTCTGATGTAGGAAACTCCCAATCTTGAAACTCTCCAGTAATGTACATCAGCAACTCCTTTGTAACACAGTCTTAGAACAGGGGTTATCAACACTTTTGGGCAGGGAACCCCTCTGACAGATCAAATGAGTTCACATATATAAAAGTACTCTGCAAACATTAAAGCACTCTACAAATGTTAACTATTAAAGCTTGTGGACATCTTCTCAGAATGTCTTTAATTCATAAAATAAAATACATAGGGAAGAATACAAGTACCTCATATGTGTTATGCTATTGGCAAATATTATCTCATTTTATCTTCATAATAACTCTATAAGGCAGGTGCTACTATTATCTCCATTTTATAGCTTAAGAAACTGAGGCAGAGATTAAGTGACTTGCTGAGGGTCACACAGTTGATGTCAAAGGTCATATTTGAATGCCAGTCTTTCTGACACTAATCCCAGCACTCTATCTACTATACCAACAAGCTTCCTCTAAGGCTCAAAAATAAAATAGATAAACACTTACTGGAATTATAGGGAAAACCAAAAGTTAATGAAAATATTTTTTTTCCTAACTAAGATCATAGAACCATTGAAATCTGCCTACCAACTTGGGATCAATGGTTAAGATTCAAGTTAAGAAAATTAATTTAGAAAATTGCTTGGGGTACTGAGAAATTCCATGATTTGTTTCATGTCCACAAAGCCAGCGTAAGATAATATTTGTTTAAAAAACACACACACTCAGTGCTTGGCACATAGTAGGTACCACATAAATGCTTATTCCTTTCTCCCTTCTCTTTCCTTTGTGTCAGGATAGATTTAAACCCCAATCTTCATGAAAGTAAACCTAGTCCTTTATCCACTATGCCATACTGTCTCTCTAATCTATTTATTATTATTATAAATTACAGTGTTAAAGCAAAATCTGTTTAGCTACAGAATCTTCTTAACTTGGGCTATTAGGAATACAAAGTAATGAAAGGCAAGCCAACTGTAGAAATAAATGCTGGGGTTTGGGGGTCTTTTTGGGGGGTTTGTTTGAGTTTTTTTTGGTGTATCTCCAAGTGGCTTACTATAGTAGCTTACGGGTACAAATTTTAAAAAGAAAAGAAACATTAGCTGCAGCAAATTAGAAAAATGTATTTACAAGCTGGCAGAAGTATGATCTCCCTCTAGGCCCAGATTAATTACCACACCTTTCAATTTTAATTTTGTCATAATTCCTTAGTGACATTTTAAAGGATATTTTCTGTGCTTTTTGCATTAATTACTTGCTACTTAATTTAAGAAGAACAAAAAATGTTTCTGTAAAAACTGTTTGGCTGTTTAACAGTCAGGTGATAAAATCTGAACTGAAATAGAATTGAACATCGAAAACCATTTCAAGAATGTATCCCCAGAAACTTCCAGAAAGACTGACAACAACAATCTGCCTTACAAGTTAAAACTGACTTACAAGTGATTAATCCTGTGGTCAGGCAGTGTACAATGATTAATATCAAAGAGGAGAAATTTTCATTTTTGTTTGTCTAAAGAATTAATTTTTGCTTTTCCCTTCAAATTTTAGAGAGCATTTAAACAGATTGTGCTATAATGAGAAAAAGGTAGAGCTACAATTGTTATTCATGAAGGAAGTAATTAGTTAATTGATTTAAAATTAATTTACAAATTAGTAAAATTAATTTGAAAAATTAATGAAAATATTCATTAAATACTTACTATATTGCCAAGTCCTGAACTAAATTCTCAAGACATAAATGTGAAAAATGAAAACAGTCCTTGACCTCAAAGAAATTGTATTCTAATAGAGGGACAAGAGAAATCTAGGGAAGTAAGGCCAGGGAAAGATGTTGGAAAGTTGTCAGGATGGTGAGTGGAGCCATAGTAAAGTAGATAGACACATTCTTTCTAATAGCAATGGAATTATTGATTTGATTATGGTTCCAGAACTGGAAAGGGAGTAAGGTGAAATTGTGGAAGAAAATATGTGTGTGACTGCAAGGTGGCTGTCAATAAGAAACAGGAAGAGAGGGGTCATAAGAACAAGATGGAGGACCAAACATTTTTCTGATCACTATGACCACTCAGACATTTCCAATACAGAAATTGTATGCCAATTATAAAGCAACTTCAGCTGTCTCCATGGTCTAGGACTCCCAGAATCCAAAAGAAGGTTAGAAAAAATGAACTGAGTTACAGATTTTGAACTTACTCAGCATCCCTCTCTCACCTCCCACAATACCAACAATTGAGGTTTCACTAGCCAATCCAAGGATGCAACATAGACTTGCAACAAAAATCACACCTACAGCCCTGGTCATGTAATCCCCTCCATCTTTCCTCTTGGAGACACTGGCTCAAAAGTACATAAATTTACCCTGGCTGCAACAACCAGTCAGTACGACCATAGCCCTTCAGAAGCAAAAGCCTACCAGATGCCACAAGCCCATTGCACTAGTGCTACAAAGCTCTGAACTACCAGTGTCAGAGTGAACAACCCTATAGTACTAGTGCTGCAAGGCTCCAAAATACTGGTCCCAGTCCAAAGAAATAAGGAATAGAGGGACTGGGATAGCACACCAAGAGAGGACATTGTGCAGGTGGGTGAGGAGGGGTTTTATATAACATTTCCCTAAGTTTGAGGGAAACATCATAGTACTCAGCAGCTGGGACCACTTCTAACCATCCAAAGGTCTTGTGAACTGTGAATGGCCCAGTGTGTGAGGAGGCTGAGGTGCTTAAGAGATGAAGTCAGAATATAAGCCCCCATGGCTTATAAGAAATAAGAGAAAGTAAAAGAAGAGAAAGAAAAAACATGGGTGGAGTCAGAGGTGTGCTAAAGCAAACTTTGGCTCAAGAGCACCTATTGTTAAGTATTTAGTGTAAAAATTTTCTGCTCGAAAAGTGACAAATGCCACAAATTATGGCCTCATTAACTTCCTAGACTTAAGAAACAGAGAAAAAATATCAGCAACGCTTGAAGCTTAAAAGTGTGTCCAGTGGCATATTTTTCCGACAGCCTCTTGTTACACATTTGCCAGCATATTCTTAACCAAAGCATACTTAGATGTAGTGAGCTATTGGGGAAATTGACCAACCAATCAAATCAAGGCAGAGAGTTCCAGAGTCAAAAGGCTTAGGTTTTCAGGCATGGTCTCTGGTCAATGTGGCAAACTGACTAGCTGGGCAATAGACTAGCTGGGAAAGGGGTACAAGTATCAAAGAGAGTAGCCAGGCTTTCTTCCAAGAAAGGTACACTTTTTCCCTTATTTTAAGTATCACCATGTTTTGCCTCGCTGAGTGAAGTCAGTCAATCCTAGGCTCCCATACTTAGACTATAATCATTGTAGTTTCCTTACCTTATCTTTTGGTGACAAGGCCTGAATTCTCTGAAAGGCCAGATGACTGCATGTGATTTTACTCTATTCTATTTTCCCCTTCCCCATCTTATTCAACTGAATTTGCCCCTCCTTCATTTCTTTTAATTTTGGCTCTAAAGAAAAGAAAATGCCACCAATTCTTTAAAATGTCCTATTCTCTAATTGTAGCTGAATATACCTCTGTATCATATAACCCTTTTCAGTACTGGATTTTAAGTGACTGTTTGGCAAGAGTCTAAGGAATATGTAGGCAGACATAGAGCTCACTGACTAGAAAGTAGAGTCAGGAAACTGCAAGGTATCTATCAGCAATTACTTTGTCAATCCCAGTACTACTTCAGGGACTAAAATTCCTAAGGACTAGACAACCCAGTGGATTCTCTAATTTAAAACACAAATAAATTAAATCAATGTCATAGATTCAATACCTTCTAAATGTGTTGGGTAACATAATCAGATACTACAACTTAACTCAGACAGCTAGCTTGCATACTAAGCCCAAAGAAGAACTCATAAAATCAAACTGATGGACCAGCACAAATCTAATACTACAGCTAAAGAATAAATTTTACTAAAAAATTTAAAGGTCTATCAGTTGATACTTTCATTTTACATTTTTAGGTGTAATAACAATGAGCACAACTAAAGCAGAGTTGCTGGAAGATGAAGATAGAAACAGGGAACTTTATAGGGGTATGTTAGGTATAGACATCTTGATTTTTGGATCAGGTAATATTATTATAAAAGAAATAGGTACTTGTGAATAAAAAGCAAAGGAAAGAGATTGGAAAGAAAGAAAAGGAATACACTTCCATTACGTGTGTTTCACATCTCCTGTATAACATAGTAAATCCTAGAGATTTTGGTACCACACATTGAGAACAATGCTTCCTATGAGACAAACTGTTTATTTTGCCTCTAAGATGGTATTTATTAAAAATAGCTTAAAAGTAAGTATCAAGTCAGGGTTTGTCTGTCAAAATGGTGATATGATAATAGGCCATTTGGTACCACAGTGGATCTCCAGCCCATGTTAAACTCCTGGAGATGCTTTTTGGACCAGTTCCTCACTGGCAGGGAAGTCGGAATAAGTCTTGATCTATTGCCAATTCTAGGATCTCATTCTACCTCCATCATTCAGTAATCTTCCCTCCTTTGAAGTCCATGCCATTCATATCTGCTAAAATCCTGGTAGCTGTTATCTACAGACCTCCAGATTGCTCCCCTTCCTTCTTCAATGAGTTTGGTTCCTGGCTCACAGTTTGACTCTCCTCCCCAACTGCTTCCATCATCTTGGAGATTTCAACATATATAATGACTCTCCCTCAAGTGCCCTAACAACTCAGTTGCCCAGCCTACTCACTTTGTATGACCCACTCCCCTTTCAGAGCTCAACAACACAAAAATATGGGCATACTCTTTATCTTGTCATCACCCACAAATGCACATTAATGTTCAGGAATTCTGAAATTTACTTTTCTTATAACTGATTGACTTTCCACTCTTTTCTCCTTTTCTCTCCTCCCACCTTCTCTCACCCAACCTTATTCCTTCTCCATATTTCAGCCTCCAATCCCTTGACTCCTCAGTTCTTGCACAGCCTATCTCCCTTGTACTACTCATTCTCTTATTTTCCCCAACTTGACCACTTGGTGAATCAATTTAATTCTGCTCTGTCCTCTTCTCTTTAGTCCTTAACATTCTTAATCTGAGAAACCACCCCGAGTCAAGATAAAAGAAGACTTTACTGGATTACTGGACAATGACTGAGAAATTGTAGTTTACTAGTAACCTAGGGTCTGTGTACTCTGATGATTGAATAGTGAATCATGAAGGAAGATTGACTGACTGAGTTGCTTGAATGATTGATTGACTAAGTGATTGTACTAAGTGAATGATGACTGAATAAGTAATTGATTTGTAACTTAGTGTGTCCCATGAGTGGAGAACTTTGATTAATAGTAAGGATAATTGAATGATTGAGATAATTGGATGATTGCGTTACTAAATGGTTTGTTCAAAATGTTTTGATCATTGTGGTGAAACTATGTGGCCACCTTTTGTGAAAAGTTGTTGTGAATGCTATATTTTGATTTTCTGTAACATTGTAAATGTTGTACCTTGCCTTTGTGTGAACATTTTGCTCTTACTTGTTATGGAATAAATAGAGTGTTCACTAAACTGTGTGATAAGAACCTTAAGTTGCTCACAGTAGCATTCTTCTGGAAAGCTGCTTGTGTGTGTCATTACAATCATCAAGCACAACTCACAAAGCTTCAGCCTAAAATGACTCCTGTCATCCACTGCTTTCACTCCTACAGATGTGCTGCTAAACATAGGTGGAGAAAAACATGCCAGAATTCTGACTGAATCCACTAAAAATTTACGTTACACAATCTCAACTAGACTCTTGCTGCTGTTAGACAATTCCTCTAAACTTCTCTTATTGACTCATTATCCCCATTATCTCACTCTCTACAGTGGCTTTTCCAAGTCTTTTCATACCTTCTCGTGCTTTCCATGACTTCCCCCTTCCCCTACTCTCTAAGCTGAAAATTTTGCTTCATTTGATAGGAAAAAAAATGAGATCATTCATTGTAAACTCCATCTTCTCACCTCTTCCTTGTCTCATACAGATACCATTTACTTCTATCTCCTACTTCATCCATGTATCACATGAAGAGATGGCCTTATTCTTTACGAAGGCCAATCCTTCTACCTATATAAGAAATCCCATTTCCACACATCTCCTCCAGTAGATTGCTCCATCCATCAACCTCACTCTATCACTTATCTCTAATCTCTCCCTATATACTGGCTCTTTCCCTACTACTAATATAAATGGACATATCTCCTCCAATATAACACAAAAACACCCTTGCTTGATCCTTCCATCCTTGTTAACAATCTATATTTATATTTCTTCTGCCCTTTGTGACCAAACTCCTTGAAAAGGTTCATTTCAATAGATGCTACCATTTTCTCTCTTCTCACTCTCTTCTTAACTCCTTACAATCTGGCTTCCAAAATCATCATTCCTTTACAGCTGTTGTCTCCAAAGTTATCAATGATTTCTTAATTGGCAAATCCAATGGCCTATTCTTATTTTGCATTCTCTTTGAGCTTTCTTTATACTTTGACTCTGTTGATCACCCTCTTCTCCCTGAAACTCTCTTCTCTATATTTTCAAAACACTGTTCTCCCTTGGTTCTCTTCCTACCTATCAAACCAGTCCTCAGTCTTTTTTGTTGGATCTTCATCCAGATCATGTCCTCTAACTATAGATGTCAAGCAGTGTTCTATCCAGGACCTTTTTGCCTTCTCTCACCATACTACTTCACTTGAACTATTGTAATAGCCTATCACTTGGTAGGCCTGCCTCAACTCATTCTCCACTGCAATACATCCTTTTAATTTATAATTTTTCTTTTAATTTCTTTTAATTATAACCTATTTTTTCTATATATAGCTTGTTTTTATACATTTGTTTACATGTTGCCTCTCCCATTGAATTGTGAGCTTCTTGAGGGAAGGGACTGTCTTTTGTCTATTTTTGCATCCCAAGGACTTAGAATACTGCCTGGCTTATAATAGATGTTTGTTGACTAATAAATAGAAATGAAGAGGAAGTGTATTGTTGGTATAGGGAATGTCATACAAATGAAGGAAGTAGTAGATGGAATGTTGAGTTCTTGTCAAATAAAGTGGTGGGTGGAAAGATAGATTGTAGCCAGATTTTGGAAGAATTTAAATGCCAGGACAAGTAGTTTGTATGTTATTTTGGAGCCAATGAAGACATTGAATAATGAAATTGGTATGATCAGGCCTGTATTTTGCAAAGATTCTTTCAGGAGTTATCTTGAAGATGGAATAGAAGGAGCAAGAAAACCAATTAGGAAGGTACGTTGGTGGATCACATGTGCTCTGGACATTTTTTAAAATATGTGTGCAGCAATGACTCTTCTTGACTCAGTCATCACTTCTCTTTGACACTGTTCTACTATCACAAGGACCAAGGGAGCAATTAGTGATATAACCTCCTTCCAATGGAAAAGCAAGTGATATGTATACACACATACATCCATCAAACATGAGAGCACAGACACCAATCAGAAGCCACTGGCCATCCATGCTTATTACCAAGAGGCCAAAACACATGTGGATCTCCAGAATAGGCAAAGGAACAGTCCCATCCTCATACATGTTCCACAGTATGACACATTTACAACACCCTCATTTCCTAAGTATCAGAAATGCCACATTGGAGGACTTTAAGATCAATAAAGGACAGGCCATGGGTGCTGGCCATTTGTGTTATGAGGAAGGAAAGAGGGGATATATAAAGGAGAATGAGACCACATAACAGAGGTTGCAATTTTGCTTTGGAACACTGAAACCATCATGCATGCCACCTTTGACCCATATCTGAATAACTGAATTTTCTTACTCAATTGACTGACAACTAGGATTGCATTTTAATATAAATAAAGTTCACTCAATCCTGAAAACAAATGAAATGCAGACAACATTGTTTATAAAAGAAATGGCAGTCAGGAGTAAAATGAAAATAATTGCAACCTTAAAGCACAAAGAGTAATTAAAGACTGGAAAATATCTCATCTAGGACCCAGATTGTAGAAACAGCTTTTGCAAATGTAAGAGTAGAATTGTTAATAAAAACTGTTAACAATAAGCATTCTGACCACAGGAATTTGAAATATTACTGGAAATTATGTAAATACTTTCCCATAAATTGCAACTTTTTTGATTAAAAGCTGGACTTACACATGTCATCCACATTGTTTTTCCCCAAGGAAACACTTATTGACAGACTTGGTGGAACTGAATCAAGTATTTCTAGGGTATTAATTTTTTAAGGAGATTTCATTTTACAGCTGTACTTCTCACTATTGCCTCAGTTTCCAGACTGATCAAAAGAGTAGAAATGTTATGCTGTAATGCTTGAAACTGGTGTTCCATGATTTCATGAGTTGGTTGCATGCTATTTCTGGATTCAATTTTCAGTTTCAAAATTTAGAGTTAGAAATGTCCAAAAAGAAGGGTGGGTGCAAAACTAATCAAATGATTTTTAAAAGGGTTCTAGTTAGTTGAAATCTAAGTGCAATTAGAGTAAGTCCATCCAATAATAAATTTGGTCAATGCCCTGCTAATATCAAGCAATGTATAAAACAGGAGAGTATTTTTGCCACCGTCATATAGGTTATCCAGGGAAAAGTAGCAATGCAAGAAGGATCCCTCATCTATGGCAAAGTTCTACATATGCTCCTGTTGCAGATTGTACTATAAGGAATTATGGTCCTAGATTACTACAGATCCTTCTAAACCATGAACATAATCAATCAAACTAATTCCATCCAACTTTTCTCATGGCAATAACCAAATGGATGATAAATGGCTACAGTCTGGATTGATAAATATTAAATGTACAATCCATAGAGTTAGCCCCTCTGTACGTTTATCTTGGACAGACTCTGAAAACAGCTAGATGCATAATTAAATGGAAGGAAGAAATAATTGAACAACCTCTGGGAATGTCATAGACTTTGAAGAATTAAAATTGAGGGACAATATTGAAGAAAAGACAAGCATGAGTATGGTGCCACACACTAGCAACCAAGAATTACAGAAAAGAAATGTATATATGATGGTATCAGAGAACCAGAAATGAGTATGGCTCAACCTTGTGAGGACATCAAAGAAAAAGCATTGAGGTAGACCATATGTTCCAATGGAATCTATACCTTATAAAAAGATTTGTAGAAAGATGCCTAGCACATTCAGCAGATGCCCTATGAAGAATTTCTGGGAGCAAGAAAAACACAGGATGCTATTTCTTTTATTGTGATATGTATCATTGGAGGAAGCACCCACTGAATCAGAGACTCATGAAAGTATTGAAATAAATATATAAATTATGAAAGGGAAGTCCAAGTAAATCCTATTATAAGTAACAGCTAGTTATGTAGCCAAAGTTCATAATTAGAGAAGAATTATCTGCAAATTCAAAAAATAAGATTTTGTTTAAACTTCCATTTCCAAGTTAATAGCCTGCTTTTTTTAATTAAGAGGGGTTTTTTTTTTCCTTTATAATAAAGGCAAAAACTTTTCATTTTCACAAATGAAAGTGTTTAGAGACTTCATAAATCTTGCATTTTAGAGAAGATAATCTGCTTAAGCAAAAATTGGATATACTAATCATTTTAATCAAAGTAAAAGGCTTAGTCATTTAATTTAAACAATAAACTATTAACTATGCTAATTAAAGTCCAAACAAAAGCACAATTTGGGAAATTCTCTAACTTTTCTTCTCTTACAGTTGGCATTATCTAGTATCCAACCTTCTGAATATTTTTGATTGCTTTATAAACATTTCTCTCAATCACTTGAGCATATACCTTCATAATAAAAGAGAACTTATTGTATATGCAGTCATGGATGTTTTAATTATGAAATAATGATAGTAATGGTACCATAACTATTTGGTTAATTTTTTATATTAAATGATATTATGAAATCAAAAGAATTAAATTTGAACACCACCCAAAGGGCAATGCAGAAAGTGTCTGGTGGGCATGAGGAGGCTATAATTCATTCCAAAGAATTGATCAAAAGAAGCTGCAGTAAGGATATAGGGAAACAAATAACTGGGGGTGGGGAGAAAAGATGATCAGGTGGCATAGAGTTAAGCTGTGTGCCTTATGCACCTTCATCAACCTTTTAAATTCAAAAAAATAGAAAAATATCACCCTCCCTGGCATGTTGGATCATCCTGCTATCGAAAATTTATGTAAGGATATGGATAAGAGCTTCAGATGATAGGTAAGTATTGATGGATTACAATCAGCATTATTAGAGAGTGCATTTACATCAATAAAATCTAATCCAATCTGACCCAATTAGAGTTTATTAAACACCTACTACATTTAACATATTGTACAGGGGCAGCTAGATGGCATGGTGAATAGAGCACCAGCCCTGGAGTGAGGAGGACCTGAGTTCAAATCTGGCCTCAGACACTTAACACTTACTAACCATGTGACCTTGGGGAAGTCACTTAACCTGAATTACCCTGTCCTCAGCCCCCCAAAAAGCAAAAATAAATAAATAAAGTACTGTACTAAGAAATGAGGACACCAAGAAAAAAAGAAACATTAAATCATAATAAGCATGACTATTATTGAAATGTCATTGATATATATGAATTTCAATTAAAATGCCACACCAATGCCTCATCATGACTTGCAGGTGACTTTGGGTTCTAAAAGAATTGTACCAACCCAGCATCCACATTCCTAAAGGAAAAATTAAGGATGCCAGAGGAAGAAATAGATAGCAAAACTATTCTAGTGGGGGACTTCAATCTCCCCCTATCTGAGACTGATAAATCTAACCTCAAAATAAACAAGAAAGAAGTTAAGGAGGTAAATATAATCTTAGAGAAGATAGATATGGTAGACTTCTGGAGAAAATTGAATGGAGATAAAAAGGAATATACCTTCTTCTCAGTGGTACATGGTACATATACAAAAATTGACCATGTACCAGGGCATAAAAATCTCACAGTTCAGTGCAGAAGAGTGGAAATACTAAATGCATCCTTCTCAGATCAAGATGCAATAAAAATTATATGTAATAATGGGCCATAGAAGAATAGACAAAAAACGAATTGGAAACTAAATAACTTAATCCTAAAGAATGAGTTGTTCAAATAAGAAATTATAAAACCAATTTAAAAAACTTCATTCAAGAGAATGACAATAATGAGACAATATAACAAAACTTGTTGGATGCAGCAAAGGCAGTTCTGAGTTTTATATCCCTGAATGCATACATGAATAAATTAGAGAAAATGGAGGTCAATGAATTGGGCATGCAACTAAAGAAGCTAGAAAAAGAACAAATTGAAAATCCCCAATTAAACAGTAAATTAGAAATAATGCAAACCAAAGGAGAGATTAGTAAAATTGAAATTAAGAAAACTTTCAAACTAATAAATAAAGCTAAGCTGGTTATATGAAAAAACCAATAAAATTGATAGACCTTTAGTCAATATGATAAAAAAAAAAAAGAAAGAAGAGAATTTTCTGTATCAAAAATGAAAAGGGTGACTCTACCTCCAATGAAGAGGAAATTAAAACAATAATTAGGAATTATTTTGCCCAATTCTATGCACATAAATTTGACAATCTTAGTGAAATGGATGGATATTTACAAAAATACAAGTTATCTAGATTAATTGAAGAGGAAGTAAACTACTTAAATAGCCCCATCTCAGAAAAAAGAAATTGAACAAGCCATCAATGAACTCCCTAGGAAAAAAATCTCCAGCGCTAGATGGCTTCACTAGTGAATTCTACCAAACATTTAAAGAACAATTGACTCCAATATTTTACAAGCTGTTTGGAAAAATTGGAGAAGAAGGAGTCCTACCAAATTCTTTTAAAGAGATAAATATGGTACTGATATCTAAATTGGGAAGAGACAAAACAGAGAAAGAAAATTACAGACCGATTTCCCTTATCAATATTGATGCAAAAATTCTAAATATAATTTTAGCAAAAAGACTGCAGCAAATCATCATGAGAATAATACAATTTGATCAGGTGGGATTTATTCAGGGAATGCGAGGGTTGTTCAATATCAGGAAAACTATCTGCAATAATTGATAA
This sequence comes from Pseudochirops cupreus, assembly GCA_028627135.1. Lineage (NCBI taxonomy): Eukaryota > Metazoa > Chordata > Mammalia > Diprotodontia > Pseudocheiridae > Pseudochirops > Pseudochirops cupreus. Next base: position 236,287,755 of record CM053584.1, on the reverse strand, counting down.
CATCAACAACAAAACTAGCAGAAACCACATGATTATCTCGATAGATGCAGAAAAGATTTTTGACAAAATACAACACCCATTCCTATTAAAAACACTAGAAAGCATAGGAACAAATGGAGTTTTCCATAAAATGATAAGTAACATCTATCTAAAATCATCAGCAAGTATTATATGTAATGGGGATAAGCTAGAAGCATTTCTGATAAGATCAGGGGTGAAACAAGGATATCCACTATCACCCCTCTTATTCAATTTGGTACTAGAAATGTTAGCAGTAGCAATAAGAGAAGAAAAAGAAATTGAAGGAATCAAATTAGGCAAAGAAGAGACTAAGCTATCACCCTTTGCAAATGATATGATAACATACTTAGAGAATCCTAGAGAATCAAGTAAAAAACTACTTGAGATAATAAACAAATTTGGCAAAGTTGCAGGATATAAAATAAACCCACGTAAATCCTCAGCATTCCTATATATCTTTAACAAAATTCAACAGCAAGAGATAGAAAGAAAAAATCCATTTAAAGTTACTGTACACATTATAAAAAATTTGGGAATCTACCTGCCAAAACAAACCCAGGACTTATATGAACACAATTACAAAACACTTTCCACACAATTAAAATCAGATCTAACTAATTGGAAAAACATCAATTGCTCATGCTGGGTTGAGCTAATATAATAAAAATGACAATCTTACCTAAATTAAATTACATATTTAGTGCCTTACCAATCAACCTACCAAAAAATTACTTTGTAGAGCTAGAAAAAATAGTAGCAAAATTTATCTGGAAGAACAAAAGGTCCAGAATTTCAAGGCAACTAATGAAAAGAAATACTAGGCAAGGTGGCCTACCCATACCAGATTTTTATCTGTACTACAAAGCAGCAGTCATCAAAATTACTTGGTACAGGCTGAGGAATAGAGCAGTGGATCAATGGAATAGATTGGGTACATGAGACTCAGCAGCCAAGGACTATAGTAATTCACAGTTTGATAAACCCAAAGACCTCAGTTTTGGGGATAAGAATGCACTATTTGACAAAAACTGCTGGGAAAACTGTAACATAGTATGGCAGAAATTGGGCATAGAGCAATATCTAGTACTATATACCAAATTAAAGTCAAAATGGATGCATGAGCCAGGTATAAAGGTTGATACTGTAAGCAATCTGGGAGAGCAACAAATAGTTTACTTGTCAAGTCTGTGGGGTGGGGAAGACTTCATGACAAAACAAAAGTTAGAGAGCAGTACAAAATACAAAATGGATAATTTTGGTTATATTAAATTGAAAAGCCTCTGTACAAACAAAGCCAATGTTACCAAGATTAAAAGGGAAGTGGAAAATTGGGAAAGAATTTTTACAACCAATGTCTCTGATAAAGGCCTCATTTCTAAAATATACAAAGAATTGAGTCAAATTTATAAGAATACAAGCCACTCCCCAATTGATAAATGGTCAAAGGATAAGAACAGGCAGTTTTCAGAACATGAAATTAAAGATATATATAAGCATATAAAAAATGTTCCAAATCACTAGCAATTAGAGAAATGCAAATCAAAACAACTTTGAGGTACCACATCTCACTGGCTAGACTCGCTAAGATAACAAAACAGCAAAATGATAAATGCTAGAGAGGATGTGGAAAAATCAGAACATTAATGCATTGTTAGTGGAGCTGTGAACTGATCCAGCCATTCTGGAGAGCAATCTGAAACTATGCCCAAAGGGCTATAAATAAGTGCATATCCTTTGATCCAGCAAAACCACTTCTAGGGTTATATCCCAAAGAGATCAGAGAAGTGGGAAGAGGACCCGTATGTACAAAAATATTTACAGCATCTCTTTTTGTGGTGGCAAAAATTGGAAAACAAGGGGATACCCATCAATTGGGGAATGGCTGAACAAGTTGTTGTATATGAATGTAATGGAATACTATTGTGCTATAAGAAATGAAGAGCAGACAGTCTTCATAATAACCTGGAGGGACTTATATAAATTGATGCTGAGCGAGAAGAGCAGAACCAGGAGACACTTGTACACAGTCACAGGCACAATGTATGTGTGACGACTAACTTCAATAGACTGGGCTCCTCTCAGCAATACAAAGTTATAGGACAACTACAAAAGACTCATGATTGAAGGAGATATCTGCATCCAGAGAAGGAGATGAGGAGTCTGAGTGCACATTGAAACAAACTACTAGCTGTGTTTCTTTTTCTTGTTTTGTTCTGTTTCCTCTTTCCCACTGATCATTCCATCAGTTACAGTCCTTCTTTACAACCTGACTAATGATTAATGGGAAGATATTTGTAGATCCTATATCCACGTGCATGCCACCATTTAGGGGAAAGGGATAGGGAGGGGGAGAAAATCTGAAGCTCAAGGGACTGTGGGACTGAATGTTGTAAACTAAAAGTAAATAAACCAGTTAAAAAAAAAAAGAATTATACCAACCTAGTAAATGCTTCCACCATCTGTACCAAGTAAACAAAAGATTTAAAGTATACATCTGGTGACAAATATTTCTACTCTTCTAGCTAAAAGAGGAGATGCAAACCACCAGAAGACGAACCACCTTGTGACTGACACAGCAACTCATGTTGGCAACCTAAGGCACAAAGAAATTATAATGTGTATTAGTGGGAGAAGTATTTATGCCATTGAAATTACAAATCACCAAAGTATCACATTTCCTACAATCACTATTCCAAACTTTCTTCTCTCTTCTCACTATAAACAACAATATTACCCCCTTCCCAATATCCATATTTGCAATAATTTCCAGACAGTCCCAGTCTCCTTCACCACTTGGACCTTATCAACAATCTACAAACATATTCAGATGTTCAATTCACTTGTTTTTAGTTGTATCCAACTCTTCATAACTGTTGCATTTTAAAAAGTTTGAGAGACATAATTTCTGGGTAATTAGTTGTTTTATTAATAATGTTAGCATTTTAATAAAAAAGTCAAGGGCACTCTCAAATTCTAAAGACAATCATGGCAGTGGGCACATGGTTTATATACCCTTGTAAGAGGGGCATTCCTGAGGGTGGCCATCAATTCTGATTAATTAACAATTAATGAGAGAATGAATATTACAATGAGGGGCAGACCTATTCTAAAGGACTTTGGTTATATCATTTACTTCTAAATTACCCCAGCATTGGAAAATCTGATTGAAGAATGGGTCTGATTCTGAGAGGTTCAAGTTTCTCCCTCTAGAAGTAGTTCTATTCTAAAAAAAAGTTCCAAAGAACTCTAAATACTTGTAAAATCATAGGCATGGGGCTAGAGAGACTCCCAGAGGTCAGGGAGGAATTTCTAGCTCAGGAAAGGTACATAAATTTCCCAAGATTGCATAGGTATTTAAGACTAAAAGTGGGATGTGAACTAACGCCTTCAGAGTTCAGATCTGGTGCTCTTTCACTGTCCCCTACTACTTTCATCTTAATTATGACTCACTCATACCTAGAATTTTCACCAAAACAAGTGATAGGAGTCACTCCCATAAAAATATTCATATTCCATATGGGTATCAGGCATGAGACATCATTTATTTCACCCCAAAGAAAATACTTAAGACACAAAGGATATAAAGACATGAATGAATAAATACAGGAAACATAAGATAGTCAAATATCCCATTACAGACATGCTCTACCCCAGAAAATAAAGACCTGTGGGATGGCAGAACAGATATTCCATATTCACTTTCAACTTGTTATGCTTGAAAAATTCGTAGTAATTATCATGGAGAATTGGCAAAGTCCAGATCTCCTAAATAGTTAGAGCATGACTTTCTTTAGTATTTCAGATCCTGATCCTGAAATTGTTTTCCTCTACAAAACATGCTTCTTTGGAAATCTCCCTCTGGTTAATAAACATCAACTCCCACATGCAAGAACTTTCAACTCACTAAATAACTACCAAGACCAGAAATGTCCCTTCCTTAGTACTTCTGGCCACTATTCTGTGCTCAGAAAAAGAGTCAATATACTAGTCTATAACCCCACTCTGCATCCCTGTAGCTTTCTGGATCAAAGTTTCCTTCTCTTGCTACCACATCTCTTTGTTCCCATATCCTTATCTGAATGTACTATATTTGCTTTTGTGTCTGTATTCCCAGGGCCTGGTAAGTAGTAAACACTAAATAAATTATTTTTCATTAATTTATTCCAATAAAAAGGTAAGAGAAGACAGTTGAGGGACTTACAGTCTGGTTTTAGTCAGCCTACACAAGTACATATTTAATTTGCTTCTGCAGCAAGATATAAGTGTCAATCATGATAGAAAGAAAGAAGGAAGGAAGGAAGGAAGGAAAGAAAGAAGGGAAGAAGGAAGGAAGGAAGGAAGGAAAGAAGGAAGGAAGGAAAGAAGGAAAGAAAGAAGGAAGGAAGGAAAGAAGGAAGGAAGGAAGGAAGGAAGGAAGGAAGGAAGGAAGGAAGGAAAGGAGGAAGAAAGGAAGGAAGGAAGGGAAGAAGGAAGGAAGGAAAGAAGGAAGGAAGGAAGGAAGAAAGGAAGGAAAGAAAGAAGGAAGGAAAAAAGGAAGGAAGGAAGGAAGGAAAGTTAATCTATCCTTTTCATTGGAAATCAAAAGGAGAGAAAATACTGGAAGATAATTCCAAGGGCCCAAAAGAGAATACAGCCTCAATCTTTAAAAAACAAAGCAAAAAGCAGAAACTATTTATTTGCATGCAGTTATAGTCTTTCTCACTACCCTTCACTCATCAAAAAGAAAGAAAAATCCTTCATCATAGACAGGTATACTTCAGCAAAAGAACTTCTGACATTGACCATACCTGAAAATGAATCCCTGTTTTTTAAGTTCATCACAATTCCAGGAGAAGGTGAAGGTTATGTTTTAATTATGTGGTATAGTAGATAGAGCACTGGGTCTGCAAGAAGACCTGAGTTCAAATCCAGACTCAGACAGTCACTAGCTTTGTGACCGAAGGCAAATCACTTAACCTCTGCTTGCTTCAGTTTCTCATTTTATTCTCTGGGGTTGTCTTGAGCACAAAATGAGATAATAATTGCAAAGCACTTAGCACAAGGTTTGGCACACAGTAAGTGCTATCCAGTCACCTTATTAACTTTATCTTTAGTCTTCTGGATTCACAGTTTATTGATTCACTCAGATTACTGATTGACCAAAGTTCTAAAGCCTTCAATGTCATTTTTCACTTGAATGTTATTGTCATTGTATAAATTGTTCTCCATACAGGGTACAAGAGAGTAGGGATATTCTTTCAATAAAAATTAGTCTTCTGCTTTCTCATACTCCCCACCCTGACATTTTCAGTCATAAATCACCAGTTACTAGGTGTGAATCAAGAGTTCTCCAGGTCATCTCAGCAAAGAGTTAGGTCACATGTGCTTGATCAACTCAATGGAAGCACATCTGTATGGACAAAGGTCCATACCCTGTAACATCATCATCTGAATGATAGTAGAGGTGTGGAAATGATGATGAGAACCCATTTATCTAAAGCTTTCCTGATCAGTCTTTGATTATATAAAGTTGATCTTTAGGGAACAAATTTTCAAAGGGTGTTGTCTATAATATATGTGAATCCATCAAAGGAATTTATAAAATGTTATTTCATAAAATATCAACAGTAAGGAATCTCTGTTCTGAAGTCTCTTTATTAATAAAATCACATAGGGTAGCAATTCTGTGCAAGATACTCTGAATTTCTTTAATGTCTTCACTATTTCATGACCTAGTGGTCAAAGTTACTTGTCAAGTCTTTAAACTTATTTGACCCATCATAGTCTTTTGTAAGTTTGACAGTGATACAAAGACAAAGAGTCAATGGCTTTGGCATATCTTAAGTCAAAGGTAGTCATCAAATTTTGGTTTTTGAAATATTCAACATTACTCATATGTGTGCAGCATTATGTGGTCAGTTGTGTCCACATTCAGACATGGACTCAGCATTTGTAAATTATGACTTCTCCTATAACAGAGAAAAGAAAATATTTAAGAAAAAAGTATCCATTCCCACTTCAAACCCAACATGTCCAAAACCAGAATTATGCAATGCTTGAGCTACAAAGCACCATCAAGTTCACTTCCTTGACTTTACAGATAAAACTGAGTCCAACAGGAATGAAGCAAGCTGTCCAGAGTCACACAGTATGTTAATAGAAGAGCAGGAAATAAATCCAGATTTCCTGGTTCCTCAGTCAGTGACATATTTGCTATACTATACTGCAAACTAACACCTTGTTCCCACTTCTCTCCCTTAGCTAATGGCAGGAACATTACCTTAATTATCCTGACACAAAATTCTGGAGCCACCATTGACTCTTGTCTCTCCTGAATCTCTAATTCCAAAGCAAAGCCTTATGAAAATAAGTGCGATAAAGAATTTAAATGTTAAGCAAGTTTTTGTATGCATTGTAAAAATCCACCTAAGTGAGAAATCATAGAAATGTCATCAATGTGGTAAAGGATTTGACAGAAAGCTGATCTTACTAGTCATCATAGAATTCAAACAATTTTGTCAATGTAGTTAGTGTGCCAAAGATTTCATTCAGAAAATAATCCTGAGTAGTCATAAGCATTAATTCAGGAGAAAAACCCTGTATGTATGGCAAGTGTAGGAAAGGATTCAGCTAGTCCTCATATTTTTAGACATCAGCAAACACCTTTAATTCTTTATTCAATACACGTAATCTACTCCAAAATCTAGAAAGGTTTGGTGACCAATTAGACTTACCTCATTGAGTCTAAATTTCTTTGCTTGAGTTTTAAGGCTCCTCATCATCTGACCCTACCAAATCTATACAACTGTATTTCTTACTGGGAAGCCTTTGCTCTGGCCGTGTAGAGCTCAGCATCCTTACACACATCATCTGCTCTAACCAAACTGAACTTCTTTTACTCCTAAATTTACCATGCACGTTCCTGCTTTTTGTCACACTGTTCCCTCAACCTTTAATATCTTCTTAAATTCTTCTGACCTAAATTCTACCTTCCTTTCAAGGATTAGTTCAGTTCCCACCTTCTCCAAGAAGACTTCACAATCCACGGTAGGCCTTCGTAATCACTCCTTTTTTCCTGAACTTCCATACCATGTATTGTCTTTGCCACTATTTTGTCCATCTCTGTGATTCTGTAATGCGTGTCCTGGTTCTGTCCTAAATACTTCACACTGTAAATATCACTACAGCTGTAGTTAGACCCTAAATCCTTGGAAAAATCTAAGAGGTTATAAGGAATCATCGTCTTCTATGACTTACCAATAGCTTATGTGGCTTAACTGTAAGTAATTCTTAGTGTCATCTTAATCTGACCTTTCATGCTTGTTCCTTTGAACCTTATTTCCTAATTCTAGGAACTGCTTAGTACTTTATCCCTATTTTGTTCCTCTATGCTTAAGACTTCATCTTACCATCTTACTTCATATCACAGTTATTTTGGGGCTCTGCTTAGTCCTCCCAGAGAATGGAGCTCTCTGTTTCATTGCTCTGTCCTATGGTTGAATCTCTGGTAAATTTGTTAATGATGTGGACAGAGGACCATCTTGGATTTCCTCAAATATTTTTCAAATATTTTCTGACCATCCACCCTGAAAGAGCCTCTGAGTCACTGAATGTCCAAGATGAAAAGGATTTATGTTCACTTCACTTGCTTCCAAGGTAATCCTGATGCTATATACTGCTCACTCTATTTTGGTTCAGAAATTTTACTGATATAAATCTGGAGGTTAAATTAACACTGGTATAATAGCAAACCTTACCTTCATTTTCCCTTTGAAACTTATTATATCTCTCCCAAAATAAATATTAACTGTATTATAGTAATTTTACTAATTTTAGAAATTATGGGGGGGTGGAGCCAAGATGGCGGCATAGCAGCAGCAACATATCGCAGCTCTCACATAGCCACCCCAAAATACCCATAAAATATGACTCTAAACTAATCCTAGAACTCCAAAACACACATAAATATACTTTCCACTAAAGTCAGCTCGGCTACGAGGAACCATATCAGCACTGCGAACAAAACCAGCCCTGGCCTGAAGCCCTGGCTGAGCCCTGGGGGCGGTTGGACAGGAGGAGCAGAGGAGCAGCTGCGAGCAGCATTCAGAACTAGGTCAGTGGGACTTGCCAAATCAGGGGAGAAAAGCTGTCAGCAAAAGGCCTCCAGGGCTGGAAAGCAAAAGGCAGAGGTTTTGTACCCGCCTCCCATTGCAGCTTCCAAGCCCTCAGCCTGCAGACAGCAGGGGGACTAAGCGATCGTTCGGAGGCCAAGTGCTCTCGCATTGAGCGGCCTGGATCCGGATTGCGGTTTTGGGCTTTGGTCTTCTGGGGTTTCTTTATCCAGCGAGCCAGAAGTAAGTAGGAAAGAGACCCAGCACCTTCCTGAGAGCTAC
>CM053584.1:236262369-236278862 GCA_028627135.1 Pseudochirops cupreus | reverse complement strand
AAAAAAAAAAGAAATGCTTTAAAACACTATTGATTGGAGAAAATTAAAACAACTGTGAGGTACTAATACATGCTTATCAGATTAGATAATATGACAGAAAAAGGAAATAACAAAAGTTAAAGGGGTTGGGGGGAAATTGAGATACTAATGTACTTTTGGTGAAGTTGTGGACTGATTCAGTCATTCTGGAGGGTAATTTGGTGCTATGCCCACAGGTCATAAAACCATGCATACCCTTTGACCAAGCAATACTACTACTAGGTCTGTATGTCAAAGAATTTTTTTAAAAAAGGAAAAGTACTTATATGTACAAAAATGTTTATATCAGCTCTTGTTCTGGTAGCAAAGAGTTGGAAAGTAAGGGGATGCTTGTCAATTGAGGAATGGCTGAACAAGTTTTGTGATAAGATACTATTGTGTTATAAGATACTATTGTGTTATAAGAAATAATGAACAGGATGCTTTCAGAAAAACCTGGGAAGACTTACATGAATAGATGCAAAATGAATTGAGCAGAAACAGGAGAACATTGTACTCAGTATATCAGATGATCAACTGCAAATAACTTGGCTATTCTTAGCAATGCAATAATCCAAGCCAATTCCAAAGAACTTGTAATGAAAAAATGTTAGCCACCTCTGGAGAAAGAGACTGAATGGAGATTGAATGGGGATTAAAGCAGAGTATTTTTCAATTTATATTTTTTACATTTTTTCGTCTGAGTTTTCTTTCACAACATCACTAATATGGAAATATTTTTTGCATGACTGCACATGTATATCCTATATCAAATTGCTTGCCTTCTCAATGAGAGAGGATGGGAGAGAAGGGAGGAGAGAATTTTGAACTCAAAATGAAAAGAAAAAACCAAATGTTAAAATTGTTTTTATATGTGATTTGGAAAAATAAAATATTAAATTAATAAAAAATAAATTTATTAATCTTATGAAGGATAATTTAGAAAATGAGGGTGTTAATAAAAAATAACTTTAAGATTTTTTAATCTAATAAGACTTTCTTTAACTTGATGTTATAAATTCATTTTTTCACTTTGAAATTAGTCATTATTTTTTTAAAGTTTGAAATCAAATAATTTCCTTCAAGGTCTTATTGGTCAATGTGAACATAGGCAAGCCTATGTGCAAATAACCCTCTCTCTACACATGGGTTTCAGTATCCCATTGAATATATAAAATACATGACAATCCACTGTCTTCTCTGGTCCTTTTCACTTCTGCTTTCATTGTGGTAGACTTGGGGGGAGGCAAACAGTTCTAAGATTTTTTTTTTAATTTTAGATCATCGACAAACTTTTATTTAAGTCAGTATTCTTGTGTCAAATTTTTGTCTAAAAATCAGTGTTCTTAGAGGTTATAAGACCATCCCATTAACATTTCCTAATTAATTTCACTTTTATTGTATTTGGTTTAAAGAAGTTGTTTATAACATCTTTCAAATTAATATAAAAAGAAAAGTAAAGGTAGTAGAGGGGATAATCTTGGGAATCCTTGGCTTGAGAACTGGGAATAAGGTACTTTAGTCCTTATGAACTCCCTGGGCCCAAATATATGGTAGCTATGATAAGTAACTGGCTCAGATATCACAGCAGGCAATCATTTGTTAAACAGGGAAAAGCAAGGAATGAGTTCCTGATCATTTTCCAGGAAACTGGATAATAAATTAAACCCATTTACCTGAATGCAAAGAAAGCTAAAAGCAAATGTTGGAAATATGTGGGACAAATGAGAAGAATGAAATAATAGTTATTGCAGCTGCCTCATTTTTCCCAAAGGAAGAAGTTGGATTATAGCGATACAGGATAGTGAAACTATTCTACATAGGAGCTTACTGAGAGAAAGGAGAGAGAAAGGAGCACCATGGAGAGCTGGGGAAGGGTCCGGGATGCATTTTATATGTAGCATCAAAGAAAATGTAAAGCCAACTTTACTGTAGTGACCATTCAGGGGATTTTCTTGAGATTTTCAAAGGATAAAACCTTGTTCTGAGGTTTTAGTATCTCTCAGAGGGAAAAAAATGATCACTATGATAACATATTATTATTATTATCTAATCAAAAAGGTATGATTTGGCTAAAGGAGATGAATGCCACATGCTATAAGGTATCTAAAGTTTCTCTGCACTTTATACAAAATGTTTTAAAACAGTTTGTCTCTTCCTTTTCATGGTTCCGTTTTCACCTGGACACAACAGTATTTTCTGGCTTTGTGCTTGCATTCCAACCATCCCACATATCTGGAATTCACGAGACACATCACTTTAGACCTTAGTTTAAACTTCAGTGACTGTAAATCTTTCACCTTTAAAAATAAAGTGAGGCATAACTTTCAGTTCCTCGTCAAAAGTCCAAAATTTCATTATTTCTGGCAGTTCTGAGCATTTGTCTTAATTGGTATGCCAGGAGAAATAGTTTCCAGTAATATGGAGGGCTAAGGATCCTACTTAACTTTGTTCACTTCCTTAGTCCTGTCAGTTCCTTGTCTGGCTGACATAAACTAGACATGACTAAATGAAACTATGCTTTAAATCATTCTTCCATACTGGTAGGTTCTTTTGGCAGCAGACATTTTAAGGCGTTACAGGACTAGTTAAGTTCATAAAGGCTCATCCCCAATGAGTTAGAATTCCATTTGTTTATTTGCTTTGTTTTGTTTTCCTAAAGCAACTCATTAGCCAGTCCACTAAGATTTGGATGAGTTATCATCCAGTGAGGGGGGAGCACTACACCCATGAAATCATGGATACTTCAAGTATCTTATGAAGTTGTGTGGCAAGGTGGATAGAATGCTGGAACTAATAGTCAGAAAGAACTGTGTGCTAATGTGACTTAAGACACAAATATGTGTGACCCTGGGCAAGTCACCTAACTTCTTTTGGTCTCAGTTTCCTTAATTATAAAATGGGGATTAATAATAGCACCTGCCTCACAGGGCTTTTGTGAAGAGCAAATGAGTTCTAAAGCCAACAGTTTTTCTCTCCTCTCCTTTCTCCTCCCCTCCCCTCCCCTCCCCATTTCCTTTCCTCTCCTGTCCTTTCCTCTCCTGTCCTCTCCTTTCCTCTCCCCTCCACTCCTCCCCCTTTTCTCTTTCTCTCCCTCCCTCTTTTCTCTTTCTCTGTCCCTCTGTTTGTTTCTCTCTCTCTTTCTCTGTGTTTCTCTTTCAGTCCCTTTGTGTCTCTTTCACTCTATCTCTCTGTCTCTATTTCTGTCTCTATCTCTGTCTCTTTTTCTCTCCCATAACCCCCACCTGGAGATCTTGGAATTTTGAAACAAAAATATAGAATGGGGATAAATTAACCCTTCATAGGATCCCAAATATAGAAGCTCAACGCATTCATTTTACAGAGGAAGAAACTGAGACCCAGAGAGATTAAGTCATTTGTCTAAGATCACACAGATACTAAGTAGCAGAGGCAGGATTCAAACCCAGGATCTCTGAATCCAAATGCAGCTCTTGTTCCACTGTATCACACTGACATCTCTATTTCTTTTCCCATAGTGCAAAGAGAACTAGACTAACAATTAAGTCTTGGATTTTAGTTCTGGCTCTACCACTAAGTAGTTGTATAACATGGGCAAATCATTTACTTAACTTCCATTATCCTTAGTTGCTTCATTTGTACAATGAGAGCTTTGGACTAGATGACCACTTAAATCCCTTTCAACCCTTCAATTCTATATGATCTTTCTTGTCAGATGGGTTTAAAAATTATTAGAATCACTGATCCTTCCCTAATTAAGTTGTAGTCTGAGTTTGGTTTGCTGGAGAATATGGCTCTTGGTGAAATTACCTGACTAGCAATTCCTTGACCTAAAACCTGGTTTTGTTAAGTCCCAGTAAGAACACATGGCAAATGATTTCTTGAGAGAATAAAGTTTCAAACTTGTTTTAGTTCCTCTAATAAAATATAATCAAATAAACGTAAACAAATGACTTTTGATTTTCAGCATATAGTACATGAACATGAATTGACACTACCCTCCTTTACCCAAGTTCTATAATAACACAAAGATGATTAAAGTAATATTTCTCTTCTTTTTTAAGTAAAAGTCAGACATAATGATATACAAAAAGCACTTCATTGCCTGCCATCCTATCTTATTCAATAAAAATTGATTGATCCTATTATATAATTTTGATTTTGGGTCCTTTGTTTGGCTTAAATCTCAAAAATTATCTCTCTTTTTTCCCATAGAGAAAACAGATAGTACTTTCCATTTAATCTGTCTCCACGTGATATGTCATTACTATATGCCTTTTGAGAAAACTTCTATTTTTAGCATATCTGCCTTGTATACCATCATCTTTTATTGCCTTAATTCATTCCTTCATTCAAAAGTCATTAAGAGCCTACAATGTGGACTGAGGAGGCTTCCACTTCATTATATCAAACCAAAAAATCCAGAAAAAAGAGCCAATTGTCTGGGGCTGTGGAGGCATAAATATTACTGATGGACGTAAACCTTTGGCTTTCTGGGATTTTTTCATAATGCATATTTTGATATTGTAAAAGATAGTCAAAATCTTCAATGATTATGCAACACAAACACACACCACCCACAAAGTATCTACTGTGTGTCTACACTGCATCCATAGACTGAGCAACCTGCTAGGTTTTGAAGAGAGACAAAAGAACTTAGTTAAAACACTATACTTGCCCTCATGGATCTTATAGTCTAGTAGAGAGGTGACATGTACAAAGATAACTATAGCACATGACAATACGTAATAAATGCCTTAGGAGAAAGACAATGTGTCCTAGCTGGGATCTGAACTTGGAGTCAAAAAGATTTGAGCTCAAATCCTGCTACTGACATTTACTAGTGTGATGTTGGATGTGTTGCTTAATCCTTATGTATCTCAGTCACCCCCAGAACAGAATGTTCCCTACCTAATGAAGTAAAAAAAAAATCTTTTGTATATTCCTATATTTCCCTTTGAATTTAAGTCAAGTCAAATATCACCTCTATATAGTTTTTTGTGAGGTCCTATTTTCAATAGTAACAGACTTATTTACATTTAGAGCATGAAGAAATCACAGATTCTTTGAATCTACATACATTTTGCATGATTTATGAAACATACCTTCTTATATCTCTTAATCTGTTACATATTTTTGAACATCACACCATACTTAGAGTTGAAACTTAGCCGAGAAGCAAAGTAAAAAGAATGATTAAAAAACATTATATCTTTCTCAAGAGGTAGCATAATCCTTTCACACAACCTGATTTGCATAAGTTGGTAATATCTGTAAACCTATGATCTCTAATTTTTTTTGTGAGAAAGAGCTAGACTTCATTTTCACAAAACCATGGACTCATGCTTTTAGACAGTAGGAAAGGAATGTGTGTATGAATGGAATGGATAGCTAATAGCTAATATCTGTGGTCCCAAGACAAGCTTCGCTAAGTATAGAGTTGCTCATCACTAGTCCTTCTTGGTGAAATTATAAATAATTATAGTGACACGTGGAACTATACAATAGGTGAAGACACTCAGTCCTCCATGAAGCTTCAGATCACATAGCTAACAAGTTTAGAATAGTTGTTGAAGAGAATGGGAGTGAGAATCAAGTGAGGCATAAAAGGATTGTTTTACTATGATGAGTGCCATGTCAAGATTATATGACAAAAATTTGTTTTGGACTCAGTTATTTAGGTTTATTATTTTCTCCAATATTGTTTCCCAGAATGAGAGTAGGAACAGAAGTAGATGGCAGGAGAAATACAAGGGTAGAGTTGGGAAAAGCATGGGGAAGATATAGGAAAAGGGAGTAAAGAATTTGAGAATAAAGAACAATGTAACAACATTGTAACAATGTATCAACAACAAGTAGCATTTATATAGCACCTTAGGGTTTACAAAGCACTTTATAATATTATTTTATTTTATCCTCATAGAAACCTTAGGAGGCAAGTGCTATTCTGAGGAAGAAGTTAAATTTTTTGCTTAGGGTCACATAGCTAATAAGTAAGTGTTCAAAGTTGAATTTGAACTCAGGCCTTCCCAGCTCCAACAACTTCCTCACCTAGCTGCCAGTAAAGAGTTAAAATTGGGATTGGGAATGAAGGAAAGTGAAGCCAGAGCTGAGCTAATAGTCTATGCTGAGTACTGAGGGGGTGGAAGGATTAGAGGTCACAGTGAGACCAAAAAAAGTAGGTTTAGAAGGAATAAGACAAAGGGAAACATGTTTTGATAGCTGGTTATGATTGTATTTAAAAATGAATTTTTAATTGTGGAAGTGAATCAATTGACAGTTATGGTAAGATCAAAGATGTGAAAATCCCCGTTCAGAACTGACATAAAATAAGGGAATAGGTTATTGAGAGTTTAATAGATTGAAGAACCATGATTCTGGGGTATTTGAGAGAACAAGAACAAATATGTTAAAGAGTCTTACTACAAAGGAAAGTATTGGGCTGGGAAAGAAGATTGTGAATGAGGTAGTGAACCGTTTAGGACCTGAGGGAAAATGAACTGGGAATGATTGGGAGGGAAATCACAGTTAACATCTGGATTGGGTAATGCATTTGGATAGCATGAACCTAAAGGGAAGAAATGTTGCTGAATAATGGTTAGCAAAGGGAGAGTCTGGGAATGATAAGAAATGTTTAGTCTTTGCCTATAGGTCCTATGTGTCAAATTATATGAGAAGGTGCAACCAGTATTGGAGAGGCTTTTCAGTGATGAATTGGCATCTGGGGAATATGAGTGAGATTTAGCAGATGGAAGAAATATCAGAGAAAATCATCTAAAATGAAATGAAATTTATTAATTATGGAACAAGAAGTTCAGAGAGAACATTGGAAGGCATGGGCAGAGCTTGAGTGGGAATTGAAGGAGTAAGGTTTACATAAATAGGATGTTTTGTTTTTTGAGTCTCATGGATTCTGGAATTAAGAAAGGATAAGAATTTTTAGTTTTTTATAACAAGGAAGATTCTGAATAGGTTAGCAGAAGTTGAAAGCAATTCCACTGATGATGGTAAGCAGCACGTCCTCAGTCTCATTTGTGCCTAAGTATGTCTGCAATACCTTGGTGATCACATGTCTTCTACATTCAGTTGCTACTCTACTTTTACCTTTCATGTGGGTAGGCTGGAGCTCTATGTATTACATGCACTGGTAGCATATACACATACACACATATTCAGAGATATTTATAATGTGTATGATAGACATTGTAGATAAGGAAAGAGCTGCATCCCAAATTGAATAGGAGAATAGTGAGCAAGATTGTACCTAGGGAACTACTGCTATTTTCAATGATCTCCAGATGTTTCTTGAAACAAAAACACATCTTTGTACCACCAATGTTCTCCACTAATACAGTTGTAGATTAAGGAATACTTTAATCTCTGAAAATTTAAATGTGCTTGACTCAAAGGGCAATGAAGACATGCATGGCAGTTATAAAAGGCTTCAGCATATCACCAAGAACGACTTGTGTGTGAGAAGCGGTGTAAAAGCAATGTCCAGGAAATACGTTTGGAAAAGGCATGGTGGTGGTGGTGGTGGCTTGACTGAGTACTGAGAGAAGGGTTTTGGATCTGTACACAATGTTACACAGGGAATGTTGTAAGATTTAGAAAAAGGTCTCTAGCAAGTTAGATTTTGAATAGAGTATTTACTTACACAGGATAAGAAGGCATAGATTGGTTAAGTTCATCATGGTTTGAGGAAATACATGTCAATGACATAATGAATCAAATTATGTATTACATTAGGAGAAATATATTTCTATTTACAGAAATGTGTGTCAAAATCCTACCTCAAACTCTTACTAGCTGTGACACTAAGTAAGTCACTTAACCTTGTTTGTTTCAGTTTCCTCTTCTGTAGAAGGAGCTAGAGAAGGAAATAGCAAACTAATCTAGTGTCTTTGCCAAGAAAACCCCCAAAGGGGTCACCAAGAGTAGGAAACAAGTGAAACACATGAACAAGAACAAAAAAGTCAACTATTCAAAAAGTTACCTTTGCCAATGGGATATGGCTGCAGGATACGCAATACCTGATGTTTAAAAATTTACCACCTAATGAGGAAGCCAGAAAAAAAAATATTTAAAAACAAATAACACAAAAGGAAATGTAGAAACTAATAACTGGTACTGTCCTTTTTTATTTCACAAAAGTAAAGCAGTATGCTGTACTGAAATATGAAATTTTTTCTATTTTGAGACATTTCACCTATTGAAATATCAGTAGCAATAAAATAAACTCAAAGCCAGTGAATATATTTCATTTTTCTTAAGATGGCCTAGAACAATGATGTCAAACTCAAGTAGAAATCAGGGAGGGAACACTGAACTATAATAAGGATCTCTATAGGGCACATATTTATTTAGGAAAACCACACACACACACATATTTCTTTTTCTTTGAATTAATTTATCAACATATTAAAATCAGATAGGAAGTACATTTTAATCTGTTTCAGGCCACACTTGAAAGTGTGGTGGGCCACATGCAAACCACCAGATATATGTTTAACGTCTCTGTCCTAGAAGTCCTGTTACACTGCTTGAATTCAGTGGCATTATATGTGTATGAATGACCTAATGAGTTTCAGATGTTGGATTAGAGTTACACCTTCCATTCATCCTTCCTCTCAATGACTTGATTATTATCCTTGACCATAAAAATGATTTCATTGATAGCTAACCTGTTTCAGGGCTAAATATTTCTGTTTCTATTTTGTTCCAAAAGTTCATAGTATTTATAATTAAGTGTCTGTTACTAAATGAGAGTAGTAGTTAGAGTACTAGAGACACAGTCAGAAAAATTGAGTTTAAATCTAGCTTCATACAATTACTCTGTGACCCTGTGGCGAGTTACTTTACTCTGCCTCAATTGCCTCACCTGTAAAATGGAAACAATAATGGCCCTTACCTCACAGGATTGTTATGAGGATCAGATGGGATAATATTTATAAGGTTCTTTGCAAATCTTTAAGTACAATGTAAATGCCAGCTATTTTTATTAGCTGAAAGGTAACTTTGAGGCAATTTAAGTCTCCTCTTTTACAAATGAGGAAACCAAGGTAGAAGAAATTAAATCACTTACCAAGGTCACAAGGATATTAAAGAGGAAATCCAGGATTTACTATTTGCTATTACTAAATATTTGACTTCAATGCCAGTGTATATTCCAATATATCAAACTATATCTCTCATGACTAATAGGTATAAGAAAAATTCAATTTACATGAATTCATTCATTGGATCATAGATTTGGAATAAATATGGTGATGGAGAGTAGATAAAAAAAGTGAAAAGACACTGGTTTCTATGTACACAGACATTGATTCAAATTATCTAATGACATGAACAGAACAATATGAAAAGGACAGTAAGATATTTTGGGATCAAGTGCCATGAGTATGGATCAAACATCCAACCATAATTTGCTTCTTGATGTCTAACTGAATATAGCAATGTAGGCCATTGCTTTGAAGTACCTTGTGTGTGTGTGTGTGTGTGTGTGTGTGGAGGGGGGAGAAAGAAGCTTGCAGAGCTGTGATTTCATTGTAATATGTAACTCCTATTGTGCAAACTATCTCTGCCAGCACAGATCAGCAGATCTTTTGCAACACAGAGAGTTGCCTGGAGGAGAATGAAGGATTAAGTGACTTGTCCAGAGTCATACAGCCATAGCCTAAGGTAGAGCTGGAACCCAACTCTTCCTGACTTATATTCTATGCCATCCTGCCTCAGAAGGAAATGTTGGCCCTCAAATATACATTTATATTTAATCATCCATAAAGTGAGAGACATCAGAATATTTTTTTCTACTTAGTACAAAAGGGATCCTTCATCTTATGTGCTGAGACAAGATGGGAATAAAGTACTTTCTTACATTTTAGTGATAATTTCATAATGTAGCTAATTAAACATTTCTGCAGGTCGGTCCTATACTTGGAGGACTAAGGCTTCTTTTACCATCTCAACAGTTGTGCAATTAAAATGTTTTCCATATGAAAAGAGAATCCTTAACTGAGCTAAAGGACACACATGGAAAGTCAATTATTTTATGCTTACTAGGGCAAAAAAGAAATACCCATTGAAATGATGTTCCATATAGAGAAACCACAAAATCCCAGACAAGATTTACCTTGAGTTTGGCTAAGCCAATGTTAGGTATAATTCAACGGCTCTACATTTGACAATTTAGTGAATATGATTTATTTAGTAACAATTGTATATTTTATTAATACTTCAAAAAGAAAGACATTCTGTATCCTTACTGTTGTTAAAAAATGGAAAAAACCATGACATATACTACATATAGTTTGTCGGATCGCCAAGTACCGTACAACTATTGAGTCTTTTTCTTCCGTTTAGGTGAGACATGAAGAGAAAGAGAAATAAGTTGTCAGAAAATTGACGGAAAATATTCCTTAAGGTACCTCAGTTGCTTTCTCCATGAATCATAAAAGAAAATCGGAGATAGGAAAAAAAGTAGAGAATGTAATACCTGTACACACACACACACACACACACACACACACGGTGAATTGTGTGTCACTGGTTGATCCAGGACTTGACTCAAACCCTAGCTAATTGTCCCATAATAATTTTCTATTTTCACATGCTCTGAACTAATGGCATCATATACAATGAATTGATTTTTTGGTCAGGAAGATGGTCAGGAAGATTCAAATCCAGGTTCACTTTTTAGCTGTGTCATCCTTAGCAATTCACTTAATCTCTCTCTGTTTTGATTTCTTCATTTGCAAAACATGGGAGTTGAAGGACCTTTTTGAGGTTCCTTCTTACTTTAAATCTAGAATAATATGAACTTCTAAAGAAGAGATTTGAGTTCTAGAAATAAATCCAGAGGGGGACTGACTGCATTAGATACTGTCCAAAAACCAAATGTAATCCACCTCTGCATAGGATTTTCCTTTTTATTCGTGTGTGTGTGTGTGTGTGTGTGTCTGTGTTTGAGTTTCATGGTAAGATAAATTTAACAACTCTAATTTGTTGCCTTCTATATAAAGCAATTTTTACTCGCTTGATATTAGTAGTGTGTGAGGGAGGTATACACAAACATGTCTCTCTTCCCAAGGGAGGACTAGATTTTATCTTTGGTATGGTTTCTCAACACAGCCAGAGGAAATTTGTGGTAATAGTCTGAGACCATAGCTCCTTTCTTGATGAACTTAACATAATTATCTTCCATACAGACTAGCTTTTGTTGGAATTCATTGGTGGCTATGTGGTTTTTTTTTTTTAGCTCCGTCAGTTGCTTGCAACCAGAATACAAAAAACAAATTTCTTGATTGAATAGATTGCTCTAATTATTGGTTGTGGTGGAGGGGAGGAGAGGGAAGAGACAGTAAAAACAACCACAACATCAGTAACAACAAACTCTATGATCTTTGGTTATAGGTAATGTTAAAGATAAATAGAAAATGGTAGAATTATTTACTTCTTTTGCCAAATACATTTAAAAGATAATATAATCACAATATAACCATAGATTTCCAAAAATATACCTTAGAATTGAGCACATAAAAGCAAATATTTAGAATTTCAAGAGATGTGGACAAATTTGAAATAGTAATAGACATATAGAGAATAAAAGGAAGGGTAGAATTGGAAGTTATCTAAAGAAAAGTTTGGCTTAAGCTGTGTAAATTTAGGTGACATGAGTATTTCCAGAAATGTTTAGAACTAGAAAATTGCTTACTGTACTGAGAGATTAAGTGATTTTTCTCAGGGTCAGACAGTTTCATGTGTCAGAGATTGGAACTGAATTGAGATTATTCTACCTACAATACTGAACCTTTATCTACAATATCATTCCGATTCTCTTTGCTGCTATTGCTATAAATCAATTAACTAGATTATTATTAAATTTCCATTTCAAGATCCAGCATAGTGTAGTGGATAAATTCCTGTATTTGGACTCAAAGGACTTGGGCTCCACTCTCCAACAGTTGCAGGTAGGCTTGGAATCAGGAAGACCTGAATTCAAATCTAGCCTCAGACATTTACTAGTTGTGTGACCCTAAACAAGCCACTTAACCTCTGCTTTCCTGAGTTTCTTCAACTGTAAAATGGGTATAATAATAACACCTTCCTCCCAAACTTTTGTAGGGAGAAAATGAAATATTTGTAAAATACTTGGTACATAATAGAGACTGTATAAATGCTATTTATTATTATTGCTGCTTTATTTTTATTGTTATAATCATCATCAACTATGTGTTACCTGTGTAATGTTGGACATTAATCTCTCCTGTTCCTCCATTTCTTTATGTTAAGTGAGAAGGGGAGGTATTCAGATTTGGTTATCTATAAGAGCATCTTCCTCTCTAAATCTATAACTCTAATTTGAAAAAATATATATATGTGTGTGTTCCCATATAGACAAACATATATACATATATAGAAATATATACAAAGGTATCCATACATAAATATATGTGCTTGTGCATTTCCAATAGAAAATACTAGAAATATCTGTAATTGTCAGTGTGTGGAAGTCTTGATTTGGCCCTTCATCTGGATAAATCTATGACTTAACAGCTAAGTTTTATTTAGAGAGAGAAAGACAAGAAGAAGAAATAAGTAGATTCAGCTAAATTAAAAAGAAGCTATTTCAAGAAGGCATCTTCAGTCTGAATTTTTGTCAAGAAAAATGAATTGGAGATCCTACATATCAAAATATTTACACTAGGAATTATTTTCCTAAGCTGCATGGCGGTTAAGTGGCTTCCTTTTAGTCACATAGCTAGCAAATTTCACAGGTGAAATTGGAATTATTTCTTGTTTCCAAGCCTGGTACCCTATATACTTTAAAATGCTGCCTCCCTAAGCCCAATAGAAATGTCAAAAGAAGTGTATTGTATTTAATTATACACATAAAAATCATCAATTTTTTTCAAGCTCCAGAGAGTTGTAACTGATGATGTGATATATGATAGCAATATATCCATATGTTCATGGTGTATCTAACTCAGGCCAGTGCCTTGTTAGTTCAGGATTATCTTGGGGCAAAATTAGACACTCATTGAACAGTTAAACAGAAGACTCTTACTTAGCCCTAAGGTATAAATGATATTCAATAAAGATATAGTGGTTCAGGTAGATGTGGTTCCCCCCTGTGTTTCTACATAGAAAATCAAGGTGATCTTGGGATATATGGAAGTCTCAAGAGCCTCAACCCAATATGAATGGGACTTCATACGCTCTTATGGGATCAGGAAGATCCAAGGCTATCAGGTTTATTTGTTTGTTTTTTGTCCAGGTAGATATAGCTTGAACCTTTCCCACCCCTAAACAAACATTTGTCAACTTTTAGAGAAAGCCTGGTATTATTCCTATTACACCATAATGTGTGATAACAGATTTTTTTTTTCACTCCTGGATAAGGACATAAAGATGAATAAGTTTCCTGAAATTAATTAATCCTTAAATTTGAACCCTAAAAGGTTAATTATAAATTTTATATGATATATACATATGTTTATGTTTGCATTCATATATACATAGTACACATGCATGTGTACTCAGCATGTGTATACATATAAGACATATACATATGTGTACATATATGTATACACATATACACGAGTATTGTGTGCATGTGTATATACACATACACGCACATATAGTAGAATACATGTATGTATGCATATATGGGGTATATAAGTATAATTTATATGTGCATAGACACAAATGTATGTGTGTCTGTATACACATGCATATATACATATACACACATATATGTATGTATATATACATGCATATAGTCAGGTGAATGAAAAGGGTAGTGAAAAAGGATGAGTACTTCAGCATCATGGCACCATGGCATCATGGCAAGATCACTACTGGAAATACGTGGAAGCCTGAGCCCCGGTAGATTTTGTTCAGTTGCTTTTCAGTCATATTTGACTCTTTGTGGCCACATTTGGGGGTTTCTTGACAAAAATACTAGAGTGGTTTGCCATTTCCTTCTATCACTCATTTTATATATGAGGAAACTCTGGCAAATAGGATTAAAATACTTGCCCAGGATCACACAGTTAGAAAGTATCTGAGGTCAGATTTGACTCATTTTCCTGGTTCTGGGTCCAGTGCTCTATCTACTGCACTACCTAGTTGTCCCAAGTAAGAAAAGTCATACCATAGGCAGGTGAGCCAGAGGTGGAGAGCAAGTTTTAGCTGTTGGAGAGTAGGGCCCTGAACTTCAGGGAAGTTGCATGGAAGTCCAACTACTAGGGATTTTGAATTTTGTTTTATATTTTGTTTTGTGGTTTGTTTTGGATATTGACCTATAATTTCATCAGCATTGGGAGGTATGGGACAGGAATGGCAATGCCAACAATCTATCATATAATCTCAAAGAGTTTCCTGGAACAATGAGTGGATCAGTGACTTGCGCATGGTCCTAAATTTGGTACATGTCAAAGTCAGTATTAACTGTACCACACAGTCTCTCAAAGGATTGTAACTGGTATATGAGAAAACAATATGAAATGCTTAATTTAATTTTTGAGTTTTTTAATATCAAATTTAAAACATTAAGAAAGGGATGACAAAAGTTCCTGTTCTTTTGCAAAAATAAAATACTCCACGATATACAAATTATACTCCATTTTACAATATTTTCATCTGTTAAATGATGGTAAGATAAATCTAATAGTACTGTAGTAGAGAGAGATTTCTTTGTCAGAACATGCTCTATCAATGGAAATCAGCATTTTCACTGCAATTTACATGTTAGTTACCTGGAGTCCTGAGAGCTTGCCACTTGCCTAGCATCTCACTACCAGAATATGGCAGCAGCAAGTCTGGGAACCAGTTCTTTCTGGCCCTGAAACTAGCTCTCTATTCACTGTGAAGGAGGCAGTTAGGTGGTATACTAGATACGGTGTTGAACATTGAATGAGGGATGCCTGAGCTCCAACCTGGCCTTACATACTTACTCATTGTGTGTCCCTGATCAAATGATATAAACTGTGCCTCAGTTTTCTCATATGTGAAATGATGTAGTAATAGCACTTGTCTCTTATGGTTGTTGCTAAGATCTAAAGAGTTAACATTTGAAAAGTACTTTGCAAACATTAAATTATAGAAGTGTAACTTAACCATAACTTAGAATTATTTACTCCCTCCTAAATATTGTTGGTCTAGGGGAAAAGATTTCAGTCTTCTGTTTAAGCCATTTCCCTGGATTATCTCTTAAAGAGGAAAGTGGAGGGTGCAGAATAAATTCTGGCTATTTTTATTATTATTATCATCCTCTGTCATGATGAATTATTGATAATATACAACTTTTTAGAGGAAACTTTAAGCTGTTTTAGTGATAATATTATGTCAAGATAAAAAATTCCAATTTTAGTTATGTTAAATATGTTACTTTTATTTAAAGTGAAGCAAGAATTTTGAGAACTAAAAGTTTAAGAGCTAGTGCTGTTCCCCAAGTATTTTATTTAACAAAGTTGTGCTCACTACTATAACTAAAACATATGGCTTAGGTATGTAATGTAATCTTTGCCTTTTATGTGGTTGTTAAATGTTGAGAAGTTAAAATAGTACAAACGTAAATATTTTTGTTATGAATCATGTACCGGGAATACATGTCGTGTTTTTAATTTTTTTTTCATTCACACTAAAATTGTCTGTAAGGAAAAAAAAGAAAAATCACTGATACTTCTTGTCTGATGTTGTTTAGAAACATACCTTATGGCTTTAATTGCCAAAAATGAGTGTGTGCTTACTGTGATGCTACATTTCAGAAACACCAATTTTTCATTCAAATTATAAGAGTTCCTAATTCCATTTTGCAAAATTTCCTTCAGAACTTCCCTTTAAGTAAGTCTTGCTGTCATATATCTCATTATGACACATAGCAGCAATATAAGAAATGAAAAATAAATCAACTTAATAGCGGAAAAGCCTTCCAAAGGGAAAAATCTAGTGTTGCAATTTCTATGTTAGAGCTATGTTATGGTCTGGCAAGAAGATTGACTCTGATTCAATGCCTGATCTCCTGTTGAATTTAGCACAAAGTTTTTAAAAAAATAAACTAAAATGACTGGGCCTGGTATCCAGTCTTCTTTTGCTCCATGATGATGGCTAGATTGAATGAATTGTTGTCAATTCCTTTACACCTAATGCTGTCATCATCAAATCAAGTCAACAAACATTTCTGAGCACTTATTATGTGCCCAGAACTAGGAACAAAAATGCAAGCAGAAAGTCATTACCCAGCAATGCCACTTCTGGGGCTGTATCCCAAAGAGATCATACAAGTTGTAGGAGGACCTGTATGTACAAACATATTTATAGCAACTCTTTTGTGGTTGCAAAGAATTGGAAATCAAGGGATGCCTATCAATTGGGGAATGGCTGAACAAGTTGTGGTATATGAATGTAATTAAATACTATTGTGCCATAAGAAATGACGAGCAGATGAACTTCATAATAACCTGGAGAGTCTTATATAAACTGAAGCTGAGAGA